>CM047587.1:23909283-23970556 GCA_026184515.1 Peronosclerospora sorghi | reverse complement strand
CTATCTATCTATCTATCTATCTATCTATCTATCTATCTATCTATCTAACTATGATTGACTATGATAGATGTGATAGATATGCAACATCACTCTCTAATAGTATGCGCGTGAAAAAGCGTAATAAGGACGCTGCTGAGCGTGATTAATAGACGATATGATGTAAAAACCAAAGTATATATAATTATATATTATAAAATTCGAAAGATCTCTAAATCTTCAATTCGCTTTAATTCACTAAGAAATTTAAACTTGAAATCTTCCAACGAGTATCCACATGCGTTTATAGCCAATCCGTTTCCACATTCCAAATTTTCATTTCACTTTAAAGTCAAAAATAGCCACAAAAAATTCGACACTCGGCGCGAGCTATAACCCCATCAATACAATACAATTTGTTTCCGTAAATCTTGAATTGGTTGCGCTAAGGTCTTTCTTGAGTATATCAGCAATCATCTCCAAACTTGGTACATGTGTCTTCCATTGCCAAGAAATGATAATTACATTTACGTAAACAAACGCGGCGCTAATGCTCTTGCGTCCACCTTGTCAGCGGCAAAGTGTGCGTCCGTGTAGCACGCGATTCAAATTGGCATAGGAAATTCATCATCGTCCTTCAAACGGATCTTCACAGACTTTGTTCCTTTAAGGTATTTGATCACACTTTTCACTGCTTTAAAATCTCCTAGCGGCTGTGGATGAGTGCGTCTCGTTGCACGGTGCACGGCATACGAGATATCTGGTCGCGTGCATCCACAGCAAACTTCTGACTGGTGACTGGAAACTATTCACACAGGGAGACTTCTCTCGGGACTTGGTTGGTAGAAATTCTTGAAACTACTTGATGCATTCCACATCGAGAACAGGTGTCCGTGCCGGGTTAATCTTTCTTAGACCATGGGGAAGTTTGGCGTTCACCAATAGCAGCCTCCTGTTCTATTGTTAAACCATTCTCGGGATTTCCAATAATTCGGATTCCCAAGAATTTTTCCACAGCACCCAAACCCTTTAATTCAAGGATTGCCACTTCTTTTAAGAATTCGTCAATCTTTCCAATCGTGTTCCAGTGATCAAAAAGTCATCCACATACGCACCAACCAATACGATGTTGTTTACAAATCTCTTTACGAAAACGCAAGTGTCTGTGACACACTGGGTGTACTGCTTCTTTTTCTAAGGTTTCACAAAGCAGATGATACCAGAGTCTTCCAGCTTACTTTATTCCATACATTTTTTTCCAATTTTAGAGCTAACCCTTCAATTTAATTAACTTCAAAAGTTTCCAAAATGTCTTGCGTAATTTCCATACACTGTGACACCTTTAGATAAAGATCATATCCATAATCTTCGGTCTTTTCCTTTGGGTAGGCGCTGGGTACATCACCGTGCGTGGCGGCACTCCCTAGATTTGCGACATGACAAGGAATACTTTCACTGTTAATCTCCAAAATAGTTGAAAACATGAAAAATAATCCCGGTCGTACATATGCTTGTAGTCTCTCTCGACCAAGTGTGCCTTGTAGCGCTCAACCATTTAGTCAGAGCGCAGCTTAGTTCTTTCAGAGCGCAGCTTAGTTGTGCTAACCATTTTTTTGTTGGTAGAGTCACCTTTTCAGGCCGCCGCTTCATCAATTTCCACGTTCTCAGATCCTCGAAGGAATTAAGTTCGGCTTGATCAGCCAACTTTCACATGTCAGGATTTCTGCTTTAATGGGCCTATTTAAAGGACTTTGGATCTGGTACTGCAACACTTAAACGACTTCCAGAAATTGTGTTATCACACACTACATCTGCAAATAGCGCGCTTCCGTCATTTCCGTTACTTTCATGGCGCTCTTCTATACCAGGGTGTTCTCTTGTCTTCACTTGAATTATCCCGGTTTTCCTTTCCTCGTCCTTTCAAAAGATATTGCTTCAGGGTCCTCTTTTTCTTCGCCCTGATTTTCTGGGGTGCTCATTGGTTTCAAGAAGTTTCATTATTTATTGAGACTCGACTTGGCTCCGAAACATCTTGGTTCTGGCTTACGTTTCCCCGCTTCTCGGCAAGCTGCCTAAGCTCCGGATTGAGCGTACTTTCGAGTCTCATAGATATTCTATCACTCGCCCCTTTGTTAAGCGTTTCAATATTGCTGAAATGGCGAGTGACAGACCCCACCTTGTCTTGACTTAGGAGTCCTTTGTATCCCTTAGTCTCATCATTTTCCAGAGAATCAAGGCAGCTTTTTAAGGGCCTTCTTCTTTGGGTCCCTCCATACCATACAGGGAGGAGCTAAACACAGTTTCCGTAAGTGACGGTCCTTTCCAGTCAATATTTCGTACGGGTACAGGTTTCCGGGGTTGGTTCTGGTTGGTGTGTCCTATCGCGTGGTGTGTTCGGAACTATAAGGTCACCGCAAATCAGGCTACCAACTCGTTAGATAGGCGAGTTTATTCCAGAATCCTTCTTGGGCTGTTTTTTGTTGCTTTACCTTCTGCACAGGTCAGGCAAATTTTTTGATTGTTAATCGTCAATACCATGCCTGATCTGGGGTCTTTAGCCAGTTTTTCAACAGTATCATAAGCCAAATGACCCAATCGAACGTGGAAATGATGCAAACTACCTTCTTGTGCATCATTTCCAGCATCTTCCGCAACAGTATTCAAAAACATGTTTGAAAACTGTACCGTACACCCGCTCAGCTTTCAGCTAATAAATTCGCAACAAAAAATCGAACCATATACTTCAATTGGAAACAACATTTCATTATTCCACTTAATTACTAGACAATCTCCACGACCCGCTATTTTGCACCCTTTTTCACGCAACTTGCCAAGAAAAATGAGATTCTTGGCGAGTTTGGGTGCAAAATATAATTCGGACAATTCAATTGTAATAGGCTCATCTCCCGGTGTAAGTATTTTTATCTATCCAACTTGGAAACAGAAAATCTACCACCATCATGTAGAGTGCACCCATCAGTCGGTATGCAGTCTACCGTATCCCCAAGAAGACTTTTGTTTCCAACAATGTGCCTATTGGAACCACTGTCCACAATCCACAGAATTTAAGATGACTAAACATCTGTAAACAGTCCAGCCAAGGCTTCACCTGTCATCACCGTGGTCGACAACGCGACTTTTCGGTCCAAGAACCAGTGGAATTTATGGCATCCTTCTTGGAGCCTCTGTAGCCGGTGCGTATACGCACGGTGCGGCTAGCGCACAGAGGAAGACTCTTTCTTAAAGCGGTATCTACCGCTACTTAGCCGATACGCCCTTGTAAAGGGCTTAGTAGGAGAGTTCTCCTACTCGGGGCCAATATTCCCGGGTTGATTTACGACTTAGCCTTAGCGGCTGTATTCCCTTTACGGGATGTAAGTAAAGGGAGGGCTCCCTCTTACCTACGACACTCACTGCGCGCGCGACTGTGGAGAAGCGTGCCCAAAATTTGGCACACTTCTGGTCAAGTTTCGTCAAGGCATTTGGTCTAATTTCGGATTGGCTTAAACAAGGGGGGCTTTTCAGCCTATCAGACTCAAGAAGTGTCAAGAACGCAAGTTTTGGTGAGTCACCCGACTTTGGGTATTTTACATATTTTTGTGTGGGTACATTTAGGGACTATAGGGTAGTAGTATTTTAGTTGTGGATTTACCGGATAGAAGTCTTTTGGTTACAGGATTTTTCTAAGTAGAAGTCCTTTGGTCTTGGTTCACACCACAGCTAGGGGTCGCCGTTATTCCCTTTTCGTACGCTAGTCGCCTCCGCCCGCCGCGGAGTGTTTGGGGGCAGAGGGTCGAATTATCCCCTCTCGCCCATTATACCCGGTCTGGACGCGCCGCACGCGCACTTTGGCCCACCGGAAGTCCCTCGACGGGAGTACGATTTGGCGATCTCAACACCTCAACTCAAGTACGTTTGGAACGTGTTATTCACTGGATTGGTCTTGGCGTGGAAATATCGTTTGTGGAGTCTCACGAGCATATTTTGGGTCTTTACGCGGACATATTGGCTTGTTTTAATATTGGTTGGAAACTAGACCGGAACGGTCGGTCTACCCTATATTATTTCGTATTGGTCAGGTCTTGATCGTTTGGACGATCGACCTATTGGAAATTATCTCTTGGAAGTGTTTTTGGTCTGTTTTGTGTCTGGGGTGAAGAGTTCCGCCCCAGAGATACCTACCCAGATCGGTCTTCTATATTCAAGACCGCTTCGATCCAATCTGCGATACCGATCCACCTAGTGTGCAACTAGCCCATTCCATCGGGTACACAAGGTGAGATGGACACTAAACAATCGGACAAAGTGGGTTCTGATGACGACCGGTCGTCTGCTTGCAGCGGACGATCGGACCAGATCTCGAGTGGTGGTCCGCGGAGTACCCCTTCCGAAAGTTGGAAGGCTGGGCGCGATGGTGGTAGTCAGGTTATTGATGCTAATGTTTTCGATTTCGAACTTGACTCCACCACAATGGTGCGAGTGCCCGGATCACTTGGTGATCGTGGATATCACCGTGCTGATATTCCATCAAAAATTGGATTCGAAGATTTGAATGATTTGAATATGGAGTCGTTCTGGAGAGGACGTAAGGAAAGGCTATCGCCTTACGTTCTAGTTGTTGATAAAGATGGCGATGTCCGATCTGGCCTGGAGGAGGACCAGATCGGGATTAATAAGTTTTTTCCTCCCCAAAAGGCTCCCACCGGAGCCGATCGGGACTATAGCAGATCTTGCTATAGTTCCGGAAAGGATCAGGACGTTGGTACTGATCCTATGTATATGAATGAAAAAATTGATGGAAAACAAAAAGATGAAAATTACTTGGAGGCTGACTGGAACGATCCGGTCTACCTCCCTAAAGTCCCCAAAGTCCCCAAGGTGCCCAGAAAAGGGCTTGGAATGGCACCCGACGAAGACGACTTCGAAGAAAAGTCGAAGGTCGGGGATGAGGCTATCACCGAACAAGACCTGGACAAGATGTATTACATTTTTGAGCTGAAACGATTTGTTCACCAAAACCAGGTCTTTCGGGTGTTGAGCCTCCAGATCCCCGACCGTCTTCTCGGTCCCACTACCGAGCCTATCCAGAGTGATCTCCCATTACTGCTCGTCAAGAATTTGGTGGCGATGTTGGCGGAGGTTGGCATTAAAATGCAGAACCCCGCCGGTGTCAATAAATTGTTTGAATTTGATGCTTGGAGACTGGAGGCGTCGATGTCGGACCTCCACGACCGTTTGGTGCCACTGGTGGGGGCGGTTCGCCGCCCAACTCCCACCACGGCAATGAAGGTCGCCGAAGCCTCCACAGAGCTTGTTGACATTGGTTCCGATGATGAATCGATCTACCAGTCTCCACCGGCTTCTAACAGCTCATCAGAGTTGGAGACCGGTGTCGAGCGGATGACCATGGGGGTGGACCATGCCCGGTCTGAACAAAAAAGGGACACGCGGCAGCAAGGGGCTGCTTGCCAGTCGGGGCTCCTCCCAGCAAGCCCCACAGGCCTCCGTTCCGCAAAAGGAGGGTATCAACACGTTGCCCATGACGCCAGCCAACGTCCAAGCCATGTTTGAGACGATGATGCAACGTTTCATGGAAGAACGGGTTAGACCACCTATGCGCCCACATGTCCAAGACCGGTCTACCTGTCAAGGTGTCAATGTTTGCAAAGATGTGGATATGGAATCGGTAACATCTATGGATAAGCCTATTAGAAGTGATAAACCAACCGGCAAGGGAAGGCGCAAGCCGCATCCGGCAAGACCGCGTAAACCAAGCAAGACAAGTGACTGTGATATGAAGTCGGTCGGCGGTCTTGACGACCATGGTGGGTCAGATGGTACAGGCGCAGGCAAGGTGCGCAAGGATAACCTAGCCTTCACTACTGCCTACGACTTTGGATCTGCTGCGATTCCGCGCATCCGTATGGCCGCGACGACCGACCTCAAGGACTTCACCGCCAAGGATGCTGATGAAGACCAGGCCCGGTCTTGGTTCAGTCGGGTCAAGTCTGCGTTTCTGCGAGACCAGACCCCAAAAGGCGAACGTTGTTTAATCTTCCGGGATTTGTTAAAAGGACCGGCTGCGAACTGGATTCAACAGTTGGGTCGGGGCGTCCGGTCTGACTGGGACCTGTTATGTGCGGAGTTTAAAGGTCAATATTGTAACTCCGGATTTTCAAGCGCCCGTAAGTACCACCATATGCAGAAACGGGCCGACGAAACACCGATCGAGTATTTGCATCGGTTGAACGTGGCTGCACTTCGCGCCGGCATAACAATTAAAGAGAATAACCCGTCGAACGGTGCCGCCATAGAACATGTGGGTCACTATATTAGTACCCTTGACGATCAAGAACTGGCGGACCAGCTTACTCTACTGCGTCTTAAGGATGCGGGCGAAGTCGAACAGACCCTGCGGACGTTACAACAGTCGCGTAGTATGAGAGCGAAGACCGCTGGTGGATCAGGTCGTTATCGTTCCAAGACCCAGACCGATCCAGTCAAGAGACCTTGGACCAGACCGACCCGAGCGGTCAAGGCAATTGTAGCTGATGACAGCACGGGATCGGAAGGGGAAATTGGAAGTCCATCCAGCCAGGAGTCATCGGATGAAGACCAGTATCGTTACGTCTATGTTGCGGGACCTGCCCCGAAGACCAGGTCGAAGTCCGACCAGGTGGACCGGAAGGGAAGGAACGGAAGCAAGTCCGATCCAGACCGACCTCGTCAGAAGTGCTCCCACTGTGGGTCGAGTAAACATGATGGTCCAAACTGCTGGAAGAAGATGGTGTGCAAGAAGTGCGAGAGACGCGGCCACCCGACGGACCACTGCCTATTCGTATTCAAGTCATGTGGAGAGATCCACGAGGCCGGCCACTGCAAGATTGAAGAATTTTTTAACATGATGTGCAAGTGGTATGTGCCGGACAAGCACGCGGGGATGCTGCCGCCGGACGCAGAAAAGATGTTAAACTAGAACGCTCGCCAGATTGGATTCTGGATCGAGCCGAGCGTTCTACGGTTCACATCTATGCATATGTCGGCAAGGAGGATAAGACCGACAATACACGTTCTATTCCAAATTGCGTCGACCGAGACCATCCGGTCTACAGTCTGAAGACGGATGAGTACTACCGGACTAAGGTGGTTATGCAGTTGGACTTGCTTCCTGGAGAATCCCGCGGATACTGGAAGTATCACGCGCCTGATAAATGGTTCAAGCAGGCGAAAGCCTGTGGCAAGATTAACAACCAGAAAGAAACGATGTTGTTCGACTCTGGAGCTGAAGTCTCGATAATCGACTCCGCCTTTGCTCGTAAGGTCGGATGTCGTATATACGATACCCATAGACAAGAATGCGTCGGGATCGGCGAAACTCTTATATGACCGAAGGAAGAACGCGTGTGAAAATTACTTTGTCGGGAACGCTGGTCTACTTTTTCAGCGCTTGGGTTGGCAAGTTGGCTGGTCAAGACGATTTACTAGGAATGGATCTCATGGTCCCAGCTGGTATTCGCCTAGACCTGACACATGGAGTGCTTACGCTCCCGGATGAAGTCCAGGTCCAGTTGGCTGGTTGAAGACCTCTGTATGGTTCGTATACCGATCTGGTCCGGTGGGACCAAGACCTCACTATACCAGTTGGTCGGACTGACGATACCCCGGTTGAGAAAGGTTTTCGTTCGAGGAAGTTGTGGTTGACCAGGGGCGATCGGTGGGTCTCGACCTTCGTAAAGAGTGCTGGGCGACGTGATTTTGTCCGTGTTACCAATATCGGTGACAAGCCGCTGACACTGGACAATAACACTATTGTCGGCATGTGGTTAGCAGAAGGGAAGGTACCAAGGAAGATGGGGTTCGTCTCGATTGGGTCGAGGCGGTATGTCGAGTGGCAAAACCTGGCGTACCAATCGACCACCGATCTTATCAGCGATGATGGCTCGGTGGAAGAGGATACCTCACCTTTAGCGGAAAGACCAAGTTATGTCACCCCAAAAAAGATGTTGGTCCGAAGAAAGGCGCCGCAGTCACCAGGAACGGTGGACCATCCAGTAGACTAGCCGAGGCTAGTCAACGTGTTGTCAGCACAAGACCAGGCGACAGTGGAGCAAGAAACGGAAGAAGGGAAACATGAAGTTGCTAGGTCGGACCATGACGGTATTCCTAATCAGACCGATATCAGTGAAGGACAGCCCGTCGATCAAGACCAGGGGCGTTCAGCCGGTCCAGATGGTCTAGGTGATATCACCCCAGAAGATGAACAAGTCTGTATACATGAAGGCGGGGAACAGTACATTCAGGAGCTGGAAAGCCAAATGGCAGTCCTCCCTGAAGTGTCTGCCGACTCTCCCGAAGTTACAATGGATTATTTACAAGTGGGTGATCAAGACCTTAACAGTCCAGACCAGATCGAGCAGTTGAAGAATATCATATGGAAGAAAAGACATCTGCTGATCGGAAAGGGCTTACCACCTGCAGCCCGTGGTGCGATTTGCGATATTGACGTTGGAGATGCCAAGCCGATTGCCCAGCGGTGTCGACTCGTGGCGCCACAGTACCGTGAGAAGCTTTCTGATCTCATTAAAGGACTGTTGGGCACCAAGATTATTAGACCGTAGACCTCGCCATGGGCCTCGCCGATCGTAATTGTTATCAAGAAGAACGGCGTCGACATTAGGTTGTGCATCTACTATCGGCTGGTAAATCGGTTGACTAAACTCATGGTTTACCCGATGCCGCTGATTAATGATCTGTTGGAAGACCTCGACAAGAACTTGTGGTATTGTTCGCTGGACATGGCAAGTGGATTTTGGGTGGTCTCGATGACTGATCGAGCCCGTGAGATTTCCGCATTTGTGACACCGTTTGGTCTTTTCGAGTGGAACCGTATGCCGTTCGGTCTGAAGAACTCACCCCAGATATATCAAAGGTTGATAGACAACGCACTGTACGGACACTTCAAAATCAAGACCGATCGGGACCCTGCCGAAAGTTATGATGTGTTTACAGAGGGTGAACCCGATCGGGAAAGAAGACCGTCCGTTCTAGGGAGGCGGTCGTACATCGACGACATTCTGATACCTGCCTCGTCATGGAACGATCTGTGCGAGAAGGTTGAACGATTGTTGGAGACATGCGACCGCTGGGACCTATCTATCAGCGCAATAAAAAGTTTTTGGGGTATGTCCAAGGTCGCCTATCTAGGCCATATGGTTTCGAACAATGGTCTAGAGGCTAATCCTAAGGACCTGTATTCGTTAAGCAACCTCCCGTTTCCCAAGTCTCTGAAGGCAATGCAGTCTATCCTAGGAAGTTTAAACTACTACAGCCGCTTCATCGAAGATTTTTCTATCTACGCGGCTGTGTTGTATGAGCTCCGGGAAGTGGACTACCATATGTTGCGCGAAGAAGACCGGGCAACTTTACATGGGGGCGCCGACTCTGGTCTTGCTGCAGATTGTCCGCATGTGGAGGCCGAAGACCATATGAAGCGTGCAAAGTTTGCTTTTGGTATGTTGAAGGCTAAGATGGTGACGGCACCGATTTTGAAGCATTTCGATCTCGAAAAGGTCCCGACCATTATTGTATATGCTAGTCAGTGGGCCATTTCGGCCACTATAGTACAAGATCATGATGGTGTGTACCATCCGGTCACGTTCACGAGCAAAACGCCGAAGCCAAATGAAGTGAACTATGAAATTGTCGAGAAAGAAGTTCTGGAGTTGCTACGAATTCTGGATGTGTGTTACAACCTGCTGGTCGGCCGACCTATAAAGGTCCTGTCAAGGCGGTCTACTTTGGCCTGGCTGTTATCAGCCAATGGGATAGACGGACGTCTAGGCAGATGGTCGGCGGTCTTGTCGCAGTGGACCCTCGAGGTCGTTAAGTGCACCAGGGGCGAGGAAGAGATATTGGGCACATTAGCTGCCAGTATCACCCCTCGGTCTGAAGTGGACGAGGCATTGATAGCGATTTCCCCGAGGAAGCAACCTCGGCAGTCAGTTTCGAGACCGCCACCGACCGTCGATCATGATGAAGAGCTCTTGGTCTTAAGTTTTGACGGATCGGCAAGCGTGAAGAAGAAGGTCGGCGCCTATAGTACCATAGTGTGGAAGTTGCCACAATGGTCTATAGTTGCAGCCGCTGCCGATTTCACGACGGATATTTCTGTTAACGAGGCGGAGTACCGAGGTCTACTTCTATGTCTGGACCTGTTGTCGTAGCAAGAGAAGGGGCGAGTCATCATATGTGGTGACTCCAACCTAGTGATCAGGCAGATCACCGGAGAGATCGACTGCAAGGCTCCACGGTTGAGGTCGTTAAATGATCGGGTAATGAAGGCATTGAAAGACCATCCCAACCACGAGCTGTTGCACGTGAAACGGGACTGGAACAGAAGCGCCGACTACCTCGCGACCAAGGCCATGCGAGACCAGACCGGGCTACGATCACCGAGGAGGCCGTTCTTGATGAATTGATGAATATAAACAGGCTCCCCGAGGTGATCGGACCCAAGAACGCTCCGGACCAGGTGCATGTGATGGTCCCGACTAGACCGAAAGCTCGGAATCCCCACCAACCGTTCCCAAAGGAACGGTTGAGTGAATCTGTTGTGCAACGACTAAGGGCAGAACGGATCCTCAAGGCGCAGGACGAAGAAGAATGGATTGTGAATTTGAAGACCTACCTACGCGGTGAATTGTCTAAGTTGACGAATGGTCAAGCGAAAGAATGTGTCAAGATCGCAGACAGTTACGAAGTGGATGAGGATGGTTTACTATATTACTGCCGAGATGCCGACCAATACAGTGCAGACCGGGACCGATTGGCGAAATTGGTGATACCTGAGTTGCTGCAGCCGGATATCCTTCATCACTTTCACGTGAGTCTAGAAGGGGGACATCAGGGCATAGGCAGAACGTATCACAAGATTAGGTACTTTCACTGGAGAGGTCTTTTCCGAAGTGTACGGAAATATGTGGGTTGCTGTACGGATTGCGAGACCGGAAAGGGTAGACCGGTAATCAAGGGGCGATCGCCCGGAAATACCTAAGCTACCCACTTTTTTTAGGTCATAGCGATGGACCATATACCGTCGCTGCCTAAATCGACATATGGCAATACTGAGTTATTGATCTGGGTATACCTGTTCACCGGTCTAGTTATTGCGAAGGCAAGTGCGTCCCGGTATGCCAGATCGCCAAAAGTTACGAAGAATGTGTGTTCCGAAGGTTCGGCGCCAGCGAGGTCATCAGACACGACCGAGAACCCGGTTTCATGTCCGAGGTGTCCCGGTCATTTAACAATATGCTGGGCCAGAAACAGAGCGCGACGATGGCATATCGTCCGCAAGCGAATGGATCGGCAGAACGTATGGTACAAACTATTACAAGAGCAATCAAGATGTACGTTGCCGATCCAGACCAGCGCAATTGGGACGAATACGCAGAAAGGCTGGTGTTTGCACTCAACTCGTCGACCGATCGGGTCCGAGGAGAAAAGCCTTTTTATCTTGCGTATGGATGGGACCCCCGGTCCACTCTTGAAGCCGCGATACCTATTGGCTGCACTCGGACCCGCGATCGCGATGCTCGACGTTGGCGCATGCAGGTCCAGAAAGATTACCAGCATGCAAGAGAAATTGTCAACGAAAAGTTACGTCAAGCTACACAAGACCGGGTAGACCGGAACAACGACCAGGTCCAACCCCACGGTATAGAACCAGGGGAGAGGGTATGGTTGTACCTAGACCGAGTGAAGGAGGGCTATGCGAACAAGCTGGCTCACATGTGGCACGGTCCTTTCCGTGTTGCCGAGCTGATTGGTGAACACGCTGCCCGTCTAGTAACAACCGGCACGGACTACAAGGTCTTCCCAATCGTACATGTGTCCAAGTTAAAACTGGTCCGAGAATTTCCTGATCGTCCCAAAATGCCCTGTCTAGTAGACGAGGCAGAACGGTTTGATTTCGATGAAGCATTACTGCCGGAGGACAGTTGGGATCGACCGCTGGAGAAGGACGAATTTGAAGTGGAAAAGGTATTAGATGTCCGATCGGTCAAGAAGACCAGGTTCGGCCGGACCCACCGAGAATATCTGGTCCGATGGAAGTACCATGATGAAACAACTTGGATCGATGAGTCCGACCTGAACTGTGGAGCACTACTACGATAATTCGAACGGGACCGAGTCAGTCGGAACCGTTTCCCCCGCAGTGATGCAGACCCATGAAGACCAAGACCAAGACATGCAGTAACATCGGTCTTCCAGACCGATGTGAAGAGGTGGAAGGTCTTGTGTCTTGTGTCTTGTGTCCTGTGTATTGTGTATTGTGAATATGTGACGAATTGGAATAGTGGAGTGACGAACGTGGATTGTTTTTTTCGCGATGTAAGTGGAACGGTTGGTGATAACGTGTCTAGTGCAATTCTGGAGAAAGTGGTGGAATTAGCTCAAGTGATTTGATGACCGAACATGTGAAAAAGAACGATGATATATATCAAGTGTTATCTGGTCGACTACTTACGACCTCACTCGCCATCACCCCACAGACGGCCGAAGGTTAACGACGGATGCTTTTCAACTTGGTCCTGGTACTGGTTACGCCAAGGTTCTTGTTGATATAGTTGGACCAAAGCTTCCTTGAGGTCCAAGACCGGTGTAGTGCACCCAAGACCGGGGTACCATGTGCCACCGTCATCCAGCAGCCGGGCCCTCTCGACGCGACGCCGCGGCATATGAAGTACGACTGGATATAAGAACACATCGACGTCGCACTCGTGGGCCAGCATCCCGTCCAAAACATATTGGCACAGGGACTGCCAGGCCTCACCCGCTCTGATCCGACGCCGCTTGCGCTTGTTCTGGATGGTCGCCAAGCCAGGGTCTTGCCGAACTCGTTCCGGGGGAAGCACCAGATAGTGGGATGCCTCCCAGATGGCTTGAGCGTGAGTCTTGTTGAAATATTTCACCCGCCTCATGAAATCATTGGCCCACGGAGTCGAGTGGAAGATGAACCCCAGCTTGGGATGCTCGAAAATCTTCCACGGCTCGTCAGGGTACAATCTGGAGATCTGTGCCGACGTGATCAAGTCCGGCCGCCATTCCGACGCGGCAGGAACTTTCTTCGCCGGCGGGAAAAGCCAATGGTCTGGACGAGAGAAAGACCGGGCCAGGAGCTGCTTGGTCAGGGTGGACCGGCGTAATCAACCGATCTGCCCTGGCGACCACGGCAAAGTATCCTCGCGCGTTCGTGGCGGAAGGGAAGAACTGTCGATTGCCACGTTGGCCAACAAAGCATCTTTGTAGAGCTTGGACGTCCCAGGCAAGGCCGTAGGTGTTGACTTTGTCGACGCATGAGGTGTTGGAGCGCCACCATGCGGACCGGTCTTCTTGGTCTGCTCCGAAGTCGATGCAACTTGAACAAAACTTTCATGTGGACTTGTTCGCGACTTGGTCGGGATGGGGACAGCAAACTCCGAATCACCGGAGTCTTCGTCGGAGTCATCCCAGGACGAGACCTCTGAATACTTGGTACGGTCAGCATCGGCGGTCGAGGGCGCTTGATTTTTGGCGACGTTACTGTCGTCATCCTCGTCCGAGCTTGGGACCATGAGAAGCGCCTGCGTCTTGGCTCGCTTATGGGGGATCAAACGCTTCCCTTCGAGTTCAGGGTCGCGCGCTGTGCCCCGCGCCCTCGAGGGACTCGGCGCGTCCGCGCGCTTCTTTGATTTGTGTGGAATTTCGGGCTGGAGAATTTCGGCCAATGAACGGCCTTGGTCTTGGTCCCGGTGTAGGTCCACCAAGGCGGCCGACCCAGACCGGTCTACGCTGGAGGCAGAAACCGAATGCCGACGAGGACGCAACAGGTCAACCAAGCGCTGATGACATTCTTTTAATACCGCCCGACGACTGTTCGCTGCCTGCGTCCAATCGTTCGACTTGCGTTCACAAGACCGGACCTCCTCGGTCTGGTCTTGCATCGAAATTCGGAGCTCTGTGAGACGCCTCTCGAGATCGTCGCTTTGAACAATCAATGTGGTCTGGTCCAGCGGGCCTTCCGCTTGCTGCTGTTGGACCAGCACAAGCTGCTCCCGGAGATGAAGCTGATGAGCATCCAAGCGGGTCAGCTTGTTGCGCGCGGTTATGAGCCCAGTCAAGACCTGACGCAGTTGGAGGTCATGCGTGTTCGACTGCCGATCGGCGGCAGGGCATTGATCGCCTTGCTGATGGCAGGAGGTATACGGGCTGGAGGTATACGGGCTGAAGACAACGAAGGTTAGAACAGGTCCAAGGTGAACACTGGACATGCATGCTTACGTTGTGTCGCCTGTTGAGCAATCTGCTCCTGGAGACGTGCGATCTCTTCAAGTGCGTCTTGCAACTGCGCTACGGTCCCGGTCTGATGCCCTGCCGATGTCTGAGGTGCAGTAGAACGATGGGGGCTGCCAGACCGGACCGACCGGACGGGCGAAGTGACATGCGATGACGTGGTATGCGAGGTGCCTACAAGAACGGTCGTTAAGGAAATGCAAGAAGGTCAAGTCCAGCAGTGCAAGTACCTGGAACGGATGAAGAAGATGGTTGCCCCATGTCGGAAAAGTCTGAATGACCAAGGTTCAACTGAATTTGATGGACGAGGTCAGACCGTTGTCGTTGTGCGACACGGTCTGACTCAGGGGCGGCTGTGGAGAAGCGTGCCCAAAATTTGGCACACTTCTGTTTAAGTTTTGTCAAGTCAGTTGGTCTAATTTCGGATTGGTTTAAACAAGGGGGGGCTTTTCAGCCTATCAGAATCAATAAGTGTCAAGAACGCAAGTTTTGGTGAGTCATCTGACTTTGGGTATTTTACATTTTTTGTGTGGGTACATTTAGGGACTATAGGGTAGTAGTTTTTTAGTTGTGTTGTGGATTTGCCTAATAAAGTAAGAAGTCTTTTGGTTGCAGGATTTTTCTAAGTGGAAGTACTTTGGTCTTGGTTCACACCACAGCTAGGGGTCGCCGTTCTTCCCTTTTCGTACGCTAGTCGCCTCCGCCCGCCGCGGAGTGTTTGGGGGCAGAGGGTCGAATTATCCCCTCTCGCCCATTATACCCGGTCTGGACGCGCTGCACGCGCACTTTGGCCCACCGGAAGTCCCTCGACGGGAGTACAATTTGGCGATCTCAACACCTCAACTCAAGTACGTTTGGACGTGCTATTCACTGGATTGGTCTTGGCGTGGAGATATCGTTTGTGGAGTCTCACGAGCATATTGGGTCTTTACGCGGACATATTGGCTTGTTTTAATATTGGTTGGAACTAGACCGGAACGGTCGGTCTACCCTCTATTGTTTCGTATTGGTCAGGTCTTGATCGTTTGGACGATCGACCTATTGGAAATTATCTCTTGGAAGTGTTTTTGGTCTGTTTGTGTCTGGGGTGAAGAGTTCCGCCACAGAGATACCTACCCAGATCGCTCTTATATATTCAAGACCGGTTCGATCCAATCTGCGATTCCGATCCACCGAGTGTGTAACTAGCCCATTCCATCGGGTACACAAGGTGAGATGGAGACTAAACAATCGGACCAAGTGGGTTCTGATGACGACCTGTCGTCTGCTTGCAGCGGACGATCGGACCAGATCTCGAGTGTTGGTCCGCGGAGTACCCCCTCCAAAAGTTGGAAGGCTGGGCGCGATGGTGGTAGTCAGATTATCGATGCTAATGTTTTTGATTTCGAACTTGACTCCACCACATTAGATCAATGATACTTCTATTTAAGAATGGAGTCCCACTACAAGATCGAAGTCCAATCAGGAGGGAACAGATAGATCTTGACGAGTGATGATGGCACGAGCCTTTGCTGGCGCAGGGCTTACGAGCTCAGAATAGTCAGAGCTATCGGAATGAGGGTTACTTAGGAAGTCGGGCGGTGCGCAACGGACTCCTTGTTGTTTTGCACTTGCATCCATAGCTTAGATGTAGTAGAAAACTTGAGTAAATGTCCAATAGTGAATCAAATATAATTGAAAAGTAATCACGCGTAAATATCTCCAAAACCAAGCACACGTTGGTCACGAGAAACAGTTCGTGAAGTAAGGAAGATGTCCAAGAGGGGACTAAATCAACGGGATGTATATTGAGAAGTGATTATCTAGTAAACATGAACTTATGTAAACAGATGTTGAAGTCATGGTAAACTTCCATCTGTGTGTGGTATGTATGTCTTATACGTAACATAAAAGTGCGTGCTCAGAACCGAGTAACACTGCACTAATTATGTTTGTAACAGACGAAATGCAAATTGCTACCTAAAATAGTCCTACCTAATTATAATATAGAATTTGAAATAGAAAGACTATTTTAAATCTCCCCCACAATGCGAATTTCGTAATGTAATTCTGGTGGAGTCAAGTTCAACATTGATCACCGAAGTGTCCGGAACTCGAAACCATCGTGCCCAGCCGACCAACTTAAGGGGGGAGGGTACCCGGTGAACCTTCGCCTGTATGCCGAGTCCGATTTAGCTTCAGTAATATCGCCTTTTGTACCCATTGGTATGGGTGGTAACACACTCGGTGGACCGTCGTGCAGTATGGGTCTTGATAGGTACCTATATTGATGGTACCACTTCTGGGGTAACTTGTACCAAAAACCAACGAAAGATAATCCAAATGAACCGATATGCAAATGGAGCGGAAATCGTCACTCCAAATGAGAAGAAAACTTGGGGCAGACCGCGGAGCGGTGTGGACCCAACCAAAAGAAATCTGGGGCAGACCGCGCGCAGCAGTGTGGAGACCCGATAGAAATTTGGGGCGGACCGTAACGGTGCAAGGACCCAACCAAAAAAAATCTTGGACAGATCGCTAAAAGCGATGTGGGGACCCAGCCAATACAAAAGAGAAAAGCACTTTCCAAAAGTCTGGGGCTTGAGGAGTGATTGAACAAAGTGGAGTGCTTCCCGTCGTGGGACTTCCGGTGGATCTACGTATCCTGGCCGGGAAAAATGAGCTAGAGGGTCCGTGTTAACCCTCTGCTCCCAATAACCCCTGCGTTAGGAGCGGTGACTTATGCAAACCAAAGAAAACGAACACTATATTTAATATCCAATTAAAATCCAATATGTAAACTACATGAGAAACGGTGTTCCTCCCCTTAAATCTGCGTACAGTGGTGAAGTGCTGTTGAAAAATTTAGACTAGCATGTACCAGTGTACCAGTTGTCAAATCGGAGCGATCGTTTTGGTTAAAAGGACGGAGTGTTTAGGGCAATTTGTGTGCTTGGAGTGTAAGGTACGCAAATTTAAGGTGAGGCACACGGTTGTGCATGTAGTTTTGTGGTGGAGTCAAGTTCAAAATCGAACACCGTAGTGGCGAGAACCTGACAACCATCGTGCCCGTCCTTCCCACTTACGGGGGGGGGGTACCCCGCGGACCTTCTCCTATGATCAGATCTGATCGTCCGCTGCTAGCAGACGACCGATCATCAGCACAAGACGCCTGGTCCGATTCTTTCGTCATCTCACCTTGTGTACCCGATGGAATGGGTTGGTTTCACACTCGGTGTATCGGTTCTGGGAATCGACTTGAGGTCTAAAAACGTGAGACCGTGCTGGGTGGTGTACCCTGGTGGAACTCTTCACCCTGGGTACGGGTAGACCAGTTATACTCCTAGTAAATATACTTCAAAGGGCAGATCGCTCAATCGATCGTAGAGCCCAACCAATACGAGAATAAAAGTCCAATACTACAATATAATCCAATGAGAGCGTGATAAACTCCACGAACGATATCTCCACTAAACAATCCAATAACTTGATTACAAGTTCCAAACGTGCGTAACTTGCGCTTATGAAGCCGACCAATGCGTACTCCCGTCGAGGGACTTCCGGCGGGCCAAGTGCGTCTGTGACGCGTCCCGTCCGGGTATAACAAGCTAGAGGGGATTACTCGACCCTCTTCTTCCAAACACTCTGCGGCGTGCAGAGGCGACTGATTTACAGTGCGAAGAAACGACTTCTCGTTGAGTGTTAAAGGCTGAAAATTAACGACTAACCAAAACTATCTCCCTATGGTCCCCAATATGTACACACATGAAAATATGTAAGTACACGCAATATCATGTGACTTACCAAATCCGTGTTCTTGACACACCTCGCCCACGATAGTCTTAAAAGCCTCCTCGATTTCCACCAATCCGATCGCCGATAAGCCGATCGGTGTGCTGCTGACGCAAAACGACCGAAATTCTTGAGTCCGCTTCATTACAGTTTACATATTGGATTTTAATTGGCTATTAAATATAGTGTTCGTATTACATTGGGTTGCATAAGTCACCGCTACTCAGGAGTCATTGGGAGCAGAGGGCTAACACGGCCCCCTCTTGCTAATTTAATCCCGGGCAGGACACAGCTCCACCGGAAGTCACACGACGGGAAGCGCCCATTACGTTCACTCACTCCTCAATCCCCACACATTTGAAACGTGTTCTCCTTTTTGTATTTGGCTGGGTTACTCACTGCGATCTGCAGTCAAGTCCCAAGATTCTATTGGATGGGTTACCCACTGCTGTAGTCAAGCACCAGAACTTCTATTGGCTGGGTTAATCACTGCTTCGTGCAGTCAAGCCCCAGAGATTTTACCCGCATTTGGAGTGACTATTTCCGCTCCATCTGCAGATCGGATACATTGGATTATCTTTTCGTTGGTTTTTTGTTTCAAGTACCCCAGAAACGGTACACCCATATCGGTACCTGCCAAGGTCCTCACTAAGAGACGGTCCACCGAGTGTGTAACCACCCATGTGGTGAAGCATAACGTAGATTTTGTATCCAACTGTGGTGTACCGTAGATTGTGGGTCCAATTCTGGGTACAACTGTGGTGAACGTGGACGGGCCATCGGATGAGAAGCGGCACTAGGTACGGGTACCTAACGGTAAGCGATGGACGACAGGGATATCAGGTTGACTGGTCGGTGAGGCACTTAGGATGGGTAGTTCTAATTGGTTGATATTAGGTAATTGGTGGATTTTAGGATATAAGGACTAATAAAGTTCTCCTTTTGCGTCCAACTACTAATGAAACCTACAGGGACGGCACTTAGCGCCTCCCTTCATTAAACACACCTCTACGTCCCGGGCGGGAGCACTTAGTGCAATTTTTGGCCCACCGGCAGGCGTAGAGTGTTGAGAACTCGCACTTCAACTCCGCCCGCTGTGTCAGCGGTAGTTTCGTAAAAGTTTTTTTTCTTCGGTAACGTGATCGAGCAGTTCGCTCTCACCTCTTCCCCATTGGTCCACGTTTGTCCCCTAGAAGTTCGGCTGCTTTAAGCGCCCCACGGGAAAAATAGGTGGAATTTAGTTGAAACCTTCTATAAGCTCGTAGAACGCGCTGATCGACATTCCTCTTAAGTTTAAGCGTAGAATACATAGTATATTGAGTATTCTATTAGAGTATCAAGCTAGAGGGTCGGCGATCAAGTGGTGAAGGTTTCCGCCACCTGATCAAGTACCCCTTCGATGATCTCCACAAGATCGACAATCTGCGACCTGCGACCTGCGATAGCCTGCTCGCAACTCGCGCCAATTTGTGGAGAATCAACTAGATTGATCAGCTGTCCTGATCATCGACTGTTTGTGCCTAATCAAGCCTGATCACCCCTGATCATTGATCACCCCTTGATAATCGATTATTGACCCTGATCACCTCTGATCAGTGATCATTGACCTTGATCATTGACTGTTTGCGCCTGATCAAGTCTGATCGACACCGGTAGATTCGTTACGAGTTCATCCCAATCTGCATCGGAACCTCTCGGGTCTACGTCCCGGTCATCTGAAGAGTGACCCACGCCCAAGCCGTCGGGTACACAAGGTGAGCAAGACACAAGGCCAGTCACACAAGACAGACGGAGGCCCCCTTCGTTAGTCGGCTGTCCGGGCGCCGTGGTAACGCCTGATCGAGCCTCAAAAACTCTGATCAGCCGCTCCACCACAATGGTGCGCGTGCCCGGATCTTTGGGCGACGCGGGATATCACCGCGATTCTACGAAAGATGGCGCTGATGCGGACGTGAAAACGGAAGCGGAAGCAGAACTGAAGATCCAAGTGGAAAAGGAGGAGGTGGTCGTGACGATGGAAGGCGGTTCGCCGTCATCATGTCTGATGAAGAAAGGAAATGCTGATCATTAGGACCTGGGGAGGTATACTGATGAGATAAAAGAGGAAAATCTTCAATCACCTCCCAAGGCTCCTTCGGGAGCCCGTGCGGATCACAACGCAAGTTTTGTTCCGCCTATTGCATGTGTTTATAATGATCCGGATTAGATTAGAAGCCGGTGGTGAAATACTACGATCCGGACCAACCGAAGGCGTTGCTGAAAGCGCCTGGTTCGGAGAGCGACGAAAGTCGATCAAGTAAGGCTCCATCAGAATAGTATCTGTCAAGGACGTTTTATATGAAGGAACTGAAGAATTTCTTATGGACGGATTCGATAATGAGCTTACTCAAGGTCACGATCGGAAAGCTGAATGGACCAGTCGATCAACCAGTTACGGATGGGAAAGACAAGCTTCAGCTGGTGTTAGGGCTGACTCGCATGATCAAGCAGGTTGATATGATGACAGGCGCCTACGATGCTGAAGAAGTGCTCGATCTCAACCCTTGAAGACGTTGCGACCACTACCCAGCGGCTGTTTGATCTGTTGGTACCTATATAGGGTCATTCTGCTAAGGTGGAACCCTTTCGTACTATGCTGACAATCGAAGCGGGTCCGTCGATCAACGTGGCAGAACACACGGGATCATCCTGTTATGAATCTGCTCCTTCCGAGGGACATGCGTCTGAAGTGGAGTCGAGCAGTGCTAATAGTATTACCCGGATGACGATCTGCCAGAAGGATGAAGCCAATTTTGCAGCCGTGAAGAAGGAGACGCGATCAACCGAGGCAGAAAATGGTCGATTACAACAGGACCCACGACTGAAAGCGTTTTTTAATGCGGATATGGGGCGGTTTTTGGCTGAGGAAAGAGGCAAGGCTACACCTGACGTTTTACGCACGAAAAGTCACCGGATACGGCCAGGAAGATCTGCGGCGGTTAAGGACGTTGACATGGAGTCTGTGTATTCGCTCCATGATCAACAATACCAGCTGGATTATCTTGATCCAAATGAGCCGATCAATCCACTCAATCATCTACAGTTGCGTCGGCGTACACTGGAGTGCCTGATCAACAGCCGATTCCCAGGATCAGGATGTCTGCGGTCGCGATCAGGAGCCGAGTGTAAAGGGTCCTACCCTTGATCACGAAGTTGAACGATCTGTTGCAAGAGATGAGCCTGATCAAGCTATGCGTGAGCACCCCGTCTCAGCAGATCACAGTGAATTTGGTGTAATTCTGTGCTTTTGATGTTTCGATATGGAAATTGATTTTGGGGTCGTGTCTATGACCGATCGAGCACGTCAGAGTTCGACTTTTGTTACCCCGTTTGGATTGTTTGAATGAAATCGGATGCCCTTCGGCCTAAAAGAATGCTCCGCAGATCTACCAGCGGTTGATCGATAATGCATTGTATGGGTATCTCAAGGTTAAGGACGGTGCCGATCTAACCAAGTCAACTGATGTATTTACTGCGGGAGATCCTGACCAAACACATGGCCCGTCTGTGTTGCAACGACGATCATATATCGATGATATTTTGATCCCTGCACCTACATGGACGGTCTTGTGCGATAAAGTGCGAAATCTATCGGAAAAGTACGATCAGTGGAATTTGTCGATCAGCGTGGTTAAATCGTACTGGGGTCGAAGTGAGTTCCTTATTTAGGACATCACGTCTCTAGCCGTGGTTTGGAAACAAATCCGAAGAATTTGGATGATATGATCGATTTGCCTTTTCCTGATACTTTGCGTGCCATGTAATTGTTTTGGGGAGTCTGAATTACTATCGTAGATTTATCGAAGACTTCGAGATCTATGCTGCCGTACTCTATGAGTTAGAGAAAAGGATTATCAAGAATTTAAGGGTCGATCATTGATCAATGAAGAAGTGTGTGCATGGAGAAGAGGAGGTACTAGGGGCGTTAGCCCAAGTATCACCCCTTGCACCGAAATTGATGAAGCCCTGATCGCGATCGGACCGAAAAAGTAACCTTGGCAGATGATCGAAGTGCCACCTCTCACGGTTGAGAAAGGCGAAGATCTATACGTGCTGCAAGTATACAAAGAGTCCAACTAACGCATGATCGACGTGTTGAAAATACACTTGACAGTAAAGTGGTAGCGACTACAGGTTGCTACTATTGAGGTAGTCTACGGTAGTTTAGTTTAGCTTAGAACATTCTAGAAGGTCAGTCAGTCAGTTTGTAGTTTGGAAGCGGTGCTCACTTCTCAATTGGTAAAGCCACTGACGAGGCCCCCGGCGGGGGGCCAAAACGCGTCTGGCACGCGTTCAATAGAGATGTCTTTAACCCAACTATCCAGTATCTTTTTATACGACGAATCGACTATCGAAATTGTGATTGACGAAACCTCGATTAGAGAAAATCGATCGACAAAATCAGGATTACTGGAGAAGTGACGATTGATTTGAAGTGGTGACTGTACGATGGATATTGGAAGATCAATTTATGTATATGTATATGAAAATTAGATTGGTCGTCTCTGAGCTTTGGAACCGGGTCAGGCGAATCGTATGCCGCCACACTCGTGCAGCAATACACGCCATCTACTTGATACGTCACAATGAATATTGGTCTGGAAGCACATGCTGCATTTGTTGGCGCCGCACACGCTGCTGTTCCTATCGTTCCGACCGCTCGTATGGCTCAGTTTCTGCAAAAAAGTCAAACCTCGAGCTGAAATGAAAACTTGGAAGCATAATGCTGCTGGTCAGTTTGACAAGGAGCAAGGCTTTGTACCAGCGGCGCCCACTGGGCCCAGACGATCCGAGCAAGACAAATCCAACATTTTGGGTACGAGTTTAACAATGATAAAAGACGATATGATCCGACGGAGCCGCTTCACGAGCCACTTCCGCACGTCTTGCAATCTATTGTAGACAAGATTCGCGACTGTGGACTCATGGACGGGGAGAAACCGATCAAGTCACAGTGAATTAATATCGACCCAGACAGGGCATTGCTTTTCGTATGGATACAGATATGCGATCGCTGGAACCTGTCGATCAGTGCCGTGAAGAGTTTTTGGGGCATGTCCAAGGTCGCCTATTTGGGTCATATGGTGTCGATCAGTGGGCCGGAGGCCAATCCCAAGGATATGGAGTCACTGATCAACCTCCCGTTTTCAAGATCACTGAAGGCAATGCATTACTTCTTAGGGAGCTTAAATTACTACAGCCGCTTCACTGAAGACTTCGCGATTTACGCGGCCGTGCTGTACGAGCTCCGGGAAGTCGACTACCATATGTTGCGCGAAGGAGATCGGGCAACTTTATGGGAGGGCTGCGACTCTGATCTGCCCGCAGATTTTCCGCAGGTGGAGGCAGAGGATCACATGAAGCGTGCGAAGGTTGCTATTTCGGTATGCTGAAGTCCAAGATGGCGACGGCACCGATTCTCAGAATCGATCCGGAAAAAATGCCGATCGTCATTGTGTATGCTAGTAAATGGGCCATTTCTGCCACTCTAGTGCAAGAACAAAATGGAGTGTACCACCCGGTCACTTTTACGAGCCGTACGTTGAAGCCGAACGAAGTTAACTATGGGATCGAAAAGGAAGTTCTGGCTTTACTACGGATTTTTGATGTGTGCTACAACCTACTGGTCGGCCGATCTGTAAAGGTTCTTTCGAGAAAGTCGACATTGGACTGGATATTCTGATCTTAATATATACTTTACTCTGTGGTTTATATCGGCCAATGGGATGGACGGTCGGCTCTGCAGATGGTCAGCGATCTTGTCACAGTGGTCCCTCGAGGTCGTCAAGTTCACCAAGGGAGAGGAATAGATATTGGGCACATTGGCTGCCAGTATCACCCCTCGGTCTGAAGTGGATGAAGCTCTGATGGCGATTGCCCCAAGGAAGCAACCTCGACAGTCAATCTCACGGCCGCCACCGATCGTCGATCGGGATGAGTAACTCCTGATCTTGAGTTTCGACGGATCGGCTAGCGTGAAGAAGAAGGTCGGTTCCTATAGTGCCATACTGTGGAAGTTACCACAGTGGTCTATAGTAGCAGCCGCCGCTGACTTCGCGCCGGACATAACGGTCAACGAGGTGGAATATCGGGGGCTCCTTCTATGTCTCGATCTGCTGTCATCACAAAAGAAAGGGCGGATCATCATATGTGGTGACTCCAACCTAGTGATAAGGCAGATCACCGGGGACATCGACTGTAAGGCACCACGGCTGAAGTTGCTGAATGAGCGGGTGATGAAGGCACTGAAAGACTATCCCAACCACGAGCTATTGCACGTGAAACGGGATTGGAACAGAAGCGCCGATCACCTCGCGACCCAGGCCATGCGGGACCATATCGGGGCGACGATCACCGAGGAGGCCGTTCTACATGAACTTATGGACATAAACAGTCTCCCGGAGTTGATAAAGCCCAAGGACAGCCCTGATCAGGTGCATGTGATGGCGGCGACTAGATCGCGAACTACGAAGTCTCGCCGATCCTTCCCAAAGGAAAGGCTGAGTGAGTACGTTGTACAACAGCTAAGGGCGGAACGGATACTCAAAGCGCAGGACGAAGAAGAGTGGATCGTCAACTTGAAGGCCTATCTGTGAGGTGAACTGTCCAAGTTAACAAATGATCAGGCGAAAGAGTGTACCAAGATCGCGGACAGTTACGATGTGGACGACAATGGATTGCTGTATTACTGCCGTGACATTGATCAAGACAGTGCCGATCGATATCGACTAGCGAAACTGGTGATCCCTGATTTGCTACAGCCGGATGTCCTTCCTCACTACCATGTGAGTCTAGAAGGGGGACATCAAGGCATAGGCAAGACATACCACAAGATCAGGGCCCACTTTCACTGGAGAGGACTTTTTCGGAGCGTGCAGAATATGTGGGCTGTTGCAAAGATTGCGAGACCGGAAAGGGCAGACCGATAATCAAGGACCGATCGCCCGGAAATATCGAGGCTACTTACCCTTTCCAGGTGATATAAATGGATCACATACCGTCGCTGCCCAGATCGACACGCGGCAACACTGAGCTGCTGGTGATCTGGATCGACCGATTCACTGGTGTGGTGATCGCAAAGGCTAGTGCATCCCGATCTGCGGAGCAGATCGCCCAGAGTTACGAGGAATGCGTGATCAGAAGGTTCGGCACCAGCGAAGTTATTAGAGACGATCGGGAACCCGGTTTTATGGCTGTGGTGTTCCGATCGTTCAATAACATGCTAGGCCAGAAGCAGAGCGCGACGATGGCATATCGTCCGCAATCGAACGGATCGGCTGAACGCATGGTGCAGACAATAACAAGGGCGATTAAGATGTATGTGGTCTATCCAGACCAACGTGACTGGGATGAGTATGCAGAGAGACTGGTATTAGCACTCAACTCTTCAACCGATCGGGTCCCAGGAGAAACGCCTTTCTATCTGGCGTATGGATGGGACCCTCGATCGACACTTGAAGCGGCGATACCGATCGGCTGCACTCGGACCCACGATCGCGATGCCCGTAGTTGGCGTATGCAGGTCCAGAAGCATTATCAGCATGCGAAAGAAGTCGCCAATGAAAAGTTGCGTCAGGCCACGCAAGATCGAGCAGATCGGAAAAACGATCAGGTCCACCCTCATGGTATTGAACCAGGGGCGAGGGTATGGTTATACCTTGATCGGGTCAAGATATTCTATGCAAAGAAGTTGTCTCATATGTGTCACGATCCTTTCCGCGTAGCAGAGCCGATCGGTGAGCATGCTGCCCGTCTGATCACGATCGGCACGGATTATAAAGTTTTTCCGATCTTGCATGTGTCCAAACTGAAGCTAGTCAGAGAGTTCCACGATCGGCCTAAGATGCCCTGGCTGGTGGACGAAGCGGAGAGATTCGATTTTGACGAATCTCTGCTGCCGGAAGACAGTTGGGAAAGGCCATTGGAAAGGACGAATTCGAGGTGGAAAAAGTGCTAGATGTCCGATCGGTCAAGAAGACGCGTTTTGTTCGCACCCACCGAGAATATATGGTCCGCTGGAAGGAACATGACGAAGCAACTTGGATCGACGAACTCGATCTAAATTGTGGACCACTGCTACGAGAGTTCGAGAGAGAACGAGTCAGTCAGAATAGCTTCGCAGTGTTGCAGACTCATGAAGATGAAGATCAAGACACGCAGTAGCACCGATCAGTATATCGATCGGTGTGAATATGTGTAAAGTCTGAATAATTGTTAATTAGTCTGATGAACTGTGATGAACTGGAGTAGTGGAGTGACGAACGTGGTGATAATTTTCGCGATGTGGATGGAAACTGTATGTGATAACGTGTTGGTACAAGTTTGTAGAAAGTGATGAAATTTGGTCAAGTGATCAGGTGATCAGGAATTTGGAAAGAATGATGACATGTATTATGGATTATCTGGTCAGATAACTGCCGCATCAAGATTCGCAGTCACCCCACAGACGACCCATAGTCAATGCCGGATGGTCTTCGATCTGGTTCTGGTGCTGATTGCGCCAGGGCTCCTTCCGATCGATCTGGATCAAGGCGTCTTTCAGGTCTGCGATCGGCTGGTCACAATGAAGACCGGGATATCAGATGCCGTCCTCAGTAAACGCCCCGGGGCTCTCAACGCGACGCTTGTCCATATGAAGAAACACCGGATACAGGAAGATGTCGATGTCGCACTCGCGGGCCCAATCCCTTCCAGAATAAACTGGAATAGGGCCAGCCAGTCCTCGCCCGCCCGACTCGGGCGCTGTTTCCGGCGCTTCTGAAACAGGATCAGGTCTTGGTCACGTAACTTCGACCCGCGGGAAGGATGAGATAATGGGTATACTACCATATCGCCTGGCAGAGGTCTGTATTAAAAGACCGAAGTCGACCCAGAAGCGAATCGATCCAAGGAGTCGACGCGAATATGGAGTCCAACTTGGCGCTGAGCAGCACTTCCCATGGTCGATCTGCATACAGATGGGCGATTTGCGGTCCTGTTATTAGATCTGCCCGCAACGCAGACGGGTCAGGGGTTTTCAAAGCTGGAGGGAAGAGACAGAAATCTGGTCGGGACATCGACCGGGCTAGTATCTGCTTGGTCAGGGCTGATCGGTGCAAGCTACCGATCTGCCCCGGTGACCATGGCAAAGTGGCATCTGAAGTCAGCAATGGAAGAGGTCGATCTCCGATCGACACCCCTTTCAATCGGGCGTGATGGCGCAGCCCAGATGTGCCGGGCTGGAACGAAGGCACCGATCCGGTTGACTCACGCGTCCGTGGAACACCATCACCCTGGGATCTGATCACCTTATCAGCCCCCGATGAAGGCTTCGTAGGAACGGGACCTCGGCGTTGATCGGATCGGGACTTGGATAAAGCAGTGATCAAGAATTCAAAATCTCCCGATCCGTCCCCCGAGTCCTCTCCGGAGGAGATCTCTATACGATTGGTGTGCGCAGCGCGGGGGCGCAAGGTCTCATGCGATTTGGTGATGATAGACGTGTCACCTGCGTCCGATCTTGAGATTGGGAGATGCGCCAGCGTCTTGGCTTTCTTCTGAGGCACCGCTCGCTTCTCCTCGAGTTCGGAGTCGCGCGCTATGCCCCGCGCCCCTGAGCCCTTCGACGCGTCCTTACGCTTGTTGGAAACTTTTGCAATTTCGGGGTGCTTAATTTTAGCCAATGAGCGGCGTCGGGTCCGATCTTGATGCAGATCGATCATAGCGGCCGATGCAGATCGGTCAACGCTAAAGCCTACAGACGGACTCCGGTGCAACAAGTCGGTCAACTGTTGGTAGCACCGATTTACGGCCGCCCAGCGACGGTCTGACTCCTGGGTCCAGGCGTCCGATCGGCTCTGGAAGGACTCGACCTTCCCGATCTGGTCCCTGACCACGACCTGCAACTCGCCGATATGCCTCTCCAGGTCACCATGTTGGGTGCGGAGTAAAGTCCTATCGGACTGATCCTCCAACCTCTGCCTGTTGACCAGCGCGAGCTGTTCCAGGAGGTGTGACCTGTAGGCCTCCAAACGAGACAGATCATTCCGTGCGCCGATCAGCCCGTCCAAGATCGGTCGGAGCTGATCGCAGTGGTCATGCGACTGCCGATCAGTCGTGAGTAAAGCGTCAAACGCTTTGGCGATGTCAGTGGGCAGCCGATCTGCAATCGAAGGAAGTTAAGAGCAGATCCAAGACAAAAAACAAGCCGATCAGATTACCTCGCGTTGTTTGTTGGGCGATCTGGGCCCGGAGATGCGCGTTTTCGGCGATCACTACTGCAACTTCGTGGACATGGGGATCAAAGTATCCACCTCCTTCCGCAGTTGCAAGAATGACGTATTATTAACGTCCAACTGTGACTAAAGCTCCCGGACTGTCTTCCGGATCTGATCGACCCCGATCTGATGCCCATCCGGTGTGTCGGAATCTGGAGTGTTGCGAGGGCTGTCAGATCGGGCCGATCGGGAGGCGAATTGACATGGGGCGATGGGGAACACAGGGCACCTGCAGCAACGAACGTCAAGAGAGGTTACAAGATGATCAGGTGCACAAGGACAAGTACCTGGCGAAGGCGGATTCGATAATCTGTCCATCGGTGAAGTCCTCTACTGCGAAGATCTGGGATGTGGTGAGATCGGGTCGCTACCGTTGCGCGGCTACTACCAGACTCAGGGGCGGCTGTGGTGAAGCGGACTCAAGAATTTCAGTCACTTTGTGTCAGCGGCACGCCGATCAGCTTATCGGCGATCGTATTGGTGGAAATAAAGGAGGCTTTTAAGCCTATCGTGTGCGAGAAGTGTCAAGAACACGGATTTTGGTAAGTCACATACTATTGCGTGTACTTACATATTTCATGTTTGTACATATTGGGGACCGTAGGGAGATAGGATTGGTTAGTTATTTTTTTGGCATTTAACTGACATAAAGGAAGTCGTTAGCATCTTTGACAGTACATCAGTCGCCTCTGCACGCCGCGGAGTGTTTGGGAGCAGAGGGTCGAGTAATCCCCTCTAGCTCATTATACCCGGCCGGGACGCGTTACAGACGCACTTGGCCCGCCGGAAGTCCCTCGACGGGAGTACGCATTGGTCGACTTCTCAAGCCCAAGTCACACACATTTGGAACGTGTAAATAAGTTCTTGGATTGTTACGTGGAGATATCGTTCGTGAGTTTGTTACGTTCTCGTTGGATCTCCATATTGGAATATTGGTCTTTTATTCTCGCATTGGTTGGGCTCTACGATCGGTGAAGCGATCTGCCCTTTGGCGTACACTTACTCCGAGTATAATTGCTCTGCCCGTACCCAGGGTGAAGAGTTCCGCCCAGGGTACACTACCCATCACGGTCTCGCATTTAAGACCCGAATCAATTTACAGCGACGATCCACCAAGTGTGTAACCAGCCCATTCCATCGGGTACACAAGGTGAGATAGAGACGCGAAAATCGGACCAGGCGTCCTATGCTGATGATCGGTCGTCTGCTAGAAGCGGACGATCAGATCGGATCGTAGGCGAAGGTTCGCCGGGTACCCCCCCCCGTCAGTTGGAAGGCTGGGCACGACGGTGGTCAGGCTCTCGACACTTCGGTGTTCGATTTTGAACTTGACTCCACCACACATCGCAGAGCTTTGTTCTCGGACCTGATCGCAGTGCACGTCTTGTAACGATCTGCCGCGAGTGGGGGTTTGAAAACATGGTGCCCGACGCACTCACGGTTTCCTTGCGCTCGAATGTGTGTGATGCGGCCTTGTCCATTGCCGTGCTACATCATCTGAGCACGCTTGGGCACCGCGTCGCGGCTGTGAAGGAGTTGATTCGTATCTTGCACGTGGGTGGAAAGGGAATTATTTATGCATGGGCGCATGAGAAACTGCAAAGCTAAGCTCTCGTCGTCGGTTTGAGCCAGGCCGACAAGACTTTATGATTCCTTGGAATCTCGACAAGCGGTTTGTACTCTCGAATCAGGACGAAGAACCCGTCGCAACATGAGCCGATCACACGTACGAACGTCCGAGCGAACATCCAGAAGATACCACCAAGAGGGATGAAACTAATGACACGTCACTTTCTTCGACGTTGGAAGCTCACGTAATCCAACGATATTGCCACGTATTCAAGCAAGGTGAACTCGAGAAGTTGGTCGAGCTCGCGGGCAATGCCAGCGTGACGACGAGCTATTACGACGAGTCCAATTGGGCCGTGGTTCTTGAACGGATTCGTTAAATTCGGAGGAGACCTCATTTTTGGGAGGCCGAAGGAGTTGAAGATGAAGAATTGCGTCGATTTTTTCTCTCAAAAGTATTGATTGAATAATCCAAAGCGATAAATCCAGAAGCTCTTTTCTCGGTTGAGACGCCGTCAACACTGATGACCGAGGAGGAATTTACTAAATTTGTTGGCAGGTGCAATCAACGAGGAGATCTTGTGTTTGCAGCTGCCCCTCGTGTGGCTTTAGAGGCTCTCAGCTCGACACTTTCGGCTAGTAGTGAGAAGGATTGGACAACGTCTGGATGTGTTGTGAATCAAAACCAGGGCAAATGTGGCGTTCTGGGCCTTCGCTGCCGTCGCTGCTCTCGAGAGTTCCATCTTCTTTGCTGGGCAGCCGCTCACGTCTCTATCCGAGAAGCAAGTTGTGGATTGTGACACGTCCTCGTATGTTTGTGAAGGCGGGTTTCCTGGTAATTCTTTAAGTTTCATCCAGCGTGCCGGTGCGATCTGTACCGAGGATTCGTACGCGTATGTTTCCGCTAGTACAGGGGATAGTGAAACATGCGACTTCTTCTACGTCAAAGCCCGTGACCATTTGTGATGTCGTTACTGTTCCTGAGAGTGAACTTAGGCTGCTTGAAGCCATTAGTGGCCGCCCTGTCGCTGTCGGCGTTGCGGCGCGTAACCACACGTGGAAACATGCATTGTATCTTCTTGCTCGTCGACGGAGCTGGACCATGCGGTGCTGGCCGTGGGTTACGGCGAGAGTGGCTCCTCGACGTACTATAAGATCAAGAACTGGTGGGGTACGCAATGGGACGAGGCTGGTTACAATCGACGGTATGGGCCAATATCCCTTAATTTACGGCCTCCAACGTGTGTTTGTGCATGATCAATGAGCCATGGCGTCGCCATGGTGTTTCAATCGTGACGGCAAATGGTACAACGTGACGCGAGAGATTCGACGCGGCAGTGCCTTGGTCTGTATTGGATGCACGAAACGAGGTGCAACCACTGGCTATACGGTCGTGTCGTGCTCAATCTCGTATCATGGAAATGGGTGGATGGTCGGTGGATCAACTGCATTTATTTTGTCCCGCGCATCAATCGCAACGAGAGAAATTCATGGTCAAGTGATTGTTCTTGGAGATGGCATGATCAGCTTCTTTCTGCATCATGGCCAAGCGTTTGTGGAGCTGATCGATTGTTGCTCGATTTTGAATTGCCGGTGCCCGTGCGATCTTGATGTTTGCCTCGCGGAGCTCTGCTTCGAGGCGTAATATTTCCTGGGTTTGAATATCGACGGTCTCTGCTTGGATTGATAGTCGATATCGATATCGATCATGATCGCCCTCCAGATCGCGGATCCGGTCGTGTTGCTCAGATATGACGTCCTCGGCAGCCTTCAGTCGTGGCTTCAGTTGGGACTCGCTGTCCTGGAGCTTGTTAGCCGTCGACAGCACGTGATCGCGCAAGAGCGCAGCTTTTTCGCAGAACCATGCGATCTGCTGCTCACGATCAGCGAGTTTTCTGGCAAGGCGTGCATTCGACCTCTGGAGAATCTGGACAGAGTCCCCGAGCACTGACAGCGAGTCAGTGAACACGACGATTTCCTCTTTCTGCGTGTGAACCTCTTCCTGCTGCGGACAGGTTTGATTGATGATAGCGATCATATCATCGGCCTTGGACCGATCGCAGGATGAGTTACCATCCGTGATCAACTGTATGATTAGCCTGTCGATAGAAGTGTATGATCAAGACAAACAGATCGATGAGGACCTGATCGATAGCATGATAGACAATGTCGTGATAAATGGGTGACAACGGCATGATAGACCCCCACCACAACCGCTGTACGGCTGGGACGAGTTTCAGGGCCGGCTGTGGTAAAGCATACTGTAGATTTTGTGTCCAACTGTGGTGTACCGTAGGTTGAGGGTCCAACTGTGGGTACAGCTGTGGTGAACGTGGACGGGCCATCGGATGAGAAGCGGCACTAGGTACGGGTACCTAACGGTAAGCGATGGACGACTGGGATATCAGGTTGACTGGTCGGTGAGGCACAGGATGGGTAGTTCTAATTGTTTGATATTATGTAATTGGTGGATTTTAGGATATAGGGACTAATAAAGTTCTCCTTTTGCGTCCAACTACTAATGGCACCTACAGGGACGGCACTTAGCGCCTACCCTCATTAAACACACCTCTACGTCCCGGGCGGGAGCACTTAGTGCAATTTTTGGCCCACTGGCAGGAGTAGAGTGTTGAGAACTCGTACTTCAAATCCACCCGCTGTGTTAGCGGTAGTTTCGTAAATGTTTTTTTTCTTCGGTAACGTGATCGAGCAGTGCGCTCTCACCTCTTCCCCATTGGTCCACGTTTGGCCCTAGAAGTTCGGCTGCTTTAAGCGCCCCACGGGAACTCTAGGTGGAATTTAGTGGAAACCGTCGATCAGCCCGTAGAACGCGCTGATCGACATTCCTCTTAAGTTTAAGCGTAGAATACATAGTATATTGAGTATTCTATTAGAGTATCAAGCTAGAGGGTCGGCGATCAAGTGGTGAAGGTTTCCGCCACCTGATCAAGTACCCCTTCGATGATCTCCACAAGATCGACAATCTGCGACCTGCGACCTGCGATAGCCTGCTCGCAACTCGCGCCAATTCGTGGGGAATCAACTAGATCGATCAGCTGTCCTGATCATCGACGGTTTGTGCCTGATCACCCCTGATCAGTGATCAAGGGCCTTGATCATCCCCTGATTATCGATCAGCTGTACTGATCATCGACTGTTTGCGCCTGATCAAGCCTGATAAAGCCTGATCGACACCGGTCGATTCTTTACGAGTTCATTCCAATCTTGCATCGGAAACTCGCGGGTCTACGTCCCGGACATCTGAAGAGCGACCCACGCCCAAGCCGTCGGGTACACAAGGTGAGCAAGACACAAGGCCAGTCACACAAGACAACCGGAGGACCCCCTTCGTTAGTCGTCAGTCCGGGCGCCGTGGTAACGCCTGATCGAGCCTCAAAAACTCTGATCAGCCGCTCCACAACACCCACACCAATGGGTACACAAGGTGAGATGGATGATAAATAGGACTCGTCGGCCTGCAGTGCCGATCGGGTGACCGATCGGTACCCAAGCAAAGGTTCGCGGGGTACTCCCCCCGTAAGTTTGTCGGCTGGGCGCGATGGCGGTCAAGTTCCGGACACTTTGGTGTTCGATTTTGAACTGGACTCCAACACAGTACCTAACACTACAGACACACGATTGGCCCAAATACTTCCCCCTTTCAGCCAACCCGATCGCACCAACTTGATCACTGGTACAATGGTACAGCTATTTAAAAAAATATTTGCACTTCACCACATAATCAGGTATCTTGAAGGGACAGCGCGGCGCGTAGATCTTCGAATCTTGGAGTAGTTAAGGCTCTGATTAGACCATCAGTAAGCATATCGTTCGTATATACATACGTAGGCCCCACAAGTCCATCCTTTAATTTTAAAACTAAACTTTACCCAAATGTCAACGTGTTTCATCTTGGAGCTTGACTCATTACCTTCAAAAACCTTGATTGCAGCTTGGTTGTCCATTCAAGCTGCATTGGTAGCTTCATCTTCACTTGAACTTCCTCAATCAACTTTATGAATCCCAAAAGATTCACCACATTGGTCGAAGCAGCGTAATACTCTGCCTCCATGGTGTATCACGACACTTCACCTTGCTTCTCGCAAATCCACGAAACCAAATTGCCATCAATGAAGATGATCCCACCGTAGTTTATTTGCGGTTGAATTTGCAACCACCGCAGTCAGCGTCACTGTAGCACTTGATCTCGAAAATTTCTTCTGCAACTTGAAGGAACCCCATACAAAGCTTCATATGTTTGGTACCCTTCAAGTATTGGAGTATCCGTTTTGTAAGCTGCCATTCCGAAAAAGTTGGTGAATGTGTTACATCGAGATGCTCTGTGCACTGCGAATGCAATATCCGGGCGCGTGCACCCTGTTATCCAAAGAAAACTGCTGATGATTACAGCCACTTGAGCACGATGTTCCAGGAGCCCTTGCTAGGGTTGCGATAGACGGTACAAGTGGATCCAAATATCACTATATCGCCAACGCTCAGTTTTTTGTTCGTAAGTAATTCCAAAGGGGACTGTCTGTGCAGATTCGAGTTACTTGGACTACGGTTCAATATATAAGCAGCATATTAAACCGCATCCCACCAAAATATCAATGGTAGTCCACTGTCGAACAACATGCACTTGCCATATTCATGACTGCACGATTCATGCGTTCTTCCTTCCCGTTGCTTGACAGTTTGTTGGCTTCACTAATCTGACGCTCAACAACAGTCTGGGAACAAAAACCATCGAGCTTCTTGTACTCGTAACCGCCATCGGTACTGTAACCGGGTTACATTTGAGTTACATTTAGTGTTGGTGTACATGAGTACACTACGGTTGAGGTCAGTATTGACCGGTTTGAAAGGTTTTGAACCATTGGTTATTTTAACCAATCAGGGCAGGGGCCCTTGGTGTGGTGGTGTGTCAGACATCCACGTGTCGGTACACAGGTGTGTACACTACATTTTAGCTAGGTACGAATTTGGAATATTCTTCTTAGTATTACATATAGTTTATATTAGTTTAAATTAATTTAGGCTAATTACATATTAAATATATTCAGTTTACATTTCACTCTAAAGTGCAGACGCACGACCTCGACCGGTCGCGCGTGCAGTGAGTGTCGTAGGTAAGAGGGAGCCCTCCCTTTACTTACACCCCGTAAAGGGGACACAGCCGTTAAGGCTAAGTATTAAACCAACCCGGGAATCTTGGCCCCGAGTAGGAGGGCTCTCCTACTAAGCCCTTTATAAGGGCGTATCGGCTAAGTAGCGGTAGATACCGCTTTAAGGAAGAGTCTTCCTCTGTGCGCTAGCCGCACCGTGCGTATACGCACCGGCTACATCTGGTAGCACTTGTAGTCAATCCAACACCTGTGTTGGTAGACTAGGCATCCTCTGGTAAGGATGAATCAGGACGATTGGGATAGTTTGACCCTCGTCCAGCAAGAAGCCTTTAAAAGGCTGTTACCCTTAACGGGGGAAGAAGGCATGAAGTTCCTAGTGGAGAAGGGCCTTGAGAACGTAAAGGCAAGGGTAATGCCCTCACACGCTCATGAGGCGAGTTGTAGTGGAGGTCTTTCCACGGGGGTGCGCCCTCCATTATCATTCAAAATAAAGGAGTTCACCGGGGAGAAGGGTGACAACCTTTACGTGTGGTTCCGAGAGGTCGAAACGGACTTCGCCACAGCGAACATGACCGATGATCACTTTCAAGTGGGACTTGAAGTGACCCATCTTATGGGCAAAGCCCGTACATGGGCGTTTACGTGTTCGGATTCGGTCACGAGCGTGTTCCCAACCCGGGAAGTCCTTAAGCAAAAGCTTATGGACATGTTCTCCACGCCTGATCTGGTTTTCCAGAATCAGATGGCGTTTTTGAGGTGCCGGCAGGGCACTAGGGACTTGGAAACATACATCCAGTAACTTAAGACCCTGTTGGCAGGAATGTACGCGAAAGCGTATTCGGACGATGTGTCCGTCCCCATCTTCATGGGAGGCCTGAGAGAAAAGCCAGCACGTTCGGAACTGTTCCGATGTCGACCCCAATCCATGGAGGAGGCGTTTAAGATGGCGTTTAACGCCTAGAGAAACTTCTGTTCCTCTAAGGTGGGTCCCGAACCCATGGACCTTAGTCAGGTCGAAGCGGAGGAGAAACCTCTCGCTAAGAGTCACTCTGACAATTTTCCACAGAGCTTCGAGGCGGAGCTCTTAGCCATGCTGTGGTGAAGTGTACCACAAATTCGGTCACTTTTGGTCAAGGCAGCTGGTCGAATTTCGGATTGGTCTATACAAGGGTGGCTTTTTAGCCTATCAGATTCAAGGAGTGTCAAGAACGCAAGTTTTGGTGAGTCACCTGACATTGGGTATTTTACATATTTTCATGTGGTCACATATTGGGACCGTAGGGAGGTAGTATTGGTTTGAGTTGTGAATTTGCCTAAAAGAGAAAAAGTCGTTTGGAATCTTTTGGTTTTGCCTTCGGGCTAACACCTCAACAGGAGGTCGTTTAAACCTTTGCTATGTGCATCAGTCGCCTCCGCCCGCCGCGGAGTGTTTGGGAGCAGAGGGTCGAGTAATCCCCTCTAGCTCATTATACCCGGTCTGGACGCGCCACACGCGCATTTGGCCAGCCGGAAGTCCCTCGACGGGAGCACGCATTGGTCGACTTCCTCAAGTTTAAGTCAAGTACGTTTGGAACGTGCTATTCACTGGATTGGTCTTTACGTGGAGATATCGTTTGTGGAGTTCACGGGCATATTGGGTCTTCACGTGGACATATTGGCTCATTTTTACATTGGTTTGAGTTTAGACCGGTTTTGGTCTTCTCTCATATTGGTCAGGGGCTAGACCGGTTGATTGGTCTACCCTCTATTATTTCGTATTGGTCAGGTCTAGATCGTTTGACGATCGACCTATTGGAATCTATCTTTCGGAAGTGTTTCTGGTCTGTACGTAACTGGGGTAAAGAGTTCCGCCCTAGGTACACTTAGCCAGGACGGTCTCATATTCAAGACCGAATCAAATCGATCTGCGATCCCGATCCACCGAGAGTGTAACTAGCCCACTCCAATGGGTACACAAGGTGAGATGGACACTAAACAATCGGACCAAGTGTCTCTGGATGATGGCCGGTCGTCTGCCAGCAGCGGACGATCGGACCAGATTTCGAATGGAGGTCCGCGGGGTACCCCCCCGTAAGTTGTAAGACTGGGCACGATGGTGGTGGTCAGGTTGTCGATACAAATGTATTCTATTTCGAACTTGACTGCACCACAATGGTGCGCGTGCCCGAATCAATTGGTGATCGTGGATATCACCGCGAGGTGTCATCAAAGATTGAATTTGAAGATTTGAATGTGGAATCGTTCTGTAGAGGACGTAAGGAAAGGCTACCACCTTACGTCTTCGTTCTCGATAAAGATGGCGATGTCCGGTCTGGCCTGGTGGAGGACCAGATCGGGATTAATAATTTTTTTTCCTCCCCAAAAGGCTCCCACCGGAGCCGATCGGGACTATAGCAAGTCCTGCTATAGTTCCGGAAAGGATCAGGACCTTGGTCCTGATCCTATGTATGTGCGTAAAAAAGTTTATGGAAAATTAAAAGAAGAAAAATACTTGGAGGCTGATCAGAACGATCAGACCAACCTCCCCAAGGTCCCCAAGATTCCCAACAAAGGGTTGGGAATGCCGGCCGACGAAGACGACCTCGAAGAAAAGTCGCAGGTCGGAGATGGAGGCATCACTGAAGAAGACCTAAACAAGATGTATCACATTTTTGAGCTGGAACGATCAGTTCGCTTTGACGGGGTCTTTCGGGTGTTGAACCTCCAGATCCCCGACCGTCTTCTCGGTCCCACTACCGAGCCGATCCAGAGTGATCGCCCATTACTGTTGGTGAAGAACTTGGTGGCGATGTTGGCGGAGGCTGGCATTAAAATGCAGAACCCCGCCGATGTCCAAAAACTATTTGAATTTGAAACTTGGAGGCTGAAATCGTCGATGTCGACCTTCCACGACCATTTGGTCCCAATGGTGGGGGCGGTCCGCCGCCCAACTCCCACCGTAGCAGTGAAGGTCGCTGAAGTCTCCATAGCGCTTGTTGACATTGGTTCTGATGACGAATCGGTTTATCAATCTCCACCGGCCTCGAACAGCTCATCAGAGTTGGAGACTGGTGTCGAGAGGATGACCATGGGGGTGGACCATGCTGGACTGAACAAAAAAAGGACGTGCGGCAGCAAAGGGCTGCTTGCCAGTAGGGGCTCCAGCATCCCCCACAGGCCTCAGTTCCGCAAAAAGAGGGTATCAACACGTTGCCCATGACTCCAGCTAACGTCCAAGCCATGTTTGAGACGATGAGCGTTTCATGGAAGACCGGGTTAGACCACCTATGCGCCCACATGCCCAAGACCGGTCTACCCAGCAAAGTGCCAATGTTTGCCGAGATGTGGATATGGAATCGGTAACATCTGTGGACAAACCCACTCGAAGTGATAAGCAAGTCGGCAAAGGGAAGCGCAAGCCGCAACCGGCCAGACAGCGTAGACCAAGCAAGACAAGTGACTGTGACATGGAGTCGGTCGGCGGTCTTGACGACCATGGTGGTTCAGATGGTACGGGAGCTGGCAAGCCACGCAAGGCTAACCTATCCTCCACTATTGCTTACGACTTTGGAACTGCTGCGATTCCGCGCATCCGTATGGCCGCGACGATCGACCTCAAGGACTTCACTGGCAAGGATGCTGATGAAGACGAGGCCCGGTCTTGGTTCGGTCGGGTCAAGTCTGCGTTCCTGCGAGACCAGAGCCCGAAAAGAGAAAAGTGTCTGATCTTCCGGGATTTGTTGAAAGGACCGGCTGCCAACTGGATCCAACAGTTAGGTCGGGATGTCCTGTCTGACTGGGACCAGCTATGTGCAGAGTTTGAAGGGCAATATTGTAACTCCGGATATTCGAGTGCCCGCAGGTATCACCATATGCAGAAGCGGAGCGACGAGACACCGATCGAATATTTGCATCGGTTGAACGTGGCTGCACTTCGCGCCGGCATAACAATTAAAGAGAATAACCCGCCGAACGTTTCTGCTCTGGAACATGTGGGTCACTACATTAGTACCCTGGACGATCAAGAACTGGCGGACCAGCTTACTCTGCTGCGTCTTAGGGACGCGGTGAAGTTGAACAGACTCTACGGACGCTACAGCAGTCGCGTAGCATGAGGGCGAAGAGTGCTAGTGGATCAGGTCGCTACCGATCCAAAACCCAGACCCAGACCGATACGGTCAAGAGACCCAGGACCAGACCGACCCGAGCGGTCAAGGCGATCGTAGCCGAAGACAGCACGGGATCGTAAGGGGAAAGTGGAAGTCAATCCAGCAAGGATTCATCGGATGAAGACCAGTATCGTTACGTCTATGTTGCGGGACCTTCCCCGAAGACCAGGTCGAAGTCCGACCAGGTAGACCGGAAGGGAAGGAACGGAAACAAGTCCGATCCGGACGGACCTCGTTAGAAGTGCACCCACTGTGGGTCGAGCAAACATGATGGTCCAAACCGCTGGAAGAACCACGACTAAGGACGCTAAATGATCGAGTAATGAAGGAATTGAAGTACCACCCCAACCACGAGCTATTGCACGTGAAACGGGACTGGAACAGAAGCGCCGACTACCTCGCGACCAAGGCCATGCAAGACCATATCGGGGCTACGATCACCGAGAAGGCCGTTCCGGATGAATTGTTGAATATAAAGAGGCTCCCAGAGGTGATCGGACCCAAGAACGCCCCAGTCCAGGTGCATGTGATGGTCGCGACTAGATCGAAAGCTCAGAAGTCTCGCCGACCGTTCGCAAAGGAAAGTTTGAACGAATATGCAGTGCAACAGTTAAGGATGGAACGGATCCTCAAGGCGCAGGACGAAGAAGAATGGATTATGAACCTGAAGACCTACCTGCGTGGTGAATTGTCCAAGTTGACGAACGATCAAGCGAAAGAGTGCATCAAGATCGAGGATATCTACGAAGTGGATGATAATGGATTATTGTATTACTGCCGCGATGCCGACCAAGACAGTGCAGACCGGGACCGACTGGCGAAGTTAGTGATCCCCGAGTTGCTGCAGCCGGATGTCCTTCATCACTATCACGTGAGTCTACAAGGGGGACATCAGGGCATAGGCAGGACCTATCACAAGATCAGGTCCCACTTCCACTGGAGAGGTCTTTTCCGCAGTGTGCAGAAATATGTGGGCTGTTGCACGGATTGCGAGACCGGAAAGGGCAGACCGGTAATCAAGGGGCGATCGCCCGGAAATATCGAAGCTACCTACCCTTTCCAGGTCATAGCGATGGACCACATACCGTCACTGCCTAGATCGACGCGCGGCAACACTGAGCTGCTGATATGGGTAGACCTGTTCACTTGTCTAGTTATTGCGAAGGCAAGTGCATCTCGGTCTGCGGAGCAGATCGCCCAGAGCTACGAAGAATGTGTGTTCCGAAGATTCAGCGCCAGCGAGGTCATCAGGCACGATCGGGAACCCGGTTTTATGGCCAAAGTGTTCCGGTCGTTCAATAACATGCTGGGCTAGAAACAGAGTGCGACGATTGCATATCGTCCGCAAGAAAATGGATTGGCGGAACGCATGGTGCAGACCATAACGAGGGCGATCAAGATGTACGTTGCTGACCCAGACCAGCGAGATTGGGACGAGTATGTAGAAAGGCTGGTGTTTGCACTCAACTCGTTGAACGATCGGGTCCGAGGAGAAACGCCTTTTTATCTGACATATGGATGGGACCCTCGGTCGACACCGGAAGCTGCGATACCTATCGGTTGCACCCGGAGCCGCGATCACGATGCTCGACGCTGGCGCATGCAGGTCCAGAAAAACTGCCAGCATGCAAAAGAATTCGTCAACGAAAAGCTGCGTCAGGCCACACAAGACCGGGCAGACCGAACCAATGACCATGTCCGACCCCACGGTATAGAACCAGGGGCGAGGGTATGGCTATACCTAGACCGAGTGAAATAGGGCTATGCGAAGAAGCTGGCTCACATGTGGCACGGCCCTTTCCGTGTTGCCGAGCTGATTGGTGAGCACGCTTCCCGTCTAGTAACAACCGGCACGGACTACAACGTCTTCCCGATCGTACATGTGTCCAAGTTAAAACTGGTCCGAGAATTTCCTTATCGTCCCAAAATGCCCTGTCTAGTAGACGAGGAAGAACGGTTTGATTTCGATGAAGCATTACTGCCGGAGGACAGTTGGGAACGACCGCTGGAGAAGGACGAATTTGAAGTGGAAAAGGTCTTAGATGTCCGATCGGTCAAGAAGACCAGGTTCGGCCGGACCCACCGAGAATATCTGGTCCGATGGAAGGACCATGATGAAACAACTTGGATCGATGAGTCCGACCTGAACTGTGGAGCACTACTACGAGAATTCGAACGGGACCGAGTCAGTCGGAACCGTTTCGCAGTGATGCAGACTCATGAAGACCAAGTCCAAGACACGCAGTAGCATCAGTCGGTCTAGATCGGTGTTCAGATGTGGAAGGTCCGGAGTTGATGTGAAATTGTGATGAACTGTGACGAATTGGAGTAGCGGAATGACGAATGTGATGACTATTTTTCGTGATGGGGTGGAACTGCTTATGATAACGTGTTCGGTGCAACTCTGAAAAAGTGGTGAAATTAGTTCAAGTGATTTGATGATCAGATATGTGAAAAAGAAATGATGACATGTATTACGAGCTATCTGGTCGACTACCTGGGACTTCATTCGCTATCACCCCACAGGCGGCCGATGGTCAGCGCCGGATGGCATGCAATTTGGTCTTGAAATTGGTTGCGCCAGGGTTCCTTCTGGTCAAGCTTGACCAAAGCATCCTTGAGGTCCGCGACCGGCTAAAGGCAATCAAGACCGGGGTACCATATGCCGTCATCGGCTAACAACCTGGTCTTCTCAACGCGACGCCTTGGCAGTGGCCAGACCAGAAGGAGGAAGAGCCACGTCAACCTTCAATGCCCACGACTAAGCATGACGATATCAAACAGAATTCCCGGGCAGAAAAGTTGGTTTGGGCGCGTCGACAGCCAGTTTCGACGACCCTTTATCGATGTCACCCTCCGAGTGCGCCACTTGGTCTTCTTCTGACGTCGGCTCTTCAACTGCGACAGCAGACCGACGATGCTGGGTGGATCGGGATTGAGATAAAGCTGGAAGGAGACCATCTGAACCCACCGATCCATCCTCCGAAGCCGCCCCAGGCGAGACCAATACCGACTTGGACCGAACGGCGAAACGGGTCGAGGGCGCGCAATTTTTGGAGTCCTTTCTCTCCGTAACTGCATCCTTCACCGCACTTGGGAGTTGCGCCCGTATCTTGGCTAGTGATTACACCATTTTCGGTTTCTTCTCGTGCTCTAGGTCGCGTGCAAGGGCCCACTCCCTCGCGCCTCCTGATGCGCCCTTGCTCTTCTCATTGCGTGCGTGAATTTTGGGGGGCGGAATTTCAGCCAATGAATGGCGAGAATTTCCGCTCGAATTTTAATGGAAAATCGTACCACCTGAATGCGCCCGCGGGGGCGTGAGGGCGCATGGGATTTGTCGATGTTAAACGCATCACTTGCATCCGATTTTTGGCTTATGAGGAGCGCCTGCGTCTTGGCTTTATTGTGGGGCGGCGCTTGCTTCTCCTCGTGTTCGGAGTCGCGCGCTACTCCCCGCGCCCTTGAGCCACTCGACGCGCCCGCGCGCCTCTTGGAATGGCGCCGATCTCGGTATTGATGCGGCCCGGACCAGGATTCCGAGGTCCGCGGCAGAAGTGGGCGATCTCCAATTGCCATATCTTTTAGCCGGGCGTGGCAGTGCAGTCCAGACGTGCCAGGAAGGAACGAAGGCGCCGATTTCGCTGACCCATATGCTGGCGTTCTGTCACCTGGCAGACTGGTCTTCTGCTCTGACCCCGATGACGATGCCGCTTGGACGGAACTTTTACGCCGACACGTCTGCGACTTGGACGGGATGGCGATCATGAACTCTGAATCGCAGGACCCTTCGCTGGAGTCCTCCCCGGACGAGATCCCTGTGTACTCGGTACGGACGGCACGAGGGCGCGAGGGCGCTTGAGTTTTGGGAGGGTTGCAGGCATCACTCACGTCCAATCTTGGGTTCATAAGAAGCGCCTGCGTCTTGGCTCGCTTATGAGGCACTGCACGCTTCCCCTCGAGTCTGGGTTCGCGCGCGGTGCCCAGCGCCTTCGAGCTACCTGGCGCGTCCGCGCGATTCTTCGATTTGTGTGCAATTTCGGGCTGCTGAATATCATCCAATGAACGGTGTCGGTCTTGGTCCTGCTGCAAGCGGTCTTGGTCTTGCTCCGAGGCGACTAAGGTTGCCGACGCAGACCATTCTACGATGGAGGCAGCAGCCGAACGCGGATACAGCGGGTCCGTCAAGCGCTGGTGGCACTGGTCTAGCGCCACCCGATGACGACCCGATTCCTGCGCCCAAGCGTCCGACCGGTCCTGAAAGGACTGGACCTTCCCGGTATGGTCTTGGACCGAAACTTGGAGCTCAGTAAGGTGTCTCTCAAGATCGTGGCCTTGCATGCGCAGCAAAGTCTTGTCCAATTGATCGTCCAACTGCTGCCGGCGGATTCGGCTCCAGTCTGACACCCATCCGATGTTTGAGGTGCAGGAGAATTATGTGGGCTGTCAGACCGGGCCGACCGAACAGGTGAAGCAAATGTGGGGCGACTCGGCACATAGAGTTTCTACAAGAACAAGCGTCAAGAGGAATCATAAGAGGATCGAGTGCAGTGAAGGAAGTACCTGGCGCAGGTGGCGAAGATGGCTGGTCCATGGTGAAGAAGTGTGAGCGACCAAGGTCCTTTTTGGTCAAGTGATGGGTGAGGTCAGACCGTTATCGTTGTGTGACACGGTCGGACTCAGGGGAGGATTTGGTGAAGTGTACCACAAATTCGGTCACTTTTGGTCAAGGCAGCTGGTCGAATTTCGGATTGGTCTAAACAAGGGGGGCTTTTTAGCCTATCAGATTCAAGGAGTGTCAAGAACGCAAGTTTTGGTGAGTCACCTGACATTGGGTATTTTACATATTTTCATGTGGTCACATATTGGGCCGTAGGGAGGTAGTATTGGTTTGAGTTGTGAATTTGCCTAAAAGAGAAAAAGTCGTTTGGAATCTTTTGGTTTTGCCTTCGGGCTAACACCTCAACAGGAGGTCGTTTAGACATTTGCTATGTGCATCAGTCGCCTCCGCCCGCCGCGGAGTGTTTGGGAGCAGAGGGTCGAGTAATCCCCTCTAGCTCATTATACCCGGTCTGGACGCGCCACACGCGCATTTGGCCAGCCGGAAGTCCCTCGACGGGAGCACGCATTGGTCGACTTCCTCAAGTTTAAGTCAAGTACGTTTGGAACGTGCTATTCACTGGATTGGTCTTTACGTGGAGATATCGTTTGTGGAGTTCACGGGCATATTGGGTCTTCACGTGGACATATTGGCTCATTTTTACATTGGTTTGAGTTTAGACCGGTTTTGGTCTTCTCTCATATTGGTCAGGGGCTAGACCGGTTGATTGGTCTACCCTCTATTATTTCGTATTGGTCAGGTCTAGATCGTTTGACGATCGACCTATTGGAATCTATCTTTCGGAAGTGTTTCTGGTCTGTACGTAACTGGGGTAAAGAGTTCCGCCCTAGGTACACTTAGCCAGCACGGTCTCATATTCAAGACCTAATCAAATCGATCTGCGATCCCGATCCACCGAGTGCGTAACTAGCCCACTCCAATGGGTACACAAGGTGAGATGGTCTTAAGTGGATCGGACCAAGTGTCTCTGGATGATGACCGGTCGTCTGCCAGCATCGGACGATCAGACCAGATTTCGAATGGAGGTCCGCGGGGTACCCCCCCCCTCCGTAAGTTGGATGGCTGGGCACGATGGTGGTGGTCAGGTTGTCGATACAAATGTATTCTATTTCGAACTTGACTCCACCACAATGCTGAAGCGACATGGGCCGCTGAGATGCTTCCTGTGTGGGAGAACGGATTATCTGAGGAACAGATGTCCGAAAAATCCCCAGCGAGACACTCGCTACAAGGGACCAAGGGCGGGGAAAAAGCCCTTGCCCAAGCCGTCGGGAAACGACGGCTCCCAGTAGGTGCGGGGCGTCCTACTGGGGGATCCCTCAGTGCTGTTAAGCCCCAGGGTAGGGGACGACAGCACAAAGCCCCGAGGGAAGCGGTGCTTTCTAGCACCGAGTTGGTGTACCAGCCAGGTTTGCTGGTAGTCCTTGCGGACGTGAAAGGCTTTGATAAGCCTTGGAGAGTCTTGATAGACTCGGGAGCGTCTGACAATTATGTCAGACGGGCTTCTGTTGAGAAGAGTCGGTTGTATGCCGAGGCCCTAGAGGCACGTTCTCGTGACGTTGTCACAGTCCGTCTTGCGACGGGTGTACAGGTTACTGTACCCAAGGTCTCGATTGACCTTAAGCTGAAGTTTGAAGACTTCGACAGCTTAGAACGCTACCTAGTCCTGGAGTTGGACTCGAGGTATGACCTCATTCTTGGCATGAAGTGGCTGGAACGCCACGAGCAATGGATAGACTGGAAGTCTAAGTCCATTGGCTCAACGCACCCGCGATCGGGTGAAGCATTGGCGAGTCATGAACCCACCTTTGCTCGATCGCAAAAGCGATTCTGGCGTGAGATGCCAGACTGGGATGTCTGAAATGATCATTCCCAATGGTGTTAAGGAAGAGTTCCTTAACGAGGGGGATTCGGCGGTTAATCCCCGCGCCGATATAGGCGAGACTGGTGAGTCGCCAGTGATAGAGGTGCATTCCTCTGAGGGTAAGTGCGAGGCGCTTAGATAAGAGACCCTAAGTTCGTATCTTCTGCAGGTCGTAATTGATTCCGACCACGCCGTGTCCGGCGATCAAGTTGCGACTCCAGTGGTAGGGGTAGAGACCCCTGTGGTTACGCGCGAGGCGCTTCCAAGCGAAGAGACCCTAAGTTTGTCTCTTTCGCACGTCGGAAATGATTCCGACTACGCCGTTATAGGTGATACCGGCGAGACACCGGTGGTAGAGGTAAAGACCTCTGTGGATAGGCGCGTGGCGCTTCCAATAGATGTGGCAATTGACTCCCCCCATCTGGGTCTCGGGATGAGTCCCGAGGCCGGTAGTCAGCAGTCCTATCGGATGCTGAATAGTGTGACAGGTATTGTCACAGAAGGCGTAAGCCTAGAACGGTTGCCTGGCGTAGGCGAACTGTTGTCGTTGGAGGATAGGTCCTTCAACGAGTTTGAGACTGCTTTGAAAGCAGGTGAACTCGACGAGGTCGTCGTGTTGCGTCCGGAAGAGGAGTTGAACCCCTCGTCCACGATGGACGAGTCAGTTTTGGTGCAAACCAAACAGGCATTGAATGCCCGAAGCGACCTCAAGATCCTTGTGGATCCTGAGGACCCTTACCATTCCTTGTTAAAGGAATTCGGAGATGTCATTAGTGACAACCCGCCGATGGGGTTACCACCGGATCGGGGAGTCCGACATGAAATTGATTTGGTTCCTAAAACCAAATACTGCGTCACTAGGCAGTGGTCTCTCCCCAAGGAACAATGCGACGTCATCGACGCATTCTTCAAGGGGAAAGAAGAGGCAGGGATGGTACGGGAGAGCAAGTCTCCTCACTCATCTCCCACCTTTTGTGTTCGTAAACCGAACGGAAAGTGGCGCATTGTGCATGCGTACAACAAGCTGAATGCAGCTACTGTGCCCATGCAGACTCCGATTCCTCGGAAGGATGTCCTCCAGAACAATATGGCGGTCTGTACTGTGTACAGTACCTTAGATCTGGTGGACGGGTATTATCAGGTGCGCATGCGAGCGTCCGATATTCCGCTGAAAGCGGTTAGCACGCCTAGTGGCATGCTGTGGGAGTGGCTTGTTATGCCACAAGGGATTTCAAATGCACCAGCGACTTTCAATCGCTTGGTGACTCAACTCTTCCGCCCTCATAGTAAGTACGCTCAGACGTACTTCGACGATATATTCGTTCATAGTCGTGCGGAAGGCGACTCGTCTGATGTTCAGACGCATCTGATACACCTTCGAGCAGTGCTCGAATGTATGCGAGAGCATAAGTTATATGCGAACGCATCCAAATGTATCTTTGGTGCTGAGGAAATTCCTTTCCTCAGATGCTCCATCGGTAAGGATGGAGTGCGGGCGCATCCCGCGAAGGTGAAAGCCATTGTGGAGTGGCCTTCGCCTGTAAATCTTAGCGATTTACGGAAGTGGCTTGGATTAGCCAACTATCTACACAATTACAGCGAGAACTACGCTGAAATGGCGAAGCCATTGACCGACCTTCTTAAGAAGGATGTTAATTGGTGTTGGAGAACTGAACACCAAAACGCTTTTGAAGCGGTTAAAGGGAGCTTGTTAAAATCTCCCGTTCTTGCTCCCCCATACTCTGGAATCATTTAGTGTCGTCTGCGACGCCTCCGATTTCGCAATCGGATGTGCTTTGTTACTAGCAGACGATGCAGGAAGGAAACGCGTGATTGCGTTTGAGCCGAGGCAGCTTAAAGCTGCGGAACGGAATTATCCCGTTCATGACAAGGAGCTACTTGCAATGAAGTATTCCCTTGTCAAATTTAGGGTTCACCTACTCGGCTCAAAGCCGTTCGTGGTTTATACTGACCACGCGTCCTTACGGACAGCGACAAAGTCGCCTCATCTCTCCCAACGGATGGCCCGTTGGCTCTCCTTCTTTGCGGAGTACAACTTTGAGGTTAAGTATAAACCAGGCAAGCAGAACGTGCTTGAAGACGCGTTGTCGCGTCGTCCCGATTACGAGCTCGCTCACGCGACATTCGTCACCACGTCTGTGGTGGGTCTCATACGCCAGGCGTATGAGAAAGACCCACAATGTACGGCGCTTATCCGCGCGTTAGGTGAAAAGGGTCTTGGCTCGTCTGAGCCAACCCTGTCAAGTCGAGCTAAAGCTCGTTTACACCGTTACAGGTACTGTGACGGTCTTCTATTTTATAGCACGAGCGCGGAGGACACTCCGCGGGTGGTAGCTCCTCATAGTGAGGAACTGAAGTATAGAGTCCTCTTTGAGGCACATGACGCCTCTACGGGGGGTCACTTAGGTCGGGATAAGACCTACAGCGCTTTAAGCGCTTTGTATTGGTGGCCCAATATGTATAAGTGGGTCGGTGCGTATATACGCACCTGTGAGACGTGTGAGAGGGTTAAACCCTCTGCAAGTTCAGCTGCGCCTTTGGCGAGCTTATCGGTTCCAACGGAGTGTTGGAAATCCATTAGCATGGATTTATCTTCGGTTTTCCGAAGGATAAGGCCGGGAACACCGGCATATTAGTCTTTGTAGACCGTTTGAGCAAGATGGCTCACCTGGCGGCGGTGCCAGGGTCCATAGATGGACAAGGAACAGCGAAAGTGTTCCTAGCCCGTGTCTTTCGACAGCATGGTCTACCCGATTCCGTTGTGTAGGATCGGGATCCCCGTTACACTGGACAGTTTTGGGGAGCGTTGTTTAAGGTGCTATACACCAAGCTCCTCATGTCCACTGCGGATCATCCGCAGACGGACGGTCAGACGGAACGCGTTAATCGCGTTGTGGAGGATATTCTCCGGAGTTTATGTCCTGATTCTCCAAAGAGTTGGAGTGAGATGCTTCCGATGGTTGAATTTGCTATCAACAATTCGGTACATTTATCTACGGGGTTTACCCCGTTTTACGTGAACGGATTAGTGAATACGAGGGTTCCGTTGACGCCACGTGTGTGTGGCCCAGGGCTTGAGGGGGGGGATTCCCCGATCTCAGCCCTGTATCTGTGCGAAAGCACATCGATAAGTTTTTATCGACGCGCCTTAGTGTCTTACGACACGTCTGCGATGCCATGGCGGAAAGCCAAGACAATCAGAAGGAGCAAGCTGACCGAAAGGGGCGGCGTAACGAAAAAGTATACAAAGTAGGAGAAAGTGTTTTATTAAACCCAAAAAAGCTTCCTACACATGCAGTTTCCAACGTGTTGCGCAATAAACTGCGCCCCAGGTTTGTGCGGCCTTTTAAGGTACTATCCCGAAAGGGCTTGTCGTATAGCTTGGACATCCCGAAGGTGATGCGTACGCATTCAACCTTCTATGTCGGTATGCTTAAGCCGTACCAGGACCCGGAGGCGGGCCCCCTCCTGGAGGGGGGGTGGAAAGGCGGATAGCCGTAATAGCCGTAAGGCACAGCAGGGCGAAGGAAGCCCGAAAGGGCTAAAATGCGACCACGAAGCTCCTCAACGGTCTTTTCGAGAGAGGCAAGCCGCCTCACGAAGCGATCAGTGGCATCCCGATCATCGCGGATCCTCTCGTGGAGATCATGGATGCGATGGCTGTGTCGATCACAGCGCTCGCGAATCTCACGTCGCAATTGCGCGACCTCCTCTTCCAATTCTTGATGCGGAGGGTACTCCACACTTTCATGTGGAGCGGCTGATGGCGCGACGCCATCATCGGGGTCAAACCCAGTATCTGGTGAAGTGGAAATGTTATCCACACTCACAGAGTTCGTGGGAGTTCGAGACTCTCCTACGGCAGGATTGCCGCGACGTCGTTGACGCTTTCGAGAGGGAGAGTCCCGCTGTAGGTCAACGACCAGCGGGGCATGAGAAGCCCCTTCACTCCCAGTAAGTGGGAGTTCGCCGGAGGCAGATGTGACGCTCACACTGCCCTTTCGAACCATGGTGGAGACAGGGACGCTGGCGTAGCGCGTGCGATATGGAGCACGTAATAGCTCCATCGCTTTGGCTCTGGCAAATCCCAGGCGCAACGCCCTCTCCACCCAAATTTCTCGACGGGAATAGCTGTCGTGCAGCTCATTGAAGCTGGGAAGAAGCTTCTACCCTTCCGCCCAAGCGCGGAACTTCTTCTCCGCATCATCAGCACTCTCTCCCAGAGAAAGAACGATGGGAACCTCGCGGAGGTTCTTAACAGGAGCACTCTGTGCCTGCCTGTCTAAGCGCTCTCGATATGAGACGCTAGTGAACTGCTTTTGTGTAAGCAGTTGTTGCCCGAGTTTCTCACGGCGTTCGCGTTGATACGGCCGTTCAGCCGCGGGGACAGGGGTACAGGACGCTAAACCAGTCCTTACCAAACGCCTGGCCCACCTTGGAAGGTCACGAGGACCATCAAAATTATTAGCCGCCCTTGGCAGGCGTTTGGGGGCGCGTAACGCAGCCCTAGTGCCTGTGAGGCAAGTTGGGTGTCTTGATCTGCGTCCAGTTCATTAGTGACGATCGCCGTTGGCGATTCGGATGTATCATCCGATATGGGCAGGGGTGGCGCACTGGTTAGTGCATTTTCCCCGCGTGTGGGGAACGGATTAGGCTGCCGACAACGCCGTTCGGCGCTGTCGGAGCGGTTAACTGTTGGGGAGGTATCCCCAAAGGCATCCACCTCCGAGTTCTCGGAGTAGTCTACCTCTTCTAGAGGAGACGCCATAGCACCACTGAAGGTGTACATATGGAGGGCCAGAGGAACTGGCGTTGGAGTTCTCCAACAAAATTTTGTTTATTGCGTAAGCAATAGTATTGATGGGGGAGGATGTAACAGGGTTACATTTGAGTTACATTTAGTGTTGGTGTACATGAGTACAATACGGTTGAGGTCAGTATTGGCCGGGTTGGAAGGTTTCGAAACTTTGGTTATTTTAACCAATAAGGGCAGGGGCCCTTGGTGTGGTGGTGTGTCAGCCATCCACGTGTCGGTACACAGGTGTGTACACTACATTTTAGCTAGGTACGAATTTGGAATATTATACTTAGTATTACATATAGTTTATATTAGTTTAAATTAATTTAGGCTAATTACATATTAAATATATTCAGTTTACATTTCACTCTATCTTGCAGACGCGCGACCTCGACCGGTAGCGCGTGCAGTGAGTGTCGTAGGTAAGAGAGAGCCCTCCCTTTACTTACACCCCGTAAAGGGGACACAGCCGTTAAGGCTAAGAAGTAAACCAACCCGGGAATCTTGACCCCGAGTAGGAGAGCTCTCCTACTAAGCCCTTATAAGGGCGTATCGGCTAAGTAGCGGTAGATACCGCTTTAAGGAAGAGTCTTCCTCTGTTCTCTATACGCACCGTGCGTATACGCACCGGCTACAGGTACGGAGTATACAAACTTTTCAATTAAATTCTCGCTCGAAGAACGCCAAAAATTGCTCGAACATTTTAGCCGCAACATCGTTTGTTTTGGCTAGGAATACCCGGAAGTAATTCGATATATGACCAACAAAGTTAATCATATAACGATTACCGAGTATATCCTTTGGCGTCATCGGACCTTTGAGGTCAGAACAAATAACACCTCCAATCCACTCGATTGGCGAATTGTTACAACTGTCCCTGACAGATCGTACGTTTTTTGTATGCTTTCCCTGGGCACTCGTCAGACAGTTCAGACGCTTATGATTTGTCGGTTCGATGACACTTGAAGCGTCTTTCGCGATACGTTCAACGTCATCGTAGTTCAGATGTCCGAGTCGTGCATGAAAATGCATTAATAACCCTTTTGGACATCCGAACTTCTAGCGGTATCGGTATCGTTATCTTCCACAATTTTCCATAACTGAGGGGTATTGAACCACCTCATCATCCACCAAAACGGTAGCATCAACAGTCAAAACTCTATTGACCTTTTGTATATCAAAAATATGAGATCGGGTGGGCGCGTCCAACATGGTACGATTACCATGGACGTATGCCACTTAACACCCTTTCTTTACCAAAAGGCCGTACGAGTGAATATTCTTGGCGAGATTTTCCATAAAGTAAACGTTATCAATGCGAATGGTGTTTGTTTTACCACCGGTCACCACTTGGATGAGTATCCAGCCTTTTTGAGAAATTTTTAATTTTTTCCCATCGGCCTGGAAACAGGTGCCGTCAATCGGTTCAACATCACGCAGGTATTTCTGCTGGTTGATCAAATGAATACTAGCACCGGAATTAAGTATCCAAGTGCTGCACCCAATTTGTTTGGAAAATCACTAATGGTTAGTGAGAAATCCACCTTTTTCTGAGCCTTATTTGGACATTTCGCTCTAATATGACCGATTTGTCCGCAACCATGACATTTTATGGTTTTTTATTTTCTTCCACGAAGTTCACAGCATCAGCTCTAAAGGCCTTTGCACTTCATTATTCTCCTTCAATTGCCTGAGCGAACTGAGTGAGTTCCTCGTCATGGCGTAAAAAGTCGTACCTAGTGTGGTGGAACTTAGTCATCAAACTAATCTTAAGTTCGGGTGATGCGTAGTGTAACACGCTGTCTAAGAAAAGTGCTTCACTACCACCCACAGCCTCTGAAATCTCCACCAAGTATAAATAATGGTCAGTCCATCAACGCTTGGGTCTTTTTCTGGTTGTAAACAATTTCATCGCCTGTGCAGAGGTTATTGAAGTATTGAATGCACTAAGCATTTTATTCATCACATGCACTAACGTATGTGACTCATTCCACCATGATTCAACCTGGCGATTGTAATACTTCTCCGCAATACCTCTTAGGTAATGTCCAAGGAGATCCACCTTGACATCTTCACTCCAGTAAAATCCACAAGCTGATTCGGCTATCGAAACTTGTTGGATGAAGCGAGTACCCCAATCTTTAAATCCATCTCCCAGGCCACGGTACACTTTGGTACCATCGAAAACTTTAATTGCAAGTTTGTATTCCTTGGCAGACGGGGTCTTGAAGATGGGAGGCCGATATTCCATCGGTGTACCCATATTCTGGTATTGGTTGTTGAAAGCAGGTTGCGCGTGCGGTTTTCGCTCAGGCGTACTGTCGAGCGACCCCTACCGCATACGAGAGCCCAACCGCATCGAGTTGTTAAAACAGAAGTTTTTTTCTGGAGAAATAGCGCGAGAATATTTCAATTTGTCCATTCGCTCGCAAAGTTTTTGAAACATATTCAAAATCTGCATCCCTTCGGTTCTAAGACCTGCGGACTTTTCCTCCACGGAACGTCATCACTTGATACATTATGACCCTTTGGGATCATAACCTGTTGATTTGCACTTGCATGGCAGTCCCGTTTACGGTGACCGCCACTGTTGGGGGCAATAGCCCAGCCAGGGGTCCAAAACCCCACTCTGTACGGAACATGTGGTTCCGTACGATGATACGCTTCAGAAGCGGCGGCTGCCGCTTCTGATCGAGCCCTTTTAGCAGGCGGAGCACCGCCTGCTTCAACACCACGCGCCGGGGTTAAATCACCCCGACGTGGAGAAGTACTTGGTCCAGGTGGGGCTCTGCGTTCCCGCAACCACCTGTGATAATCATTGTCGCTGTCATAGCTGACAGCGACACCAGAGTCGTCATCGCTGTTAGGAGATGAGCACCTAGCGAGTTTCGACTCGCTATATCCTTTAGTGGGGACATCTGTATCCCCATCTTTTTGTTCGGAGTCAGAACTCCCGAACATGGCCCTCTTGGCAACACGCCATTCCGAAGTAACCATCGTGCGAGATGTTGCATTAGCAACATCTCCCTGTTTCTTGTCAGATGCCGCAATAGCAGCATCTGTGGTCGAAGACGGTACGTCTTCCGACCTTTGCGTAGTTGACGCTGCTAATGCAGCGTCACCGTTGTCACTCAACACCTCAGCACCTAGTGCTGAGGCGGAGGAAAAAGTTCCTTCATTGTTTTCAGCAGCGCTCTTTAGAGCGCCGCCGCCGTGTGTCTTGACCATCGAGTCGATGGTCAATCAGTTGGTGAATGAGAAATTCTGACCAACACGTGCCACCCATGATTGGCCAAAATAAGAATTATTATTGGCCAACCACCTTAAGTGGGGGGTGATGTAATGGGGTGCCATTACATAATAGATATTCAAGTTAGAATATCACAGTTTAATTTCAGACGCGTTATCTGAAATTTAAATAAGAGATTATAAGTTATTATAATCTAAGAAGGAAAAGTCGATTCGGTATAAATACCGAATCTTGCAGGTTAACTAATAGTACAGTTAGTTAAAGACTTGATATTATTATATTAATTAGTTAGTTACTATACTATTAGCCTCTAAACCACCCATTAAATAAACACTCTTAATTTTGCGTTCTAGATAACAAGTGAATATTAATATATTTACTTTAATTATAGGATTAGTTGTTACCAACTAATCCTACCCTAATTGTATTGCGCGCTTCCTCGCACAAATACAGTGTAAGCCAGTAACAGGATCAGACCTGTTACACACTTTCCGAGTGTGGATATGGTGGCAGACTTACTGACCAAGGATGAAAGTACTGCAATTGAAAATGGTTTTGGTTTGATGAAGCTACAGCCTCCGGTGTTTCAGGAGGAATTTTGGAAATATGTGTAGCCATTTTGGCTCTTACGTCTTTTCATGGATACATAGATTTTCAAGGTACAATTGAAGATTAACATTTTAGTATAGTTATATTTGGCTTAAGAAACTTTACCTAATATACTTCTCGTTTTTCATTTAATCGACTAAGCTGAAACCTCTGCATCAATTCACGTTGACCATGGTACGACAAGGATTTCGGACTTTGAAGACTTCAGTTTGGCTTCGCTGCATCGCACAAGTCTCGCACTAAAAGTTGTGGAAATCCGTCAATAGCTACTGTAATTTGTGCCGGTGTTGAGTAAAGACGCTGAATCAGGGTCTGGGAGCGCAAGATCAGAGATATTTTTCACTAATTCCGGTAGAAGACCGGGAGTTGCGTCCAGAACTTCGTCTGGATCGAAGTGGAACTTGTCGCTGACATCCTTGATTGCCGTGACGGTGTCAATACTAGTATCGAGTTGATTTCCACAGATGTCAGCTACCGCTTCAAGCGTTTTCATGTACGTATCGATTGCAGCCGCCGCTCTCCCTTTGGTGTACACCAAGTTGTTCGAGGACATTACGGACCAGCAGAGTCCATTCGCAGTGAAGTCGTGCTCGTTTTGAACAACTGCATGTAGACGGAAATTGGTTGCTTCGGATAGCCATGGAGACTCGTGCCCTTCGGATACAAGCCATAGCCCAAAGAGGCAGTACTCTGTCCGCATCGATTAGCAGTGTCAGCTCGGAAAGTCCTACAAAATGCCGGTCATTTTCAGGTCCATTGAACGTCAATGAAAAAAAAGTTCGTTTCTTTGACATAGATCTCACGGATATGGTCACCCACTTTCTCCATCTGATCCATTCCGCGCTCTGTAAGTTTCTCAAGCGGAACGGTGTATGCCTTGATGTTGCGCATATTATTTGGACACTGCGTCTGAACAGACGGGTTTTGGCGTGCGACTTCCATTTCGAGAGAGTGAAATTAACAAAATCAGTTCCTAGTCATCCGCCTTGGCAGTGAAAGTGTATTGAATGAAACAAAGCAAAATGGTGAGAACGAAAACGGCAAGTTTCCACATGACTTTCCGTGCTTGAATGGAAATTGGCAAATTCGTTGTAAACATGCAGGCAAAATGGAAGATTTTGTAAAATAACACTTGTTCCAGCAGCAGAGATCTTATACTACCTGGCCTGATAGCTTTGACCAGGTAGGATCTCGTACAGTTAGAGGTTATCGCGCGACGGGCGCCACGCAGTATGGTCTTGGCTTCATGATCGGTTTGAAGTTCAATTTTGAAGGTGGTGCCGCAATCCAACGGCTCAACTGCTCTGCATTCGGCCTCGACGCTCTTCTTCGAACTCCGACGGGTTCGAGGAGACTATTTTGTGCAGCTCTTCGTGTGGTCACCATGCACCACGCGGGACGGCAACCAAACTCGACACTTGCGAGCTCATGTGTCCACTAAATGACTTTATAGCACTCATGGAGAATTACATTCAGTCTACGGGTCCTTGGCAGGATCTCTGCCACTATCACCCCGTGAACGTCCTAACTGCCAAGACCACGTCGTTGGTGATGAATAACGCTCCAGCGTCCCAACCCAGCAACACCAACGCATTATGAACAGTTTCAATGGCTGGTGCATTCATTGCTATAGGTGCAGTAGGTGCTACCGCTATATGACTCGCCGTGGGTATCAGTCACTTTAAGTACTGACAAATATAGACTCCAAATAGAAAACGAGAACCAAAACGATATTTCTCAAACATCACATGCATCCGACAGCTTCTTCTTTCTTGCTACAAACAGCTTCATGGACCTCCTTGAATGTTCACCCACGAAGCATTGCAGATATTTCCATATCTGTGCCTTCAGTTGCAGGTCGGGCAAAGGATGACCCACAAGAATGTTTGGTCTGGCAATTTTTACTTTACGAATACGATATAAACTTCCAACTGCTGGAAAATGGCTTGGTGGTGCAAGATTTTGGTCGGTTGAAAGCGGTTGCGAAGGTTACTGCACATGAAAAAACGAGTCTCGCATCCTCATCCCTGCCACTACTGTTTGAAGCTTGCACGCCCACGATGGAAGGCACATTTGATGGCATTAGACCCGAAACGGTCTATACTTTGCGTTGGGACAATACTTACTCGTTCAGACGGCAGAAGCATGTGCAATACCGATTTCTCATGACGTCGAAGCGAGCCGTTGCAGCAGCTGAACTGGCAAGACTAGAGTCGCAACGATCGGCGGAACGTTTGTACCTTTTCCACATGGCGACGACACTCGAAACTGAGTGTGCAATGACGGAAAAGGAGAAAAAAGCCGAGACTGAACGGTTGATCACAACTGTTGAGCAGGCTGTTATGGACATTGTGTCCATTTTTACTGCTAATCCTGACAATCCGCTGCATGAAGGAGCCATTCGACCCTTTGTAGTAGCCCTTGAATCTATCTTGTGCAATGGAATCAAGGTACAGCGGCTATAGTATGTTGTTTTATCTCGATGGAGCTCATGGTACTGGTGGGTGGTTTTTTATTCGTGTAGGGTGAGTTTCTTGACAGATGGCCTGAAGCCCCATTTTATGATTTTCTGATGGAGACACAACACGTACTACGTGATGACTTGGGGATCGTGACAGAAGTTCAAGCAGGAAAACCACCATCAGACCTGCAATATCTAGGATGGAATCATTCACGTGCGTTTTTGATGCAAGCTTTGAGTAAAGGAATCCTCCCGCGCGCTTTTGAGGTACGAGGAATATGCATACCGATTGGTATTTTTTCATGTATCTTGACTTGCAAGGTATAATGTGGAACGCGATAGAATCTGACCAAACGGAGAAATGTTGTAGAGAAGTACTACAAGCCTAAAGCCTTCTTGTACATCTATGAAAACACCCGGAGAATTGCTTCATTGCTTAGTGCTCTAAATGGAGTCACGTTTTTACTAGCAGATTTTCTCTCACCGGAGTGTGTATTAAGTACTCGGTGCATTTTTCCGCAGAATCTAAAGCAGCGTACCCCAGAAGCTCCATTGCCTGGCAATGACCTAGTTTTTCGCGACGACGTAGAAGGAGATAGCACTGTGGTGAAATGCGTGAAAGGAGATCCTGACGAAGTCAACAGTATTGAGCATTGTAGTGTACCTCGATATGCTCTCCATGCACGACCATTTCAGGAAGTTTCGATTGCGTAAGTTATACTACTGTAGTAGTTTGGATTAATTTAGTGGTGAATCTAACTACCCGGGCATTGCATGGTTCTTCAGACCTGCATCATTTAAACTGCTCATGCTTTCTGGCCCTGGAACGATTATCTTGATGCAGCTACGAGTTCAAGTACGGGACATCATTCTAACATTCACCACTGACACAGGTCGTAATCTGACCAACGCTTTCTGTATTTCGGCTTCCAATGAATTAGTGGAACTGATCTTACGAATTCAGTCTCCTCGTGTTAATGGTTTGGCCGTGAAATTGGACAACTCGTACTCCATGTTTCGCTCGAAACAAGTGCATATTCGCTGCAAATCCATTGAACCGTCAGCCTACAAGACGGCGTGGAAAGGGTGCTTGGGGATGGCACGATCGATATCCTGGAACCACGCGTCCAGGGCTGGTAGTGAACGGTGTGCTAGATATATGGCTTCACTACATCGAAAAGATGAGACAGAAGCAGCTCTTCAACGACATAAAGATGACACTATGACGCATGAAGCCAACCAAGACAAGACCATGGGATTTTCTTCATCTCTTCTTTCTACACCCCTATCGTATTTTGTCGGTGGTCGACTGTCAACTGAAGACGATGTTGAAGCTTGTACCCAATGCCTGGCTCCATTTTCCTTTTTTAGTCGACAACACGCATGTTTGTCCTGTACGAAGGTCGTGTGTATTGAATGCAGCCGGCACCATGTAAGAATCGACGGAAATGACCCCCCGAGTAAAGTTTGTGATGGTTGCTTTATCCAGGAAAAGGAAAAAGAGGTACGAGAGAGTTAAACATAGTGTCGATTTGATGCCTGGGTATCTAATTGCGTTTCAAGCGGGCTCGTATTGCTAGTATGAAGAGCACTGGCGAGCGGCCAGAATATGCAGCACTTCGACTCGATCCTACAATGCAAATGTATTTCAAAATGCTTAGTTTTGGTGTTCCATCCATCGGCGTTGCACAGAAAATGACGCAAGATGAAATTTCTCGAGAAAAAGTTGTCATTTTTCTTGCAGGATCAAATGGAAGCAACAGCATGCCTGTTGGTAACGAGGATAGGTACATATGCTTACGTCTAGTCAACGTTTGTGACTCGCAAGCTAAGTGTTATCCTGTTACACAGAGCCAGTGTTGAGCGCCCGAAGCTCAATCGACGGGACAGTACATTTCGTAAGGTTTATTGGACGAGCTTGGAGTCGAAGAAGGTGAATGAGACGATTTGGGCTCGCGTGACTTCAAGGCGAAAGACTGCTCCCATCGCATTATCCCCGAAGGATTTCAAGGAGCTAGAACAGCGTTTTGGGAATCGAACTGAAGTGTCACGTTATGCATCCAAGGAGAATGCCAAGAAAAAGACCAAGTTTTCCGCGTTAGATTCACGGAGAGCAAATAATATTTCAATTGGGCTCAGTCAATTTAAACCATTTGGAGGAGTCGATGCCATACTATCGGCGTTAAAAGCTTGCGACTTTGTGTTCCTCAGTGTCGATCGCTTGACAACTCTGCTACAAATTGCACCAAATAATGTCGAGTCAAAGCGTTACAGTAATTTTCGAGGCTCTCGATTACGTCTGGAAACTCCCGAAAAGTTTCTCGTGGACATGTGTGAGATTCCTCGGGTGACGGAAAAGGCAAGAGTCTTAGCATTAGTTTTTAAATGTTTGTACCTATTGAAACAGCATTGTTTTATGTATGCAGATCCAGATGATGCTCTTTGTTTTACAATTCCGAGACCACGTACAGGAATTACGCAAGCGTGTTCAGGTGATCACTAAGGCCTGTTACGAAGTGCTACAAAGTGAACGTCTTGCTCGGTGTTTTGAATTAATATTGACGATTGGAAATCTCTTGAACACTGGCACTGAGCTTGAAGGCGCATATGGTATTACTCTTGGGTCTCTTTTAAAGGTACGTACTGATTTGGAATCCACTACTCGAGTTCTTTGATACACAAGAAATTAATTTTCTGCCTCTAGCTGTCCGAGACAAAGACGATCGATGGAAGCATGTCGTTGCTCCAATTTATCGTCAAACTAATTCACGTACGTGCCATCTTGTCTTGCTTGATTGTAATAAAGAGTAAGTAACTATCAAATTTACACTGTAAGATCGGGGCGAAGATGATGTTTTGTTGTTTGTAAATGACCTGGAAACGCTAGCCGAGGCAAGGCGATTCTCATATGTAAACTGCGACTCTCAGACTCGAGCTTTACGAAACGAGATTCATAAATGTGAGCTCGAGATTGAAGAAGATATGGAACAAGATTTGAGGCAATGCAACGAAGCGGAAACGCTTCGAAAGCTTCGAATTGAGAAGAAACCTCAAAAACACCAGTTGACGTTCATAGCATCAAAAGAGACAGAGAGAGAGGAGGTGGTGAATATTGGGCGAGCTGGGAGATCGAGTCCTCGAAATGCTGTGCTCAATGCAATTCGACAGCGTGGCGTAGATAACATAGCTGGTGCAATGTGCGACACAGCGACAGACACAAGAAATAACCCGCGAAGTGGTTTGCTAGCTGCGATTCGTAGTTGTAGTGAGAGTGATGACGTCAATGCAGCGCCAGCAATGATGAATGGCGGTTCACAGACCGCGCTTCTAGCTGCGATCAGAGAGCAGTCTGAAAAACTCACGCGGGAAAAGAATAAAGATGTTACTAATGGTTCCAGCACAGATGACTTGAACGTTGAGCCACGGCAGTACCAGACAAAGAGCAAATTTATCTTAATAATGAGAGAGCGCCTTTTAAGTATCAAGAGGGCATTTGAAGAGGTCGAGATGGAGTGGGAGACTCTGCGCTCCGTTTGGGGCTGTACAGCACGTTATGTTGCAGAAGATACGAGTGACTCGTCGCCTAAATACGTCTTTCGTTTGCTTCACAAGTTTGTGCTTGATGTGAAAGTTGCAAAGACGCTGCTTTTTCGCACGGGTCTGAGTTGTTTCACCAATGTGCACACGCTTCTCCCAAATGCTCGTGCGTATTTGTTGTCAACCGCTCCCGCGTAAAGAAATCTAACTGTGAATTTCTACAGATGTTGGCAGCATTGTCGCAACCAAGTTTGGTTCTGGGGTCATAACGGCTCTTAGAGTTGCAGATGAGCGCATTGAAGTGAAATTTCCTTGGAGTAAAGAGGCGTATCTTTCTCCGTCGGCAATTTTATCTGTTGGTAGTTTGGTGCGATGTCGCCACTGGGGGGTGGGAATTATTCGCAAAGCGTGCTACGATGAGGGTTTCTGCGAGGTTCGCTTTTCTTTTGGATATGGTAAAGTTCGTGTCGAGGATTTGACACTAGAACCGCCATCGAACCAATATCGTCGAGATATACTGAGTGGTGGCTTCTGCCACGGGGATCCTGTCCTAACACCATTCGGATGCGGCCATGTTCAATCGATTCGGGGTCCACCACAAAGCCCAGCGGCTGTACTTTCAGTTATTGTGCTTGCATCCGACTCTTGCATTGGCTTTAGCGTTTGTCGTTCCTCTATGGCACTCGCGTTTGTACCCGCTCACAACGTAAAGCATAATTTTTAAATTCTAAGTTCGTCTTAGTCACTCGAACGGTAACGGAGCACGCGCTAGAATACTAACGAGAAATTTATCGGTGAGTCTCATTGCGCCATTCCAATTACAACAATGGCATTTCAATCTAAATATCATTGTGTTGCGAGTCGGTCATATTCACGCGTTATGTTCCAAATCACACGTT
>CM047587.1:23887092-23904283 GCA_026184515.1 Peronosclerospora sorghi | reverse complement strand
GCTAGGTTTTTGCTAAAAAGACACAACTAAATGAAAGTACATGCGATTCTAAGCGCCACGCAAATTGCGCGCACTTTCAACACATTGATTCATATATAACGGAGTCCCACTACAGCAGCCTTTTCAGGTATCGTCAAGTTGCCCCGATCTCGAAGTGCCAATCTTCCAAAAGGATTGTATCATCATGTTCACTTAACCGAATCCAGATAGGATTTAAAGGCTTAATACACGTTTGTATATTTGTTTAGATCTAGTTTTACTTAGCTACTTAGTAGGGGGTGTCAAAGTTACCATAAAAGGGGTGGATAAAAAGATTTTAGATCGGCACCCGATAGCGTTTATCAGGGGTATCAAAGTTCACCTCCCTCGAGTTAAAAATGATTTATCGAACGTTTTGAAACCCGTTAAGAATTTTATTCCCTGCCCGTATCAACGTTACCTTCAACCGCGACAACAATGCCGAAGCTTTCCAATAAACAATTAGTGTCTATTTTCTTTAAGTATGTCTATACTAGCAGTATGTCTGTGTGGGGGGGTCTTCACTCATTTGCCATCGTTCATGTCTGAGATGGCATTACATACATATTTCTAACTCTAGCGACGCTATAGAAGAAAACATGCGCTCTTCTTGGGCTTTGGAACTTTATTTCAACGCACTTCCCGCACGAACGTCTCGAATACGCCGTTACATTTGCTCCTGTGAACGCTCTCGTCTCTATATAGCGCGTATTGTATGAATGTGCTACCCGTCGACTTTCCTCAGTACTCACTTGGCACTTGTTAGGTTCGCGCCCGACCACATCTTTTTTTGTTATCCACGAGAATGATCGGCGGGAGTGGGCGGCGACTCTCGTTGATCTGATGATGTAGATCAAAAAAGGGTTGAAATTCCTAATAGGACCATAAAGATTATTTAGTCCTATTTGCCACATAATGCAAGCTCGGTACTTACGTGAAGAGAAATCCAGGAATCCATACAGACAAAAACATAGCCATCCTTGTCCATCATCCACTGCCCTCGCAGAGATTCAAAGTCCTGAACAAACCAAACATCACGCCAGCACAAAACCAAGATCTCATCAAATGTAACAACCGCGATCGTCGTACATCTTGCCCAGCAATGTCCAGTATTTCAAGCATACACGGGTTCCAGTTCTTCACAAAATAATACCTCACAAAGCACAAGGTAAGTGCACTTTTGCCCACACCACCTGATCCCAGCACCGACATTTGGAGAGTATCCTGTCCATTAGCAGGTCCTGAAAAATGTGAGCTCCATTAGCCTCATTCTTAGCAGCAGCATCGATGTGTCCTACCGAGCGACTTGTAGAAGGCCTCGCCCTGCGAAATGTAGAGCGTGTCATTGTTCTGTAGCTCATCGACGTCCGAGATCTCTGCACCACTGGAGAGGAACAGCCGCTTCGCACATACTCCTAGCTTCTTACTAGCCATCTTTTTCAGCCGCGTGATACTATCAGAAGCACATTTCTATCAACCCCCGTTTAAATTTTATTGACCTGGTCCGACCAGGTCGATAAAAAATGGCCGATAAAAATGGTTTATCAGATTTTGATTTCCCAGATAATTTTTTTTAGCTCGTCGGAAAATAGGATTTTAACGGCCGAAATCCAAAAGAAAAAAATTAACTTTGACACCCCCTAGTAAGTATAAAAATTCATAATAATTTACCCTAAAATCTTTCGTAATGTAGGATCGAATCAGGAAATATGTACTGTTAACTTTATGAGAAATTTCACATAATACCCCCCTTCTGAGCGGAATTTCACAGAATACCCCCCCAAATGTTTTTTATTCACAGAATGCCGGGACTGGCTAAACGGCAGCAAATGAAAGTCTAACTAGCAGCACGAGAGGCAGCGACTAGGAAAAAACAAAAAAGTACCAAAAAGGATATACTTTTTTTACCTTTTTGGGGCTTTTATGCGCGGATAAAGGCATTTAAAGTTGGACATATTCGTACAAGACCAAAAAAGGTATAGTCAATGTTTGTGTATTTGTGTCAGACTATAATTTAGTTATAGTCAAATCTATTATTGTATTGTGCCTCAAGCATCCGTCATCGTGTCGGAGAGCTATTCCAACACGTTCGGGCCTGTGACGAGCGAGTGCAGCGCAAACAGCACAAAAAGGAAACCACCTACAAGCGTAACGGTCCGCTCCGAGATGCGCGTAGCTAGAAACTTGCCACCAAAGAAAGCTATACCCGTACACATGGAGTGACCTAGAATGGAGCCAAGGGTGACGCCGAATGCGTCCTTCGTTGCAGCAGTGTCACTGTCGAAATCTGCAAGCGATCACCCCACTCCGCCAGGAACGTCATGATGAACGTCTGGGAAAACAACGGAATCATGCCGTCCGTCACGTAATCTGCTTTTTTCTTGATTTATTCCACTTGTCTGCAATAACATCAACTACAGGTAGCAACAACCACCTTTTTAGTACACTAGGATCTCACTAGAAGAGCCAAAACGCCTACGTACTCATTCTGGATCGCATTTTCATCCTTCTTCCCCATCAGTTCTTCTTCCTCCTCTGTCAATTCCTCCGACGGGTCTCTTTAAATCAAATATAGCAGTAACCACAAAAGCCAAAGTTAATGCAAACCTCCACTCTTCCCATCATTTGTTTGCCTCGTCATCTGCTTACGCTGCATTCATCTTCCTCGCATCGTATATTATCTTGACTCCAAAGACCACAAACTGAAACGTGACACAATTTAATTCTGTAGTCAGTATTATCAGGAGATGCAAGATACTTTTCTCCCACTTACCAGCATTGCACCCATAATGCGTCAAACTAGGCGGCAGGAATTTTGTAGCCACGACACCCATGACCACCGATAGTACCGTCATCACAATTAAGGCACCAAAGCACCCGCAAAAACCACGACACGGTCTTTTTTCATACTCAAAATAGCTGCAATAAAGAACGTCTTGTCCCCAATTTCCGTGGCCCAAATTGTCAGCAGACCACTCGTAAAGACCGACCAAAATTTATGGGGTCCATCAGTACGTAATTTCGGTCGTGCTCCACCAAAAACGATTCCCCATCCAGCCGCATCTTCAGCTGGAAATGTACCTAAAAAAGGATTCAGAGCCTGGTTGAGAAGGCAAAAACAGAGGCATTTTAGGATTTTTTGAGAAAGAGGGGAATTTTAGAATGTTTGGGACAACCAGGACGTTATCTCAAAAGTATATCCTTTTTGGTACTTTTTTTATTTTTCCTAGTCGCTGCCTCACTTGCTACTGGTCAGTCTTTCACTTGCTGCCGTTTAGCCCGTCTCCAGAATGCCCCCCAAATGTTTTTATTCACAGAATGCCCCCTATGGTTTAGGGATTACCCCAAAATATAATAACCTTGACATCTGGCGCAAAACCATAGAAGATCCTGCATCTTCAAGAACCTGATAGTCAACAGCTTCTCGCCAATACAGACGCTGTGCTTTAGTCACTTTCGACCGAGAGACAGACAAGGAGACCACGTCACCCCACGAAACGGGACGTCGCGCCGGAACGAGCGGGGCTACGACGCGATGCGTATCGCCAACGATTGAAATTAGAACGGAAAAGTTTACGTCTGCTAGATGAAGAATGGAAAAGAAACGAAGAGATCGAGAAACGCTGGAAATGGGGGCGTCGTATTCGATAGCGCTGGGGGCGTGGCGAGAAATTTCCACGCGACAATATGAAGACCGAAGGCAAGCGGAAGCATTCAAGAAAAAGCTCGTGGTTGGCCGTGACACAGCGTGTGCGAAGTATCCAAGATTTGGAACACGTGGTGCGCAAACGAGTTCGTGTATTAATCGCGACGCTCGACGATTTAGACTTGCTGGAAAAGAAACCGAGAGTCGAAGATAAAGACACGTTATTATAGACGACCTACTTTCAGCATTTAGACGCACTCTATGGCAAGGTGGACGAAGTGTCTGCTACTGTGGGGCTAAAACCTACGCCCGGTGGCATTTTAAGTGGACAACGTACCATTTGATTTTCAGCGCGCATGTGATGCCGTGTGGGGGGCTGGTGTCCGTGCCACATCGACAGGAGGGACGACAAGTTTACCATGGATTGCCCGATTCAGACAATTTGATCGCACTCCAATTTACTTTAAACTTCGACAAAAGAGTGGAAAAGTGCTCATGGTACGCTTGTATCATGTCGCACGACGGTACATTGAAAATATCTCGGCTGAACTCTGACCATCGATCATAATGCCGGGGGCTGTAAATACACTGATGTGTCCACACTTTCGGACGGCAACTCCGAACTCATAATCTCCAGAAATTTCACGTTTCAATTCGTATCTTACATATCATACTCATCCTTTCAGGCAAAGCGCTCTAGTACTATATCTAGACTATCAACCATCAGTTTATTTACAGCCCCCGGCATTATGATCGATGGTCAGAGTTCAGCCAAGATTCCGGGGGGCATTCTGTGAATAGAAACAATTGGGGGGTAACCCTAAGCACTAGGGGGGAATTCTGTGAATAAAAACATTTGGGGGGTATTGTGTGAAATTCCGCTCAGAAGGGGGGTATTCTGTGAAATTTCTCTGTGGTGAAGTTCAAGTGAAAATTGTTGACGAGCTTGTACCAGTGTACCAGTTTTCAAGGCAGATCGATCTGGTTGGATGAAAGGACGGAGTATTTTGGGCCAATCGTGTGCTTGGAGTGTTTTGTACGCGGATTTGGGTGAGTCACATGATATTGCGTGTACTTTACATATTTTCATGTTTTTACATATTGGGGGCCGTAGGGAGATAGTATTGGTTAGTTATTGTTTTGGCCTTTTAACTCAACAAGGAAGTCGTTAGCATCTTTGCTAAGTACGTTGGTCGCCTCCGCACGCCGCGGAGTGTTTGGGAGCAGAGGGTCGAGTAATCCCCTCTAGCTCATTATACCTGTCCGGGACGCGTTACAGACGCACTTGGCCCGCCGGAAGTCCCTCGACGGGAGTACGCATTAGTAGGCTTCACAAGCCCAAGTCACACACGTTTGGAACGTGTAAGCAAGTTTTGGATTGTTACGTGGAGATATCGTTCGTGGAGTTTGTCACGTTCTCGTTTGGATCTCATATTTGAATATTGGTCTTTTATTCTCGCATTGGTTGGGCTCTCCGATCGGTTAAGCGATCTGCCCTTTGGAGTTTATTTACTCGGAGTATAATTGGTCTGCCTGTACCCAGGGTGAAGAGTTCCGCCCAGGGTACACTACCCAGCACGGTCTCACATTTTAAGACCCACATCAATTCGCGGCGACAATCCACCAAGTGTGAAACCAGCCCATTCCATCGGGTACACAAGGTGAGATGGAGACGCAGAAATCGGACCGGGCGTCCTATGCTGATGATCGGTCGTCTGCTAGCAGCGGACGATCAGATCGGATCGTAGGCGAAGATTTGCGGGGTACACCCCACGTGAGTTGGAAGGATGGGCACGATGGTGGTCAGGTTCTCGACACTACGGTGTTCGATTTTGAACTTGACTCCACCACAATGGTGCGCGTGCCCGGATTCAAACCAGGGATATCACCGAGATGATATCTCGTCAAGGATTGATGATAACGAATTAAATGTGGAATCGTTCTGGAGAGGACATAAGGAACGGCTATCGCCTTATGTTCGCGTTGTCGATAAGGATGGAGATGTCTGATCTGGCCGGGTGGAGGACCAGATCAGGATTAATAAGTTTTTTCCTCCCCATAAGGCTCCCACCAGAGCCGATCGGGACTATAGCAAGTCTTGCTATAGTTCCAGAAAGTATCAGGACTTTTTTCCTGATCCTATGCATTTGAATGAACGTTTTGATGGAAAAATAAAAGATGAAAACGACTTGGAGGATGATCGGAACGATAAGATCCACCCTCCCAAGGTTCCCAAGCAGAGGATCGGAATGCCACCCGATGAAGACGGCTTGGAAGAAAAGTCGCAGGTCGGGGATGGGGTTATCAAGGAAGAATACCTGACCAGGATGTATTACATGCACGAGTTAAAGCTATTTAATCGTGAAGACCAGGTCATGCGGATCTTAAACCTCCAGATCCCCGGTCGCCTTCTCGGACCCACCACCGAGCCGATCCAAAGCGATCGGCCGTTGCTATTGGTGAAGAAACTGCTGGTGATGTTGGCTGGGGTCGGCATAAAAGTGCAAAACCTCGCCAACGTGCAGAAACTGTTCGATCTGGACACTTGGAAGCTGGAGATGTCGATGTCGACCCTCCATGATCATTTGGTGCCGTTGGTGGGGGCGGTTCGCCGCCCAACTCCCACCGTGGCATTGAAGGCCGCTGAGGCCACGGCAGCATACAATGATGTGTGCTCCGATGATAAGTCGCTGTATCAGTCTCCACCTGTCTCTAATAGCTCATCGTAGTTGGAGGTCGTTGTTGAGCGGATGACCATGGGGGCGGATTGTACCCCCATGGGAGCATAAAAAGGACGTACGGCAGCAAGGGGCTGCATGCCGGTCGGGGCCCCAGGAGCCCCCACAGGTTTCAGTACCTCCAAAGGAGGATACCAACACGCTGCACATGACCCAAGCTAACGTCCAAGCCATGTTTGAGGCAATGATGGAGCGTTTCATGGGAGACCGATGCCGATCGCCTCCGCGCCCGCATGACCAGGACCGATCTGCCCAGCAAAATGTCAATACTTGCCGGGATGTTGATATGGAGTCAGTGGCATTAACGGATAAGGCTACCCGAGGTGGCAGACCAGTTGGCAGAGGAAGACGCAAACCGCAGCCAGCCCGACCGCGCCGATCAAGCAAAAACAGCTATTTCGACATGGAGACGATCGGCGATCCGGATGACCACTATGGGTCAGACGGTGCAGGTGCGGGCAGACGCGCAGAGCTAACCTAGCCTCTACGACCGCCTTTGATTTCGGATCTACTGCGATCCCACGCATTCGAATGGCTGCGACCACTGATCTCAAGGATTTCATTGGCAAGGGCGCCGACGAGGAGCAAGCCAGATCGTGGTTTGGCCGGGTCAAGTCTGCTTTGTTGCGGGATCAGACACCAAAAAAGGAACGGCGTTTGATCTTCAGAGATCTGATAAAAGGACCGGCTGCGAACTGTATCCAACAGTTGAGTCGGGATGTCCGATCTGACTGGGATCTGCTATGTTCAGAATTTGAGGGGCAGTACTGTAACTCCGGATTCTCTACCGTCCACAAATACCATCATATGCAGAAGCGAATCGATCCAAGGAGTCGACGTGAATAATGGAGTCCAACTTGGCGCTTAGCAGCACTTCCCATGGCCGATCTGCATACAGACGGGTGATTTGCGGTCCTGTGACTAGATCCGCCCGCCACGCAGACGGGTCAGGGGTTTTCAAAGCTGGAGGGAAGAGCCAGAAATCTGGTCGGGACATCGACCGGGCTAGATCTTGCTTGGTCAGGGCTGATCGGTGCAAGATACTGATCTTCCCCGGTGACCATGGAAAATTGGCATCTGAAGTCCGCGATGGAAGCGGTCGACCTCCGATCAACAACCCTTTCAATCGGGCGTGATGACGCAACATAGATGTTCCGTCTGGAAAGAAGGCGCCGATTCGGTTGACTCACGCGTCCGTGCAGCACCATCACGCTGGGAGCTGATCACCTTATCAGACCCGATGCAGGCTTTGCAGGAACGGGACCTCGGCGCAGATCGGATCGGGACTTGGATAAAGCAGTGCACAAGAACTCGGGATCTCCCGATTCGTCCCCCGAGTCCTCTCCGGAGGAGATCACCATGTTCTTGTTGTGAGCAGCGCGGGGGCGCAAGGGCGCATGCGATTTGGCGATGCTAGACGTGTCGGCTGCGTACGATCTTGGGCTTGGAGGATGCGCCTGCGTCTTGGCCTTCTTTTGAGGCACCGCTCGCTTCTCCTCGAGTTCGGAGTCGCGCGCTATTCCCCGCGCCCTTGAGCCCTTCGATGCGTCCTTAAGCTTCTTGGAAACTTTGAGAGTTTTGGAATATTGACTTTTGGCCAATGAATGGCGTCGTTTCCGATATTGGTGCAGATCTATCAGAGCGGCCGATGCAGATCGGTCAACGCTAGAGCCTGCAGCCGGACGACGGTACAGCAAGTCAGTCAACTGTTGGTGACACCGATCTACGGCCGCCCAACGACGGTTTGACTCCTGGGCCAGACGTCCGATCGGCTCTGTAAGGACTCGACCTTCTCGATCTGCTCCCTGACCACGATCTCAACTCGCCTATCTGCCTCTCCAGGTCACCATGTTGGGTGCGAAGTAAAGTCCGATCGGACTGATCCTCCAACCTCTGCCGGTTGACCAGCGTGAGTTGTTCCCGGAGGTGTGAACTGTAGGCCTCCAAACGATACAGATCATGCCGTGCGCCGATCAGCCCGTCCAAGATCGGTCGGAGCTGATCGAAGTGGTCATGCGACTGACGATCAGCCGCGAGTAAATCGTCAAACGCTTTGGCGATGTCTGTGGGCAGCTGATCTGCAATCGAAGGAAGTTAAGAGCAGACCCAAGGCAAAAACAGACCCATCAGCTTACCTCGAGTTGTTTGTTGGGAGATCTGGGCCCGGAGATGCGCGTTTTTGGCGATCACCTCCTGCAACTTAGTGGACACGGGGATAAAAGTATCCACCTCCTTCCGCAGTTGCAGGATTGATGAAGTCTTTATGTCCAACTGCGACTGGAGCTCCCGGACTGTTTTCTGGAGCTGATCGGCCCCGATCTGATGCCCATCTGGTGTGTCGGAATATGAAGTGTTACGAGGGCTGTCAGATCGGGACGATCGGGGAGGCGAATCGACATGGGGCTATTAGGAACACAGGGCACCTGCAGCAACGAACTTCAAGAGAGGCTTCAAGATTATCAGGTGTACAAGGACAAGTACCTGGCGAAGGCGGATTCGAAGATCTGTCCATCGGTGAAGTCGCTACTGCGAAGATCTGGGATGTGGTGAGATCGGGTCGCTACCGTTGCGCGGCTACGACCAGACTCAGGGGAGGCTGTGGTGAAGTGCAAGTGAAAATTGTTGACGAGCTTGTACCAGTGTACCTGTTTTCAAGGCAGATCGATCTGGTTGGCTGAAAGGACGGATTATTTTGGGCCAATCGTGTGCTTGGAGTGTTTGTACGCGGATTTGGGTGAGTCACATGATATTGCGTGTACTTTACATATTTTCATGTATTTACATATTGGGGACCGTAGGGAGATAGTATTGGTTAGTTATTGTTTTGGCCTTTTAACTCAACAAGGAAGTCGTTAGCATCTTTGCTAAGTACGTTGGTCGCCTCCGCACGCCGCGGAGTGTTTGGGAGCTGAGGGTCGAGTAATGCTCTCTAGCTCATTATACCTGTCCCGGACGCGTTACAGACGCACTTGGCCCGCCGGAAGTCCCTCGACGGGAGTACGCATTGGTCGGCTTCACAAGCCCAAGTCACACACGTTTGGAACGTGTAAGTAAGTTTTGGATTTTTACGTGGAGATATCGTTCGTGGAGTTTGTCACGTTCTCGTTTGGATCTCATATTTGAATATTGGTCTTTTATTCTCGCATTGGTTGGGCTCTACGATCGGTTAAGCGATCTGCCCTTTGGAGTTTATTTACTCGTAGTATAATTGGTCTGCCTGTACCCAGGGTGAAGAGTTCCGCCCAGGGTACACTACCCAGCACGGTCTCACATTTTAAGACCCACATCAATTCGCGGCGACAATCCACCAAGTGTGAAACCAGCCCATTCCATCGGGTACACAAGGTGAGATGGAGACGCAGAAATCGGACCAGGCGTCCTATGCTGATGATCGGTCGTCTGCTAGCAGCGGACGATCAGATCGGATCGTAGGCGAAGGTTCGAGGGGTACCCCCACCCGTCAGTTGGAAGGCTGGGCACGATGGTGGTCAGGTTCTCGACACTGCGGTGTTCGATTTTGAACTTGACTCCACCACATCTCTAATTTTTTTTAATTTAAGACTAGCTATTAGCATATAATGCGCGCTCCCTTAAACATCTTCCAAAGCCCTAAGGAAGATTTCAGTATAATCGCAGCATACCCGTAGCAGTCGAAGAAGGAAAAAACCTTCGACTTTAACGTGCAGCAAGGTGGTTATAAGCGGCGAGGTTGAACACCCTCGCCGAACCATAACCACGACATAGTGGGGGCGGTGGTCCAGAACCGAACAGAAAAAAATAAGAAGAATCTTCGCTGCATGAGATGCGTGAGGATGGCCATGAGTGCATAGTACCGCGTCACTGGAACCTACAGGAGACCTCTTATTGGTTCAAAAAACATGGACAGCACAACCCTTTCAGTAGGGCGGTTCGACCGCCCTACTGGAAGGGTTGTTTTCATGCCGATATCGGGAACGTGAGAACGATAGACCAATAAGGGACAATTTTTCCTTAATGTGTGTTGGGTAATGTGAAAACGCACACCAGCTGTAGCCGCATGGAGCCAATGTCACTATGCGTGCATTATTTACTGGCGCATCAAATAACTTCGTGCGAGAAGAAAGTTTAGAGTCGTTAAGTTCCGTTGCGGGTAAGCAACCGGTTCAGCTATGATTATGCCAAAGAGCGAAAAACAGTGACGCCTTGAAGTGGAGGAACTGTCGTTAGATGATGAATTAATCGTCCTCTAACTTGATAAAAGCTCGACGCTATGTTGGGCATCCCATTAATGTCCAAGCATAGACCGGCAATCGAATGGGACACCTATCGTTTGCCGCACAGTGGTAAAGTGTGCCATAAAATTGGGCCTAATTGAGGGCTTAATTGCGGGACTAATTAGGGGTGTGACTGCGGACACAATCGTGTACGATTGTGTGTACCACGGTGTATACAGTTGCGTGTACAACTAAAAAAAAATCTATCTTTTATGAAATGTATTCATTATAATCGGCCCTCAAGATAATAAGTGATGTATTTGATATGAGCACACAAGCATTTCATCAGCAACAAGGTCAAGCGCAAGCACTACAGAAAAAAAGAAGTTCTGCTTTGCTTGGAGGTGGAGTTAAAATAATCTCAGTACAACATGAGAAATGAAAATTAACGACTGCGGGGTACATAGACAGGACAAAGACGGGACATCGTAAGAAGGTACGACTATGTACAGGTACCTAACGAACAGCAACGAACACCGACGAACGACGGATAAATCAGGTCGACTGGTCGACGGAGTTCGCTGGAATGGGCGGTTCGGATTGGTTGATATTAGGTAATTGGTAGTTCTTAGGATATAAGTGCTAATAAAGTTCTCCTTTTGCGTACGATTGGGCAGATCGTTTACAGGGACGGCAACTTAGAGTCTCCCTTCTTAGCATACACACCTCTACGTCCCGGGCGGGAGCACTTAGTGCATTTTTTGGCCCACCGGCAGGCGTAGAGCGTTGAGAGCTCGCCCCGCAACTCCGCCCGCTGTGTCAGTGGTTCTTCTTTAAAGGTTTTTGGTCTCGGGAACGTGATTGAGCAGCGCTCTCACCTCTTCCCCTTTGGGTCACGTTTGGCCCCTAGGGTTCGGCTGCTATAAGCGCCCCACGAGAACTCTAGGTGGATTTAGTAAAATACCCCTCCCTCGTAAAGTCTAGGCTAATAATACATATATTTGGGTGTTCTTTTAGCTGTTTAAGACTCCAGAGGCTCCGTGATCGGGCAGTGAAGAGTTCCGCTGCCTGATAAAGTACCCCCTTCGCCGATCAACTTCTGATAGACACTCTACAATCTACGACCTGCGTTCATCTGTTCGCTAACCGCGCCAACTAGTGCCTGATCGACTAAATCGATCAGACCGATCAGACCGATCAGGTCGGTCACGATCTGATTTTCGACTATTGGCTCGGATCACCCCCCGATCAACGACCAGAGGCCCTTATAATCGACTATTTGCGCATGATCAAGCCTGATCGACAACAGTCGCTTCATCACAAGTCAGCTAAATCTTGCAGCAAGGAATTGCAGCGTGCCATCCCCGCCACCTGGAGATCGACCCACGCCCAAGCCGTCGGGTACACAAGGTGAGCAGGAATACAAGCAGTCAAGAGACAACCGGAGGACCCCCTTCGTTATCCGGCAGTCCGGGCTCCGTGGTAACGCCTGATCAAGCTTCAAAAACTTCGATCAGCCGCTCCACCACACACACAATGCTATAGGGATTGATCATCCTGTGGTTACAGCGGATACACTCTCACCGTTAAACAGACTTCTGGGTAGCGATGGCACCACCAGCTCTGATCCGAAAATTGCGACGGACGGTACATCCGTTTACCATAATTCAGTGAGACGTTTTCACGCATCAGCATAACAGCTGCCTAAAGAGAAAGTCGCCGGAACGGGCGATGAAGTTCACTGAAATGAAGTACTCACGACCGAAAACGATGGTAATGAGGAATCCGCAATCACAGTAGGCGATAGCCACTCTGTAGAGGAGCTATCCATGATAGAAAGTGGCCACCATGTGCAAGAAAAATTCAGTGTCCCCCGCGAAGATCGTACGGGTATCATGGTTATTATTAGCCACCTGAGGAAGAAACAGGTCAGACGAGCTCATTTGAACTTATTACAGATCACGTTAGGACGTTCAGCGTCTTAACCAAAACAGAGAACGGATAAACCAGTCTCTAATGATCAGTAACCCTCCAAAATTGGGTAAAAAGGTGAACGCAAAGTTCGTAAAAAAATGCGACGATTAAATCGAACAGATCCGTATCGTCGTGTGAGTGATGTAATCGTGGATTTAAACGAGCAAAGATTCACGTTACGAGTACGTGACATCAGGGACGAGTGATGAGAAAACCGAAGTTCTGCGTTTTAAAGCGTTGAGCTTGAAGCGACATCCCCTTATTTTGATGTACTTTTGGAGCACTCTGACTTATTCCCAAAATAATTTCCACGGGAGGTCCCGAAAGATAAAGATACTCAAGATAAGATCGACTTCGTGCCAGGAACAAAGTATTGGTCACGCGTCAAGGGCCTTTACCACGTGATCAGGTGAAAGTAATCAATAAGTCCCTAGAGTCCGGCCGTTAGAAGGTCATGTACGGGAGTCAACGAGACCCACCTTCTGTGTAAAAAAAATGCACGGGTGGATCGTTCCTTTTTATAAGCCGAATGCAACAGTACCGGCCCAAACTACGATATCATGAAAGTATGTCATCATTAATGGCATGAGCGGGAGCACCGTTTTGAGTGATCCTAATTTGAGGGGTGGATTTATCAATTCCTAATGCGTGAGAAGGATATCCCGCTCACGGCGGTAAATACTTCAAGCGTAATTCTTTAATAATGACTTGTTATACCACATGGGTTGAAGAACGCCTTGTTTAACGGATGTATTAAACATCTGCTACGCCCGTGTGTTGGTATTCGCACTGAGTTCTCTTTTGATGGCGTTTCATCTATAGCAAGGGTGATTACGATAAAGCGACAAAGAAGTGCATAAAAGGCATCTACGCAGAATATTAGAGCTCATGCGTAAGCATGAGCTGTATACGAACTTAAAGTAACGTACCTTTGTTGCATCCGAGATGCCTGGTCTTGCTGCTTTGTCGGCAAGAACGGAGTTTTCCCTGATCCAGAGAAGATCCGGGTAATAGTTGAATGGTCTGAGCCAAACAACATTAAGTTCTCTTTTTGGCAGCATATTAGCACACATAATCATGCAAATTTGAAGGCATAATACGACTTGTATCGCAAGTGCTTAAAAAGGACGTGATAACCAATGTCAAGAAGATTTTGACGCAGTCAAGCGAAGCCTGGCTGAAGCACCGGTGCTAGCGTAATAGCCCGTTTCACGTCGTTTGCGACCCGATCGATTTTTCAATCGTGTTTGCTAACATGATGATGCGTTACGTTACCATTCGCGCCAGCTGCGTCAAGCTTAGCGAAACTAAAACGTTCATGAAGTATCCACTTCCAAGCATTAGAATCTATCTATTAGGGGGTAGACCCTTTGTTGTTAAGACCGACGCTTATGTATTGAGTACGCTTACCTCGTATTTCCCAAAGAATGGCATGATGACTATCATTTTATGCCGAATTTGACTTCAAGATTCAATACAAACCGGAAAAATTGAAAGTGGTAGCGGATGATCTACCCCAATGGCAACAAAACCTTCTTAGCAGAAATCATAGTGCTAACGAGTTTCATTGCAGTGAACCCGCTTCTCTCTTGTACGACAAGTACAAAAAAGGTTATGATAGGGTCGTCGACTGAATGTTATCGAAACAATCAATCAGAGAATAAACGTGAACAAATTTTCGGAGTTCTTACGAGTTAGCGTACCTCTACATTGATTGAACAAAGTAATGTTGCTAACCTACGCAGAAAACAATGATTAAAGTCGCATCATTGTTCCAAACAGTGATAATCTTCTGGTTGAGTATCATAATGCACCGATATCGGGTATCGAGTTCAAGAGAAAACATATGCTTCTCCATCACGATACTTTAATGGCCAATCCAATATAGGTGGGTACGCAAATACGTGCTCGTACGCAAAATTTGCCAGCACGTAGTGTAACAGGGTTACATTCGAGTCACATCTAGAAGGTGGTGTATGTGATTACACTACGGTTGGGGTCAGTATTGACCGGTTCGAAAGGTTTGAACCACTGGTTATTTTAACCAATCAGGGCAGGAGCCCTTGGGGGTGGCGTGTCAGCCATCCACGTGTCGGTACACAGGTGGTGTACACTATATTTTTGCTAGGTACGAATTTGGTATGTTCTACTTAGTATTACATATAGTTTACATTAGTTTAAATTAATTTAGGCTAATTATTTATTAAATATACATTCAGTTTACATTTCACTCTATCTTACAGACGCACGACCTCGACCGTCGTGCGTGTAGTGAGTGCCGTAGCGTAAAGGGAGCCCTCCTCTTAGCTACACCCTTAGTAAGGGAGCCTTGTCGTTAAGGCAGTAGCGAAGCTACAGTAAACCAACCCGGTAATCTTGGCCCCGAGTAGGAGAGCTCTCTCCTACTAAGCCCTTTATAAGGTCGTATCGGATAAGTAGCGGTAGATACCGCTTTAAGGAAAAGTTTTACTCTGTGCGCTAGCCGCACCGTGCGTATACGCACCTGCTACATCTGGTAGCACTTGTAGTCAATCCAACACCTGTGTTGGTAGACTAAGACATCATCTGCAAGGGATGAATCAGGACGATTGGGATAGGTTGACCCTCTTCCAGCAGGAAGCCTTTAACAGGCTGTTATCCTTACTGGGTGACGAGGGTATACAGCTCCTAGTGGTGAGGGACTTGATGCCGTAAAGGCAAGGGTCAATTCCCTTATCGCCCATGAGGCGAGTTTAGGTGGAAGTCGTTCCACGGGGGTGCGCCCCCCATTATCGTTTAAGATAAAGGAGTTCACCGGAGAGAAGGGTGACAACCTTTAAGTGTGGTTGAGAGAGGTCGAAAAGGCCTTCGCCACAGCGAATGTGATCGCTGATCACTTGCAAGTGGGACTTGCGTTGACCCATCTTACGGGAAAAGCCCGTACATCGGCGTTTACGTGTCAGGATTCGGTCACGAGCGTGTTCCCAACCTGGGAAGTCCTTAAGCAAAAGCTTATGGACATGTTCGCCGCCACGCCTGATCTGGTTTTCCAGAATCAGTTGGCGTTTTTGAGGTGCAGTCAGGGCACTAGGGACTTGGAAACATATGTTCAAGAACTGAAGACCTTGTTGGCAGGGATGTACGCGAAAGCGTATTCGGATGATGTGTCCATCCCCGTCTTCATGGGAGGCCTGAAAGAAGGGCCAGCACGTTCGGAACTGTTCCGATGCCGACCCCAATCCTTGGAAGAGGCGTTTAAGATGGCGTTTAACGCCGAGAGGAACTTCCGTTCCTCTAAGGTGGGTCCCGAACCCATGGACCTTAGTCAGGTCGAAGCGGAGGAGAAACCTCCCGCTAAGTGTCACACTGACTCTTTTTCGCAGAGCTTCGAGACGGAGCTATTAGATATGTTGCAGCGGCATGGACCGCTGAGATGCTTCCTGTGTGGAAGCACGGATCATCTGCGGAACAGATGTCCGAAAAATCCCCAGCGAGACACTCGCTACAAGGGGCCAAGGGTGGGGAAAAAGCCCTTGCCCAAGCCGTCGGGAAACGACGGCTCCCAGTAGGTGCGGGGCGCCCTACTGGGGGATCCCTCAGTGCTGTTAAACCCCAGGCAGGGGACGACAGCACAAAGCCCCGAGGGAAACGGTGCTTTCTAGCACCGAGTTGGTGTACCAGCCAGGTTTGCTGGTAGTCCTTGCGGACGCTTTGATAATCCTTGGAGAGTCTTGATGGAGAAGAGTCGGCTGTATGCCGAGGCCCTAGAGGCACGTTCTAGTGACTTTGTCACGGTCCGTCTTGCGACGGTCGTACATGTTTCTGTACTCAAGGTCTCGATTGACCTTAAGCTTAAGTTTGCAGACTTCGACAGCTTAGAACGTTGCCTAGTTATGGATTTTGACTCGCGGTATGACCTCATTCTGGGCATGAAGTGGCTGTAACGCCACGAGCCATGGATAGAATGGAAGTCTAAGTCCATTGCTCAACGCACCCGCGGTCGGGTGAAGCATTGGCGAGTCATGAACCCACTTTGCTCGATCGCAAAAGCGATTCTGGCGTGAGATGCCAGATATTGGGATGTCTGAAATGATCATTCCCAATGGCGTTAAGGAAGAGTTCCTTAACGAGGGGGATTAGGCGGTTAATCCCCGCGCCGATATAGGCGAGACTGGTGAGTCGCCAGTGATAGAGGTGGAATCCTCTGAGGGTAAGCGCGAGGCGCTTAGAGAAGATACCCGAAGTTCGTCTCTTCTACAGGTCGGAATTGATTCCGACAACGCCGTGTCCGGCGAACAAGTTGCGACTCCAGTGGTAGGTGTAGAGACCCATGTGGTTAAGCTCGAGGCGCTTCCAAGCAAAGAGACCCGAAGTTCGTCTCTTTTGCACATAGGAAATGATTCCGATTACGCCGTAATAGGTGAGACCGAGGAGTCACCGGTGGTAGAGGTATAGACCTCTGTGGATAGGCGCGTGGCGCTTCCAATAGGTGGGGCAATTGACTCCCCCCATCTGGGTCTCGGGATGAGTCCCGAGGCCAGTATTCAGCAGTCCTACAGGATGCTGAATAGTGTGACAGGTGTTGTCACAGAAGGTGTAAGCCTGGAACGGTTGCCTGGGGTAGGCGAACTGTTGTCGTTGGA
>CM047587.1:23854144-23882092 GCA_026184515.1 Peronosclerospora sorghi | reverse complement strand
TCCAACGACAACAGTTCGCCTACCCCAGGCAACCGTTCCAGGCTTACGCCTTCTGTGACAACACCTGTCACACTATTCAGCATCCTGTAGGACTGCTGAATACTGGCCTCGGGACTCATCCCGAGACCCAGATGGGGGGAGTCAATTGCCCCACCTATTGGAAGCGCCACGCGCCTATCCACAGAGGTCTATACCTCTACCACCGGTGACTCCTCGGTCTCACCTATTACGGCGTAATCGGAATCATTTCCTATGTGCAAAAGAGACGAACTTCGGGTCTCTTTGCTTGGAAGAGCCTCGAGCTTAACCACATGGGTCTCTACACCTACCACTGGAGTCGCAACTTGTTCGCCGGACACGGCGTTGTCGGAATCAATTCCGACCTGTAGAAGAGACGAACTTCGGGTATCTTCTCTAAGCGCCTCGCGCTTACCCTCAGAGGATTCCACCTCTATCACTGGCGACTCACCAGTCTCGTCTATATCGGCGCGGGGATTAACCGCCGAATCCCCCTCGTTAAGAAACTCTTCCTTAACGCCATTGGGAATGATCATTTCAGACATCCCAATCTCTGGCATCTCACGCCAGAATCGCTTTTGCGATCGAGCAAAGTGGGTTCATGACTCGCCAATGCTTCACCCGACCGCGGGTGCGTTGAGCCAATGGACTTAGACTTCCAGTCTATCCATGGCTCGTGGCGTTCCAGCCACTCCATGCCCAGAATTAGGTCATACCTCGAGTCCAAATCCAGGACTAGGCAACGTTCTAAGCTGTCGAAGTCTGCAAACTTCGGCTTAAGGTCAATCGAGACCTTGGGTACAGAAACATGTACGCCCGTCGCAAGACGGACCGTGAAAACGTCACGAGAACGTGCCTCTAGGGCCTCGGCATTCAGCCGTCTCTTCTCTACAGAAGACCGTCTGACATAATTGTCAGACGCTCCAGAGTCTATCAAGACTCTCCAAGGCTTATCAAAGCCTTTAACGTCCGCAAGGACTACCAGCAAACCTGGCTGGTACACCAACTCGGTGCTAGAAAGCACCGCTTCTCTCGGGGCTTTGTGCTGTCGTCCCCTACCTGGGGTTTAACAGCACTGAGGGATCCCCCAGTAGGTCGCCCCGCACCTACTGGGAGCCGTCGTTTCCCGACGGCTTGGGCAAGGGCTTTTTCCCCACCCTTGGTCCCTTGTAGCGAGTGTCTCGCTGGGGATTTTTCGGACATCTGTTCCGCAGATGATCCGTGCTCCCACACAGGAAGCATCTCAGCGGCCCACGCCGCTGCAACATGGCTAAGAGCTCTGCCTCGAAGCTCTGTGGAAAAGAGTCAGAGTGACTCTTAGCAGAAGGTTTCTCCTCGCTTCGACCTGGATCAGGTCCATGGGTTCAGGACCCACCTTAGAGGAACGGGAGTTCCTCTCGACGTTGAACGCCATCTTGAATGCCTCCTCCAGGGATTCGGGTAGGCATTGGAACAATTCCGAACGTGCTGGCCCTTCTCTCAGTCCTCCCATGAAGACGGGTATGGACACATCGTCCGAATACGCTTTCGCGTACATCCCTGTCAACAGGGTCTTAAGCTCCTGGATATAAATCTCCAGGTCCTTAGTGCCTTGACGACACCTCAGTAACGCCAGTTGATTCTGGAAAACCAGATCAGGCGTTGCGTACATGTCCATGAGGTTCTTCTTAAGGACCTTCCATGTTGTAAACACGTCCGTGACTGATTCCGAGCATGTAAACGCCCATGTACGGGCTTTGCCCGTAAGATGGGTCAATGCAAGTCCCACTTGCAAGTGATCAGCGGTCATGTTCGCTGTGGCGAAGGCCGTTTTGACCTCTCGCAACCACACGTAAAGGTTGTCACCCTTCTCTCCGGTGAACTCCTTTATCTTAAAAGATAATGGAGGGAACACCCCCGTGGAATGACCTCCACTACAACTCTCCTCATGAGCAATGAGGGCATTTAACCTTGCCTTTACGGTCTCAAGGCCCTGCTCCACTAGGAGTTTCATGCCTTCTTCCCCCGTTAAGGGTAACAGCCTTTTAAAGGCTTCCTGCTGGACGAGGGTCAAACTATCCCAATCGTCCTGATTCATCCTTTGCAGAGGATGCCTAGTCTACCAACACAGGTGTTGGATTGACTACAATTGCTACCAGATTTAGCCGGTGCGTATACACACGGTGCGGCTAGCGCACAGAGGAAGACTCTTCCTTAAAGCGGTATTTACCGCTACTTAGCCGATACGCCCTTATAAAGGGCTTAGTAGGAGAGATCTCCTACTCGGAGCGAAGATTCCCGGGTTGGTTTACTACGTAGCCTTAACGGCTGTGTTCCCTTTACGGGGTGTAGGTAAAGGGAGGGCTCCCTCTTACCTACGACACTCACTGCACGCGCGACCGGTCGAGGTCGCGCGTCTGCTATTTAGAGTGAAATGTAAACTGAATATATTTAATATGTAATACTAAGTAGAATATTCCTAATTCGTACCTAGCTAAAATGTAGTGTACACACCTGTGTACTGACACGTGGATGGCTGACACACCACCACACCAAGGGCCCATGCCCTGATTGGTTAAAATAACCAAAGGTTCGAAACCTTTCAACCCGGCCAATACTGACCTCAACCGTGGTGTACTCATGTACACCAACACTCAGTGTTACCCGAATGTAACCCCGTTACATAAAGGCATCCAGGGTCGCATTCGGACATACCGCAAGAACGTGCAAGTGGCACTAGCTGCGGAGAGGCACCGGCTTTGCAGTAACGGAGGAAGACCAGCGTAAGGGGATATATACTGTCGAGCAGAATCTCAACAGGATCTGCGCCCATTTCGATCGGATGAAGGCACTCTTCGGCGAAAACCCAGCCGTTCAACCCCTCCTGATTGACGATTCGCTGGCGGCCCCAACTAACAGCAACGACGAAGACGATGAGGCGACCGGAGAAGTGGACGTGCACCATGACGAACGAAGCTTGGAGATGAGAAGGGTGAGTCCGTGTGTTTATGTTGGGAACGGGAAAAATTATTTTCATTAACTTTATTTATGTTGGGAACGGGACGGAGCAGACTATCCGCGACGCAAACGGAAGCTCTAGTATGAGTCTAAATTCTCACTTTTCATTTTGCATGTGCGATCTATTTTTAGGCTCACCAGTAAGTCCATTAGAAATTCCACCGGGTCCCGGTCAGGAAGAGGAAGTTCGGAATAGCCCTCCACGAGATGTCGCCGATGACGTTACGCCCTTGCCGTCTCCCCTACCGGAACCCTAGTAGCGCCTGGTCAAAAGAGGAAGGCGCCGCCCGGAGGAACAATGAAAGATAAGCGCAAGGCTCCGCCGTCTATGCAAAATGCCAGCATGCAGTCGCACCCAAATTTCGCTACGGCGTTAAAGGAGGCAGCACAAGAGAAGGCCTTAGCAATTCAGGAGGCAGATGACAAGAGGATCCAGTGGGAGAAGGAGAAGTGGGAAGATGAGAAGAGCGAGAGGGAGAGAGAGAAGGAGGAAAGAGAGGCGACATGGGCTGAAGAGAGTGAGGATAGAGAGCAGCGATGGGTTGTGGAAAGGGAGGAAAGGGTGCGCAAGTTGGAGTTGGAAGAACGGGAATTGGAGTTGCGCAAGAAAGATGCGGAAAAGGAAATTGTGCTGGCAGCTTTGAAGCAGGGGAAGAGTGCGGAGGAAATAGAAAAAAATCCTCAATCTTCTGAGATGTTTGATCAAAGCATACCGCTCCTTTCGAGCTCGCAGACTATGTTTACTGCATTGGGAGGAACCCTCTGGCATAATTTATAGCTAGAGTCGTTAGTTTCAGATCATCCCGACGGCACCCACTGGATGTCCTCACAATTCCGCCACAGAGCTCTTCTTCATCCTCCTCCGAACATCCCCCTCTTCATAGAGACCCGCCCAAGCATCCCCCAGGTGAGCGAGCATGTTGTGCAGAACAATGCACACGTTCACCCAGTTCCTGATGTGCTTCATGTCTGTAATACCGTTTAAGGACCGGCGGATCTCTCGGAGAGAGCTCCACCTGCCTTTCAGCACCCCAATGCAATGCTCATTTCTGACCCGGGAGTGCCCCAGGCAATAATTGAACTCTGCATTCTCTTGCACCAAAGCAGCCGGAGACTTGTGGCAAGGCACCACGGTGCTCGAGCTTGCGTAGGCTGAGTCAGCCAACAGGTACTCTCCTGGGCCAAAGTGTTTCGCCGGGGTTTTGTACAAGTCGCAGTCCTTGTACACCGTCGCGTCATGAGCAGATCCAGGCCATCCAAAGTGGTATGAAGTGACACGTTTGTCAATATCACAAACAACTTATTGCAAAGATATCGAGAACTTATGCTTGTGATCAAAGTATGCTTGGCCGGTCACCGCAGGTTTCTGGTGCAGCGGGACAGTGGTCTCATCCACAAAACCGAGACACCCAGGGAAGCCTTCTTTCTCCAGGACTGCAGAGATCTCGTTCCTGCGCGACCGGTCTGGCCAGACAACCCAATCGCTCCGCATAGAGCACAACGCCTTGATTACTCGTTCCATGTAAAGCACGGAACGAGTAATTTCCGATGCCAAATATTCACTTTTTTTGCAGCGCGGCTCCGTTGCCGTAGCTGCCAAGGCGCATCAGACACACAGCAGTCTGGTACGCCACATTAACCTGCGGATACCGAATATTGTTGTGGAAAACAGGATGTGGTTCCAGCAAGGCGACAAGATTTCGGAATCCATTTTGGGTCGTCCGCACGTCCTGCTTGAACATGGTTTCTGGCTGTGAACAGGTAGTTCAACACGTAGTCATGGATCTTCGGGGTCGCGGTCCGATCTTGCAGGTATCTATTGCAAAGAGCCAGGTTGTACGCCTCACTGATATCATCAAGTAGTTCATCGTCATCTTCGACTATAAGAACAAAAGCGCAGGATTGTTGCAGGTATGTGAGAAGTTCACGTCTGACCGACTGTCTTGGCATGATTACTATTTGACTGTTTAATGAGAGGTTAAAGCAGGAAGGTAGATGTTTATGTACGGGAGAGCGCTATTTGTGCAAGGAAGGAGAGTGTAGGGACGTAAGGGACGGTCGTCCGTTGGCACTTCCGTTTCTACACCTTCTAGGGACCCAGAAATAGGGTCCGTTCATGCGGCCTGATCGGGCCCGTTCACCAAAGGGGTTATTTCAAAACGAAATAAACGTTTATTTTTGGATATGAGCAGCTCCGAGAGCTGCTCATATCCCAAAGTGTGTATATAGTGTGAAATAAACGTTCATATTGCGAGTGTTTATTTCACGAAATAAACACTTTTTTTCTTATGTCTGCCCCCCCATTAGCATATTTTGTTCTGATAAAAAACCATATAATAATTTTTTCAACAATAACAGTGACAGACTTTCTCCCAGAACTTCGGTCGACTGGCAGATCTATTAGGTAAAGTTAAGGCAAGCTGATGGTGTCCAAACGAGCAGAAAAATAACAGAGCGCATCATGAGGCGCGGCATCAAAGTCAGAGAGAAGAAACAGTGCAAATCCTAGATAACTGTGAGTACGCGCAAGAGGGTAAGTAACAACCAAAATACACACGCTGGACAACGATTCTTGCAACCGACGTCTGGACGCACCGCGAAATATGCAACCCACCGAGTGTAAGAAGGGAGGGGGCCTGCGCAGACTACAAGAAGCGCGATGAGAAATTGACTCTAAGTGTGCCAAGACGAAAAAAGCGCGTAAAGTACGGGCACAATGGGATTATAACCGAAAGAGATAGATAACCATGCTGTTGAGTCGGTGGTCCCCTCCCAAGTGCTAAACTGGAAAACGATCGACCTGGCCAAGCGTCCTCCACCACCAGCACCCACACCGGCATTAACCATACCGAACGATCAAAGGAGGACTTTCCCATCTGCTTACACGCGAAAATGCTCGGCAACGGTGGGAACCTATTTAACAATGCTCCTCAAATCCAACCCGGTACCGCGTACAAACGACCATACAATCATAAATGACGCAAGAACGTCATATAAAATCATCGCCTCCATAATGACAGAACGTTCTTTATTTTTGTCTTATATATCCTTAGCCACCCCCTGTGCAGTTTTCCACTCCCACTGAGTGCAGTCAAGACCCAACTACACAAGAAAGCATTGTCACCAGCTTCTATGCTGTGTGAAACTTTGCAGGCATGGAGTTCGTGAAATTTGTCACAGACACATGCATTTTTGTCAAACGAACGATGCGACTATTTTTGTTGGAGCTTGTGTTGACGACCCTTTTGTACAATTGAAGTAGTCAAACATTTTGAAAGCCATGGAAGTTCTCGAGCTAGAGGATTAGGGTAATTGCAAAAAAAATTGTGGGCATCAGGATTGCCGGAGCCCTAGTGAAGGATACACTATGGACCAAGAAAAGACAATTGATGAACTCCTGAAGACGCACAAATTAACGAAGTCGAACCAACCCAAAACACCTGTTTTGGATATTGACGATGTGAAAGAGTTTGAGGAACCATTAGCTGTGAAATTCCGTGAATGTTTGACCTGTGTCAAATGTTTTCAACTTTGGTTGGAAGTTTCCTGTGGATAGATGTCCGGGCATATCGTTTGCCGCATCGCGTCACCTGGCGCACCCTTGTTCCAACGTTGGGATATTACAAGACATCGAATTGAGTAGTCAAATACCTAAATGGAACAATTCGTTGAAGATACTTCTATAGCATGATGAAGACCTACCAATGACTATATGGATCACATGCTACACGGATGCGGACTTCGCAGCGGACAAGACGGTTAGAGCTGCAGTGAATACGTGAATGGAGTGGTGATATTTTGGCAGTTAATGATGCAAAGATCGTTTGCATTGTCTACAGCTGAAGCCGACTTTGTGGCAGTGACAGTGGGTGAGAAAGAACGCTCTGTTTGAAGGAATTATTCTATGAAAGTGGTGTTCACGCATCAAGATACAGCATCTGTTGAAGATTCACAATCAAGCGGGCGGTGATCAGGAATGTAGAAATGTGATGTTAATGCTGGGAGCACGAAACATATCGACATCAAGTTAAATTACTGAAATATTATGCGAAGAAGAGCGAGGTTAAGGCGATGAAAGTGCCAAGTATGTAGATGATTGCTGATCTGCTGAGGAAAAACCTTAACGCGCAAGGAATACAAGAATTGCAAGATCAAATCGGATTGGATTGATGGGGTTATATCTCGCGTCGTTTCAGGAGGAGTGTTGGAGTTATATGTGCCCATCTTGGAGTTGGGTAAAATATTATTTCAAAAAATGAAATCACATTGGCTATAAATGCATACGGATACACAAGTCAGAAGCTTAAGATTTAATTTCGTAAGTTTGGGAATTTTCAACCTTCTAATTATATGTTGTACACTTTCGTTTTGAAAACTTTGTCGGGTCGATTAGCGACCGAAGCGCCCCTGTCTATTCTGTCCTACCTGATCAAACTTGTCAGGTCAGGTAGTGTAAGACTGCGCAAAGACTAATTTTTCTACAATATTCACGACATTCACATAACTAATGTCACGAAGAATGCGCCAGCCGCTGGAGGATTCCTTTACTCGTAAATTCGGACTTAAAAGCGATAGAGGAGATCTATCGAATGTGGACCTGTTAACGACGACACTTAATCAATTCATAACCAACATGCTATCAATAAAAATGAGTCCTCCAGTATTTTATTTACGGTCCACTTTTCATCTACCGTAATCAGCATTGCTATAGCACTTGATGCTGAAAACTTTGACTGCATCTTGAGGACATCCCATACAAAACTTAAGATGTTTGGTGACCTCGAGATTTCGAATTATTCGCTTTGCGAGATACCAGTCGAAACCTGTTGGTGCATGAGTCCGTCGAGTTGCCGTTTGCTCTGTGAATGCGATATACGGACGCGTTCACTTCGTTATCCAAAGCAAGATAAATACCAGAGACCGGAAGCCCTTAATTTTCACTAAACCAGTGATTTAAGGACCTCGCTCGGTTGCAGCGCCAAATCTTCAAATTCTTGGTCAATTGGCGTTCAAACTGGATTGAAATTTAAATGATAGCATCGATGGCGGTAAAGATATTGTCACCATCTACAATATGTCGTGCCATACCTATCTACCCACATCCAAGACATAGACTTGATTAAGGGATATTTTTAGAAACTCTGCACAGCTCTCTGCGCACTTTCGGTTCCATGTCCTGGCACAATTTCATCAGCATCATCAAACAAACTTGATCGACTTCAGCGGGCCTTGATGTCATGCTCCACGATAGGCACGGAAGGCTGCCTAATGGCCTCACGTAGTGAGAAGGAGTCGCATTTCGACATTTTAGATTCGATGTGTAAGCCTTTTATGTTGAATTTACGTGTACCCCTTTTGGAAGTTTGGATGAAATGTAAATTCAAGATGTGGAAACGGATTGGCTATAATTGCAAATGGATATTTTATAACTATAATAATACACTTTATCTTTTCATTTCCGTTTTACATCCTTACGATTAATTCTCTCTGGCGCCGGACGTACAGCGACCGGCAATCTCCTATCTACGCACATACTATCTAATCAAAACTGTCAGGTCAGATAGTATAGCACTGCGCTGACCCTAATATTTCCTACAGTTAAACACTAGTTTTAGTACTGCAATGTCTTGTGATGCTTTGACTGTTGGAAGTGCACTAGCGGTACGCAGCACTTCAAGGTATGGACGCCAGAGTAGTAGCCCACGGTAAGGATTATCGAGTGTTCTAGAAGGAATAGTTAGTACAATAGGTGGTAGGAGAGCCAGGTGCAGGGCGTTCTCACCTCGATATTGGTAGAGCTACTGAGGAGGCCCCGGCGGGGGGCTGAAACGCGTCTGGCACGTGTTCAATCATGAAGTCGTTGCATGTGTTTCACTTTCGTTTTCCAACAGGTTATGAGCCCAAGCGGCTCGGCGTGTGCACTTCTGTGGAAGTCGGAGACGCGCAAGAAGAGTTCAAGCTCAAGTCGTCGCGGAAGCAACGGGCTCCGACGACAGGGGCAGCGGAACGACAAGCGCTTGGCGGACACACAATGGACTTTTACGCCCGCAAAAAGGGCGACCGAGTTCTGCACTAAGGATCGAGAGCGACTCATGTGGTGGCGGATTGAAAGAGGTCAGTCAAGGAAGAGGACGAAGGCAAGCTGGGAAACTACGGTACAATAAGTCAAGACGGACGTAGTGCTGAACAAGGGGTAACCGGATATCTGCAGGAGTACACGGCAAGCGTGAGATGCTGACCAGTGAGCGGGGGCACCCGACGAAGACCTGTGGTGACAAGCTTGGACACAGAAACGCGCGGAGCATTGCGCAGAGGACGTATGCGCGCAGCGAGGCTATCGCAGGGACGGCGCAACGGAGCTATGCAGCAAGGTTAGCTGTGCACACGTGAATAAGACGGATATGACTCATGTAGTCGAGCGCAGTGTTGGAAGTGCACTAGCGGTGCGCAGCACTTCAAGGTATCGACGCCAGAGTAGTAGCCTACGGTAGGGCATGTCGAGTGCTCTAGAAAGAATAGTTACTACAATAGGTCGTAGGAGAGCCAGGTGCAGGGAGTTCACACTTCGAGATTGGTTGAGCCACTGAGGAGGCCCCAGGCGGGGGTCTCAACGCATCTGGCAACGCGTTCAATCAAGAAGTCGTTGCATGTGTTTCACTTTCGTTTTCCAACATTGACTGTATGCGTGGTCAACATGAAGATTCGGACACTCGATCCTTATATAAACTGTTTATTCACTTCCACAATGGAGTGTGTCGTCTCTTGCTGGGTGCGGAGGTTCTGCGCCGATATCGTGCGGAAACCCGATTAGCTTTAGCGCGTTCCCTAAATGCATTCGAACATATACATGTAGTTTATCTCGAACTCGAAACCATCTAAAGTATACGGCAGCTAGAGTACACGTATTGAGTTCACCTCCGAACAAAACGGGAGTGTGGCGGCGTTAACAGGAAAGTATTGGTTCGAGCGGATAGAGTGTGCTGTTGACGACATGGTACGCAGGTGAGATCGCATTGTACCATTAAATTGGCCCTTCTTATGGCACTGAAGATAGTAGTGTAGACCACAATGTGCCATTCATTACCTTAAATATTGCAGGCACAACAATGGGAATTAAAGGTCTGATGAAGCTGTTGCAGGAGGAAGCTCCATCGTGCATCAAAGAGGTGGAGAAGATGTCAGCGTTGGCTGGAAGAACTGTGGCAATTGATGCCAGCATGGCTCTCTACCAATTTCTTATTGCCATCCGTTCTGCCGACGGCGGTGGCCCCTCCCAAGCGCTGACAAATGCTGATGGAGAAGTGACGTCTCACTTGCAAGGATTGTTCAGTCGAACGATTCGCATGATGGAAAGTGGACTGAAGCCCTTGTACGTTTTTGACGGCAAGCCGCCTATCATGAAAAACGGCGAGTTGGCCAAGCGCAGCGACCGCCGCGCGGAAGCTCAAAAATCGCTCGAGGAAGCTACGGAGAAAGGAATTACCGAGGATATCGACCGTTTCAACAAACGGCTGGTTCATGCTACGCCTCAACACAATGAGGATTGCAAGGAGCTGTTAAAACTTATGGGTGTACCGTACATTACGGCGCCGTGTGAGGCTGAGGCAACTTGTGCCGAGCTGGCCAAGGGTGGACGAGTTTACGCTGCAGGCACAGAAGATATGGACGCTTTAACGTTTGGTGTACCGGTGCTATACCGTCGTTTGACTGTCTCACCGGCCAAGAAAATTCCAATTCTTGAGATTCGTCTGGAACGTGCACTGCAGGAGCTGGAACTAACTTACGAACAATTTGTGGACTTATGTATCTTGTGCGGCTGTGACTATTGTGACTCAATTCGTGGTGTGGGACCGAAAAAAGCTTATGCAGGCATTAAGGAACACAAGAACATCGAAAATTTCCTCGAGGCACTGCAGAAAAGCAAGACCAAAGGTGTGGTGATTCCTGACGAGTGGTTGGGAGAAAACCCAATTTTCAAAAATGCGCGGGATATGTTTATCCAGCCAGAGGTCACAAACGCTAAGGAGACGGAGATTAAATGGAGTGATCCTCACGAGACTGAGCTACTGGATTTTCTGGTCAAGAAACACGGCTTTCAGGAGGACCGTGTGCTTTCAGCTATCACGCGACTGAAAAAGTCGAAGAGCTCGCAGTCACAGAAACGGCTCGATAGCTTCTTCACTGTCTTGCCAAGTGCTGAAAGTAGCGCGAAAAAGCGTAAACCTGCAACGGTGAAAGTAGGAAAAAAAACTGGTACTTCGAAGAAAGGCAAGAAATGAAGATACTATTATGAGCATTGGCGTGCCAAAATGAACATGGTCGCATATATGCATGGCTAGAGACGCTGAGGCAGCAGTATGGCTGCTTTACTCACTCGAGCCTAAGCTGGAAAATAAATAGATATCAGCATTGCTTATACACTTGAGGTAATATACCTCGAATAAACAAGGGTTTCCTTAGCGATTCCAGCGCTTTGAGTGCTCCGCAAGCCACACAAGGCCATGGCAGAGCATAGTTAAAACAAAAGACACGTCTGAGCGTGAGGATACTGCTGCCTCTTCGTGAAAAAAACGAAGGAGTCCAGCTACGTAAGTTGAGCATGCAGGAATTTGGTAAACGAAAGCCAGCTGCTGATTTAATGAGAGAAAACGGTCAGCTCTCCCCATTTCACTGCGCAGATATCCACATTGCATCTCGCGAAGCTGTTGAATCCGATCGGCAGTAACAATTTCGGCTTCCTTGCATACTACAGCCATGAACAGATCACCATCAATACATGCTTTTTCTGCATTCTTGATCGAGGACAGCACGCCCTGGAACTCATCTAGGGCGAGCAATGTCGGCTCTATTTGCCGCAAGTGAGCAATGCTGACGGGAAAAACAAAAGTTGGGCCTGCTGTGAAGATACAGTCGAAAATTCGGAACACAGTTTCACTGGGAAATGTTCTTGTGAACAAGCACAACAACCACTGCGAGCCGAGAAGCTCTAATGGAAGCCCTATCTCGGACGTAAACTCATCGAGTTGCGGAAGCTCTTCTGCGATCAACTTCTTAAGCACTAACATATCCAGCTGGATGTCACTCATGGATGGGGAGTAATACCCCGAGTAGAAATCCTCGCATAAAGCACAGAGAAGCCAAAACACGGTTTCTTCGTCTGTCATCAGCATAAAAAAAGCCACAATAAAGTTCAGTCCTTGACAATATCCAATTATCGGGTTGCGGAGAGAATAGGCTCGAAGTATGCGGCGCAACTGGGCATATCCTAACTCGGAGCATATGATAGTTTCAGAGCCTCCAAATGTGCGATCGATGTCAAGTTCAATCTGTCGAAATGCCTCTGTCTCGATCGTTCCTGCTTTTTGCACTAGATCGACATAATAATTTGGGCCTGCGTTCGCTTTCTTTTCACTCGCTCCAGAGAGATTCATGTAGGCGCATTGGCGCAAATGTCGTGGAATACCAGACTGAGCTAGCTGCACAAGAAGAGCTTTTTCTTCTGTGTCCTTATCCTTATATGAGCAGCGCCGCAAAATTTCAGGGAGCTGCGAATTGTATAACCTTGTCCAATTCTCAGCGCGCCTCTCCTCTCTGCAGTCCTGATACGAGCGCAAGTGCACCCACTCTCTTCTAGCAGCTTCGACTACAGTAAACCCGTAAAAGTCTTTCAAAGGTTTCGCTACTAAATGGTGCACATGTTCCTCAAAAAGTCTGTCACGATCGGAGGCCGTGAGGACCCCGTCAGAACACACTGTTCGAATCCGCACTTCCCCTGTCCTTGTGCCCGCTAGACTGTACCACGCGTCGGTCACGACTCTCGATGGCTTGCAAAGCAAACTCAAGGTAATCTCAACGATCCCCAGCCGTTCATCTTGACTATTTTCCGCTGCAACGACCACGTCAGTAGCTCTCGTCGGCCAAACACTATCTTCCCGGCCAAATTTCTCGTCTTCATCCTCCTCCTCAGATAGCGTGACGACATCGTCACTGTCACTATCATGTACCCATCCATTCATTACAATTTGCGGCTTGGACACCAACTTTATCATCTCTTGACGCGAACATTCATCACTCCCTCTTTGTGAACCTTCTTCATTATGGCTACTATTAGATGGAAACATGTCGAAGAAAAAATTCCTCTCGCTAAATAGCTGGGCTCTCAATCTTACGCTTGCAGGCCGAGATGGGACTACAAATTCGGTCACAAAAGCCCACTCAGGGTTATTCGATCCTGACACGGTCGAGGAACGAGACGCTAACGATAAGGTGCGATATTTGTTTGGTTTGACATCGCAGAGTTCTACAATGCAGTAGGCGTCCACGGACTGAGAACTCGCGAGGTTCCGAGCACCAACAACGTCCACGCATAGTCGTTTCCTGTCCATCAGAGAAATCAAAAGCGACTAGGATGGATCACATGTACACGATTCCGTATACAAAGAGCAAGTAAGAGAGGTCGTACCGATGGCGCATGGACAGATAGTAGAGGAGAAGAGAAGATAATGATGGACTTGGAGACGTCAGACCGGTACTTCAACGTGCGAAGGGCAGTGTGTCCAGACTTATCTGGCGCCTTTTCCAATACTATATTGTTATACTATAGTCCACGGCAGAGACATATGTATGGGACAACAGTTCGGTTTCCTTGTACGTAACTATTGCATCATGAAAGAAGAAATGCTACGGGCGCTGCAACGCGTGGCGGATATGTTGGTGGGCAACTTTACGACTTCTTTCCAGAACGAGCTGCGCTTTATGGTACAAATGATCATTCATGTATTAGTTCTAGGTACTGCAAGGTCGGCTTCTTACGTGTACTATGCATTTTCGCAGGCCGAGGCGGCGGGATCGTCATATGCGAACGCTATGAAAATGCAACGTATACCGATGGCACAAGCTGTAAAACATAGTGCAGGCGCAGTTGCACGCTTGTGAAGTAGCTACTTGGACACTGAGAGGAATAGAAGTGATCAATCGGAATCTTTGCTATTGATATTACCAAAGCGACCCCTCCACTAGTTTTCAAACTAGCTTTTTATCCGAGAGTCTCCACCGTCTTGGTGCTGCTCCTACTGCCGACCGTCCATCCCACCAAAGCTGCTGTAGTCACTTCGTTGGCCAGAGCTGCTGCAACGCGGCCCTTCCAAACCGCAAACTTCTTTTCGTACTTGTTCGCAACAGCCGCTTGTGCTTGTACTAGGCCCTTCTTCATATAATGCTCAAACACTGCCGCCAAAAGTCGCGTCTGCAGTAGAACATTCTTGCAGTGTAGAGCGACGCAAATGGCATTCTTTAATGTATTCTCGCCTTGCTCCACCTCACCGATGGCTACCAGTTGCGGTCCAAAGAGTGCCATGATCTCAGACGTAGCTTCGCTTGAAGGCATGTACGTATTTGTGCACCTAAGCGCATTGTGCAAAAGAGTAAACGCTTTGGGGCGAAGTTCCTCTAATGTGGGGTACTGCGGCAAACGTGCATAGGAAGCGAACGTGCTTCCTTCGTTAGTATTTGATGGACATTCCGTGGCCCACATCCATTTAGCGAGGGCAAGGTCGTACTAAATGCAGCATACAACGAGAGCTAGGAGCTACGACGACGAAACAAATGAGAAATGTGTATGTGCTTACCTTTACACGCAGCTCATCACTACAACACTGATGGATGTGGTGCCGCAAGCCATCTAGTGCGAAAATTCGACTGACCCATTCAAGCAGTAGTTGGCTCGGATAGATCTGCTTTACTTGTACTGGCGAAGGAGCATCGTTGCCTGTTGACAACGACTCCGGAGAACCCACTGCGCAACAATAGGTTGCGACTTCAAGCACGTCAATCCACACAGCTAAATATGCGTCAGGATACGATGCTTCAGCAACAGTGGGAACAGGAAGCACTTTGTCTACCACATAATTTAAATGGGCGCACGCATCCTTTACGTTCCCGATTGCGGTAGCATACTGCACAAACAAACGAGACAGTAAGCTATCCGTAGCGAACGTCCACCTAAATCGTTGACTTACCAGGGCAATTAGCGTGTGGCAGCGGGCTAGGTAATAGCGGTACAGTATAATGCGCTCTAGGTCCCCCTTGTACGTCTCAAATAATGTAGTCATCTGTACGATGCTAACTCCCATCTCTATATATCGGCATTGTAGACCCAGCAACCGGCAGTAGACATAAAGCGTATCAAATAGGGTTGCAATGAGCAACACTCGAACTGCTGGAAACTGCGCCACTGTCTGCAAGTTTTCTTGGGCCGACAGGATGGAAGTCATAGCGAGATCACACGCCTCCTTGACGTCAGTTAATGCAAGAACGCTTACTTGCATCGAGTCCAGAATTGTGTTCAAGTATGACGCCTTTAAACTCCTTGTTTTCTTTTGGTCGCTACAACCTTCGCCTCCACCAATTAACGTTTTGATTTGATTGAGTACCGGAGTCACTTTTGTTAGCATTCCTACTCTGTACACTGGTATTAGCAAGGATTTCCAACCGAGCAGAACTTCTTTATAAAGCAAGAATGATCATACCGTAAATAATATAACCCAGTTATAATCAAGTGATGCAAGCGGAATTCTGCATCAACAGGTTCTTGTTGAGACATTCTAGCAAAAAATTCCTGGCCAAATTGAACCACTTGGCGCATCTCTGCAGTGCTACCCGAATGAAAAGATGAGGTAGCAATCTGGTATGTCGCTTCTACCAACCACAACTATGACACGACCATAAGTCTGCAGTACGCTGACTTGACAGGAATAAAGCAATTCAAACCAGAGCTTACCAGAAAGCGTTTGTCAACGAAATTTGGTAACGTAGCCCGCAAATACTTCAAGCTGTTTGTGAGGCTATTGATGCGCTCAATATCTGTTGCATTTTTTGTCATGACAGTGGCGGCTTGGATTTTAACTAGACAAGCCTTCAGTTTAACCTCAAAGTACTTGCGAAACTTCGAACCAACTGTATTTTCAACTTCTGCGCAGAGTTGCAGCCCTTCAGCTAAGATTTCAACGATTCGCTTATGCTTGGTTGACCATTCTGCCTCGAGTTTTTGCTCAAGCAAGAACTTAGCTTTCAACAACCGTAGCCTGTTCTCATGCTTTACGTCACATCACAACAATGAGTACATACATTTACTACTTCAGGGATTTTATTTACTTCACCAGTTTCAGAACTTACGCTGCATGGAACTCCTCGGGCTACTGCGGCATCAACAGAGTGAATGCATTTCTCTGTTTGAATGATTCGACGTGACCACAGATCTCGATTTTCCGCCCTTTTACTATTATTACACGCCACACTGCAAAGCTCTGCAAGAAGAACATTTGCTTGTACCAGAATTTCCTGTTCTTCGTCACTACGAACGCTGCAATCAAGTGCACAGAGAGACTACTCACGATACACGTTAGCGAAACTGCATAGAGTATAATCTCTTTTACCTTCACATATTGGAATGTTACGTACGCACCGTCAGACATAGAACTGCCTGTGATTCTAATTGTTTTTCTGCCATTAAGCACGCGAGGCTCCATAGCTGTCGCACGTCTTCGGCACGTAGCTCTACACTTGATGCAGTCATTTTCCGTGTGGTAAGGCAACAAGTCACTAAAATGAGTCAACATAAATTTGACACATAAGGACATCAGTATTCTGCAAGCTATTGTACAGTTGAAGTATTACTGTACAATGGCATGGGTCACAAGCATGAGTGTTGTAAGAGACCAAGAATTGGCCGTTAGAACATCATTCCTCGCTGCTTCGATCGCGTATAATTTAGTCGGATGTATAGCCTGTGCTCAGCTTGTGCGTAACTGCTGTCGTTATCGCCCATGGACTATTCAGAAGATAATTCACTTGTTGATGTTTTTTGCCACACTCGGTAAGACCTTCGTGCTCATGAACATTTCTTCAGTAATGTGCTGAAAAAGTTATATGGATGCATTTTATGGGGTATTCGCAAAAAAGACCGGTCAATTTTTCTTGGTTTAGTGGGTATGGATTGGTGTGACGTGTTATCGGGAGAAATTAACAAGTCCACGTGCTCGACAACCGAGAGAAACGTGTTTTACGTTTTGGATCAAATCCCTATACTAGCTTTCTTTATAATCTACGTCCTTCTGATGCAGTTTTGGGCAGAAGTTTACTACAACGCAGTAGACAAGCTACCGACATTCACAGACATCGTCAAGCCTGCCATTCACTGGTTTATTGTGGTACGCCAACAATTCTGAGTGTAGACTTAAGTTGTAGTGACTCACAATGTAATTTGTCTGATAATTTGTGGGTATCTAAAATTTCAGATCGTCGTGCTTGTTCAAGGAATTTCCTGGGTCCTTTACGCATCGGTTTTTCGAAACGAGCGTACGGTCAGATACTGTTGCAGTGTGAAAACAGTTGGTTATCTTAGCTTGTACGTGTGCTACCTCCTAGATGCATTTTTCACTCGAAGACAAGCCATTTTAAACACGGCCCTATTTCTCATTATCGCTACTCGTTTCATCTACTTCGGAAGGAAGGCTTACACTGAACTGCGGTGGGGTTAGCTGACGCCCTAAAAATTATTCGACGAACTAATATTTTATTCAATGGAACAGATTTGTGCCCGTCGGACCGGAAATTCGATCAAAGAAGCTCAAAGAGCTGGTGATCATGATATTGGTCGGTACGTCCTGCTTCACGACTCGTTGCGCGCTACAAATATTCTTATCTACAGAGAAGAGGCAGTTACACGACTGCGGCACTTGGTTTGAAGTGGTGGTGTACTACGCTATTCTGGAGATTGTCCCAGCATTGTCGGTGCTATACTTTAACCGCCGCCTTCCGCCTCGCCGAAAATCTGGAGGTCTGTCCGTAACTTCAAGACCTATTCAAGGCCAGGGTATTTTCTTTAGTAAAGGTAAAGGTGCTGACAGCGCTTCCGATGAAGATGATCCGCTAAGACAGAGTTTGCTTCGCGGATAAATTGGGAATATAAAAATTGAATAGTTGGGGTTATTCTATTGTATTTGGCATTGCAAAACGATTGCCATGTATCGCAGCAGATCTTTTGCAGTCAAATAACTTTGAGTGGGCAACTTCGGAAACTGTTTGCATACCTTTGGATGGGTATCTTCGAGATTGTGCTCACAGATTTGAACAGCATCGCGGTGAAGCATCGTGACGTTAAAATGTAGCGCACTGCGCAGAACCGCTATTTCTTACAGTTCGCCCGATACCTCCACGAGCAGCTTGAGCATGGTGTCGTTTTCCTCTCGAGATCCGATTGTAGCTCGTACGCAGTCAGTAAGCAAATGCTGATTGCCACGGTAGCGAATAACTACGCCACGATTGGCCATTTCTCGGTAAACGGTTAATGCGTGCGAAATCTACGTCGAGAAAAGTGTCAGAGCCATATTTTGGATGGTACGCAAAATAGGTTATCAGCTACCTCAAAAAGCACAAAGTTGGAGTCTGAGGCGTAAATGCGACGCACGAACGAGAGCTTCAGTAGCTCTTTAATCACCCGGTGCTTTTCCTATAGTGTTGGTTGAGCAAACTATCTGCAACTTTGAATGAGCTAGCACGACACTTTCACATACCTCCTTAATAAAGCTTATGCTCTTATGTAGCTCCTTCAAGTTTGAAAAAGCTTTGAGTGCAACGTCGGACGTCAGCTTGTTAATGTTGTAAGGGGCCTTCACGCTGTTGAGCACCTGAATTAGCTTCGGATCACCGAATGCAATGCCCAGTCGAATGCCTGCAAGTCCAAAACCTTTCGAGAGCGTTTGGAGTACAATCAGCCGCTTGTGCTTCTTCACCATTGTGCACAAGCTAGCAGTGTCAGAAAAGTCAATGTAAGCCTCATCGACTACCACAAAACCCTTATACTTCTGTCAAAACAAACAGTTAATTCATGTAGCACTCGTAATTAGTTATCCATACACGAAACCAACCTTTGACTCTAATATCATCTCCACATCCTTTAAACGCAGCACATTAGCTGTGGGATTACCAGGACTACAAAGAAAAATAACCTTTGTCGACGCATTGGCAGCGTTGAGAATCTGTAGAGCATCAGACAAGAAATGTATTAGCGTCATAAGCCCTAATTATACACTAAAATTGCAGCAGATTCGTGCCGTCTTTTGCTACGTACCTTTTGCGGATCAATGTGGAAAGATGGCAGCGGAACGTTTGGCTTCAGTTCCGTGGGATCTTCTACTGGTGTTTCAATGTGGAGCGGTACAGAGACGATGGCCACGTCATGGATGTTGGCACACACGCTGTACATGCCATACGTCGGCGGTGTGATCAGGATATTATCCACACGAGGAGTACAAGCTACGCGAATGATCAAGTCAATAGCCTCGTCACTCCCAACGCCCAGGAAAACATTCTCCTGGCTAATCTTTTCTGTCGAGCTCTGATTCCTGCATCATCAACTAAGTAAGCACGAGACCCACCGCAATCATTACTGCCTCATCCACTGACCTAAATGCAGTGATAACTCTCTTTAACTCACGCTGATACGGACAAGGGTAGCGCTCTAATTCCATGACTTGCAGTTGCTCATGTCCCTGTAGCGGCGGACCTAGGCTGTTCTCGTTCGCATCCAGCAAAATACCTACGCGACAAAGTGTCAAAGTAATGGACATTTATTTACGGGTAAAAATACTCTAAACCTTGATCATAGTCGTCGCGAGCGCAACGATACGGCGTGAGCACCAGAATGTTGGGGCGAATGAGACGTTCCACCTCGTCCAAATCCTCGGTAGATTGTGGTTCTTTTGGATTAGGTCTAGTTGCACGGAGAGCAGGTTTTATCTTGCCCAAAAGGTACCCAAGTCCCAGTCCGGCGGTCACACTCAACGCAATGGTACTCCGCTTGTCCATTGTGTGGAGGTGGGTAAAAGTCACAAAATTGTTTGCGAAAACAGCTTCATGTATACATTCTGTCAAATAAACTGAGAAGTGCATGTATTTTCAAGTATGCCTGATTACACGAAAACGATTGCACGAGAAGTACCACGAGAGCATCGCAAAGCCCCGTACTATCATCGGACCCGAATGAGGCACCTGCGATGCTAACTAAGCTTAGGAAATATGAGCAATCCTAATTTGACCAAGTAGATATATCTGCCAAATGGCAAGCTATCAAGTGTTAAGGACACTGCGTGAGGGATATTAATTCTCGCGTTAACGGAGCTTTTCAGAACATAAACATGATCATACGTATTTTAGCTACTTCAGTGTTTAAAGTCCGCGACAGTCGAGCTCGTGCAGACCTCGGACGGCTTTTCAGACACCGGAAATTGGGTATTATCCGAATGTAATTGGGTAATACTCAAATGTATATATACATTTAGCTAGATTAAGTTTTAGACTTAAATCTACTTTATTCACTTTTACTTTTCTCTTCTTGTTTACAAGTCCTTCGTGTGGACACTTATGACTGGACAACTGTCGTGTAGACTACGGTGGATTGGCTTTCTCGTTTTGCTTTCTCGACCTGGTTCTGGTTTCGCATTGCACTGTGCTAAAAGACAGTAGTGGAGATAACGGCAATTAGTAAACTTAAGTTTGATATTCGTTACTTGGAGTGTGTTTATTGGAGTTAACCGCGTAGTACGCTATTACAATTTACAGGAAACGCGCAAGACTATCGCGTCATGTCTGAAACGCATAAGATCGAACGATAAGTAACCATTTTAGAGAGACCGGGAGTGCACGAGCCAAATGGAGCAAGATGCGACAACCTGGATGTAAAATAGCGTCGCGATGGAACCAACTCCGTAACCAACAAACAACGGGTACACACCTTCTGTAGGATAACTAAGACTTGGAACAGTATTATACTTTCTGATCTGGGAATTTGATCAGATACTACCGCACAGGAAGATGCTTGCCGGTCGATGTATGGCGGCGCCAGAAGCGAATAAATCGTAAGGATGCAAAACGGAAAAGAAAAGATTATAAAATGTATAATAATAAATTAGAAAATCACAACATGTATATATATGTGCAGATCCATCCTCTGGATGTAAATTTCACCCGACCTTTCAACATGTACATAACATATAAATTCAACACTTTCAGCTTTGTACGACAGTTTCACTCCGACGTGACGGTCTTTGTTGCCGTGTTAGCTACTTCCATTTCACGCAGGCTGCATGCCATAGTCTCACTGCACTATTTCTAGGGGTTGTAATTTCCGCCGTAAGTGTCAGATCAGAGCCGGTTTGTGGTGAAGTGTGGTGGAGAGGCTGGCCAAATTTTGAGGCTTGGACAGTCGTTCCCACAGCGCCCGGACTACCAACTAACGAAGGGGGTCCTCCGGTTGTCCTGTGACAGGCCTATGTCTTGTTCACCTTGTGTACCCGACGTTTTGGGCGTGGGTCGCTCTCCAGGTGACTGGGGACGTAGATCAGTGCAATTCCGATGTATATCAAGCGAATTCGTAGCAGATCGACAGGTGTAGATCTGGTGGAAAATCGCAGATTCGAGATCCCGGGGAAAACCTGGGGGGTCGAAGATCGCAGATCGACCCAGTTGATCTAGTGCAAATTGGCGAGATTGCGGATATGTAGATCGCAGATCGACGCTGTAGATCTAGTGGTAATCAGCGAAGGGGTACTTGATCACGTGGCGAAAGTCTTCACCACTTGATCGTCGATCCTCTTAAGCCCAGATCTCTAAGGAAATACCCAATATATTTGTATTCCTACCCTGAACTTAAGAAGAAGGGGGTCGATCGGAACTTTGTATGTGCAGATCGACGGATTTTACAAAAAATCCACCTAGAGTTCCCAAGGGGCGCTTAAAGCGGCCGAACGTCTAGAGGATAGGTTTCAACCAATGGGGGAGGAGGTGAGAATACTTGGCTCAATCACCCTCCCAGTAGCATTTACAAAAAGGGGCCGCTTACACCACGGGAGAAGTTGAGGACAAGTTCTGCGGAACTTTACGTCTGCCGGTGGGCCAAAAAGTGCACTACGTGATCCCTCCCGCGACCTTTAAAGGTGATTATGCAATGAAAGTGAGGCACGAAGTTATCACGCCGTCCCAATCGATGATCTAGTTGATCGGACGCAAAAAGAGAACTTTTTTAATCCTTATATCCTAAGATCAACCAATTACCTAATATCGACCAATCAACTCTACTCCTCCTGATATGTATCATTAGCCTGTCCCTTACCATCGTGTACCTGTAACCTGCGTCGCTTTTGCTCCGGATGGCCCGTCCATGTTCATGACAGTTGACCAAAAATCTTCTATGCGCTTCTCCACAGCAGACCCTGAGCCTCGTCCCAGCCGTACAGCGGTTGGGGAATGGTTCGATCTGGTCGTTGCCAACCATCGATCATCCATTTCACCCATTAGGTCATCATAGATAATGTCCGTCGTGATGATCCATTTCCATTAGTACATTTTCAACAAGTCGATCATGAAGTCGATCATGGACGCCAAATCATCCTGTGGTGGAGCGGCTGATCGAAGTTTTTGAGACTTGATCAGGCGGTACCACGGCGCCCAGACTGCCAACTAACGAAGGGGGTCCTCCGGATGTCTTCGACTGCTTGTGTTCTTGCTCACCTTGTGTACCCGACGGCTAGGCGTGGCTCGCTCCTCAGGTGGCGGGGACAGCGCACAGCGAATTCTTGGTGCAAGATTGAATTAACTAACTTGTGACGATACAACCGATGCTATCAGGCTTGATCACGTGCGATCAGGTGCTTAAACCACGTCAATTAACCGTAATCAGGATTGATCAAGTTCGGGCTGATGCTTATAACCGACGATCAGCAGTATTCCGTCTTGATCGCAAGAGCGATCAGGCGGCCGTCCGATGCGATCAGGCGCTGAAACGAAGCCAATCGGTCGTGATCAGGCGCTATCAGGCTTTGGATGACGTTAATAACCGTCGATCAACAATATTCTGTCTTGATCGCAAGCGCGATCAGGTACTGAAAGGCTCGATCAGGGGATAAAAGCTGCTGCTTAGTCGTAATATACCTTGATCAGACTTGATCAAGCACCGGAAGTCGTCCAAGTAGCAGTTGGCGCGATTTGCGATCAGCGATCACGATCACGATGTGCAAAAAGTGTCGATCAGGTGTCGATCGGTGGGGGGGGGGGTACTTGATCAGGCAGAGGAAGTCTTCACTGCCTGATCGCGGAGCCTCTAAGCCGTCAAACAGCTAAGGAACGCCCAAATCAATGCGCTCCCAGCCTAGTCTATACGAGGAATAGGTATTTTATATTAAAATCCACCTAGAGTTCCCGTGGGGCGCTTAAAGCAGCCGAACTCTAGGGGCCAAACGTTAATTTCACGGGGAAGAGGTGAGAGCACTGCTCGATCACGTTCCCAAAACCAAAAACCTTTAAATGAAGAGCCGCAGACACTGCGGGCGGAGTTGCGGGGTGAGTCCTCACACTCTACGCCAACCGGTGGGCCAAAAACGCACTTAGTGCTCCCGCCCGGGACGTAGAGGTATATAATAGGGAGGGAGGCGCAAAGGTGCCGTCCCAAAAAACGATCTGCTAGATCGAACGCAAAAGGAGAACTTTATTAGCAATTAAACCCTTAGATATACCCTGTTCCTACTTTCAACCAATCCGCATTGTCCATTAGGAACGCCTTCCGTCCATCAGTCGACCTGATTTTCCGCTTGTTCCTTGTTTGTTCGCTGGTGTTCGCCGCGTGCCTGTAGGTAATCCGCTCATCTTCCGTGTCCCTTCTATATCCTGTCTATGTACACCACGGTGGTACGTACTACTGTACCCACCGTGGTACACATGGAGGTACCTAATTATGTACTACTGTATCCACTATCTGCGTCCACTATCAGGCCCCTAATTTAGGTCCTAACATTAGTCATAATATTAGGCCCCCTATGGGCCTAATAAAATGTCCAACATTAGGCCCTATTTTTGCCTAATTAAAAAGTCCGCTTTACGACAATCCCTTAATCGATATAAGGCTGAAGATCTGATCTCGATGATCAACCAAGCCTGCACGCAACAAGAGACCGACATGCTGAACAACTCGCTGTCGATGCTTGAAGACACTGTCAAGATGCTTCAGAGGTCAAGAGCACGCGTTGCCAGAAAACTCGCTGATCGTGAGCAGCAGATCGAGTGGATCTTCGAAAAAGCTGCGCCTTTACGTGATCACATTCTCGCGACTGTCAAAAAGCTCCAAGCCAGTGAGTCTAAACTGAAGAAACAACTGAAGACCGCCGAGGAATCCATATTAGAGCAACACGATCGGATCCGCGATCTGGAGTGTGGTCATGCTCAAGATCGATATCAGCTATCAGTCCAAGCGGAGACCATCGATCATCAAGCTCAGGAGATCTCGCACCTTGAGGAAGGGCTCTGCAAGGCCAATATCAAGATCGCACGGGCGCCGGTACTCCAAGATCGAGCAACGATCGATCAACTCCGCAAACGCTTGGTCATGACGAAAAAAGAGCGTGATCATGCCATCTCCTAAAACAAGCACTTGACCAAGAAGGTGATCAAGCTGACATCTAAGGAAGGTAAAGAAAATACCAACGAGTTCGCGTCCGGGCCGACAGTGAAGCAAATCTTGTCATGATGAATGAATTCGTCGCTGTCAAAGCCACGGCTGAAGAGCTATCTGCACGTCTCGATGAGGTATCGGTCAGCAATGCCGAGCTGGAGAATCTACGTGCCCAGAATTCAAAGTTGCAGGCGGAACTTTTGACGGCACGGCGCCGCCTCAGTCACCAATCTTGTCAGTTACTCGATCTTCAGTCGGTATCAGCATATCGTGACACACTACGCGACGAGTTGCAACGCGCTTAGAACGAAGCTATGCGATTGCGATCACAACATTCTTACGTCCGATCCGTTTTGGATGGTGCGGCGTTACACATGCAGATCGACCCGAGTACAGGCGCCCCTTGTGCAGATCCTGATCAGGCCGCAAACTCGTCTGCTGATCTTCAGGGCGATTCATAAAAAATTCATTCATCCGGCCAACTTCTTCGCTCAAGAAACGCGCTCGACGACACGATCAACTCCTTTGTCCAAGCGGCAACGTCGAGTTCCCCCCCACTCCAGAGTAGAATGGATCGTCGGATGATGATAGTCCGTTTAGAGCCTCACCACTTCAGCTAGTCCAAGGTAAGGGGCACGATCTTCCCATTCCTGATCAGTCGGATGATGATCAAGGCAATTTAAATATTTCTTCATCGATCAGCACGCAGAATTTGTCAAGCCCTGCGATCAGCGAGCTCGAGAGCAAAGATTCGCTCGATAAAGACTCTGCTGGGTCTCTTCCCTCGCACGGGCGCATCCAGATCACTGATCTGGTGCCTGATGGTGTGCAAGATGCGGAAATCTTGCCGTGGGTCCCAGATCAGCTTGACGGCTACGCCCTGATCTAAGGGCTTAATGTGAGATTTCTCTCTCATTCAGAGCCAAGATGCCATGAGTTTACTTGTTAGCGTACGCTAACGCCTTAGGATAAGGATTACCTTAGTAGGGAGTATCTAGGGGATGCTCCCCTGCTACGACACTCACTGCACGCTCGACCGTTCCGGGTCGGTCGTCTAGCAGGATATAGTGTAGATTGTAAACTGATTTATTATTTAATATGTAATTAGCCTAACTTAATAAACTAATGTAAACTATATGCAATACTAGGTAGAACTTATTTAATCCGTACCTAGCCGAAATGTAATGTAAACCTCCTGTGTACCAACACGTGGCAGGCTGCCACGCCATCACCAAGGGCTCCCGCCCTGATTGGCTAAAACAACCAATAAGTCCTAACCTTTCGGACTGATCAATACTTGACCTTAATCATTGTGTATTTACGTACACCAACGTAACTAAATGTAACACCGTTACATCCTCCCCCATCAATACTATTACCACGCAATAATTGATAATAGTTGGAGACCCCAACTGCCAGAACTCTGGCGTAAATGAGCACCTCTATAGGTGGCGATCATTCTCCCCGAGAAGGGGATTTCATCTACTAGGTCTCCGATATCTCGGAGTAGGGGGCCCTTGGGGATATCCCCCCTAAGGATGACCGCTCTGACGACGCCGAACGGCGATGTCGGCAGCCTAATCCTTTCCCAACACGTGGGGAAAATGCGATAACTCGCGCGCTACCATTGCCAATTTCGGATGGCAAATCCGAGTCGCCGAAGGCGACCATTACGACCAATGAATTGGACGCGGAATAGGACTCTTATCTTGCCACACAGGCACTAGAGGCTGCGTTACACGCCCCCAAACGCCCTTCACGGGCGGAATATAGTTTTGGGGGTCCTCGTGATCCCCAAAAGTGGGTTAAGAATGGGTAAAGAGGGGTTTAGGCTTCTATAGCCCTGTCCCTGCGGCTGAACAGCCGCGTCAAATCGAATGCTAGAAGCAACTCCGGGAAAAAATTCTCACGCAAAAGCAGTTCACTGCCGCCTTATACCGAGTGCGCCTTGGGAAACAGGCGCAGGGGGTTCTCTTTGATGAGAACCTCCGCGAGGTTCTCTTCGTTCTACTACAAGGAGCGGAAGGGGAGAAACGTCTCCCTGACTTTACAGAGCTGTACAACAACTATGCCGAACGTGACGTTCGGGTGGAGAGGGCATTACGCTTGGCGTTTGCCAAAGCCAAAGCGATGGAGCAATTACCTGTCCCTTATCGCACGCGCTATACTAGCGCCTGTGCCCTCAATGTGGTGCCGGAGCGCGGTGCAAGTTCCGCATCTGCCTCCGGCGAACTCCAAGCTACTGGGAGTGAAGGGACTGCCCCCGCCCCTTTGGTCGCCGACTCGCAGCGGGATTCTCCCGATCGAAAGCGTCAACGACGTCTCGGAAATCCTGCCGCAGGGGAGTCTCGGACTCCCACGAACTATGTGAGTGTGGATAACCCTTCCACTTCACGAGATACTGGATTTTACACCTATGATGGCGTCGCTCCATCAGACGCTCCACATGGTAATCTGGATCCCCCTCCGAATCGAGAACTGGAGGAGGTGGTCGAGAGATTGCGACGTGAGATTAACGAGCACTGTGATCGACACAGCCGTCGTATCCATGAAGTCCAGATGGACTCCATGATGCCATGGACGCAATTGACCACGTCGAGAGGCGGATTGACTCGCTCGAGTCTGAATTTGACGGCTTTCGCCGTCTTGAGGGGAGATCTGAGGATTACGTTGCGGAGCTTCGTGGTCGCATTTCGACCCTGTCGGAGTTTTTACTCCGCCCTGCCGTGACTTACGGCTATCCGCCTGTTCAACCTCCTCCAATAGGGGAACCGCCTCCGGTTCCTGGTATGGCTTAAGCATACCCACATATAAGGTTGGATGAGTACGCACGGCCTTCGGAATATCCAAGGTATACGCCAAGCCCTTTCGGGATAGCACATTGAAAGGCCCCACAAACCTGGGGCGCAATTTGTTCCGTAGCACGTTGGAAACCGCATGTGTAGGGAGATTCTTAGCGTTTAATAAAACACGTTCTCCTACTTTATACGCCCTTTTGTTACGCCAGCCCTTGCGGTCGGCCTGTTCCTTTTGCCTGTATTGGCTTTCCGCCATGGCATCGCAAACGGGTCGTAAGACACTAAGGCGCTTCGATAAAAACTTATCGATGTGCTTTCGCTCAGATACAGGGCTTACCTCGGGGAATCCTCCCCCCTCAAGCCCTGGGACACACACATGTGGCGTCAACGGAGCCCTCGGATTCACTAATTCGTTCACGTAAAACGGGGTAAACCCCGTAGATGCATGAACCAAATTGTTAATAGCAAATTCGGCCATAGGAAGCAGCTCACTCCAACTCTTTGGAGAGTCCGGACATAAGCTCCGGAGAATGTCCTCTACGACGCGGTTAACGCGTTCCGTTTGTCCTTCCGTCTTCGGATGATCCGCAGTGGACATGAGAAGCTTGGTGCCTAGCACCTTAAACAGCGCCCCCC
>CM047587.1:23836578-23854134 GCA_026184515.1 Peronosclerospora sorghi | reverse complement strand
AATTCACAATAATTCAGACCTTACACATATTCACACCGATCGATGTACTGATCGGTGCTACTGTGTGTCTTGATCTTCATCTTCATGAGTCTGCATCACTGCAAAGCGATTCCGACTGACTCAATCTAGCTCGAACTCTCGTAGCAGTGCTCCACAATTTAGATCGAGTTCGTCGATCCAAGTTGCTTCGTCATGATCCTTCCAGCGGACCAGATATTCTCGGTGGGTGCAACCGAAACGTGTCTTCTTGACCGATCGGACATCTAGCACCTTTTCCACCTCGAATTCGTCCTCTTCCAATGGCCTTTCCCAACTGTCCTCCGGCAGCAGAGCCTCATCAAAATCGAACCTCTCCGCTTCGTCCACCAGACAGGGCATTTTAGGCCGACGGGGAAATTCTCTGACCAGCTTCAGTTTGGACACGTGCACGATCGGAAAAACTTTATAATCCGTGCCGATCGTGATCAGACGTGCAGCATGCTCACCGATCAGCTCTGATACACGGAAAGGACCGTGCCACACATGAGCCAACTTCTTTGCATAGCCTTCCTTGACCCGATCAAGGTATAACCATACTCTCGCCCCTGGTTCAATACCATGAGGTCGGACCTGATCGTTATTCCGATCTGCTCGATCTTGCGTGGCCTGAAGCAACTTTTCATTGACGACTTCTTTCGCATGCTGATAATGCATCTGGACCTGCATGTCCCAACGACGGGCATCGCGATCGCGGGTCCGAGTGCAGCCGATCGGTATCGCCGCTTCAAGTGCCGTCGAGGTTCCCATCCATACGCCAGATAGAAAGTCGTTTCTCCTGGGACCCGATCGGTTGAAGAGTTGAGTGCTAATACCAGTCTCTCTGCATACTCGTCCCAGTCACGTTGGTCCGGATCGACCACATACATCTTATTCGCCCTTGTGATTGTCTACACCATGCGTTCGGCCGATCCGTTCGCTTGCGTACGATATGCCATCGTCGCGCTATGCTTCTAGCCTAGCATGTTATTGAACGATCAGAACACCTCAGCCATAAAACCGGGTTCCCGATCGTGTCTAATAACTTCGCTGGCACCGAACCTTCTGAACACGCGTTCCCCGTAGCTCTGGGCGATCTGCTCCGCATATCGGGATGCACTAGCCTTTGCGATCACCAGACCAGTGAACAGGTCGATCTAGCTCAGCAGTTCAGTGTTGCCGCGCGTCGATCTGGGCAGCGACGGTATGTGATCCATTGCTATCACCTGGAAAGAGTAAGTAGCCTCGATATTTCCGGGCGATCGGCCCTTGATTATCGGTCTGCCCTTTCCGGTCTCGCAATCTGTGCAACATCCCACATATTTTCTGCACGCTCCGAAAAAGTCCTCTACAGTGAAAGTGAGCCCTGATCTTGTGGTATGTCCTGCCTATGCCTTGATGTCCCCCTTCTAGACTCACATGGTAGTGATGAAGGACATCCGGATGTAGCAACTCAGGGATCACCAATTTCGCTAGTCGATCTCGATCGTCACTGTCTTGATCAACGTCACGGCAGTAATACAGCAATCCATTGTCATCCACATCGTAACTGTCCGCGATCTTGGTACACTCTTTCGCTTGATCATTCGTTAACTTGCACAGTTCACCACGCAGATATGCCTTCAAGTTGACGATCCACTCTTCTTCGTCCTGCGCCGTGAGGATCCGGTCCGCCCTTAGCTGTTGTACAACGTACCCACTCAGCATTTCCTTTGGGAACGATCGGCGAGACTTCCGAGTTCGCGATCTAGTCGCCTCCATCACATGCACCGGATCAGGGCTGTCCTTGGGGGGCTTTATCAACTCCGGGAGCCTGTTTATGTCCATAAGTTCAAGTAGAACGGCCTCCTCGGTGATCGTCGCCTCGATCTGGTCCCGCATAGCTTGGGTCGCGAGGTGATCGGCGCTTCTGTTCCAATCCCGTTTCACGTGCAATAGCTCGTGGTTGGGATAGTCTTTCAGTGCCTTCATCACCCGATCATTCAGCAACTTAAGCCGTGGCGCCTTACAGTCGATCTCCCCGGTGATCTGCCTTATCACTAGGTTGGAGTCACCACATATGATGATCCGCCCTTTCTTTTGTGATGACAGCAGATCAAGACATAGAAGGAGCACCCGATATTCCGCCTCGTTGACCGTTATGTCAGGCGTGAAATCAGCGGCGGCTGCTACTATAGACCATTGTGGTAACTTCCACAGTATGGCACTATAGGAGACGACCTTCTTCTTCACGCTAGCCGATCCGTCGAAACTCAATACCAGGAGTTCCTCATCCCGATCGACGATCGGTGGCTGGCGGCAGCGAGATTGACTGTCGAGGTTGCTTCCTTGGGGCAATCGCCAACAGAGCTTCATCCACTTCAGACCGAGGTGTGATACTGGCAGCCAATGTGCCCAATATCTCTTCCTCTCCCTTGGTGCACTTGACGACCTCGAGGGACCAATGTGAAAAGATCGCTGACCATCTGCCGAGCCGACCGTCCATCCCATTGGCTGATAATATCCAGGCCAATGTCGACTTTCTCGAAAGAACCTTTACAGATCGGCCGACCAGTAGGTTGTAGCACACATCCAAAATCCGTAGTAAAGCCAGAACTTCCTTTTCGACGATCCCATAGTTGACTTAGTTCGGCTTCAACCTCCGGCTCGTAAAAGTGACCGGGTGGTACACTCCATCATGTTCTTGCACTAGGGTGGCAGAAATGGCCCACTTAATAGCGTACACAATGACGATCGGCATTTTTTCCAGATCGACGTGTCTGAGAATCGGTGCCGTCGCCATCTTGGCCTTCAGCATACCGAAATCAACCTTTGCACGCTATATGTTGTCCTCTGCCTCCACCTGCAGAAAATCTGCGGGCAGATCAGAGTCGCAGCCCTCCCGTAAAGTTGCCCGATCGCCTTCGCGCAACATATGGTAGTCGACTTCCCGGAGCTCGTACAGCACGGCCGCGTAGATCGCGAAGTCTTCAATGAAGCGGCTGTAGTAATTTAGGCTCCTCATGAAGGGCTGCATTTCCTTCAGTGTTCTGGGAAACGGGAAGTTGCTCATTGACTCCATATCCTTAGGATTGGCCTCCAGCCCACTGATTGACACCATATGACCTAAATAGGCGACCTTGGACATGCCCCAAAAACTCTTCACAGCACTGATCGACAGGTTCCAGCGATCGCATGTCTCCAACAACCGTTTGACCTTCTCGCACAGATCGCTCCATGACGAAGCAGGGATCATAATGTCGTCGATATACGATCGCCTCCCCAGAACGGAAGGTCTCCTTTCCCGATCGGGTTCACCCTCTGTAAATGCATCATGGTTTTCGGTGGGGTCCCGATCGGTACTGATCTTGAAATGTCCATACAGTGCGTTGTCGATCAGCCTCTGGTAGATCTGGGGCGCGTTCTTCAAACCGAAAGGCATACGATTCCACTCGAACGGGCCGAACGGCGTAACAATTGGGGATATCGTGCGAGCCCGATCGGTCATCGAAACCACCCAAAATCCACTTGCCATATTCAGTGAGCAATACCATAGGGTCTTGTCAAGATCTTCTAGCAGGTAGCTGATCAGCGGCATCGGGTACACCATAAGCTTGGTCAAACGATTTACCAACCGATAATCGATACACAACCTGATGTCAACGCCGTTCTTCTTGATCACAATCCCTATCGGCGGGGCCCACGGCGAGGTCGACGGTTTAATGATCTTGGTAGCCAACAGTCCTTTAATAAGATCAGACAATTTTTCGCGGTACTGTGGCGCCACACGTCGGCATCGCTGGGCGATCGGCTTGGAATCACCCACGTCGATGTCACAGATCGCTCTGCGAGCAGCAGGGGGTAAGGGGTTGCCTTTCCCGATCAGCAGATGTTTCCTTTTCCCTATGATCTTCTTTAGCTGATCGATCTGGTTGGGACTGTTAACATCCCGATCATCCACTTGCAGTTCGTCCAAGGTGACTTCGGGCGGATCTGCAGATACTTCAGGGAGGACTGACATCTGGCTCTCCAGCTCCTGAATATATTGATCCCCGCCCTCATGCATGCAAACTTGATCGTCTTCCGGGGCAATATCACCCAAACCGTCCTGACCGGTTGCACACTGCTGTTCCCGATCTTCGGGCTGCTCTTCAAAGACATCGATCTGCTTAGGAGCGCCATCGTGGTCCGCCCCAGCAATCCTATTCTTCCTTTTTCTGTTTCTGTTTTTGGCTCCTCTGTCGCCTGTTCTTGTGACACCACCATGTTGATGAACCTTGGCTCATATGCTTGATGGTACACCGTGTCCGGCGACTGCGGTGCCTTTTTCCGCACTAACATCTTCTTTGGGGTTTCATAGCTGGGCCGTTACACCATAGGTGAGGTATCTCTTCCACCGGTCCATCATCGCTGATCAGATCGGTGGTCGCTTGGTATGCCAAGTTTTGCCACTCAACATACCGTCTCGAACCGATCGAGACGAACCCCATCTTTCTGGCACCTTCTCTTCCGCCCGCCACATGCCAACAATAGTATTGTTGTCGAGCGTAAGCGGCTTGTCACCGATATTAGTGACTCGAGCATAATCATATCGGCCGGCGCTCTTCACAAAGGTTGGCACCCACCGATCGCCCCTGGTCACCCATAACTTCCTTGATCGAAAACCTTTGTCGACCGGGGTATCAGCGGATTGGCCCACTGGAATGGTGACATCTTGGTCCTACCTGACCAGATCGGTGTGCGATCCGTATAGGGACCGCCGACCAGCTAACTAGGTCTAGACCTCATCCGGGAGTGTAAGCACTCCATGAGACAGATAAAGACGAATACCTGCCGGCACCATGAAATCCATGCCTAACAGGGCATCCTGACCGGCCAGCTTGCCAACCCAAGCGCTGAAGAAGTAGACCAACGAACCCGATAGGGTGATCTTCACGCGCGTTCTTCCTTCGGTCATGTAAGCGTTTTCACCAATTCAGACGCATTCTTGTCTCTGGGTGTCGTCTATACGACATTCGACCTTACGAGAAAAGGCGGAGTCGATAATGGAGACTTTGTCCTCAGAGTCGAACAACATCGTCGCCCTCTGGTTGTTTATCTTACCACAGGCTTTCGCCTTCTTAAACCATTTGTCGGGCGCATGATACTTTCAGTATCCGCGAGACTCTCCCGGCGGCAAATCCAACTGCATGACCACCTTCGATTGGGAATATTCATCGGTCGTGAGATTGTAAACCGGATGATCCCGATCGACGCAATTGAGAATAGAACATGTATTGTCGGTTTTATTCTCCTTGCCGACATATGCATAGATGCCAAACGTAGATCGCTCGGCTCGATCCAGATTCCAACCTGGCGAGCGTTCTAGTTTAACATCTTCTCCACGTCAGGTAGAAGCATCCCCGCGTGCTTACCCGGCACATACCACTTGCGCATCAGATTGCAGAACTCTTCGATCTTGCACTGTCCGGCCTCGTGGATCTCTCCACATGACTTGCACACGAAGAGGCAGTGATCGGTGGGGTGGCCGAGTCTTTCAAACTTCTTGCATATCAACTTCTTCCAGCAGTCCCCACAATCATGCTTGCTTGACCCGCAGTGAGAACACTTCTTGCGAGGTCGGTCCGGATCGGACTTGTTCCCACTTCTGCCCTTCCGATCTGCCTGGTTAGGCGTCGATCTGGTTCTTGGGGCAGGTTCCGTGACGAAAACGTGGCGATACTGGTCCTCGTCTGACTCCCGACTGGACTGGCCGCTACTTTCCTCTTCCGATCCAGTGCTGTCTTCAGTCACGATCGCCTTAACAGCACGGATCGATCTGGTCAGGGGCCTCTTCACCGGGTCGGTCTTGGTCTTCGATCTGTAGCGACCCGATCCAACGGCGATCTTCGCCCTCATGCTGCGTGAGTGTTGCAGCGTCCGCAACGTCTGCTCCACTTCCCCCACATCTTTGAGGCGCAGCAGAGTGAGATGATCTACCAGATATTGGTAATCAAGGGTACTGATGTAGTGACCCACGTGCTCCATAGCGGCACCGGTCGGCGGGTTGCCTTCCTTGATCACTATCCCGGCGCGAATTGCACCCACGTTCAAACGGTGCAAATACTCGATCGGTGTCTCGTCGCCCCGCGTCTGCATCTGATGGTATTTTCGGGCGGTAGAGAATCCGGAGTTGCAGTACTGCCCCTCAAATTATGTACATAGCAGATCCCAGTCAGATCGGACATCCCGACACAACTGTTGGATCCAGTTAGCAGCCGGTCCTTTCAGAAGATCCCTGAAGATCAGACACCGTTCCTTTTTTGGTGTCTGATCCCGTAAGAAAGCAGACTTGACCCGACCAAACCACGATCTGGCTTGCTCCTCGTCGGCGTCCTTTCCAGCGAAATCCTTGAGATCCGTGGTCGTAGACATGCGAATGCGTGGGATCGCAGTAGATACGAAATCAAAGGCGGTCATAGAGGCTAGGTTAGCCGTGGGCGTTCTGCCCGCCCCTGCACCGTCTGACCCATAGTGGTCATCAGGATCGCCGATCGACTACATGTCAAAATCGCTGTTCTTGCTTGATCGGCGCGGTCTGGATGTCTGCGGCTTGCGTCTTCCTCTGCCAACTGGTTTGCCACCTTGGATAGACTTATCCGTTGATGCCACTGACTCCATATCAACATCCCGACAAATATTGACATTTTGCCGGGCAGATCGGTCCTGGGCATGCGGTCGAGGAAGCGATCGGCATCGGTCTCCCATGAAACGCTCCATCATTGCCTCAAACATGGCTTGGACGTTAGCTTGGGTCATGGGCAGCGTGTTGGCATCCTACTTTGGAGGTACTGAAACCTGTGGGGCTCCTGGGGCCCCGACCGGCATGCAGCCCCTTGCTGCCGCACGTCCTTTTTATGCTCCCATGGGTACGATCCGCCCCCATGGTCATCCGCTCAACACCGACTTCCAACTCCGATGAGCTACGACTTATCATCGGAGTACACATCATCGTATGCTGCCGTGGCCTCAGCGGCCATCAATGCCACGGTAGGAGTTGGGCGGCGAACCGCCCCCATTAACGGCACCAAATGATCATGGAGGGTCGACATCGGCATCGACAGCTTCCAAGTGTCCAGATCGAACGGTTTCTGCACGTTGGCGAGGTTTTGCACTTTTATTTCGACCTCAGTCAACATCGCCAGCAGGTTCTTCACCAATAGCAACGGCCGATCGCTTTGGATCGGCTCGGTGGTGGGTCCGAGAAGGCGATCGGGGATCTGGAGGTTTAAGATCCGCATGACCTGGTCTTCACGAGTAAATCGATTTAACTCGTGGATGTAATACATCCTGGTCAGGTCTTCTTCCTTGATAACCCCATCCCCGACATGCGACTTTTCTTCCAAGTCGTCTTCATCGGAAGGCATTCTGAGCCTCTGCTTGGGGACCTTGGGAAAATGGATCGGATCGTTCCGATCAGCTTCCAAGTCGTTTTCATCTTTTACTTTTTCATCAAAACATTCATTTAAATACATAGGATCAGGACAAAAGTCATGATCCTTTCCGGAACTATAGCAAGACTTGCTATAGTCCCGAACAGATCCGGTGGGAGCCTTATGGGGAGGAAAAAAACTTATTAATCCCGATCTGGTACTCCACCCGGCCAGATCGGACATCGCCATCCTTATCGACAACGAGAACATAAGGCGATAGCCGTTACTTATGTCCTCTCCAGAACGATTCCACATTTAATTTGTTATAATCGATTCTTCGCGAGATATCATCTCGGTGATATCCACGTCACCAAGTGATCCGGGCACGCGCACCATTGGAGTGGAGTCAAGTTCAAAATCGAACACCGTAGTGTCGAGAACCTGACCACCTTCGTGCCCGGCCTTCCAACTGACGGGGGGGGGTACCCCGCTAACCTTCGCCTACGATCCTATCTGATCGTCCGCTGCTATCAGACGACCGATCATCAGCATAGGACGCCTGGTCCGATTCGTTCGTCATCTCACCTTGTGTACCCGATGGAATGGGCTGGTTACACACTCGGTGGATCGGTGCTGGGAATTGATGTGAGGTCTAAAAACGTGAGACCGTGCTGGGTGGTGTAACCTGTGTGAACACTTCACCCTGGGTAAGGGAAGACCAGTTATACTCCAAGTAAATATACTTTAAAGGGCAGATCGCTCAATCGATCGTAGAGCACAACCAATACGAGAATAAAAATCCAATACTCCAATATAGAGATCGAATGAGAACGTGACAAACTCCACGAACGATATCTCCAGGAAAAAAACATAACTTGATTACACGCTCCAAACGTGTGCAACTTGAGCTTGAGAAGCCGACCGATACGTACTCCCGTCGAGGGACTTCCGGCGGGCCAAGTGCGTCTGTGACGCGTCCCGGCCGGGTATAACAAGCTAGAGGGGATTACTCGACCCTCTGCTTCCAAATACTCTGCGGCGTGCAGAGGCGACTGACGTACAGTGCGAAGAAACGACTTCTTGTTGAGTGTTAAAGGGCAAAAATTAACGACTAACCAAAAATATCTCCCTATGGACCCCAATATGTACAAACATGAAAATATGTAAGTACACGCAATATCATGTGACTTACCAAAATCCGTGTTCTTGACACCTCTCGCACACGATTGGCCCAAAAGCCTCCTTGATTTTCACCAATCCGATCGCCGATAAGCCGATCGGCGTGCTGATGACACAAAGCGACCAAAATTCTTGAGTCCGCTTCACCACATGGCTGTGCACTTGTTCGAGCTGAACGTCGCTCCTGCCTGTGACGGTTTCTCCCCAATCAAGGACACTTAAACGCAACATCCACGTCAGCTGTTCAGCACTGAGCAGTAAGAAAGTGCGTTGTCAAATATTATATATGCCGAAAACAGTAGCTAGTCTTGCCCAGGAGCATCGCACTGACGAACAGACGGAAAACGTCAAGTGTAGGTACCCGTAGTACTGACGGAGGAAGGGCAAGTCACGTGATCGGGAGACGGACGAAAAACTTTATATAGGAAAAAGATGTAAACGCGCTGTTTGTAACCAACGATTAAGTCGAATAGTTTTTCACTTAACTGTAAAAGCTCTATTTGTAACCAATTATAAAATCGAATTCATTGAGGTCCTACTTACAGTACAGTTTGACTTCTATTAGGTACGGGATCGCGTACTTAATCGAATTCTTACTTGCTTGGTATTAAGCCCTTATCCTTCCAGGAAAGTTTTGATAGAATATTTTCTCTTACGCTGTTTAATTCTGTAACATCGAAGCCGTCTTCTGATCCAGCATTCAAGGAGCTTGAAAGGTTTAATCAAGATAATTTGCTTAGGTACCGGATAGCGTACTTAATCGAATTCACACATAGATCAAGATATTCGCTTAGGTGCGGGATCACGTACTTAATCAAATTCTATACATAGATCAAGATATTCGATTAGGTACGGGATTGTAAGCACGACATGAATTTCTGTTATTATATAGATAGATAGATATAGACACTCCTAAACCACCCATTTTCTTATAATAGATGTGTGAGGCACACATTAACTCATAGTACGTATGAGTGTCTATTATTGCCGGTTGGATACTGGTGATACCGCTGACACTCATGGGCACTGGTGACATGATAAACTTCAAGGAGGGGCACCTCGCGACGAGATCAAGTTCAAGAATAGGCATCGACATAGCGTCATGTGATTTGTCAGGATAACTCAGGATTAGATATCAGTTGTACAGTTGTAGGTCCTAAGAATAAAACCACTAGGAGCCATTGAGGCTAAGTAGGAGTAGCGACAGAAACTATAACAGCATTCCAATTCAGTTGCAAATTTACCGCTTTCTACAATCGTCCGCTCCACCTAAGATTTCTCTATCGCATTAGCGTATGTGCCGTGTTTGATTGACAGTTTGGAGCCTCGCTCCCTTACAAAAACTGATTTAATTGAATGAATCTGTTTAGATAATATTTTTCTGCGGAAGATCGTGGTTATTGGTGAAATTTGCGTTTCTTTCTAGGTATTTTGAATTATCTCTCACTTTGGATCTTTTAGTTAGAGTCGTTTTCGGTACTTGATATAAGTATCATCCTAACCCGTCCCCCATGAAGGTAATCGCTCGACACAATCATCACGATTAATAGACAATGACACCGTGTGCAAAGGAAAATCACCTTGGTTGGTACACAACAAATATTTGAAGTTGTTCACAAATTCACGATGTTTTCGGCCATACTGCAATTCTCTTGTCTAATCTGACGCCAGCAATCTTCTCCACTTCGTACTTGCTCTAGATCTAATGGTCCCTTCCATTTATTTTCAGGCAATTAAGCTTCGTCTTAATCAATCATTCACCATCTCCAACCGCGTAATCCGTCTTCTGCCGACCGGATATTCCTTCCCAACTTCAGATTCGAATATTGTAATCCGTGTCAGCTGATTAGACGAGCAGCTTGTTCTTTGATAGGCTTGGCCACTCTGAATAAACGATGACACATGTGATCTAATTTTCTTTTATAACCTTCCTTGACGCGATATAGGTAGAGCCAGACCCACGTGCTCAGCCTCGGATCGTTCATCGAAGTCGTTTATTAGCTTGCTATCGGGCATAATGATACCTTCATGTGCATCACCTAACATCGCGATCCGACTTTTTGTACACCCGATCTAGATCCCTGCTTCTAAGGAAGACTGTGAATATCGACCATCTGGCCACATTTAAGTAAGTATTATACATGTAGCGACCTATGACAGTTAGTCAACGACGGAAAAACAAGACTGTTGTAAGTTACAAGTTTGACAACGATAATCCCAAGCTTCTGTACCGAATGAAGCCACCACACTGAAACGTGAAATTGGTATTAACATGTCAATATCGTGCATATCCAGCTCACCTGGAGTCTGTTGACGTTATGTACTAATTCGTTGTATTTAAGTTGCTTTTGTATTTTGAGTTTCCAAATAAGCAATGGTGGTCTACCCAAAAATGCTCTACATGATGTATTGCTGGAAGATAGAAAGGAGATATTTATGCATTAAAGACGGATGGTAATTATATGTAAATTTTGTGATTTATGTAATTTAATGCATACGTAAAAGTAAATTACGTTGAAGAAGATGTACTGTAATTCATACGTAAAAGTAAATTACGTTGAAAAAGATGAACAAATGCGTATAGGCACTTGTTGAGCTGTCATGTATTGTAAAAAAAACTGTCACCTAGCGTAAAATCCGCTTTTCACCAAAAGAGATCGTCACGAGCGAGAGTCAAACATGGGTAACCTTGAGCAAAAGTTAATGCCTTAAACAAGGCTGACACACAGCCGGAAAATTTCTAGCATTCTTAATGAAAACCCTAAAAACTCCACGACTCCCCTCTCCCCCTCCATCATCCTCCACCAAAAAAGATGGAGTTGAGCTAGCTGCAACCGTCCTACCCCCAACCTCCTTAAATTAACCATGCCATCCGTCGTCCGGATGACTACCCACAAGGCTATAGTTGTTAAAAGCAGAGGCGTGGGTGTCTTGCTGGTGTTGAGGTTAGCGAGTAAAATGGGAAGTGAGCATTCAGTTAGGTTATCTATCCTATCCATTTTACACAACACTATGTACACTTGTTCTAGATCGTATGTTCTATAACCATCGACGAATCGTCGATATTTACATGTATAGTATATACAAACACCGTTCTAATTATTCTCGAAGCATATTCGAGACGTCATCAACATGCAAGACACAGTTTCCTACGACTGTGTTCGGATCTGGGACAGACACCATCTTCCATATGGATGGCGAGTCCAAACTGACGTCAGCGTCTCTGCACTGAGTTGACACAGGCAAGAGACGGGCGCAGCAACAACACTCCCCCTTCAGCTCATAGCCTTGAGACCGACCACATGTAGAGATGAGACGCTGAAATGTCGTACCCTCGATGGGCTTTGTGAGAAAGTCAGCAAGCTGCGACGCCGACTTTACATACTGGAGATCAATGGCACCATCGATAAGATGATTGCGTACAAAGTGGTAGCCGATGTCGACATGCTTGGCCCTGGCACTGTAGCCAACGTTCTTGACAATTGCAATGGCGCTCTTGTTGTCGACATGAATCGTAGTTGGTCGTGCCTGAGGATAGCCAAGCTCTTCCAGTAGTGATCTTGCCCAAAGAACTTCTTGCACGCAAACGGAGATTGCAGTGTACTCAGCCTCAGCAGTACTAAGCGCCACAGTGCGCTGCAACTTTGACTTGAATACAATTGCACCCCCGTTCATTATCAACACCAAGCCAGTAGTAGATCGAAGTGTTTGTGTATTTCTGGCCCAATCCGCATCGCTCCAAGCCGTAAAAGTAGGTGGTCCATTGTTGGCCTTGTATGTGATGCCTATATCAGCAGTGCCCTTGAGATATCTCACAATATGAATGACCGCATTCCAATGTATTTCACATAGCTTCTCCGCAATATCGGGACGCGTTCCCAATGCGAGATACTGTAGTGCACCAACCAATGATCGATGGACGACGTGACATCCGTTCTTGCTCGGCATCCGACGGTTCAGTGTCCAGCTTTGTCATGAGTTGGCCCTTGTCACATCGATTCTTGACAGGGTTAGCATCGATCTGATTGTACCTCTCAACAAGATGCTGGGTAAATTGGGATTGCTTCGCAGTCATCTTCTTGCTCAGAACATCATCTTCAATCTCCATCCCAATCACAAACTTGGCAGGACCCAAATCTTACATATTAAAGTGGAGTTTAGCTGATCCTTCACAGTCTTGATCTGTTCTTCATACTTTTCAGCAATCAACAAGTCGTCAACGTAAAGACTGATGTAGATGTAGTCATCATCAGCTTGTTTAACGAAGATACACGGGTCACTTACATAAGCTTTGAATCTAATCTGGGAGAAAATCTTTGTGATGGTATGATACCACACAGCGGACGCTTGGTTCAGTCCGTATAAACTTCGCTTGACACGACACACCTGTCCAGGTTCATGATCAACGCCATCAGGAACTCGCATGTTGACAGTTTCTTTCAATGCACCATGTAGAAACGCGGTTTCAACGTCACACTGTTGTACCTGGTACCCAACTTGACAGCATAGAGAAAGAAGCATGCGAATCGAGTTGAGTGTCGCAACTGGTGAGTATGTTTTGTTGTAGTCAACTCCAAACGCTTGACTGAACCCTTGAGCTACAACTCGAGCTTTGAATCTTACAATCCCACCACGTTCGTTGCGCTTTAGAGCAAACACCCACTTGGTTCCCACAATGTGTGCACCTTCCGGTAGTTGCACAAGCTCCCATACATCATGCTCACTCAGTGACATAAGCTCACGAGGAACGGCTTGGTTCCAATACTCGCTGTTGGCAGATTGCATAGCCGACTGGTAAGAAGTAGATACTTCACTCACAACATTTGCTCTTTCAGGTGGTGGCATCAGTCGCGGTTGCTTTGGCACACGATAGGTGTCGTTGTCTCGACGATTCCCCCCAACAACGACAGCATTTTATGGTCGTAACACAAGTTGATTGTTGTCGGTAACTGTATCTGTCCTTACTGGAACGAGTCGGTTCTCTTCGGGTGCTGGTATTACTGCCACAGGCTGTCGACCAAGTCGTTGCACACGTGGATGGAACACCATACTACTAGGAGCAAATTCCATAGATGTTTCAGGAGCGACATCAGTCACTCGAGTGGTTTCTTGAACTGGTGGGTATACTTGTTGTTCTGGTAATGGAGAGGTAACAGTCGGTTGTGAGTCTAGGTTTGGTCCCTCATCATCAACTTCCATTAGTTGGGCAGCACCCGACGCGGTTGGCTTCATTACTACAACATCGTCGTCATCATTTCGTGACATCACAGGTCCTTTGTCACCAGGTACAACATGCACGTAACGTTGCGGTTCCACCTTGCAAGACCACAGATCTCACGACTTCAAGCTTGTTCATTTCCTTGTTCCACACTATGTATCCTTTAGTGATTTCTGAATACCCCCACAAAAATACACCGGAACGCCTTTGAGTGAAGTTTTTTTTTCGCTTACTCTTTTCGATATGCGCATACCCTTCTGAACCAATAACACATAAATGACCAAGCTATGGTCGCTTCTTAAAACACAATTCAAATCGCGAATGGTCTGGACGTGCCGTTGTCGGGATCAAATTGATCACATGTACCACAGCAGCAGCCATCACTTCAGCCCACCACCGACGGTCCATGTTCTTGTGAATCATCGTGGAGAGTGTCGCTTCAACAATCGTCCAATTCATCCGCTCAGCAACACCGTTTTGTTGAGGGCTGTATGGTACGGTAAGTTGGTGTGTGATACCATGTGCACGACAAAATGCAGCAAAGTTTCGGTTTACATGTTTTTGCCACCATTATCATCCGTACGAATGCACTTGATACGATGCTTCAACTGATTCTCAATGCGTGAGTACCTCAGTTTTTGACTTCATGAAGTAGATCTTTGTAAGTCGTGAATAATCGTCGATAAATGTTACAGAATACTTCGCCTTACCAAGTGATGGTACACGCATGGGACCCATCACGTCACTGTGTACGACTTCAAGAGGCACAATAGTCTTCACTTTAGATCTCTCACTCCGATGGAATCTGGTTACACACATCTTGCCTTGTGCACATGTATCACACAATGAATCAGACTCGCACGCTGCGAGTTGGGCTGGAATGTCGTCACATGCGCGAGCGATATATGTTAAACGACTGTCACTGATGCGCAAACTAGGAGCATGCCACTTGTCGTGTAACACGTCGTCAGTACATTTCCCATTGTTCTTGGTCACACTATGCCCTCTCTTGTTGTCTCCAGTCTCTTGGGTATCGTGATCGCCAACTTCAGCGGAATCCCACTGAGCAACATCATGTTCATCATCGTCAAAAAGATCACCAACACCATAGTTGTAGCCGTCACAATTTCATACGTCACGCTCACGGACATTTGACTCACACACACGCTCATCATAAGAACTATTTGCTGCTTCTGCACCCACAGTGTTCGACTTAGACACACGCGGCACCTGAATGCGTGTCTTTCCACGATGTGATATGATGCACATGTCACGCTTGAACAATATCTCAGCGTTCTTCTCACTCATTACTGGTACCGAGACCAATCTTTTGTCCAGTCCAGGCACATGTAATACCTGCGTCAAAGTTACGCGACAACCCTTGTTTGCTTTGAAGCCAACTGTATCAGATCCAACAGCAGAGAGTTGATTCCCATCGGCCATTTCTACACATGTTCCTTGGGCGAAGCGTTTGTAGGTTGAAAAAATCGTTCTCCGAAAAGGTCATATGGGACGTGGCCCCACTGTCTACAATCTCCCAGGCGCAAAGTACTTACATGCGATCTCCTCCAGTAGCTGTATGGAACCACAAAGGCAGAAGTAGAGGGCGCCATCAATGATTCGCCGTTGCTTTCTTTTACGACAGATGCTTGGACTGAATTCGCAAGCAACGTATCCTCGATCTGTGTGTCGTCACTCAGGCCTGCACCTCTTTTTACTATGAACCCTTCGCGATCGGCATACCGCAACGAACCGCGTGTATAAAGTGAAAGGTTGCCGTTTCTTGCAATAATGACTTCTCGAAGGCCAATGACACCACAATAGACACCTGCACCGCCAACAAGGCGGCTTGGTACCTGCTGAAAGCTGACCCTTTCCTAGACCATGTCTTCTACAACGGATGCTCTTCACATGTTCTGAAGCTGCTTGTCCTCGACATTCTGAAGCTTGATGTGTTTTATCCCACCAGTAATGATGTCAATTACCTTGTGGCATACCTGTACAAGGCCTCTCCATCCTTCAAAAATGCATGCGGGAGATATTGGAAAGGTGCTTGAGGTAGTGAGCGCTGTTCCACTAGCTGGAGCACGCAGTTTGCCATGCTTGAACGTTTTCTCAAGCTCAATCAATCACGTATGGCGTGGACAATTGAGGATAACGACGGCGGCAACATTCCTGAGGAAACCGTCCAGAAGATTACTGGTGGAAGAAGGTGGACAGATTCCACATCTTGTGTAGCCGATCGATCATCTGTTCAAGAACCGGAGGTGGACTACTACCACATTGAAAGTCTATAAGAACTGGATCAAGCTCGCAGAAGACTATCCACACCTCAAGAAAGAAATCCCTGAAGTGAAGGACATCATTCCTTTGATCCGAGGACTCTGGGCTTAACTTTTCGGTTTCAGCCCAATGCTAATGCTTGCCTATATCCTTGTGCCGAAGCGTGCCAGCATCACCCTAAGTACTTCGACCAACAACGAGACTCTTGCATCCTTGCAAAAAATACGACCGTAGCAACATCATCTCCGAGTACACCAAGCTCCGTGGTGAACAGGACATCTTCCATAGCTCTTCCGCAGTCTGGCCTGTCAAGGACAAGCCCATCGAGTTCTGGTCGTTAGTTCGACCACATGTACCTGAACTGGCGGCCCTCGCGATTCGCGTCTATCAACTTCCTGGCACCGCGGCTTCTAGCGAACGCGACTTCGCGGCGCATGTTCTGGTTCACAAGAAGTAGAGAGCGCTCCTGACTGCCAAGAATCTGACGTTTATCTACCAGAACCTGAAATATCTGAAAGGCACAATGTAACGGGGTTACATTTAGTTACGTTTGTGTACGTAAATACACAACGGCTAAGGTCAAATATTGACCAGTCCGAAAGGTTGGGACCTATTGGTTGTTTTAACCAATCAGGGCGGGAGCCCTTGGTGAAGGCGTGGCAGCCCGCCACGTGTTGGTACACAGTCGGTGTACATTACATTCTCGGCTAGGTACGGATTAAGTAAGTTCTACCTGTATTACATATAGTTTATATTAGTTTATTAAGTTAGGCTAATTACATATTAAATAATAAATCATTTTACAATCTACGCTATCCTGATAGACGCACGACCCGGAACGGTCGAGCGTGCAGTGAGTGTTGTAGCAGGAGAGCAACTCCCCTAGCTACTCCCTACTAAGGGAAGCCTTAGAGTAAGGCGTTAGAGTACGCTAACAGTAAACTCATGGAATCTTGGCCCCGAGTGAGAGAGCAATCTCACACTAAGCCCTTAGATTAGGGCGTATCGGCTAAGTAGCGGCGTATCGCCGCTTAAGGAAAGGCTTCCTCTGTGCGCTATCCGCACCGTGCGTTTACGCACCGGCTACATCTGGTAGCTAGTAGTCAATCCAACACCTGTGTTGGTAGACGGAATCCTCTGCAAAGGATGGACCAGGACTATTGGGATCAGCAACCCCCCGTCCAACAAGAAGCCTTTAAGAGGCTGGTACCCATATTGGGTCAGGATGGCATGCGCCTCCTAGTGGAGCAGGGTCTTGATACCGTGCGTGAGGGGTGAACGCCCTCATCGCCCATGAGGCGAGTTTTTTCGGAAGTTATCCTGCGTCTACGGGGTGCACCCTCCGTTATCCTTTAAGATAAAGGAAATCACCGGTTAAAAGGGTGATAACCTTTATGTGTGGCTTCGCGAGGTCGAAACGACCTTTGCCACAGCGAATGTGATCGAGGATCACTTGCAAGGGGGACTTGC
>CM047587.1:23816127-23836568 GCA_026184515.1 Peronosclerospora sorghi | reverse complement strand
GCGTTTTTGAGGTGCCGTCAGGGCATAAGGACTTGGAGACGCACTAAGGACTTGGAGACATACGTCCAAGAACTGAAGACCCTGTTGGCAGGGATGTACGCGAAAGCGTATTCGGACGATGTGTCCATTCCCGTGTTCATGGGAGTCCTGAAAGAAGGTCCAGCACGTCCGGAGCTCTTCCGATGCCGACCCCACTCTCTGGGGGAGGCGTTTAAGATGGCGTTTAACGCCGAAAGGAACTTTCGTTCCTCTAAGGTGGGTCCTGAACACATGGACCTGAGTCGGTCGAAGTGGAGGGGAAACCTTCCGCTAGGAGTCACTCTGACTCCTTCTCGCATAGCTTCGAAGCGGAGCTTCTTGCAATGTTGCAGTGGCGTGTGCCGATAAGATGCTTCCTGTGTGGAAGTGCGGATCATCTGCGGAACAGATGTCCGCGAAACCCCCAGCGAGACACTCTCTATAAGGGGCCGATGGCGGGTAAAAGTCCTCGCCCAAGCCGTCGGGAAACGACGGCTCACAGTAGGTGCGAGGCGCCCAACCGGGGGATCCCTCAGTGCTGTTAATACCCAGGGTAGGGGACGACAGCACAAATCCCGGAGGGAGACGGTGCTTCCTAGCACCGAGTTGGTGTAACAGCCAGGTCTTCTGGTCGTCCTTGCGGACGTGAAAGGATTTTATAAGCCTTGGAGAGTCTTGATAGACTCTGGGGCGTGTAACAATTATGTCAGACGAGCTTCTGTGGAGAAGATTCGGCTGTATGCCGAGGCCCTAGAGGCACGTTCTCGTGACGTTGTCACAGTCCGTCTTGCGACGGGCGTACAGGTTTCTGTACCGAAGGTCTCGATTGACCTTAAGCTGAAGTTTGCAGACTTTGACAGCTTAGAACGTTGCATAGTCCTGGATTTGGACTCGATGTATGACCTCATTCTGGGCATGAAGTGCTGGAACGCCACGAGCCATGGATAGACTGGAAGTCTAAGTCCATTGGCTCAACGCACCCGCGATCGGGTGAAGCATTGGCGAGTCATGAACCCACCTTTGCTCGATCGCAAAAGCGATTCTGGCGTGATATGCCAGAGATTGGGATGTCTGAGATGATCAGTCCCAATGAGGTCAAGGAAGTGTTCCTTGACGAGGGTGATTCGGCGATTAATCCCCACGCCGTTATAGGCGAGAATGGTGAGTCGCCAGTGGTAGAGGTGGATTCCTCTGATGATAAGCGCGAGGCGCTTCCTAAAAAAGAGACCCGAAGTTTTTTTCTTCTGCAGGTCGGGTCTCCCGACCACGCCGTGTTCGGCGAAAAAGTTGCGACTCCAGTGGTAGGTTTAGAGACCCCTGTGGTTAAGCGCGAGGCGCTTACAAGCGAAGAGACCTGTAGTTCGTCTCTTCCGCACGTCGGAATTGATTCCCACCACGCCTTATTAGGTAAGACCGGCGAGTCACTGGTGGTAGAGGTAAAGACCCCTCTGGATAGACGCGAGGCGCTTCCAATAGATGGGGCAATTGACTCCCCCCATCTGGGTCCCGGGACGAGTCCCGAGGCCAGTAGTCAGCATTCCTATCGGATGATGAATAGTGTGACAGGTATTGTCACAGAAGGCGTAAGCCTTGAACGGTTGCCTGGGGTAGGCGAACTGTTGTCGTTGGAGGAGATGTCCTTCAACGAGTTTGAGACTGCTGTAAAAGCAGGTGAACTCGACGAGATCGTCGTGTTGCGTCCGGAAGAGGAGTTAAACTCCTCATCCACGATGGACGAGTCAGTTTTGGTGCAAACCAAACAGACATTGAATGACCGAAGCGGCCCCAGATCCTTGCGGGTCCTGAGGACCAGTACCATTCCTTACTTAAGGAATTAGGAGATGTCATTAGTGACAACCCGCAGATGGGGTTACCACCGGATCGGGGAGTCCGACATGAAATTGATTTGGTTCCCGGAACCAAATACTGCGTCACTAGGCAGTGGCCTCTTCCCAAACAGCAATGCGACGTCATCGACGCATTCTTCAAGGGGGAAGAAGAGGCAAGGATGGTACGGGAGAGCAAGTCTCCCCACTCATCTCCCACTTTTTGTGTTCATAAACCGAACGGAAAGTGGCGCATTTGTGCATTCGTACAATAAGCTGAATGCAGCTACTGTACCAATGAAAACTCCGATTCCTCGGAAGGATGTCCTCCAGAACAATATGGCGGTCTGTAGTTTGTACAGTGCCTTAGATCTGGTGGACGGGTATTATCAGGTGCTCATGCGAGCGTCCGCTATTCCGCTTACAGCGGTCAGCACGTCTATTACCATGCTGTGGGAGTGGCTTGTTATGCCACAGGGGCTTTATAATACACCAGCGACTTTTAATCGCTTGGTGACACAACTCTTCCGCGCTCATAGAAAGTACGCTCAGACGTACTTCGACGATATATTCGTTCATAGTCGCGCGGAAGGCGACTCGTCCGATGTTCAGACACACCTAATACATCTTCGAGAGGCGCTCGAATGTATGCGGGAGCATAAGTTATATGCGAACGCATCCAAATGTATCTTTGGTGCTGAGGAAATTCCTTTCCTCGGATGCTTCATCGGTAAGGATGGAGTGCGGGCGGATCCCGCGAAGGTGAAAGCCATTGTGGAGTGGCCTTCGCCTGTAAATCTTAGAGATTTACGGAAGTGGCTTGGATTAGCCAATTATCTCCACAAGTACAGCGAGAACTACGCTGAAATGGCGAAGCCATTAACCGACCTTCTTAAGAAGGACGTTGATTGGTGTTGGGAAACCAAACACCAAAACGCTTTTGAAGCGGTAAAGGGTAGCTTGTTGAATGCTCCCGTTCTTGCTCTCCCAGATTCTGGGAAAACATTTAGTGTCGTCTGCGACGCCTCCGATTTCGCAATCGGATGTGCTTTGTTACAAGCAGACGATGCAGGAAGGGAACGCGTTATAGCGTTTGAGTCTAGGCAGCTTAAAGCTGCGGAACGGAATTATCCCGTTCAGGACAAGGAGCTACTTGCTATGAAGCATGCCCTTGTCAAGTTTAGGGTTCACCTACTCGGCTCAAAGCCGTTCGTGGTTTATACTGACCACGCATCCTTACGGACAGCGACGAAGTCGCCTTATCTCTCCCAACGGATGGCCCGTTGGCTCTCCTTCTTTGCGAAGTATAACTTTGAGGTTAAGTATAAACCTGGCAAGCGGAACGTGCTTGCAGACGCTTTGTCGCGTCGTCCCGATTACGAGCTCGCTCACGCGACATTCATCACCTCGTCTGTGGTGGATCTCGTACGCCAGGCGTATGGGAAAGACCCACAATGTACGGCGCTTACCAGAGCATTGGGTGACAAGGGACTTGGCGCGTCTGAGCCTACCCTGTCGAGTCGAGGTAGAGCTCGGTTACACCGTTACAGTTATTGTGACGGTTTGCTATATTATAGCACGAGCGAGGAGGACACTCCACGGGTGGTTGTTCCCCATGATGAGGAACTGAAGTATAGAGTCCTCTTTGAGGCACATGACGCCCCTACCGGGGGTCATTTAGGTCGGGTAATACCTACAGCACCTTAAGCGCTTTGTATTGGTGGTCCAAGACGTATAAGAGGGTCGGTGCGTATATTTGCACCTGTGAGACGTGTCAGGGGGTCAAACCCTCTGCAGATTCAGCAGCGCCTTTGGCGAGCTTACGCGTTCCTACGGAGTGTTGGAAATCCATTAGTATGGATTTTATCTTCGGTTTTCCGAAAGATAAGGCCGGTAACACTGGCATTTTGGTCTTTGTAGACCGTTTGAGCAAGATGGCTCACCTGGCGGCGGTGCCAAAGTCCATTGATGGACAAGATACAGCAAAAGTGTTCCTAGATCGTGTCTTTCGACAGCATGGTCTACCTGATTCCCTTATATCGGATAGGGATCCCGGTTTTACGGGACAGTTTTGGGGGGCGCTGTTTAAGGTGCTGGGCACCAAGCTCCTCATGTCCACTGCGGATCACCCGCAGACGGACGGTCAAACGGAACGCGTTAATCGCGTTGTAGAGGACATTCTCCGGGGTTTATGTCCGGATTCTCCAAAGAGTTGGAGTGAGATGCTTCCTATGGCCGTAATTACGATATTGAAAAAAGATTGCAAGTTGCTATAAACAATTCGGTCCATGCATCTACGGGGTTTACCCCGTTTTACGTGAACGGATTAGTGAATCCGAGGTTTTCGTTGACGCCACGTGTGTGAGGACCAGGGCTTGAAGGGGGGGATTCCCCGATGTCAGTCCTGTATCAGTGCGCAAGCACATTGGTAAGTTATTATCGACGCGCCTTAGTGTCTTACGACACGTTTGCGACGCCATGGCGGAAAGCCAAGACAAGCAAAAGGAACAGGCCGACCGCAAGGTTCGGCGTAACAAAAGGGCGTATAAAGTAGGAGAAAGTGTTTTATTAAACGCTAAAACATTCCTACACATGCAGTTTCTAACTTGTTACGAAACAAACTGCGCCCCAGGTTTGTGGGGCCTTTAAAGGTGCTAGCCCGAAAGGGCTTGGCGTACACCTTGGATATTCCGAAGGCGATGCGTACGCATCCAACCTTCTACGTAGGTATGCTTAAGCCATACCAGAACCGGAGGCGTATCCCCTCTTGGAGGAGGCTGAGAAGGCGGATAGCCGTAAGACGCGGCAGGGTGGAATAACTCCGACAGGGTCAAAATGCGACCACGAATCTCCGCAATGGTCGACTCGAGAGAGCCATCCGCCTCTCGATGCGGTCAATCGCACTCCCCTCATCGCGGAGTCCCTCCTGGACTTCCTGGTCGCGACGGCTGTGTCGATCACGCGCTCATGAACCTCACGTCGCAATTTCGCGACCACATCCTCCAGTTCTCGATTCGGAAGGGATTCCACATTACCATGTGGAGCGTCTGATGGCGCGACGCCATCATCGGGGTGAAACCCAGTATCTAGTGAAGTGGAAGGGTTACCCACATTCACAGAGTTCGTGGGAGTCCGAGACTCCCCTGCGGCAGGATTGCCAAGACGTCGTCGAAGCTTTCGACGGGAGAATCCATCTGCGAGTCGACGACCAAAGGGGCGGAAGAAGCCCCTTCACTCCTAGTAGTTGGGAGTTCGCCGGAGGCAGATACGGAGCTTGCACTGCGCTCCGTCACCACATTGAGGGCACAGGCGCTAGCATAGCGCGTGCGATAAGGGGCACGTAATTGCTCCATCGCTTTAGCTTTGGCAAACGCCTAGCGCAATGCCCTCTCGACCCGAACATCACTTTCGGAATAGCTGTTGTACAGCTCGGTAAAGTCAGGGAGACGTTTATCCTCTTCCTCCCAAGCGCGGAACTTATTCTCCGCCTTTTCGGCATCTTCTCCTTGTAGGAGAACGAAGGGAACCTCGCGGAGGTTCTCAACAAAGACAGTCTACGCCTGTTTCCCGAGGCGCTCTCGGTATAAGATGGCAGTGAACTGCTTCTGCGTAAGCAGTTTTTCCCGGAGTTGCTTCCGGCATTCGATGTGACGCGGCTGTTCAGCCGCAGGGCCAGGGGTATAGAAGGCTAAACCCCCCTTTACCGCATTCTTAGCCCACTTTTGGGGATAACGAGGACCCCAAAGCGATATTCCGCCCGTGAAGGTCGTTTGGGAGCGCGTAATGCAGCCCCTAGTGCCTGTGTGGCAAGATAAGACTCCTGAGCCGCGTCCAATTCATTGGTGATGGTTGCCTTCGGCGACCCGGATTTGCCATCCGAAGTTGGCAATGGTGGCGCGCGAGCTAGAGCATTTCCCCACGTGTGGGGAAAGGATTAGGCTGACGACATCGCCGTTCGGCGTAGTCAGAGCGGTCATCCTTAGGAGAGATATCCCCAAGGGCCCCTTCCTCCGAGATAACGGAGTCAGAGTAAGTGACATCCCCTTCTCAGGAAGAATCATCGCCACCTCTATAGGTGCTCATTCGAGGCCAGAGTTCTGGCAGTTGTGATCTCCAACTATAATCTATTATTTCGTGGCAATAGTCTTGATGGGGGAGGATTTACCGGGGTTACATTTAGTTACGTTGGTGTACGTAAATACACAACGGTTAAGGTCAAGTATTGACCGGCCCGAAAGGTTGGGACCTATTGGTTGTTTTAACCAATCAGGGCGGGAGCCCTTGGTGAAGGCGTGGCAGCCCGCCACGTGTTGGTACACAGGCGGTGTACATTACATTCTCGGCTAGGTACGGATTAAGTAAGTTCTACCTGTATTACATATAGTTTATATTAGTTTATTAAGTTAGGCTAATTACATATTAAATAATAAATCATTTTACAATCTACACTATCCTGCTAGACGCACGACCCGGAACGGTCGATCGTGAAGTGAGTGTCGTAGCAGGGGAGCAACTCCCCTAGCTACTCCCTACTAAGGGAAGCCTTAGAGTAAGGCGTTAGCGTACGCTAACAGTAAACTCATGGAATCTTGGCCCCGAGTGAGAGAGCAATCTCACACTAAGCCCTTAGATTAGGGCGTATCGGCTAAGTAGCGGCGTATCGCCGCTTAAGGAAAGGCTTCCTCTGTGCGATAGACGCACCGTTCATTTGCGCACCGGCTATACCGTGGCATGCAGATCTCAGTGACGTTGCAAGCTGATCTGGTGGCAGGGCTTGATCAAATGCGCGAAGAGGATGAGGCATGGACAACGAGGAGGAGGGCTTCATTTCACCAGGCGATGAGGATCAAGATGAGTACTACAATTTGATGGAGGAGTACTGAGTTGTTGCTTGTCTGAAGCATACGTATTGGGATCAATTTTAGATGCTGTATCATGTAGTTTTTCTGTCCAACAAGCAGTCACAAAATATATAGCAAATCATATTTTGCCTGATGGAAATTCACAGTAAAATTGCTTTTATCGTAATTTACAGGTACATTACGTAAATATAAATTATGTAAATTTACATTGTCCATTCCTAGTGCTCATCCAAATTCTAACTCGGGACACGTATCCAAAATGAAATCCCGCGACGAGACCAATTTAACTGGTATATTAGGGGGTGTCAAACATTAGAAACTTCAGCAGGTTTATATCACTTGTTAAGGATGAGTTTTCTAGATATTATTTGGACCGTAGTTCAGCTGTTATTCCCCGTCTCAAATACTGACACACCTGAGATAACAAGTGCAAGGAGTGGAACTGCACTACCGTTAAAACAAGAGATGGTATCGTGCAGCGGTAACAAAGGTTTCCTGCAGCGGTAACCAGCCACAATACCTTGCTACAGGATACCTTTTTTACCGCTGCAACGATACCATCTCATATTTAATTTGTATCACCTTCATGAATACCTGTACCATATTTCATAAAGATGTACGCATGAAAGACAACGTCTCGCGTGTGTGCCTGACGCGTTTTCCACTACCGGAAGAAGATAACCGAGTGCACTCAGTACCATGCGTATTCATTTAGATGGATAAGCAGCTGTTCAGACCTTCTTTAATCCGCAGAGCGATGGCACTAGTGACAGGGCAGACCAGGACGGAGTGAACTTGTAGCAGCAAGACGTCGCGATGAAGAAGGATGAAAAATGCATCGACAATAAGCAATATGCAGAGTTTCGTGGTATTAAATCGGACGGCCAGAAGCTGCCCTTAACGCCCATGGGCTTTATCGGTGCGTTATTACTTTTTAGTGCCCAGACCACATCTGATGTGTCACGTGTGGCTATTTTCCAGGCATCGTACTAGAAGACAATGAAATGAGCCACCAAGAAGATGAAGGCCGCATCTGGGAAGTTGGCGACCATTTTGACGAACTGACGTGGTGTTAAGGCGTGAACGTTTGCAGTTATGGTCTGGATGAACAAAACTTTACGGTATGAGTTTGTTACTCCTGCCTTAAGGGATCTACCCAACCACACCACAAGCAAAACGCAGCAACTACCTCTGGTGCTGCAGCAGTGGTACGAACTTTCCTCCGTGGTACGTGTAGGTGCGGTAGAGGTGCCAGCGTTTGCTATGCTCACCTTAATAAAACTTTGATCTCGATTATTTTGCAGGTTCATGAAGCATAACTCTGTACGGATCGAGTTGGCGACAAGCCCTGAATTCTGTGTGGTGTTGCCTTTGGTTGAATGTACCCAATTTCAGAAACACAATGTAATGTTGGAAATCACATCAAATTGATGTGATATTAGGGCTCCGTCCATGGATCAATGAATTAATCAATTTATTCTATTAATTGAAGCGTCATCAAGCACAAAAAGATGTATTCAGGCATCCAATTCACTAAAACTACAAAGCTATTCTATCTCCAAATAGACCTGCTTCCTAAAGAAATCCTTCAAACATACCAGGGCCTATGTGTATTTAGGAGATAAAGTGCTTCTATCCCACCTTAGCACCCTTCTGCCAGAGGAAAACACCTTTTCTGAAGGAGCAGAAGTTGCTGGAATTGAAAATATGGCTCTGGCCTTCCTGGCCAAAGTGGGAAACTGTTGGTGGTTTGTCTTCCACCATATTAAAGGGCAGGTGTTGGATGGCACAGTCCTGTAGCCCAGGTTGTCCAACTCTTCATTAAGTCCATCAAGGCTGTTATTTTCCTCCTCTAGGTTACCCCAAGAGAACATCTCATCTTTTTAAATGTTTGAGGGTGTAGAGGTGATTAGCTGACTCCCAGAGCTGGTTGTTGTTTCTTTTTCCATTTTGTATTGCTGAGCTGTCTCAAAAAACAGAAGCTTCATGGAGTTGACACTGTGACCTTGAACTTTGATATCCAAGGGCCAGTCATCTTAAGCTTGCTGAAGCCGTTTAATATTGAATCTGGGATCCAAAATGGTGGCCAAGTAGTTTGTGTCTAATTCTACTGCCATCAGAAAATATTTGTGAAGTTTGCATTTTCCAGGCTACAGGCTACAGCTGGCTGGCATCATACTGATTTTCAACATGCTGCAGCTTTTCCCAAAGATTTGAATAGATTGGTAGTACAATCTTAAGAGTGGGATAGGTGTCTCCAGAGAGTAACGCTGTGGCTTGATGGAATGGCTGCAGAAAATTGCACATCTGTTGCCATTTTTCCCACTCTTCTTTGACCAAAGAAAACCTCCTGAAATCCTCTGTATCTATTAGCTGCTTAGTGCTGGGTTTCAACATCAAAGCTCTCTGAAACATTTCAAAGGTGGAATTCCATCTTGTGGGCACATCCTGTACCAGAGTGTTTGCTGTCGAAGTGCTCTGGTGCAGGGAAACAAAAGTTTGAAGCAATTTTTTTTCCTTTGGTGGCTAGAGTTCACTGTGATGGCCAAGTCTTTGATCCTTTTGTAAACTTATTTGAGATCCACCCTGGCAGTGTCAGGTTCTGAGGACAAAGCAAGGATGCTCATAGGATCTGCTGTTTCCCTTTCCAATTCTGCTTCCATGATCTCCTCCATATCTGGGCCTCCAAATGCAGCTATGCCATCTTTTGCAATCAGATTGATAATGTGGGCACAACACCTGTGCATCTGAGAGGCCACATCAAATTGAACTTGAGATCTCTTGGCAAAAGTTTGAAATAAAGTGAGGTTGTTGCTTCCATTGTCCACAGTGACATGAGCATGGATGTCAAGAAAACCAAGTCTCTTTACCATAGAAAAATAACATTCCTCCAGGTGGCTTCCATGATGACTGCCCTAAAAAAATATTTTTGAGATACCTTCATACACAAATCTAAAATTCAAACACTTCTTCTTACCTTTAACCTCTTCCAATACAAATGTAACCCTTTCCATATTGAAATCAGCACCAATCCAGTGGCCTGTCAAGGACATAAATCCATTTTTTCTGGCTGGAGTGCTCCAGCAATCCTTAGTGAAATGAATTTCCTGAATATCATTGACATCCTCCACCACTTTTTAGTCCAGTGTCTCTGGTTGATTAGGAATAACTGAAGTGCTCAGTCTTTCATGGCTTCTGCCTTCACCATCATGTGGGATGTCTTGCCATTGCTGGCTAAATCCAACATCGTGATGAATGATTTTTTTCCCACAGATTCAAAGGAAAGGTCCAGATATATGATGGCTTCCAGCACAGCAGTTTCAAATTAACTTTGGTAAGTGCCTAAAAAGCTCTGTTAGATTTGAAGATACTATTGAACAGACAGAAAACCATTGATGTTAAGCCCACCATACCAAGTCTAGCTTTTTTGCTGACAACAAATTGGTCTATTGACAGGTTACCAGCAGGTCTGGTTCTGCCCTCCTTAATGATTTTGTGTTCGTCCCTCAAGTGCCTGTTGAGGTTGGCCTGGCCTTTATTGCCTTGCACAACCACAATGGTTTGCTTACAGGATTAAGATGCAATGCACCTATAGGTCCTTTCCTTTTTTCCTATTGTTCACTGTCTCCTCTACCATCTCAAAATATGTCTACACATAGCTGGACTCCTTTTTAAGTGAACTAGAGCTGCTAACCACACTCTCCAGCTCAGTTTGGGCAGCTTCACCTGCCTGCTGCACCTCCTGGGTGAACTGGCTTGCACTGTCAGAGTGCAAAATCTCAGAAACATGACTGCCCTCCATAGCAGTAGCTTTTGGAGTGACACTAGGTGCTAGAGGGGAATTAAATTTGAAGTCTGATCACACAGTGACGACCTTTTTTATTAATTGCCTATTAACCAATCAATTTGATCCATGGATCAGATCCATGTATGTTGGAGCCCCTATGTGATATGGTCATAATTGACGAGTGATAGATTGATGGTGATTATTAACGAAATAGACTATAATCTACCATGCAGCTCACAGAGTTTAGGTTAGTGCGAAGGGTACGGCATAGTGCAAGGAGGGAGTCTTCCTTTTTTTTTCTACAACGCTGGCGTGTTTTTTTTCGCGGGCGGCGGTCAGAGTGGTTGCGGGGGAGGTTGGATGTGCGTTGGTGTCAGGTGGAATAACGGCGGGGATTCAAGTGAGATTAGGCCAAATCTTATTCACCACCTCTGGAGGTGGTGAATAACATTAAAAGCGGAATAAGGTCCCAATCTCATCCTCTCTTTTTCCACTTTTTGCCCACTGAAATTTGCTGATGTTTGACACCCCCTATTATATAGCAGCCAGAATCGATTCATAAAAAAACACGATCTGGTTATGATGTAATCCACTTTTTTAAGTCTCGTAGAGTTTTGCGAGACGTCTGATGGCCTCTCCAATCGCCTCATCGGTCTTGCAGTACGCGAAACGCGCCCATTGGCTGCCTTCTGCCTTATTTTCACGACAGAAAAATGCGGTCGTTGGGATCGCAGTCACTCCCTTGGCTACGGTGAGCCAGCGACAAAACGCCCAGTCGTAAGATAATTCTGGCTGCATATAGCTTTCGGGTACTTTGACGGCCGAAATGTCCGAATACAGGAAGATACCACCGCTCGGCATGATCGGGACGATTTGCACATCCACTAGTGCGCGAAATAGACGGTCGCGCTTCTGCTTGTACAGGTCTGCAACAAAAGCATAAAAGTTTTCAAAACCCTTGTAAGGCTTCTCCGCGAGTTCCAGCATGTTCGCGACGGCCTCTTGGAAAGGTGTTGCAACGCTAAACTGGATCCAGGTATTGGCAAGACAGATACCCTGAATCAAATTGCTAGGACCGATAGCCCAGCCTACCTTCCAACCCGTTACCGAGAAGGTTTTTCCCGCGCTCGAGACCGTGAGCGTTCGCTCCCACATGCCGTCCATGTTGGCGATCCGTACATGTTTCTTACCATCAAACACAATATGCTCATACACCTCATCCGAGATGATGATTACACGTGGATATAGACGCACATAGTCGGCAATAAGTTGTAGCTCGTCTTTTGTAAATACCTTACCCGTTGGGTTATGCGGATTATTAAGAAGCACTGCCCGGGTCCTCGATGAAAAAGCTCGTGCCAAAGTCGGTTCATCAATATAGAACTCTTTTGCACCCGATGCATTGCTTGTGCGCACATGGAGTGGTACAAAACGACAGGTACCACCAGCCATTTGAACCTGGGAAGTGTAGATGTCGAAAGCAGGCTCAAACACGATCACCTCGTCTTCGGACTCCACGAAGGCATTTAGAGCAGCGTAGATGGTCTCGGTCGCACCGACACCTATTGCAACTTGATTGGTCCAATTAATCTCGCGCTTCAATTCCTTGGAGTATTTCTTCGCAAGCACTTCCACAAGTTTCTTGTGGCCCTGAGGGCGCGCGTATTGGTTAAAATCAGCGTCCACTGCATCTTTGGCCGCCTGCTTGACGAAATCCTCACAGCGCCAGTCTGGGAAGCCCTGCCCCAAGTTGATGGCATTGTGTTTCAGAGCCAGTGGAGTGAACTCGTGCCAGACGGTAGCCTGGTCGAAGCCGTCGAGGCGCTTCGTGAGTCGGTCCGCCATGGACTAATGGTCGAACAAGTTATTCTAAGGACCACTTTTATTTTGACAACCTAGCTATAATTCATAACCATTAATTCAGGACCGTGAAATTACAATAAAGAGGAGAGTGCATTCCGCTTATAAATTCCTCCTTATAAATTTAACTGGTTGGTGTATCAGGCTGTAGTAAATAATCTCAAGGATACGGGAGGTGCAAAGTGCTTCCAGTCTTATTCAATATGGTGTGAGTAACTTTCGTTGCTATTGTACGAACCCATCCTACAAATGAAAAAATCTACAACAAAGGTACCGGCCCTCTATCTTATTTTACCAAACATTCTTGTGATAGAGTTTGCCCTTAATGCTTAGCTTGGATGAGTTTCGCGACCGCCGCTTTCCACCCACTTTCTGACGGGCTTCACGATCGCGTTGAACTCGCTGCTTAATGAGATCGTTCTCCGGTGCAAGCACAGGTTTGTCTTCTTCATCTTGAGCATCTTCATCAGACCCATCATCTTGGCTGTCAAGAGTCGAGCCCTTAATTGTTTGCACAAGATTTGGCAAATCTTCGTCATCAGCTTCCTTTTCACCCTCAATATCCTCTGTTTCCTCCTCAAAACCATCGTCATCGCTTATTTCGTCTTCAACTTGATGAGCCGAAAAAATTGAAAGCTGCAATCGAAAATATCCAGATCCTCTAGTCAGCTTTCATATCTTTATCATATTATCGATGAAGCGCCAACTTACGTTGTGCACTTTTTCACCAAATTCCTTGCCAAAACCGCTGGCCTCGACATCTTCGTCAAGTCGGACATTTTCATCTTTAACGATATCCTCCAGCTTCGGAACATGCTGTCGGCGAACTTGTTAGGGAGCGCTTTGAAAAAAGTTGAAAGTGTATGAAACTTACGTCGGGTGTGTAAGCACCGCCTTGCAGCCGAGAGAAAAACTTGACAAGTCCGCGCACATCGCGGTCAAAAAGGCTTAAGCAAACAAAACATCAGAATACGCGACAATTATATCTATACACAAAGTCGAACGAACTCACTCAGCAGCGTTGGGATGCGATGTAGAAATCATCTGTGGGAAATCAATCATCGTGATCTTGCCATCGTCTCCAATCAAAATGTTGAACTCGTTAAAGTCACAGTGAACCAGTCCATACTCTGCGAGACGAACAACAATTGACATTGCTGTGTTGTAGGTGTCCTTCGAGTTTGCAAGTCGTCGCACTTGATTGAGTGGGTAACCATCAACGAGACTCATGCAGATAGCATGACGGTTGCAATCAATTGGCGTCGGTGTTGGGAAGTTACGGTCGTATAGCGCCTATACCAGCAATAAATTAGTTTCAGTACCTGTTATAGAAATTGTCGCCATCCGACCGCATATAATCGTACTTTCAGGAATGCGTACTCCTTCATGGCCGAAAGACGTGACATGTAGAACCAGCTGGCTGATTTGCGGTTCTTGAGATAGTCTCGCTTCGACTTGACGGCCCGAAACGACGTGCGTCCAAGACGATGGAATTTAATAGCAACTTCTGTGCCATCTTCTTGTGTAGCCAAGTAAATATCGGACTCTTTGCCGACACCAATCTGGCGACCCAATCCCGTGATATGACCACGTTGCAAGAATACGCGCAGAGCCAGATAATCGTATCCATTATAGGTGAGGCGATAGCCATCGTAGGCGTTGCCATCATGAGCGATAAGCTTGTTACGTAGTAAATGTGACAGGATTTTATGTACACCACCATGGCGTAACTGAGCTATGCTACTGATAAGCTCTACGGGTACGACTTCGTGATTCTTCATACCCATTTCAATGGCCGTTAACACTCGAAAGTGCTCTTTTGTTAGGTAGCGCATGGCAGTCACGTCGAGCTTCATGATGGCAATATATATTGGTTGGTGTAGTAAAATTTGCCTTCAACAAAGTCTGACAAAATAGTCAAGCTTTTTTTTACGGCAAAAACTTTGCTAAAAAAGGGAAGATTCAGATTGCGCATAGTTTATCTTAATATTCTGTACCATTCAGTAAAATTTAGTCCACGATCGGACTCAATTTTACGTAGTTCACTACACCGGAAGCAAACCGAGTGGGTTGGTTTCATCAGTAAGTGTAATGTGACGAATTCAACCACTCAGTAAAATTGACAAAATTCGCTTTCAACCCAAAAAGCTGCAAGAACTTGTTGTTGTTGAATCGTAGACGAACTTCCTTAAAGCTTAGGTAAACTATCCTACTGAATCCTATGACCCCTAAATCAAACTTGTTGCCCGTTTCGTGAGCAGTCTCCTCGAACCTCCTTGACAGATTCCAGACATATCTGCAGTTGAATCTTAGGGATGATTCTGCTTTTTATACGCAGCTACTGCCCATATTTGTGTGACACACTTCGTCTATATCTCCTCCAAATGATCTCGTGCTGTCCACTGGCTTCTTATGGATCACTGCATTCCTCAAATGCCACAAGCATGCGATACCCATCGAACAGAAAGCCACACACACTCTCTCAAGTTGCCTGCTGCAATCCTGTGCTTGCTCTCCACATTTTTTATTTAATCTTCGCTGTATAAGAACCGATGTAACCGGTGCTTACAAGTGGCAATGAACCATAAGTGATGTTGAGCTTGCCTTCTTAGATCGGAAAGCTGTAACAAGTTGTATGATTTTTTAAGGATGAGAAAAACGAGCGTGAAATTCCGTGCACTACATGAGCAGTTTTTAAGAATATAAATGTCTCGAACATCTTGTCGTCTCTTGAAAAGAATGTAAAACGCAGAGGCAGCGTACGTGCTCGTATTATGGTCGGAAGCATACATGAATCTAATGTTGGACTTTCTCCAACTAAAAAAAAATACTGCAATTAGTCCATTAGTGTTTTGGGAGCAATTTACGGGAAAAGGAAGCGAAACAACCAAAAAAGCAAATTATGACTTACGTGAAGGGATGGTAGCAGATAAAATACTAAAGACGTAAAAAGTGATACGATGATAGCAAACATGACTATGTATGCTTCTTCAAGTGTCCGACCGGCCTTACGAATATCTTCCAGAGTGGTAGCGGACGTAGATGTGAAAGGGTTTGAAAATTACAACGACACCAGTTGAGGCCTACTATTGATATGATACGGTCGCTTTTCGAGCAATATTAGAGCTAGTGAGCTTATGTCATGTATTCTTTTCAAACTCTTTAAGATCCCCATCACCATGTCTTAAGGCATTTGTCACGCTTATCCAAGTGGTCGCTAATCATTTCACCTTGTGCTTGAAGCACCGTAGAGGTGTTTGCACAGGCGACTTGGGTAGCTTGAATTCGTGTTCTTGTTTGGGCTGTGGCAGCTCTCAATAGCTGTAGCCCGCAGTGTCGTTTTAGGCTGCTCGAAGTTTGAAAAAATCAAAAGTCATATATATTAATCAAATATAAACATTTTAAGTCACTGACTCGAGCTTAATATTCCTAAGCGCTACTGACTTAAAACCTGTATACACCATACATAAAAAATGTTATCAGCGAATCCGTTTCCACCGTATGGTTTACCTTGAAAGCCCATCATGGCTACATGGAAAATCAACACTCCTCCTGAAACGGCGCGCGCTGTAACACCCTCAATTCAAACCGATTTGGTTTCGCAAATCTTGGACCCGCTGGGCACTCAAATCCTTCGTAAGTAGGTCTGCCACCATATCCAAACTTGGTACGTGAACCGTTTTAATCACTCCTTTTTTGCTCAGGTTCTTCAAAAACTTCAACTTGATGTCGATATGTTTCGTGCTTACAGCACTTGCCTCCGATTCCACGTGCGTGATAGCTGCTTGGTTATCCATCTTCATCAGCAGAGGTGTTCGAGAAAGTAAACCAATTTCCAGCAACAATTCACGAAGCCCCAATGCTTCGCGTCCACCGACAGCATCAGCCACGAATTCAGCTTCAGCCGTAGATAACGCCACGGTAGTCTGCTTCTTACACTTCCATGAAACGATAATACCATTCAAATACACCACCACTGCGCTCACACTCTTTCGATCCGTCTTGGCACCTGCAAAATCAGCATCCGTGTAGCAGGTAATTCGAATTGGCAGTGGCAATTCGTCATAGTGGCTTAGTCGGAGTTTCAAACTCTTGGTACCCTTTAGGTACCTTACGACTCGCTTCGCTGCTTTGAAGTCCCCCACCGTAGGCGCGTGCGTGCGCCGCGTTACGCGGTGCACTGCAAACGCAATGTCCGGGCGGGTACAACGAGAGATCCACAGGAGGCTGCCCACCAACGATTGAAAAGTCTTCACACTTGGGAAATTCTCCCTTGACTTGGGTGGCAGCAACTCCTTGAAACCTTCCACACCGTCCATGTTGAGCACCGGCGTGCGCGTCGCATTTATTTTCGTAAAATCATGCGCCATCAGGAGCTCATTGATAGCAGCCTCCTGATCCAACATATATCCATCATGAATGTTTCCTTCAATACGAACACCCAGGAACTTGCTCACGAGCCCAAGGTCCTTGAGCTCTAGTGCTTTCATTTCGTCAAAAAACTTATCAACCGCTTCTGACGTGCTTCCAGTGACCAATAGGTCATCCCCATATGCTCCAACTAGCACGGTACCATCCACACCATGCCTGACAAATACGCAGGTATCGGTGACGCATTGTTGAAAGTCCAACGCTTCCAATGTTTGGCACAGCAGTTGATGCCATAGACTGCCAGCCTGTTTGAGGCCGTACATATTTCTTTCCAACTTTAAAGAAAGTTCATCATTCGATTCCACATGAAAAACTTCATATAACTCCACCGGAATCTGCATACCTTGTGGAATCTTCAGATGGATTTCACAATCATCTTCCGCTTTTGCTTTCGGGTAGGCGCTCGTCACATCACCGTGCTGCGCCTGTACCCCCCAAATCTGTGACATGGCCAGGATAACCTTTACGTTGTCGACTTTCATGACTGTCGAAAACGTGAAGTGGTAATCCTGGCCATAAACTTGGAGATCAACGCGCGCCACAAGTCGAGCCTTATAGCGTTCGACTGTTCCGTCCGCGCGCAACTTAGTCTTGTACACCCACTCAGTCGTCAGCAACTTCTTGTCTGGACGGCGCTTGATAATTTTCCAGGTACCAATTTCTTCAAGCGCTTGCAGCTCCTCCTGTTCCGCCTTCGTCCACAAGTCGGAGTGTGCGCCTTCATGCGCCTCCTTGTAGGACTTCGGATCAGGAACTGCAATCTTGGAAGCAGTTCCACCGTCAACTGTTTCCGCCACAGCGTAAACGCACATCGCGTGCTCCGAAATTCCAACTTCAGTTTCTTCGACTTCGAAATTGTTTCCATCAATCGAAGTTTTATTTCCAATCACTCCACGTTCCTTCACATCATTTACTTTAATCACACTCTCTTGGTCTTTCACTTTCTTCTTGCTGGTTTTTTTCAGCTCTGCCGCCTTATGCGTCTTCTTAATCATTCGTCCAGATTTTCTCGGCGTCTTACGCGCCTTCTCACTCGCATCTTGCACTTCAGAGTGTTCCGATACGTCGGTTTCTTGAGTCGGCTTTGCACTTGAGCGTCCTGCAGCGCGTTTCTTTATCTCTTCTTCATCTGCAATACCCAGCGCCATTGTAATTTGGTCACTCGCCTCCTTGTCCAGTGTTTCAATTGCACTGACATGGCGAGTGACCGTCACCACCCTGTCTTTCAGCAAAAGCATCTTAAATCCCTTGGTTTCATCACTTCGACCTAAAATCAATGCCCTTTCGGCGTGTTTGGCAAGGGTCTTCTTCTTGTGATCACGCCAAACCATGCACGGCGACCCAAACACTACAATTTCCTTCAGCGACGGCTTCTTGTGCGTCAGCATCTTGACTGGCGACACTTTGCCCGGGTTCGAACGGGTCGGGGTACGGTTTAAAATGTAAGAGGCGTATTCCGCCGCCTAGGACCAGTACATTAGCGGTACCCCCGACCCAAAAATCATACACCGGACCATGTTAAAAATGGTCCGGTTTATCCGCTCGGACTTTCCATCTGAGGCTGGATTGCCAGCCTCCGTAACTTGTCGACGCACTCCAGTTCTTTTGCAGAACAATTCTACGGTCTTGTACTCACCGCCTCCATCCGTGCGCAAAACGTGAATTCGACACTTGAATTCGTTTTCGAACCAAGTTAAAAAAATGCTCAAACATTTTGGCCGCTCTATCTTTCGTTCGAGCGGCGAACACACGCACGTAACTTGAAAAATGATCCACAAACACCACCAGATATCGATTCCCACGCCTGTCGCGCGGTATGATCGGAACCTTCAAGTCACTGCATATCACACCGCCGACTCGTTCAATTGGCGAATTTTCACCCGAATCTGTCCTTGGCTGCGGATTCCTTGATCCCTTTCCTTCAGCGCAGGTCAGTCAATTGGGTCGACTACTCTCTGTCAACTTGATGCCTGACCTGGGGTCCTTGGCTAACTTTTCGACCGTGTCGTATGACAAGTGACCCAAACGGATATGAAATTGATGGAGAGTGTCTTCCTGCACATCACCATCAGGTTCCGCAGCGACAGCATTCAGCAACATATGCTTGAACTGATGCGCGCGCCCGCCCAGATTTTCTGGCATTAATTCTGCCACGAAAATTGATCCTCAAATCCGAATTGGAAACAGCTTGTTTCCATTCCACTGTATCGTTAGTTTTCCAAACTTTTCCACTATTTTGCACCCTTTTTCATGCAACTTGCCAAGTGGAATCAAATTCTTGGCAAGTTGGGGTGCAAAATATACTTCACTGAGCTCGATCGAAATTGGATCGGCATCAGGCGTAAGCAGCTTGATTCTTCTAACCTTGGTCACCACCAATTTTCCACCGTCGGGCAACAAAAAACCATCTTCGGGCCACACGCGACTGCATCGACAAGCAAATTTTCGTCAGCCACTAGGTGCCTACTGGCACCGCTATCGACGATCCACGTCGTTGCAGGCATGTCATCTCCGACAGCCATTCCAGTCAAATCAACTTCGTTTTTAATTTCAATGGTCGACAACGCGACTTTTCAGTTCCATTGACCGCCGGAACCACCTTGATCCTTGGAGTTTGCATTCCTTAACGCCTTTTTGCCTCTTTGCGGGCACTCCCTCTTTATGTGCCCAGGATTTCCGCAGCCGTAGCATCTTCTTACAAAACCGGTCTCCGTTACCGAATTTGCATGCATACGAGCAGGCGGACTGATTTTCGGCGTATCTTCGTCCAATTCCTGCGCCCACGATGCACAGGTAATCCTCACGCATAGGATTGTACCTGGACATGATTGCAACTTTCAGGCGGGGCGCAGCGAATTTGACTATGTTCTCAACCACCATCCTTTCGCCCATGCCGCTCTCGCGAGCCAGGGCTACCAGGTACATGTAGGGCTCAGTCCAAGTCCTTTTAGGACTCTTCTCTGAAGCAAACCACACTGCAGCCTGGTGGGGGGAGATAGTCACTCGAAATGCCATATACTTAAAATCCAATATCTCCAATAATGCAGGGGCAGCTTGCCACCACGTGCTTATATTTGCACGGAGATAATCCCCTGCCACCCATTCGAGATATTTTCCAAGCTTGTTTACTTTAAGGCGCTCGGTCCACACAAATCCAGATTTCATCTCGGCTATCTCAACAGCCTCGATGAAGAGATATGCCCACTGCTTGAAGCCGGCACCGAGTCCGGGGAACAGTTCAACCCCTGAAAACTTCTCGATTCCGAGCTTCGGTATCTTGGCATAAGACGCTTGCAAATACTGAGGGGGAGGGGCGAGCGCTGCCTGCCGGAACTGCGGTGGAGTCAAGTTCGAAATCGAAAACATTAGCATCGATAACCTGACTACCACCATCGCGCCCAGCCTTCCAACTTTCGGAGGGGGTACTCCGCGGACCACCACTCGAGATCTGGTCCGATCGTCCGCTGCAAGCAGACGACCGGTCGTCATCAGAACCCACTTGGTCCGATTGTTTAGTGTCCATCTCACCTTGTGTACCCTATGGAATGGGATAGTTACACCTCGGTGGATCGGGATCCCAGATTGGATCGAACCGGTCTTGAATATAGAAGACCGATCTGGGTAGGTATCTCTGGGGTGAAGAGTTCCGCCCCAGAG
>CM047587.1:23711889-23810953 GCA_026184515.1 Peronosclerospora sorghi | reverse complement strand
CCCCCTTGTTTAAACCAATCCGAAATTAGACCAAATGCCTTGACAAAACTTGACCAGAAGTGTGCCAAATTTTGGGCACGCTTCTCCACAGCCACCCCTGAGTCAGACCGTGTCGCACAACGACAACGGTCTGACCTCGTCCATCAAATTCAGTTGAACCTTGGTCATTCAGACTTTTCCGACATGGAGCAACCATCTTCTTCATCCGTTCCAGGTACTTGCACTGCTGGACTTGACCTTCTTGTATTTCCTTAACGACCGTTCTTGTAGGCACCTCGCATACCACGTCATCGCATGTCACTTCGCCCGTCCGGTCGGTCCGGTCTGGAAGCTCCCATCGTTCTACTGCACCTCAGACATCGGCAGGTCATCATACCGGGACCGACGCGCAGTTGCAAGACGCACTTGAAGAGATCTCACGTCTCCAGGAGCAGATTGCTCAACAGGCTACACAACGTAAGAATGCATTTCCGGTCTTCACCTTGGACCTGTTCTAACCTTCGTTTGTCTTCAGACCGTATACCTCCAGCCCGTATACCTCCTGGTATCAGCAAGGCGATCAATACCCTGCTTGCCGCCGATCGGCAGTCGAACACGCATGACCTCCAGCTGCGTCAGATTTTGACCGGACTAATAAACGCGCGCAATAGGTTGACCCGCTTGGAGGCTCATCAGCTTCATCTTCGGGAGCAGCTTGTGCTGTTCCAACAGCAGCAAGCAGGAGACCTGCTTGACCAGACCACGTTGAGCATTCAAAGCGACGACCTCGAGAGGCGTCTCACTGAGCTCCCAATTTCGATTCAAGACCAGACCGAGGAGGTCCAGTCTTGTGAAGGCAAGTCGAACGATTGGACGCAGGCAGAGAACGGTCGTCGGGCGGTATTAAAAGAATGTCATCATCGCTTGGTTGACCTGTTGCGTCCTCGTTGGCATCCGGTTGCTGCCTCCAGCGTAGACCGGTCTGCGTCGGCCTCCTTGGTGGACCTACACCGGGACCAAGACCAAGGCCGTTCATTGGCCGAAATTCCCCAGCCCAAATTTCGTCAAAAGTCTAAGAAGCGCGCGGACTCCCCGCGACCCTGAACTCGAAGGGAAGCGTGCGGTGCCTCGTAAGCGAGCCAAGATACAGTCGCCCCTCGTGAGCCCAAGATTGGACGAGGATGACGACAGTAACATCTCCAAAAATCAAGCGCCCTCGACCGCCGGTGCTGACCGTGCCAAGTATTCAGAGGTCTCGTCCTGGGATGACTCCGGCGAAGACTCCGGTGATTAGGAGTTTGCTTTCCCCATCCCAAACAAGTCGCGAACAAGTCCACACGAAAGTTTTGTTCAAGTTGCATCGACTTCGGAGCAGACCAAGAAGACCGGCCCGCATGGTGGCGTTCCACCACCTCATGTGTCGACAAAGTCAACACCTACGGTCTTGCTGGGACGTCCAATCTCCACAAAGATGATTTGTTGGCCAACGTGGCAATCGACAGTTCTTCCCTTCCGCCACGAACGCGTGAGGATACTTTGCCGTGGTCGCCAGGGAAGATCGGTTGTTTACGCCGGTCCACCCTGACCAAGCAGATCCTGGCCCGGTCTTTCTCTCGTCCAGACCATTGGCTTTTCCCGCCGGCGAAGAAAGTTCCTGCCGCGTCGGAATGTTGGCCGGACTTGATCACGTCGGCACAGATCTCCTGCTTGTACGCTGACGAGCCGTGGAAGATCTTCGAGCATCTCAAGCTGAGGTTCATCTTCCACTCGACTCCGTGGGCCAATGCTTTCATGAGTCGGGTGAGATATTTTAACAAGACTCACGCTCAAGCCATATGGGAGGCATCCCACTATCTGGTGCTTCCCCCGGAACGATTTCGGCAATACCCTGGCTTGACGACCATCCAGAACAAGCGCAAGCGGCGTCAGATCAGAGCGGGTGAGGCCTGGCAGTCCCTGTGCCAATATGTTTTGGACGGGATGCTGGCCCACGAGTGCGACATCGATGTGTTCTTATATCCAGTTGTACTTCATATGCCGCGGCGTCGCGTCGATAGGACCTGGCTGCTGGCTGACGGTGGCACATGGTACCCCGGTCTTGGGTGCACTACACCGGTCTTGGACCTCAAGGATGCTTTGGTCCAACTAGACCAACAAGAACCTTGGCGTAACCAGTACCAGGACCAAGTTGAAAAGCATCCGTCGTTGACCGTCGGCCGTCTGTGGGGTGATGGCGAGTGAGGTCGTAAGTAGTCGACCAGATAACACTTAATATATATCATCGTTCTTTTTCACATGTTCGGTCATCAAATCACTTGAGCTAATTCCACCACTTTCTCCAGAGTTGCACTAGACACGTTATCACCAACCGTTCCACTTACATCGCGAAAAAACAATCCACGTTCGTCACTCCACTATTCCAATTCGTCACATATTCACAATACACAATACACAAGACACAAGACCTTCCACCTCTTCACGTCGGTCGGGAAGACCGATGCTACTGCATGTCTTGGTCTTGGTCTTCATGGGTCTGCATCACTGCGAAACGGTTCCGACTGACTCGGTCCCGTTCGAATTCTCGTAGTAGTGCTCCACAGTTCAGGTCGGACTCATCGATCCAAGTTGTTTCATCATGGTCCTTCCATCGGACCAGATATTCTCGGTGGGTCCGGCCGAACCTGGTCTTCTTGACCGATCGGACATCTAAGACCTTTTCCACTTCAAATTCGTCCTTCTCCAGCGGTCGTTCCCAACTGTCCTCCGGCAGTAATGCTTCATCGAAATCAAACCGTTCTGCCTCGTCTACTAGACAGGGCATTTTGGGACGATCAGGAAATTCTCGGACCAGTTTTAACTTGGACACATGTACGATCGGGAAGACCTTGTAGTCCGTGCCGGTTGTTACTAGACGGGCAGCGTGTTCACCAATCAGCTCGGCAACACGGAAAGGACCGTGCCACATGTGAGCCAGCTTCTTCGCATAGCCCTCCTTCACTCGGTCTAGGTACAACCATACCCTCGCCCCTGGTTCTATACCGTGGGGTTGGACCTGGTCGTTGTTCCGGTCTGCCCGGTCTTGTGTAGCTTGACGTAACTTTTCGTTGACAATTTCTCTTGCATGCTGGTAATGTTTCTGGACCTGCATGCGCCAACGTCGAGCATCACGATCGCGGGTCCAAGTGCAGCCAATAGGTATCGCGGCTTGAAGAGTGGACCGGCTGTCCCATCCATACGCAAGATAAAAGGCGTTTCTCCTCGGACCCGATCGGTCGACGAGTTGAGTGCAAACACCAGCCTTTCTGCGTATTCGTCCCAATCGCGCTGGTCTGGATCGGCAACGTACATCTTGATTGCTCTTGTAATAGTTTGTACCATACGTTCTGCCGATCCATTCGCTTGCGGACGATATGCCATCGTCGCGCTCTGTTTCTGGTCCAGCATATTGTTAAACGACCGGAACACCTCGGCCATGAAACCGGGTTCTCGGTCGTGTCTGATGACCTCGCGCTGGCGCCGAACCTTCGGAACACGCATTCTTCGTAACTTTTGGCGATCTGCTCGGCAGACCGGGACGCACTTGCCTTCGCAATAACTAGACCGGTGAACAGGTCTACCCAGATCAACAACTCCGTATTGCCATATGTCGATTTAGGCAGCGACGGTATATGGTCCATTGCTATGACCTGTAAAGGCTAGGTAGCTTCGATTTTTCCGGGCGATCGCCCCTTGATTACCGGTCTACCCTTTCCGGTCTCGCAATCCGTACAACAACCCACATATTTCTGTACACTTCGGAAAAGACCTCTCCAGTGAAAGTGGGACCTGATCTTGTGATACGTTCTGCCTATGCCATGATGTCCCCCTTGTAGACTCACATGGTAGTGATGGAGGACATCCGGCTGCAGCAACTCAGGTATCACCAATTTCGCCAATCGGTCCCGGTCTGCACTATCTTTGTCGGCATCGCGGCAGTAAGATAGTAAACCATCCTCATCCACTTCGTAACTGTCTGCGATCTTGGCACATTCTTTCGCTTGACCATTCGTCAACTTAGACAATTCACCGCGCAGGTAGGTCTTCAAATTCACAATCCATTCTTCTTCGTCATGCGCCTTGAGGATCCGTTCTGCCCTTAGTCGTCGCGCAACAGATTCACTCAACCGTTCCTTTGGGAACGGTTGATGGGACTTCCGATCTTTCGGTCTAGTCGCGACCATCACATGCACCTGGTCCGGAGCGTTCTTGGGTTCGATCACCTCGGGGAGCCTGTTTATATTCATCAATTCATCAAGAACGGCCTCCTCGGTGATCGTAGCCCCGGTCTGGTCTCGCATGGCCTTGGTCGCGAGGTAGTCGGCACTTCTGTTCCAGTCCCGTTCCACGTACAACAGCTCGTGGTTGGGACGGTCTTTCAATGCCTTCATTACTCGATCATTTAGCATCCTTAGTCGTGGGGCCTTGCAGTCAATCTCTCCGGTGACCTGCCTGATCACTAGGTTCGAGTCACCACATATGATTACTCGCCCCTTCTCTTGCGACGACAGCAGGTCCAGACATAGAAGTAGACCTCGGTACTCCGCCTCGTTAACCGTAATATCCGGCGTGAAATCAGCAGCGGCTGAAACTATAGACCATTGTGGCAACTTCCACACTATGGCACTATAGGCGCCGACCTTCTTCTTCACGCTTGCCGATCCGTCAAAACTTAAGACCAAGAGCTCTTCATCATGGTCGACTGTCGGTGGCGGTATCGAAACTGACTGCCGAGGTTGCTTCCTCGGGGCAATCGCTATCAATGCCTCGTCCACTTCATACCGAGGGGTGATACTGGCAGCTAATGTGCCCAATATCTCTTCCTCTCCCCTGGTGCACTTAACGACCTCGAGGGTCCACTGCGACAAGACCGCCGACCATCTGCCTAGACGTCCGTCCATCCCATTGGCTGATAATAGACAGGCCAAAGTAGACCGCCTTGACAGGACCTTTATAGGTCGGCCGACCAGGAGGTTGTAACACACATCCAGAATTCGTAGCAACGCCAGAACTTCTTTCTCGACAATTCCATAGTTCACTTCATTTGGCTTCAGCGTTCTGCTCGTGAACGTGACCGGATGGTACACACCATCATGATCTTGTACTAGAGTGGCCGAAATGGCCCACTGACTATCATATACAATAATGGTCGGGACCTTTTAGGTATCGAAATGCTTCAAAATCGGTGCCGTCACCATCTTAGCCTTCAACATACCAAAAGCAAACTTTGCACGCTTCATATGGTCTTCGGCCTCCACTTGCGGACAATCTGCAGCAAGACCATAGTCGGCGCCCCAATGTAAAGTTTCCCGGTCTTCTTCGCGCAACATATGGTAGTCCACTTCCCGGAGCTGATACAACACAGCCGCGTAGATAGCAAAATCTTCGATGAAGCGGCTGTAGTAGTTTAAACTTCCTAGGAAGGACTGCATTGCCTTCAGAGACTTGGGAAACGGGAGGTTGCTTAACTAATCCAGGTCCTTAGGATTAGCCTCTAGACCATTGTTCGAGACCATATGACCTAAATAGGCGACCTTGGACATACCCCAAAAACTTTTTATGGCGCTGATAGATAGGTTCCAGCGTTCGCATGTCTCCAACAATCGTTCAACCTTCTCGCACAGATCGTTCCATGACGAGGCGGGTATCAGAATGTCGTCGATGTACGACAGCCTCCCTAGAACGGACGGTCTTCTTTCCCGATCGGATTCACCCTCTGTAAACACATCATAACTTTCGGCAGGGTCCCGATCGGTCTTGATTTGAAGTGTCCGTACAGTGCGTTGTCTATCAACCTTTGATAGATCTGGGGTGCGTTCTTCAGACCGAACGGCATACGGTTCCACTCAAAAAGACCAAACGGTGTCACAAATGCGGAAATCTCACGGGCTCGATCAGTCATCGAGTCCACCCAAAATCCACTTGCCATGTCCAGCGAACAATACCACAAGGTCTTGTCCAGGTCTTCCAACAAATCATTAATCAGCGGCATCGGGTACACCATAAGTTTAGTTAACCGATTTACCAGCCGATAGTCGATGCACAACCTAATGTCGAAGCCGTTCTTCTTAATAACAATTACGATCGGCGAGGCCCATGGCGAGGTCGAAGGTATAAGAATCTTGGTAGAAAACAGTCCTTTGATAAGATCAGAAAGCTTTTCCCGGTACTGTGGCGCAACGCGTCGACATCGCTGAGCAATCGGCTTGGAATCTAGACGTCAATATCGCAAATCGCACCACGGGCTGCAGGTGGTAAGGCATTGCCCTTTCCGATCAGCAGATGTCTTTTCTTCCATATGATATTCTTCAAATTCTCGATCTGGTCTGGAATGTTAAGGTCTTGATCACCTACTTGTAAATCATCCATTGTAACTTCGGGAGAGTCGGCAGACACTTCAGGGAGGACTGCCATTTGGATTTCCAGCTCCTGAATGTACTGTCCCCCGCCTTCATGTATACATACTTGTTCATCTTCTGGGGTGATATCACCTAGACCATCTGTACCGGCTGAACGCCCCTGGTCTTGATCGACGGGCTGTCCTTCACTGATATCGGTCTGATTAGGAATACCGTCATGGTCCGACCTAGCAACTTCATGTTCCCCTTCTTCCGTTTCTTTCTCCGCTGTCTCCTGGTCTTGTGCTGACACCACGTTGAATATCCTCGGCTCGTCTACCTGATGGTCCACCGTTCCTGGTGACTGCGGCGGTTTTCTTCGGACCAACATCTTTTTCGGGGTGACATAACTTGGTCTTTCCACTAAAGGTGAGGTATCCTCTTCCACCGACCCATCATCGCTGATAAGATCGGTGGTCGATTGGTACGCCAGGTTTTGCAACTCGACATACCGCCGGGATCCAATCGAGACGAACCCCATCTTCCTTGGTACCTTCCCTTCTGCTAACCACATGCCGACAATAGTGTTATTGTCCAGTGTCAGCGGCTTGTCACCGATATTGGTAACACGGACAAAATCACGTTGAACACCACTCTTTACGAAGGTCGGGACCCACCGATCGCCCCTGGTCAACCATAACTTCCTCGAACGAAAACCTTTCTCGACCGGGGTATCGGCAGACCGACCGACTGGGATAGTGAGGTCTTGGTCCCACCGGACCAGATGGGTATACGAACCATACAGAGGTCTTCGACCAGCCAGCTGGACCTGGACCTCATCCGGGAGCGTAAGCACTCCATGTGACAGGTCTAGGCGAATACCAGCTGGGACCATGAAATCCATTCCTAGTAAAGCGTCTTGATCAGCCAACTTGCCAACCCAAGCGCTGAAAAAGTAGACCAGCGATCCCGACAAAGTAGTTTGCACACGCGTTCTTCCTTCGGTCATATAAGAGTTTTCGCCGATCCCGACGCATTCTCGTCTCTGGGTATCGTCTATACGACATCCGACCTTACGAGCAAAGTCGGAGTCGATTATCGATACTTCAGCTCCAGAGTCGAACAACATCGTCGCCTTCTGGTTATTAATCTTGCCACAGGCTTTCGCCTGCTTGAACCATTTATCAGGCGCGTGATACTTCCAGTATCCGCGGGATTCTCCAGGCAGCAAGTCCAACTGCATAACCACCTTAGTCCGGGAGTACTCATCGGTCTTCAGACTTAGACCGGATGGTATCGCTCGACGCAATTTGGAATAGAACGTGTATTGTCGGTCTTATACTCCTTGCCGACATATGCATAGATGTGAACCGTAGAACGCTCGGCTCGATCCAGATTCCAACCTGGCGAACGTTCTAGTTTAACATCTTTTCTGCGTCCGGCGGCAGAATCCCCGCGTGCTTGTCCGGCACGTAACACTTGCGCATCATGTTAAAAAATTCTTCAATCTTGCAGTGGCCGGCCTCGTGGATCTCTCCACATGACTTGCATACGAAGAGGCAGTGGTCCGTCGGGTGGCCGCGTCTCTCGCACTTCTTGCACACCATCTTCTTCCAGCAGTTTGGACCATCATGTTTGCTCGACCCACAGTGGGAGCACTTCTGACGAGGTCGGTCTGGATCGGACTTGCTTCCGTTCCTTCACTTCCGGTCCACCTGGTCGGACTTCGACTTGGTCTTCGGGGAAGGTCCCGCAACATAGACGTAACGATACTGGTCTTCATCCAATGACTCCTGGCTGGATTGACTTCCACTTTCCCCTTCCGATCCCGTGCTGTCTTCGGCTACGATCGGCTTGACCGCTCGTGTCGGTCTGGTCCAAGGTCTCTTGACCGGATCGGTCTGGGTCTTGGAACGATAGCGACCTGATCCACCCGCGGTCTTCGATCTCATACTACGCGACTGTTGTAACGTCCTCAGGGTCTGTTCAACTTCGCCCGCATCCTTAAGACGCAGTAGAGTAAGCTGGTCCGCCAGTTCTTGATCGTCAAGGGTACTAATATAGTGACCACATGTTCTAAGGCGGCACCGTTCGGCGGGTTATTCTCTTTGATTGTTATGCCGGCGCGAAGTGCAGCCACGTTCAACCGATGCAAATACTCGATCGGTGTTTCGTCGGCCCGCTTCTGCATATGGTGGTACTTACGGGCGATTGAAAATCCAGAGTTACAATATTGACCTTCAAACTCCGCACATAACAGGTCCCAGTCAGACCGGACGCCCCGACCCAACTGTTGAATCCAGTTCGCAGCCGGTCCTTTTAACAAATCCCGGAAGATTAAACAACGTTCGCTTTTTGGGGTCTCGTAGGAACGCAGACTTGACCCGACTGAACCAAGACCGGGCCTGATCTTCATCAGCATCCTTGCCGGTGAAGTCGTTGAGGTCGGTCGTCGCGGCCATACGTATGCGCGGAATCGCAGCAGATCCAAAGTCGTAGGCAGTAGTGGAGGCTAGGTTAGCCTTGCGCACCTTGCCTGCGCCTGTACCATCTGACCCACCATAGTCGTCAAGACCGCCGACCGACTCCATATCACAGTCACTTGTCTTGCTTGGTCTACGCGGTCTTGCCGGTTGCGGATTGCGCCTTCCCTTGCCGGTTGGTTTATCACTTCTAATAGGCTTATCCATAGATGTTACCGATTCCATATCCACATCTTTGCAAACATTGACACCTTGACAGGTAGACCGGTCTTGGAAATGTGGGCGCATAGGTGGTCTAACCCGTTCTTCCATGAAACGTTGCATCATCGTCTCAAACATGGCTTGGACGTTGGCTGGCGTCATGGGCAACGTGTTGATACCCTCCTTTTGCGGAACTGAGGCCCGTGGGGCTTGCTGGAGCCCCGACTGGCAAACAGCCCCTTGCTGCCGCATGTCCCTTTTTTGTTCAGAACGGGGATGGTCCACCCCCATGGTCATCCGCTCGACACCGGTCTCCAACTCTGATGAGCTGTTAGAAGCCGGTGGAGACTGGTAGATCGATTCATCATCGGAACCATGTCAACAAGCTCTGTGGAGGCTTCGGCGACCTTCATTGCCGTGGTGGGAGTTGGGCGGCGAACCGCCCCCACCAGTGGCACCAAACGGTCGTGGAGGTCCGACATCGACGCCTCCAGTCTCCAAGCATCAAATTCAAACAATTTATTGACACCGGCGGGGTTCTGCATTTTAATGCCAACCTCCGCCAACATCGCCACCAAATTCTTGACGAGCAGTAATGGTCGATCACTCTGGATCGGCTCGGTAGTGGGACCGAGAAGACGGTCGGGGATATGGAGGTCCAACACCCGAAAGACCTGGTTTTGGCGAAAAAATCGCTTCAATTCAAAAACATAATACATCTTGTCCAGGTCTTGTTCGGTGATAGCCTCATCCCCGACCTTCGACTTTTCTTCGAAGTCGTCTTCGTCGGGTGGCATTCTCAGCCATTTTCTGGGCACCTTTGGTACCTTGGGGACTTTAGGGAGGTAGACCGGATCGTTCCAGTCAGCCTCCAAGTAATTTTCATCTTTTAGTTTTCCATCAATTTTTTCATTGATACACATAGGATCAGGACCAAGGTCCTGATCCTTTCCGGAACTATAGCAAGACCTGCTATAGTCCCGATCGGCTCCGGTGGGAGCCTTTTGGGGAGGAAAAACTTATTAATCCCGATCTGGTCCTCCGCCAGGCCAGATCGGACATCGCCATCTTTATCAACAACGAGAACGTAAGGCAATAGCCTTTCCTTACGTCCTCTCCAGAACGACTCCATATTCAAATCATTCAAATCTTCGAATCCAATTTTTGATGGAATATCAGCACGGTGATATCCACGATCACCAAGTGATCCGGGCACGCGCACCATTGTGGTGGAGTCAAGTTCGAAATCGAAAATATTAGCATCAATAACCTGACTACCACCATCGCGCCCAGCCTTCCAACTTTCGGAGGGGGTACTCCGCGGACCACCACTCGAGATCTGGTCCGATCGTCCGCTGCAAGCAGACGACCGGTCGTCATCAGAACCCACTTGGTCCGATTGTTTAGTGTCCATCTCACCTTGTGTACCCGATGGAATGGGATAGTTACACCTCGGTGGATCGGGATCGCAGATTGGATCGAACCGGTCTTGAATATAGAAGACCGATCTGGGTAGGTATCTCTGGGGCGGAACTCTTCACCCCAGACACAAACAGAACAAAAACACTTCCAAGAGATAACTTCCAATAGGTTGATCGTCCAAACGATCAAGACCTGAACAATACGAAATAATAGAGGGTAGACCGACCGTTCCGGTCTAGCCCCTGACCAATACGAAATAAGACCAAAACCGGTCTAGTTTCCAACCAATATTAAAACAAGCCAATATGTCCGCGTAAAGACCCAATATGCTCGTGAAACTCCACAAACGATATCTTCACGCCAAGACCAATCCAGTGAATAGCACGTTCCAAACGTACTTGAGTTGAGGTGTTGAGATCGCCAAATCGTACTCCCGTCGAGGGACTTCCGGTGGGCCAAAGTGCGCGTGCGGCGCGTCCAGACCGGGTATAATGGGCGAGAGGGGATAATTCGACTCTCTGCCCCCAAACACTCCGCGGCGGGCGGAGGCGACTAGTGTACGAAAAGGGAAGAACGGCGACCCCTAGCTGTGGTGTGAACCAAGACCAGAAGAGGTTTCAGCCACTTATCCGAAAGCTAAAAGATTTCCTTACTTAAAGGTATAACCTCTGTCCTAAAAGGTAAAACCACAACTAAAGTACAACTACCCTATAGTCCCTAAATGTACCCCCACAAAAATATGTAAAATACCCAAAGTCGGGTGACTCACCAAAACTTGCGTTCTTGACACTTCTTGAGTCTGATAGGCTGAAAAGCCCCCCTTGTTTAAACCAATCCGAAATTATACCAAATGCCTTGACAAAACTTGACCAGAAGTGTGCCAAATTTTGGGCACGCTTCTCCACAGAACTGCATTCCGGGCGTCTGCGCCGCCGGTGCATGTACCCTGCTCGCATTCGGTGTGTTTCCCGGATTGTTTGCCGGGAGCCTAGCCGGGTCCGGCCTGGCTGCTCTACCTACCTCAATGCCGATGTCGTCAGCCAGGTCATTCAGCGTCATCTCCTTGCCGAATGGCCCACAATTTCTTAGTGACTCCCAGAACACACTGTTCCGGGGAGCAAACATCGGGTCCTGCTTCAGTACTGCAGGCGTGGCCGGCGCGGCAGGCGCTGCAGCCGGAGCAGGCGCAGCAGTCGTAGCAGTCCCAGCAGTCGTAGCGGGTGCAACTACGGTGCTTGCGGTGGATGCGGGGGTTTGCGCATCTTCCATCGACTTCATGCGACTCTTCATGTCCTTCATCCCATCAATGATGGCCTTCAGAGCCACTTCCGGCTCGAAATCCGATTCACCACCACTATCCATAGTAAAATCAACGTAAATTCAAAAATATACGGCGCACAAACACGCCAACAATTCCACTAGCCCTCCGAAAGTGAGGGGACTTCCACTAGTACTTAGAACTGTAACCACACGAGAGATAACCACTCGAAAAAACCACAAGAAAAACCACTTGCGCACAAAACTTAAAATTCAGCAGAAAATGACACTTCTTGACACACGAGACCACTTGGGCTCATAACCTGTTTGCACAGGCGACTTGGGTAGCTTGAATTTGTGTTCTTGTTTGGGCTGTAGCAGCTCTCAATAGCTGTAGCCCGCAGTGTCGTTTTAGGCTGCTCGAAGTTTGAAAAAATCAAAAGTCATATATATTAATCAAATATAAACATTTTAAGTCACTGACTCGAGCGTAATATTCCTAAGCGCTACTGACTTAAAACCTGTATACACCATACATAAAAAATGTTATCAGCCAATCCGTTTCCACCGTATGGTTTATCTTGAAAGCCCATCATGGCTACATGGAAAATCAACAAGAGGGTGTTTGCGATGTTCCCGATGTTGCACTCCTACTACGCTAAAGCTAGACATTTTTTGTAGTCCCAAGCAAATCTTTCGTTTGTTCTCATTTCTACACTCAAGTCGCATCTGAATTTTCAGGTCGCATCTGACTTTTCAGGTCGCATCTGAATTTTTAGGTCGCATCTGTGACTAATACTCTAAAATAAGGTCACATGAGAGTCGTCTGCTGCAAGCTCAAGACAAAAGAGCTGGTCAAACAACAACAAAAATGGATTGATCGGGGAGATGGAAATCTACTGAGCCGTTTGTGACTGCCGAAGATTGCAGTGCTTTTCCTGTCATGGGCCTGTCGAGACACTTGTGCAATCTTTTTGATGTCGCAAAGTCAAGATCAACAATTTTGTATACTGCTTCTTGGCTGATGCGGCATGCTGCGGTTGAGTTATTCATCCAAAACGGTGCCTCATTTAATGTCATTTCACCAATTGTGGCACAGCGCCTTGCTCTCAAGGTGGCGTCTTATGAGGATCCACTACGGATCGTAATTAGAATAATCGGAGAATGGCGATTCCTCGCAAGACAAGTAAGCTTATTGGTAGTGCTAGTAGTTTTTTTTCGTACGCTACGGATGCCTTCGCGACGGACGTCCTAGTAGGCAAACTGTTCTATGTTCTGCTTGGAGTGCCGTGGCTCGAGAAATTCAATCCCAACATCTATTGGAAAGATAAAACAGTTTGACCGCGAGGTACTACAAATTCACTTTCATTCCTCAATGCCTTGGAGAAGTACCATTCTGTTCAGTTGGTAGTCGGCGACGGTCTCACTGTCGTGGCACAGCAGCAATGTGTACTTACGATGAAGCATTAAGATACTATGCGTATACCTACAAGGCAAAAAATGCCGAAGCCAGGTTGATCACAACTAAGAAGTTCCGGAAGATTAAAAGGTAGTTTTGTTCAGTGGTCCAAATCGGGCAGCCGTCCAACAATGCAAGTGACTGCGTCAATCTAAGGGTCATGTTGCTGAGAGTGTTTTGCTCAAATACAGGACCGAGTTTTCCGGTCACAGCTTCATAGCATTCCACCGACACGAACAAGCAATGTCGAAGCTGATATCGAGCTTGTCGATGATAAGCCTATTACTTCGTCTCAGCAATGACATGAAGGCATCAATACTGCCGAGATTGTATTATTCATCCCTTGGCCTCTGCATATTACTCTCTCACGTTTTGCATGTGGAAAGTTATGGTGGCGCATCGTCCACGATTTTCGGGCGATCAGTGCAATGTTTTGAATACTTTCCATTCCAGTTCCGCGAAAAGAGGACATCATGTCCTGCACCCATTGGCTCATTGCGATGAATTTATCTTGGAATTTCTTTCAGGTCTGATAACGATAAAAAAGAGAGAAAAACATGATATATCAAAGCGTAAAACACCGGTTTACGTAGCTCTCGGTTTATGAGAGCTACGTAGTGCCCTGTTTCAGGTTGGTGGTGCTGTGACCAGTAACATGTGGGACGCGAGAAGGGAATCAGCAAAGAATGCCCTCTATTTATCGTACATGTTTGCAGTCGTAACAAGCTTCTTGTTTAATTTTTTGTCTTTCAGACACTGTGCAAGGGTCTTGCGCGTTTCCAACTATATATAATATTGCGTACTAAGCGATCAGTTCTCAACAAAATAGACTCCAATAACGAAAATCAAATTTTACGTTTATTAATCAGCCTTATCTCCACAAATACCACTTAGCACAACCTAATGCGTAACCACAACCACCAAGAAAAACGAGACGAGAAAGCCAATCCACTGTAATAAGCGCGACAGTTCTCCATGCTAGACAATCCACACAAAGAGAACTTGCTAATTAATGTGAAAAAGTAAAAGTGATTAAATAAGAATAAATCCTAAAGGGACCGACTAGGTGCACACCCCCTATTTGCTACGTGCACCCCCCCCCCATCGATATCCAATAAAATTAGAAAATATTCTAAAAAATTCATTAAGCATTCGATTAAGGCAATTGATATCCGTATCCCCCCAAATTACTACCCGTATCCCCCTCAAATTACTACCCGTATCCCCCCCTCAATTATAGGCCCCAAGAGACTTACAGTCGACCAATAAACAGTCCAGATTGATGTGATTTTTTGATTCTCATGCAGGTCCTGACGCAATCAAGTTTGGACCCAAGTCGGACATGTTTGCGCTAGGAATCGTGCTCTACATCTTGTTATGTGGCTCGCATCCTTTTGACCCGTACAATAATTTGACTGATGAAGAGGTAAGAGTTACGTGATTAGTTCCAACATGATGCATCGGCATTAACTTGTATTCCTTGCTTGTAGATCCGAACAAGTATCTTAAAGGGTAGATTTGGTACGCAATCCTATCTCGCCATCTGCACAGGATTTGATTCGAAAGCTGCTAGAAATTGACCCCGACAAGCGACCAAACGCAGAACAGGCACTTCAGCATCCATAATTGCGAAACCAATCCCAAGTTAGTCCTGAACCAATGAAAAACTCGGCCGAGTTGCTAGAGAAATTTCAGCGAGGCCGTCGATGATTGCGTGCTAGTATTTTGGCCGTTCTAATAATTGATGCAATGACTGAGAATCTGGACGAGGACGAGAAGCAAGAGTTAGCAAGTGTAAAACGCAGTTTCGCTTGGGGGCTTAGTTCCAGCGTTGAAGCGCTAAACCAGAAAACTAGTGCGCTTCTTTCTACTTTACATTACTTTGACAAAGAAGGAAAAGGCTTCATTACCAAGAGCGATCTTGCACGCGAGAGTGAGAGCTTTGGCAAGCACATGAGTGAGAGCGAACTGAATTAAATGCTTGTGGGGGCTAGCGGCGACCCCGAGCAAAATGGGTCGTCGGTAGAGGCCATCGACAGCGAAGTTGCGGCACAAGCCTTGCTTTGTCGTGCACGGTTGCGATGCAGCGGAGGAGGACTACAAAAAATATTAAAATCCTTTGAAAACAACATGGAAGCGCAATATGAGATACAGGAGACACGTGAGCGCAAGATTGAAGTTGAAGAACGGAAACAGCGCGAGGCTTTGGCATAGCTTGAACAAAATGCCGATGATTATGACGGCAATCGCGTCTTGAATATGACATCAGGAAAGACCAAGAAAAAGAAAAAGAAGAAAAGGAAAAGGAAAAAAGTAAGCAGCAATACTAGTGTTGAGGCCAATACAAATGGTGGACCCCCTTCTGGCTATGTATTGCTAGAGGATGAGGAGGAGCTTTTTGAGCAACAGCAGGAAACACATTAGCCTATACAGCTGGCTGTAGAGCACGAAACATCTGGGCAGAACTGGGAGCCAGATCAAATATTACCACAGAACGAACAGAGCGAATCAAAGGCGGTGGAGAGAGCAATCAAATCTTGCTGTATTGAAATTACTTACACAAGAAAACAGAAATATCGCTGCTGACACTCCGGGGGTCGATGAAACCATCGATCGGTACCCTACGGAACCGACGCTTTCTCTAGAGGGTGTATTATCATCTTGTATAGCTGATGAGGCGCACGTGCTTGAACCAGCCAATGAAAACCTTAATGCAATTTCAAAGCAACATGAAAGCTCAAGTATACCTTTCGTTGACCCACCCTCTGTCGTTGTGGCAGACGTCATAACTCGAGATTAAGCATGGGAAAGCTGTGGGATGAAGAAGATGACGAGCCATTAAAACTGGAGGTGTTCGAATACGAATTCGATCGCAGTCTAATGATGTTGTTGAAGGAAATGACCAGATCGAGGTTGAAATTCCAGGAATTGATGTTTCAGTAGATGAACATAAGCGAATCAGGCAGCCGAAAGACGGAGACCCTGCATTAACTTTAGTTCCTTCAAGCGCTACCGATGAGGTTTCTGGCAGTAGCGACGATGGAAAAGATGGTCAAGGCAGGACAAATACGGTGCTCGTGGATGAAAAATAATTGAAAAAGCGCGAAAAACAGTTGAAGAAATTGCGTGCTAGCTTACAGTATGCATGTGATGAGCGCAACAAGGATGCGATTGATGAAGCACTAACACGGGATGAGCGCAAGCAAATGACTGTGCGTTGAAGAATGAAATCAAACGTGCCGACAATGTCCTGCTTGAGATTGCAACAGAGACTCGGCGGTTCCACGATTCTTCACCTTCCCCACAAACTTCACAAGGTGGTGAGTCAGGACTTAAATATCTACACCCTGTGGCGCCGACGACACCTCGATCTGAGGAAAGTTCCACTGAAGCTCCATCGCTCGTGATACGACCCATTGCATATGACCAGGCGTTGCAAGCTGCAGAGCAACACCAGCAGCAATTGCGGGCGTACCAAAAGCTTATAGAAGAATAGGATGCAGAAGTAACGCGGCTGAGAATGAAGCTGGCCCAAGGAATAGACGATCAAAAAGCTTCTTCTCGATATACTTGCAACGCAGTGGCCCACGCTCATGGCACAGCAAAACAACCACGTCGGTCTTCGATGCGACAAAGCAACAGTAACGCAACACTTTTCACCACGTTCCGATCACTACCTCTGCTCCAGGTTTTGCCATGACTCTCAACGCGTCGTTTGCTGTATAATGACAAATCAGAGAACGAAGTCGTTAAAAATGCACGTGTCATGGAACAGTTCAGTGGAGCGAAAGTGCTACAATATTAAACGTAACGCTGCAGTGTATACAAGTACAACACACAGCCGTATACTCTCGTATCAAGAGCGGTAATCGTACATTATTCGCAGGATCACTTAAGAAATAGTCGCCACACCCTCGTTATTTTCGTAGCCCGATATCTTATTGGATAAAAGAACTTGACGTTTTTACTCTTAGTTTTGGGGGGGATACGCCTATAATTGAGGGAGGGGATACGGGTAGTAATTTGGGGGGGATACGGATATCAATTGCCTACGATTAATATGATTTTTAAATTTTGAAAATTGCTACGTGCACAACCCCATTTGCTACGCCCCTAACACGTAAGAAAATACTGCACCTAGCAATTTTCTAAATATATAGTATGCATGTAGCCTTCTCGAAATGCATCAATCGCAAGGAGCAGAACACATATTTAGTAACATTCGCTAAGTGAGGGCTGACGGACTTATAAACTGCTTACCTACAGCAACTTGACGCTACTGTTGCCTAGCGAGGGTACTTAATTACCGTCGCAGCGAAAAGATGCTGCGGGAGCCACGGCTATAGGGTTGACTGCTAGGCTGCGTCGCATGTTTATTGCGGCGCTTGTAGACGGCAATCTGGTCGTCCACACGAATACCCCATCACAGATGCTCTGCTTTGACCGCGGCGTTTAAGCCGCTTTTCCGCACGCTCGCCAATCGTCTGCTGCGAAAAGTTGCCGAAAAGGTGACGATGTGGCAGGTCGGGAATATCTCGGCGTTTCATGCCGTTCTCCTTCATGAGAAGATCACACAACGAGCTGCATCATACCGTGCAAACATCCTATGAGTATCGTAGATGTAGACCGGGAGAGATGCGAATCAGGTGGACGTACCGGATGGTGCTGTACCGTTTCCAGCAGTAAATGGTGCCGTAATTCGTTGTGCGGATCTCTAGCATGTATTGGATCAATTTCTTGCCAGTGCGGTTGACGTTGCGAATGTCAACGATGCGAGCCGAGACGAGACCAATTTCATCGGGAACTGTACAAGCAAGACATTTAGTTTTCTTCGTGAGTCCATGTCGTAAAATAACGTCTTAATGAGACAACGTACTTGGTAACGAAGCGTCCTTGACAATTGCCCGTTCTTCTTCTTCCTCCACGTGCTTCAAAACGTTTTTGACCTGCACAAACGCCAGGAACTGGTCGTCTTCCGTCGCGTTCACCTCAGTGTTGATAGCGTAGCACCCAACGTGCGGGTCAAGCAAGACCCATGACTTCGCCCGTGCCAAATGGTGTGTCCACCTTCATGCGAGGTGACAAAGTACGTTCGTCGTCAAGGATGAAGTCACCGCTGGTTACTTTAATTTGCATGCCACCAACGGATTTGTCCATCTTAATAGCGTAGCTTTCGCCTTGCTTGTCATAATTTACGACGAGGCCTGGGCCACGCTGACGCACGAGCACGGGCACGTCCTTGGATAGCGATTGTTCGTACTTTTTGTTCTTCTCTTGATGAATGCGCTCTGTTTAATACGCTCGGCTTCCTCTTCAGCTCGTTTGCGAGCAAGAGCCTCTTCTGCAAGTTTCCGCTCTCGAACTTCACGTTTCTCCTGGGCTTTGTGTAACCCTAACCCTAACCCTAGGGTGTGTGGATGTGCAAATTAGGGGTGTGCACCTAGTCGGTCCCATCCTAAAACTTAATCAAACCAAATGTATACAAGCATTTGAGTATTACCCAATTACGTTTGGGTAATACCCAGTTTCCGTTTCCTAAAAAGTCGCTTAACTCGAAGTGTGCGACGACCTCGCTAGCGAGCTTGTCCGTCGGGCACTTTTAACACACATTCACGGATTTCCAGTAAGCCACTTTTACCCATTTGTAATTGTTAAAATGCAGCGCTGTATGAAGACGCCAAGGCATTTAAAGTTGGACATCTTCGCACAAGACCAAAAAATAGACACACTCAATTTTTGTGTATTTGTGTCAGACTATAATTTAGTTATAGTCAAATATATTTTTGCATTTTCTTTCTCTTGGCGACAAGGCGCTTTCTCTTACCGTTGTATCTTGGCATCACGCATCCTCGCACATACAGTGTGCAGATTACCTGATTACGTAATATTGTATTAACGTACGAGACTGTGGTTGTGACGACTGCTAAATTTCTTGTGGATATTATCGATTATATTGACTTTATCACGTGGAAGAACGATTGACTAAGTGGAAGTTTACGTTTGGAGTGAAAGGACGTCTAAGTGGAAGTTTGCGTATCAAGTGGTCAATTATCGTTTATTGGTATGGTAAAGCACATCGGCGAACAACAGTAATCACACACAATCCAAAAACATCTTGCATGTGTTTCTGTTGGAAGTATATGAAGCCATTTTTGTCTTTACGTCTCTTCAAGATGGTGAAACTCCATTATCTGAAATGGGCGGGAACATGTCGAGTTACTCTAGGTATTACATTTTTAGATGATTATATTTGGGAATTCATAATCTCACCCCCGTGTTTTACTGAAGTCACCCCCCACGTGATTCAAATGCCCAAATATGGTCATATATTAGGTTCTCTAGATATATAGTCATAAATGACAAGATTTTGCGGGGCCATTTATTGACGCTTCCCCGCGTTTTCTTCCAGATTTCATCCACCAATTGTCGCAAAAAACGCAGAGAACATCTTGCGAAACCACAATGAGTCTTCCAGCTCCGGTTCCTCGTTCGTTTCCCTCAAGTGATGAATTAAACGAATACGTAGAAGAACATGCCCGACAATACGGTTACGCAGTATCAAAAATAAGGACAGAGCCCAATAAAAAATTATGTATGGATGCTTCAAAAGGTTTATGCCTTCCTTTGAAGGTCCAGGAGTACGTAATTCTTCTCTCCGGGGAGTGGGTTGCCCATTCCGGATGAAATGGTCATTCCACTCGACCTCCAACGTGTGAAATCTGACGATTCAACACGGTGAGCATAATCACGAGGCATGTGACTATAATCTATCACAAATACAGATGGCCAAATGCGCAACTCAGGTGTCGTAAAGCGTGTTATAATTGGGCCTAATTAAGGCCTAATTAGGGGTCCGATTGCGGACACAAATTGGGTACGTAATCGTGTACGATTGTGTGTACCACGGTGTATACAGTTGCGTGTACAACCGTGGTGCACATAGACAGAACATAGACGAGAAACGGGGAGATGGGACGATTACATACAGGTACTCAACGAACATCGAAGAACGACGGATAAATCAGGTCGACTGATCGACGGAGGACGATGGAATGGGTAGTTGTGATTGGTGGATATTAGGTAATTGGTAGTTCTTAGGATTTAAGCAATAATAAATTTCTCCTTTTGCGTGCGATCTAGCAGATAGTTTTAGGGACGGCACCATTGCGCCTCCCTCTCTAATAATACCTCTACGTCCCGGGAGGGAGCACTTTGTGCGTTTTTGGCCCACCGTAGGCGTAGAGTGTTGAGAACTTGCCGCAACTCCGCCCGCTGTGTCAGCGGCTCTTCTATTGAAAGGTTTTTGGTCTCGGGAACGTTATCTAGCAGTGCTCTAACCTCTTCCCCGTTTGTTCACGTTTGGCCCCTAGCGTTCGGATGCTGTAAGCGCCCCACGGGAACTCTAGGTGGATTTAGTGAAATTTACCTCCCCTCGTAGGTCTAGGCTAGGAATACATATATTTGGGTGTTCCTTTAGCTGTTTAAGACTCCAGAGGCTCCGTGATCGGGGAGTGAAGACTTCCGCTGCCTGATCAAGTACCCCCTTCGACGATCAACACCTGATCGACACTCTGCAACTCGCGACCCGCGTTAATCTTCTCGCAACTCGCGCCAACTCGTGCCTGAACGACTTTTAGCACTTGATCAAGCCTGATCAAGTCTGATCACGGCTGATCAACGACTTTGAGCACCTGATCAAGCCTGATCAAGTCTGACCACAGCCGATCAACTACTGTTAGAACCTGATCAAGCCTGATCAAGTCTGATCACAGCTGTTCAACGTCTTCCAGTACCCGATCAAGCCTTATCAAGTCTGATCACAGCTGATCAACGACTTTTAGCGCCTGCCCAAGCCTGATCACCGCTGATCAAATCTGATCACACTTGATTCAAGCTTGATTGCGCCTGATCACGCCTGATCGCATCAGTCGATTCATCACAAGTCAACTCAGTCTTGCAACAAGGAATTGCCGTGTTTACATCCCCGCCACCTGGAGAGCGACCCACGCCCAAGCCGTCGGGTACACAAGGTGAGCAGAAACACAAGCAGTCAAGGACAACCGGAGGACCCCCTTCGTTAGTCGGCAGTCCGGGCGCCGTGGTACCGCCTGATCAAGCGTCAAAAACTTTGATCAGCCGCTCCACCACAATGGTGCGCGTGCCCGGATCTTTGGGCGACGCGGGATATCACCGCAATTCTACGCAAGATGGCGCCGATGCGGAAGTGAAAATGGAAGCGGAAGTGAAAACGGAAGCGGAAGCAGAAGTGAGATAAAGGTGGAAAAGGAGGAGGTGGTTGTGACGATGGAAGGCAGCTCGCCGTCGTCATGCCTGAAGAAGAAAGGAAATGCTGATCATCAGGACCTGGGGAGGAATCTTGATGAGATAAAGGAGGAGAAGCCTCAACCACCTCCCGAGGCTCCTTCGGGAGACCATGCGGATCATAACACAAGTTATGATCCGACAAATATATGTGTGTATAATGATCCGGATTGGGATCCGGTGGTGAAGTATTAAAAGACCGACCAGCCGAAGGTGTTGATGAAGGCACCTGGGTCGGAGAGCGACGAAAGTCGATCAAGTACGCCACCAACGGAAGCCGATCTGGTGAAGACGTTTTACCGAAAGTTTTACGAAGGAAAACTTGAAAAAAGATTTCTTATTGACGAACTCGATCACGAGCCTACTTGGGGTCATGATCAGCGGGAAGCTGAACGGACCGGTCGATCAGCCAATTACGGATGGGAAAGACAAGCTCACGATCGTGGTAAGGCTAACACACCTGATCAAGCAGGCTGGTCTGACGACAGGCGCCTACCATGCTGAAGAGGTGTTTGATCAGGACCCAGAAGATCTGGCAGAAGCTACTCAGCAGTTGTTTCATCTGTTGATGCCTATCGTGGGCCAAACTACTAAGGTGGAGCCCTCGCACTCCCCGCTGAAGATTGAAGCGGGCCCGTCGATCAACGTGGAAGAACACACGGGATCATCTTGTTACGAATCTTCCCCTTCCGAAGGCGATGAACCTGAAGTGTAGTCGAGTAGTGCCGGAAGTATAGAGCCCAAGATCAGCAGGATGACAGTTTGCCAGAAGGATGAATCCAAGTTTTCGGTTATCAAGATGGAACCTCAATCGATCAAGGTAGAAGATTATCAAGTATCGCAAGGTCCACAGCTGCAGACATTCTTTTACAAGGTTATGGAGACGCTTCTGGCTGAGTAAAGAAGCAAGTTGACACCTGGAGTCGTTGAAAAAAAAAACCGCCAGATAAAGACAGGAAGAGCTGCCTCGATCAAGGATATCTACATGGAATCCGTGCATTCGCTTCGTGATCAGCAGTCGAAGCCAGGAAGATCGACGACGGTCAAGGCGTTGACATGGAATCCGTGTATTCGTTCAACTATCAACGATCCCAGAGCGAGTATATTGACCCAGATGAGCCGATCACACTGCCGCGACGAGCCACAGTTGCGTCCGCGTACACTGGCATGCCTGATCAACAGCCAATTCCCAGGATCCGGATGTCTGCGATCAGCGATCAGAAGGGATTTTCGGGAAAAGAAGGAGATGAAGATCAAGCGCGGAATTGGATTAGTCGCCTCAAGTCAGCATTTATGCGGGATCAAGCTTCTGATCATGAAAGGTGTTCGATCCTGGGCGATCTATTAAAAGGACCAGCGCGCAATGGCATCGCCAGCTGAGTAGAGGCACTCGATCAAGTTGGAAAAGCCTCGTGGATGAGTTTAAAGTTCAATAATGTGGAAGTGGTCAGTCGGCATCCCGCCAGTATTATTACACGAAGCAGCGGTCGGATGAAATCCCTATTGAGTATCTGCACCGGTTCAATGTGGCGGGACTGCGAGCCAAGTTGCCGATCAGGGACGGATCGCCTACGATCTTACGCGGGCATGTGCAAAATTTTCTGGATACATTGGCCAGTCGCGAGCTCGCCGATCAACTGGCACTTCTGCGGTTGGATACCGCCACGGATGTGGAAGATACGCTGCGGGCGTATGCGCGCAATAAGTGGTACCAGCCAACCGCGGCGGTAGGTACCAGCCGATTCCGCCAAAAATTCGGCGACGATCGGGCACCTGCCGCGGCGCGGAAGCCCAAGGCAGTACGCGCGATCAAGGTGACGTCTGGGAGTGAAGAATCAAGTGCGGACGACAGTGGAAGTGATGGTGATCAGCGCCGTTATATGATTGCTGCTATGCGCGATCAACCAGGGGCGCAATATCAACCTGGCGAGCCCTGATCGGGCAAACGAAGTGATTCAAGTGCAGTCGATCAAGGGGCGATGAAGAAGTGCAGTCATTGTGGATCGATCACGCACGATAATTTACGTTGCTGTGCGCCTGACTTGTCTGAAATATGGCAAGAAGGGACATCCGACCGATCATTGTACGTCTGCCGAGCATGCGGCGAAGTTCACGATGCGGGCAAGTGCCCTATGGAAGAATTTTACAACCGCATCCGCCAGTGGTACAATCCCACCAAGCATGCTGGAATTTTGCCCAAGGAAGCTGAAGATTTGTTAAACTAGGACGCTCGCCAGGTTGGAATGGTACGAGACGAGCGTTCTGGTTTGTGTATTTTTGCATATGTGGATAAGAAGAGGGCTGATCAAGCAACAGAAAGAGATAATGAAAAATGTGATCAGCCTGATTTACCACGTTTGGCTAATTTCCGTATTGATGAGTTTTCTCGGTCCCCGGTGATCATGGAGGTTTATCTACTTCCAGGTGAATCACGTGGATACTAGAAGTACCAATCGCCAAAGAAATGGTTTGAACAAGCCAAGGCGAGTGATAAAATTAATATCGAACGTGCCACGCTATTATTTGATTCTGGTGCTGAAGTGTCGATCATCGACTCAACCTTTGCTCGTAAGGCGAGTTGTCAGATCGACACGATTCAAACACAAGAATGTGTCGGCATTGGAGAAAGTGCATATCTCACGGAGGGGCGCACTAAAATCAAGATTAGGTTAGCGGGCTCGTTGGTTTATTATTTCCATGCATGGGTGGGCAGACTTGTCGGTCAAGATGCTATACTGGGTATGGATTTTATGATAACCAGCTGGTGTTCGATTAGACATCGCCCACGGTGCGCTAAGTTTGCCTGATGAGGTGATCATCCCATTGGAGGGGCTCCGACAGTTGTACGGATCGAGCGGTAATTATATGAAACTCAATCAGTACGAACAGATCCCAGTAGGTCGATCTGCTGAGGTTCGGATTTATGACCAGCGATTTCGAAAGTTGTGGATTACTCGTGGAAAAGATTGGGTCCCCACTATCACTAGGGGAGTGGGTAATTTGCGATATCTGCGTGTTACGAACGTCGTTGATCATCCGATCATTGTGCAAGACGATACGATTTTAGGTATCTGGATGAACAAATATGATGTCCCCCGTCGCCCTGGATTTGTTTCGATAGGGTATAATCGTTACAAGGAGTGGAAAAATATCGCGTATCAAGCGTCTACCGATTCTGTGAATGACGATCAAGAAATTGTCGACCAAGGTCCCCTAGTTGAGAAGAGGGAGTATCCCACTCCTCGAAGAATTTTAGTGCGTCCTACGGACCCGATCGTCACATCTGTGGCATTGGTAACCTGAGGGTCGCAAAAGGTACAAGAGGTGCAAGCGCGGTGCAATCAGGATCCGGGGACGAAAGGTCCGACCTTGGATAACGGAGTTGAACGACCTGTTGCAATAGATACGCCTATTCAAGATACGCGTGATCACCCTGTCTCAGCCGATCCTAGCGAATTTGGTGTAATCCCTATCGATGATCAAATTTGCTACCATGAAGGGGGAGATTTGTACGTGGAAGAACAAGAGAAGCATCTTGCTACGTTGCCCGAAGTATCTGCAAGCACCTAAGAAGTGAATAAAGATGATTTGCTAGTCGGAGACTCCTTGATTAACACGGCAGAAGAAATTAATCAGCTTCGCGATATAATTTGGGCGAAGAAACATCTGTTGATCGGGAAAGGGAACGCGCTACCTCCTGCTGCACGTGGATTTGTTTGCGATATCGATGTAGGCAATGCGCGCCCGATCGCCCAAAAGTGTCGAAAGGTGGCTCCGCAATTTCGCGAGAAGTTATCAGCTTTGATCAAGGGCTATTGGCTACTAAGATCATTCAGCCGTCTACTTCACCCTGGGCATCACCTATAGTGATCATCGTGAAAAAGAATGGGGTTGATATTCGCTTATGTATCGATTATCGCGCGGTGAATCAACTCACACGATTGATGGTATACCCAATGCCCCTGATCTCTGACCTACACGAAGATTTGGATAAAGGGTTGTGGTTTTGCTCTTTGGATATGGCGAGCGGTTTTTGGGTCGTGTCTATGACCGATCGATCACGTCAGATTTCGGCTTTTGTTACCCCGTTTGGATTGTTTGAATGGAATCGGATGCCGTTTGGCCTAAAGAATGATCCGCAGATCTACCAGCGGTTGATTGATAATGCATTATACGGGTATCTCAAGGTTAAGGACGGTGCTGACGAAACGGCTGATGTATTTACTGTGGGAAAGCCCGACACGACACCGGGCCCGTATGTGCTGCAGCGGCGGTCATACATCGATGATATTTTGATCCCTACACCTACATGGGCTACCCTGTGTGACAAGGTGCGGCACCTGTTGGAAAAGTGCGATCAGTGGAACTTGTTGATCAGTGTGGCTAAATCGTACTGGGGGCGAAGTGAAGTTCCTTATTTAGGCCATCATGTCTCTAGCCGCGGTTTGGAAACAAATCCAAAAATTTTGGATGAGCTGATCGATTTGCCTTTCCCTGGCACCTTACGTGATATGCAATCGTTCTTGGGAAGCCTAAATTACTATCGTCGATTTATTGAAGATTTCGAAATTTATGCCGCCGTGCTTTACGAGTTGAGGAAGATAGATTATCAAGAGTTGAAGAAACGATCACATAGTGAGGCGGAATCAAATCACGAGGATGATCGAATAATTAGAGAAAAAGTAGCATTCAGCATGCTGAAAGCGAAGATTGCGTCAGCCCCATCCCTGCGCCACTTTGATCAGAACAAAACGCCGGTGCTCGTGGTTTACGCCAGCAAATGGACGGTATCCGCCGCGCTGGTACAAGAACATGATCAAGTGTATTGTCCCGTCGCATGCGCCAGCCGAACATTGAAAAATGGTGAGCTGAATTACAGCCCCGCCGAAAAGGAAGTTCTGGCGCTTCTACGGGTTTTGGATGCTTACTTCACGATGCTGGTCGAAAATACGATTACTGTCTTGTCACGTTTATCCAGGTTGAAATGGTTACTGACATCCAACGGGCTGGACAGACGACTGGGCAGATGGGCTGCGATCTTATCACAATGGTACCTCGAGATCAGGAAATGTGTTCGGGGAGAAGAGGAAACTCCTCGCACCGAAATCGATGAAGCACTGATTGCGATCGCACAAAAGCAACCGCGGCAGATGATTGAAGTACCACCACCCCCTACGGTTGAGAAAGGCGAAGAACTCTACGTGATTAGTTTCGATGGATCTGCAAGTGTCAAGCGACGTGTAGGTGCGTTCGGCGCTATCGTATGGAAATTAACGGAGTGGAAGATTATGACCGCGGTAGCCGATCATGCACCTGATATCACGGTGAACGAAGCGGAATACCATGGATTGCTTTTAATTTTGGACCTACTGTCGAGATATCCCAAGGGAAGGATGATCGTGTGTGGAGATTCGAATTTGGTAATCCGGCAAATGCGCGGTGAAATAGAGTGTAAAGCTCCGCGATTGCAAGTGTTGCAACAGCGTGTGTTTAACTTCCTTCGCGAATGGACTGATCATGATCTGGTGCATGTCAAAAGAGTGGCATAAGAGTGCAGATCATATCACCACTATGGCCATGCAGAGTGGAACAAAATTTGAAATTTATGACGAGAATCATCTGGAGGAATTGGCCGACCTCAACAGGTTGTCGGAAGTGATAACGTGGAACGAAGATCCCACTGCCCCACAAGTGCTAGTGATGACACGATCACGTAACCTCCGTCAGCCGCGACCGTCAACGTGGCCCGATATATCCATAGCCGGGATAAGGGCGGAACGGGTGAAAAAGGCGCAGGACGGAGAGAAATGGATTCATGATTTGCGAAGTTATATGTATGGTGACGTCTCACAATTGAGCGCAGACGAGGTAAAGGATTGCGCGAAAATTGCTGACAACTACGATGTCGACGAACAAGGATTGCTGATTTACGGTGGGAATAAAGAAAAGCCAGCGATGACAAAGATGATCAATACGATCGGCACTCTTTGATTAAGCTGGTCTTACCGAGACCCTACATGTGGATGTCCTCCACGATTATCATGTGAGCTTGGAAGGAGGACACCAAGGCATAGGGCGTACATATCAGCGGATCAGACGATACTTCCATTGGCGTGGTCTATTCCGAAGTGTACAAAGGTTTGTTGGAGAATGCGTAGATTACGAGACGGGGAAGGGCCATCCTACGATCAAGAGCATGTCGCCGGGGAATATCGAGGCTACGTATCCATTCCAAGTGATATCCATGGATCATATCCCGTCAATACCCCGATCGACTGATGTACATACGGAACTGCTGCTTTGGACTGATTTGTTCACATGTATGGTGATCTCGAAAGCTGGAGCGTCCCGCACAGCGCGGAAAGTTGCCGAAAATTATGAAGAATGTGTATTTCGACGATTTGGGGCTAGTGAGGTGATCCGGCATGATCGTGAACCGGGTTTTATGTCGGAAGTATTTCGTGCGTTCAACAAAATCGTGGGACAACGTCAGAGTGCCACTATGTCATACCGTCCACAGGCGAACGGCAAGGCGGAAAGGACGGTGCAGACGATTACACGGGCAATCAAGATGTATGTATCAGATGTCGGCCAGAAAGATTGGAGCTTGTATGCAGATCGACTGGTATTCACGCTAAACTCCACCCCTGATCGCATTCGCGGGGAAACACCATTTTATTTGGCGTATGGGTGGGATCCGCGATCTTCGTTGGAATCAACATTATAACTAGGTGGAATTCGGCGTAAAGACCGGGACGCTCGTCGATGGAGATATAAGTTGCAGAAAGATTACAGATACGCCCGTGACCAAGTGAGCACTCGTTTGCACCAAACAATGGCTGATCGAGCTGAAAAGCACAATGGTCAAGTGATACCGCACAAGATCGAAGCTGGATCAAGGGTCTGGTTATATCTCGATAGGGTTAAAGAAGGGTTCGCGAAGAACTGGCGCATATGTGGCATGGACCCTTCAGAGTCGATGAGGTGATCGGTGATCATGCGGCGAGGTTAGCTACAGCTGGCACCAACTATCGCATATTCCCAGTGGGGCACCTTTCCAGGTTGAAATTGGTCAAGAAGTTTCCAGATCGCCCTACTGCTGTGCTACCGGAGTAGAAGATCGTTTTGACTTCGACGAAGCTTTGCTACCTGAAGACAGCTGGGAAAGGACGCTAGACCCAGAAGAATTTGAAGTTGATCGTATCACCGATGTCCGATATGGTCGAAAGACTAGGTATGGAAGAACGTTACGCAAATACCAAGTCTACTGGAAAGGTCATGCTGAGCCGTCGTGGGTAGACGAGGCAGATCTGAACTGTGATGCTCTGATAAGGATTTCGAAAAATAGATAGTTAACAGACATCGGTTTGATGTAATGCAAGTGGACGAAGAGTCCAACTAATGCGTGATCGATGAACTGATCGTGGGATTATGATCGAAGAACTTCCGATTGAAGAAAATGATTGATGAAACCCACAATGGATGAAAAATGATGAATGACTTGAAGCGGTGTGTTTACGATGGATATTGCGAAGTAAGGTGGTGGAACGGCGGCAGATGAGCCGATGTAAAGCCGATCTATGTTATGCATGAAAAAGGTGACGAAGCAACGGTATGAAATGACATGATCAAGAGTATATATTGATTAAAGGGAAGCGATCGACCAACTAACTAGACCCATAGAACTTACGAAGGATGCAGGGAATTTTGCGGCCAGGGTGGTCTTCGGGGGAAAAACGATATTGAACCCGCCAAGGTTCAAAGTCATCAACCTCCCTCAAAGCGTACAATAGGGTCCGAGGTGGCGGGTCCGATAGGAACCCGGGGTACTACGCCCCATCGTCAGCCGGGGCATAATTCAAAGGACGGTTTCGAGCACAATGGGTGATCGAAGGGTTCAGGAAAATGTCGAGATCACACCTCCCGTCGATCATTCCCCGCAGGAAGCGATTGTATTGGTATTTGCGCCTATCAATCTTGGCGGTGATCTTGAACGCCTGTTCGACCAAGCGCTGATTCCTAGAAGCAGCCTGATCGTATTCCTCTTGTAACTTGGCCATGCGCTGCTGAAGCTGATCCAGCTCTTGCGCTCGATCAGCGATATTATCCTCATGCACCGATCGCAGATAGCGATCACGGTCACGACGTCTCTCCAGATCCCGGATCCGGGCGCGTTGATCGACCATGGTTTTTTCTTGATCGGCCACAGCGTTTTCAACGGTCTTCAACTTAGTCTGGAGATCGTTGACTGCTGGGTTAACGAAGTCACGCAATGGCTTAAGCTATTTAAAGGCGGCCCGCTTGATCTCGGCATCTAGTTCCACCACGGCACGTTTGGCACGAGCGAGCTGCTGTCGAAGCATCGCGATAGTGTCTTCGCTCATCGCGAGCGAGTCGGATAACATAGTGATCTGTTCATCGCGCGCGTGGAGGGTCTCTTGTAAGCTGTAAGCCTTATTGATGGCGGCGATCGCCTGATCAGCTGCGGCCCGACCCAGGGCAGGAGCGTTGGCGGCGTTCGCCGGGGTGCCGTCCGTTATCGCTTGCATGATGGAAATGCAGAAATGCTTGATCGAGACAGCTTGATCGTAGATGCCACGTTTGGTGGAGGATGAACGTTGGATCGCGAGAGGCATAACACTAACGGTAACGACCTGACCGATTGGGACCTGATCGGCGGGAGAAGGGGAAGAGTGATGGGTGAAGATTACTTGGTCGATGGTTTCATGATTGATGGGTGTGGACAACTCGACCAACGGTAGCATGATCCATGATATCCAACGGGATGATCGACCCTCGCCCCAACCGCTGTACGGCTGGGACGAGGATCAGGGGCGGTTGTCGTAAAGCGTGTTATAATTGGGCCTAATTAAGGCCTAATTAGGGGCCTAATTAGGGGTCCGATTGCGGACACAAATTGGGTACGTAATCGTGTACGATTGTGTGTACCACGGTGTATACAGTTGCGTGTACAACCGTGGTGCACATAGACAGGACATAGACGGGGAATGGGGAGATGGGACGATTACATACAGGTACTCAACGAACATCGAAGAACGACGGATAAATCAGGTCGACTGATCGACGGAGGATGATGGAATGGGTGGTTCTGATTGGTGGATATTAGGTAATTGGTAGTTCTTAGGATTTAAGCAACAATAAAGTTCTCCTTTTGCGTGCGATCTAGCAGATCGTTTTAGGGAAGGCACCTTTGCGCCTCCCTCTCTAATAATACCTCTACGTCCCCGGGCGGGAGCACTTTGTGCGTTTTTGGCCCACCGTAGGCGTAGAGTGTTGAGAACTCGCCGCAACTCCGCCAGCTCTGTCAGCGGTTCTTCTATTGAAAGGTTTTTAGTGTAGGGAACGTTATCTAGCAGCGCTCTCACCTCTTCCCCGTTTGGTTCACGTTTGGCCCCTAGCGTTCGGCTGCTGTAAGCGCCCCACGGGAACTCTAGGTGAATTTAGTGAAATTTACCTCCCCTCGTAGGTCTAGGCTAGGAATACATATATTCGGGTGTTCCTTTAGCTGTTTAAGACTCCAGATGCTCCGTGATCGGGGATGAAGACTTCCGCTGCCTGATCAAGTACCCCCTTCGCCGATCAACACCTGATCGACACTCTGCAACTCGCGACCCGCGTTAATCTTCTCGCAACTCGCGCCAACTCGTGCCTGAACGACTTTTAGCACTTGATCAAGCCTGATCAAGTCTGATCACGGCTGATCAACGACTTTGAGCACCTGATCAAGCCTGATCAAGTCTGACCACAGCCGATCAACTACTTTTAGAACCTGATCAAGCCTAATCAAGTCTGATCACAGCTGATCAACGTCTTTTAGTACCTTATCAAGCCTGATCAAGTCCGATCACAGCTGATCAACGTCTTTCAGTACCTGATCAAGCCTGATCAAGTCTGATCACAACTGATCAACGACTTTTAGCGCCTGCCCAAGCCTGATCACTGCTGATCAAATCTGATCACACTTGATTCAAGCTTGATTGAGCCTGATCACGCCTGATCGCATCAGTCGATTCATCACAAGTCAACTCAGTCTTGCAACAAGGAATTGCCGTGTTTACATCCCCGCCACCTGGAGAGCGACCCACGCCCAAGCCGTCGGGTACACAAGTTGAGCAAAAACACAAGCAGTCAAGGACAACCGGAGGACCCCCTTCGTTAGTCGGCAGTCCGGGCGCCGTGGTACCGCCTGATCAAGCGTCAAAAACTTTGATCAGCCGCTTCACCACACAGGCAAAGGGCGATGGACATCTTAACAGCGGGTGGCACGCCACGGGTCGCACTTGCGGATATTAATGCTCACGGAAATGACAGAACAACTATAAGAAATATCTACAATTTACAAAGCGAGATAATCCGCATATATCTCGACGAACAAACTCCAATACGAGCGTTTCTCCTCGACTTGGAGCGTAATTATGTACACCATCAACTCAAGTTTGATATGAGGGCCAACTTCACATCTGCTATTTGCTCTCGATCAATCGCTTGAATTGGCTAAGAGGTATCCAACGGTTATTATAATGTATTGTACGTACAAAACAAATAGTAGAAATTATCACTTTTTCGATTGTGGGCATTACCGCACACAATGAAACGTTCCATGTAGCATTCGCGTTCATAAAGAAAGAGAAATGGAAGATTATATTTGGGCGATGAGGCAATTAAAACAAGTGTACGATGTACGAGTAATTGCGTATCCTACAGTTGTTGCAATCAATAGGGAGCTTGCTTTGTTGAATGCGCTTAGGGCCGAGCTATTAACGGCGGCTATTCTCATTTGCACATGGCATATTGAGAAGAATATTTTAAAGCATTGCAGAGGAGGATATACACTGGATGCATGGACTACATTCATGCAGCAGTGTGTGGAGTTAGTGACCGCAAAGACAATCCATGATTTCGAAACCAGCTGGACTCACCTACAATTATACAATCCTGACCATATGGTTATATATTAGCGACAACCTGGACCCCTCATAAAGAACTATTCGTAAGAGCGTGTACATACCAATATCCCCACTTAGGAAGCGCTACCACCTCGAGAGTCGAAAGCGGTTATGCTGTTGTCAAAACATTCCTCCACGAGCGTTCAACTGGTGATTTTCGTCAAATACAGCAATCAAAAACATGGTTAAAAAAGCACCGAGAACACTATACAAAGGTCGAAACTCAAAAAATTGCATTATTTGGAAGATGGGCATAAATTTAATGTTTACCTCAGAGATACAGAAAGTCTCACTCTTCGCCCTGGATCGGTCATTTGAACAATAACAATTATTGTTGTGGAGTCCAGTTCGAAATCGAACACCGAAGTGTCCGGAACTTGACCACCATCGTGCCCAGCCGACCAACTTACGGGGGGGGTACCCCGGGAACCTACGCCTGGGTGGCGATCGGGTGACCGATCAGCACTGCAGGACGCCGAGTCCGATTTATCTTCCATCTCACCTTGTGTACCTATTGATGTGGGTGGCTACACACTCGGTGGACCGTCGCTTAGTGAGGACCTTGGCAGGTACCGATATGGGTGTACCGCATCTGGGGTACTTGATCCAAAAACCAACGAAAAGATAATCCAATGCGTCCGATCCGCAAATGAAGCGGAAATCGTCACTTCAAATGCGGGTAAAATCTGGGGATTGACTGCACGTAGCAGTGAGTAACCCAGCCAATAGAAGTTCTGGGGCTTGACTGCAGAGCAGTGAGTAACCCAGCCAATAGATTCTTGGGACTTGACTGCTGATTGCAGTGAGTAAACCAGCCAATACAAAAAGAAGAAAACCACGTTCCAAAAAGTGGCGGGAGTTGAGGGGTGAGTGAACGTAATGGGAGCTTCCCGTCGTGGGACTTCCGCTGGAGCTCTGTCCTGGCCGGGATTAAATGAGCAAGAGGGGGCCGTGTTAGCCCTATGCTCCCAATGACTCCTGCGGAGAGGCGACTTATGCAACCCAATGTAATACGAACACTTAATTATATAACCAATTAAAATCCAATATGTAAACTACATGCAAAACCGTTTGCCTTACCTTAAATCTGCGTACAAAACACCCCAAGCACACGATTGGCCCAAAACACTCCATCCTTTTAGCCAAACCGATCGCCCCGACTTGAAAACTGGTACACTGGTACATGCTAGTCAAAAAAATCAATAGCACTTCACCACAGCCGCCCCTGATTCTGGTCGCAGCTGCGCAACGGTAGCAGCCCGATCTCACAAACAGTCTTCAATTCCATGCATTCCTCTGAGTCCATTGTACCAGGTAAATACACTTGATCTCCGATCGCCACATTTTCTCTAACATTTGTCTTCGTAGGCGATCGGTACCCGCACGCTCCGCATATTCCAACTTCTGACCGATCTGACCATTCCGACGACTCGGGCGACACTCAAATTGTCAGCGAACAAGATTATCCCCGAGTCGAGGTCGATCGGTCCCGAAAAAAAATTGATGCACTCCGAGAGGAGTTGAGAGTTGAGCGTGAAAAGCAGATCGTGACCAACGCCTCGTTCCAGAAAATGCGTCGGGACACAGAACGGTTCTCCAAGCTGATCGACGCCATACAAGATGATCACTCAGAATTGATGGCCGAGATTAAACATCTCAAGGCCTCAGCTCCGAAACAAAACCGACCAGGTACGTCAATCCACCGTTAACTCCACTTTAGATTGATTCTCACTTTCTTCTGTATGTAGATCCACTACAGATCAACGTCTTTCTAACCGTGAAGACACTGGTTGATGCCGATCAGCAAATGCACATCCACTTCGATCTGCTTCGACCGATTTTGGAGGGGCTCATCGGCACTCCTCACGACTTGCGTCGTTTCAAGATCAACCGATCGCATCTTCAAGAGCAGCTCGCAGTGATCGTTTGACAGAATTCGGAGCATCAGGCCGACCGATCGTTCTTATATTCCCAATAGCGCGAGTTGGATCGGCAGATCGCCGAGCTAAAACTCACGATCGATGACCAATCCTAGAAGGTTGATGCTTTCCAATATCGGCTCGGCATTTGAACCCGAGCGTCGAACCGACTCTGGGGAATCGTCCACCGGTACCGCGATGAGCTGGCTACGTGTCTGTCCGGTTCGCTAGTCGTTGGCCACATTCCTTGCGGAGAGGCCTCGAGCGCCCTCGCGGACCTTCGGTCGCATTCTGCCTGCGATGTTTTCCAACAAAATTCGGGTGGAAATTATCGCCATTCATTGGCTGAAATTCCGCCCCCCAAAATTCGCACGCACAGCATGAAACGCAAGGGAACGGTGAGAGACGCGAGGGCGCGGGACACAGCGGACGATCCGGACTATGAAGATAAACCAGCGGCACCGCGAAAGAAAGCCAAGACACCGGCGAAGCTTCTGCGCGCAACAGCGGATTAGAACAAGCCCATTCAAGCCACTAAAACTCAAGCGCCCTTGACCCCAGCTACTGCCCGGTCCAAGTCGGCATTAGCCTCGCTGGGGCGGAGTCTGAGGGTATATCGACGGACTCAATTGAGCTAGATTCCGCTCTGTCGCGGTCCCGATACACCCAGCGTCGTCGTTCCGCTGCCGCAGTTGAAGCGCCTACGCCAGGAGCAGACCCAGTGGTGCACCCGAAGGGTGACAGCGTCCAAGAACCATCCCAACCGGCTGTTGAGGCGTTCAAACCGATTACTCTGCCCGTCACTTCTGGTATCTATCGTCATGCATCGTTGGGGGCATTGAAGGTTGCTTGCCGTGCCCCTCCCTCTTTCAGGTAGGGCTTCTTCCGACCCTTGGTCTCCGGGGCAGATCGATTTGCTGCGGCGATCTGTTCCGATTAAGCAACAGCTCGTCCTCACTTTTTCGCGTCCAGACTACTTTCTTTTCCCGCTGGCGGTTAATCATCCAAGTACGACCGAGTGGCGACCCGATCTTATCACCGGATCGCAGATCGCCCATCTGTATGACGCCAAGCCGTGGGAAGTTTTGCTTATCCCCGACCTGAACGCCATGTTCACACAGACTCCGCGGATCGCCTCGTTCTTGGGTCCTCTTCTGGGCCGATCTGGTATCCAAATGGGCGGTTGGTTTGACATCACCACTGTCGGCATCAGTAGCACCCTTCCCGATCAGCCAGTATTTCTTTTCCCATATTAATTCCTTAGGCTGATCGGTCCGATCGGGGGTGTCGTCGGCTTGCGGATTGTCCATAGTCGCTTCGAGCGGATCGGTTAACACTTCAGGTGGGGTAGCCGCATTCCAGATCGGATGCACCGATCCATCAGCGCACTCTTCGCCGCCCCCGTGCATATACACCAGGTCATCCGGTGAGGCAACCTCGCTCGGTCCACCCCTGTCAAACGGGCAATACTGATGGGCTGTCCTTATGTGGTACAGACTTGAGTGGATGCGCCATCATACTCGTCTCCAGCGATACTGCGATCTTCTCCCCATCTGCCGTCGCTTCCACTGTCACCCGAACTTGTGATACAACTGCATTAACGTGTGGAGAAGCGCATAGAAGATTTTTTGGTCAACTGTCAGGAACATGGACGAGCCATCCGGAGCAAAAGCGACGCAGGGTACAGGTACACGAAGGTAAGCGACAGGCTAATGATGCATATCAGGATGGGTAGAGTTGATTATTCGATATTAGGTAATTGGTTGATTTTAGGATATAAGGAATAATAAGTTCTCTTTTTGCGTCCGATCAACTAGATCATCGATTGGGACGGCGTGATAACTTCGTGCCTCCCTTTCATTGCATACGAACCTTTACACGTCCCTGGCGGGAGCAAGTAGTGCACTTTTTTGGCCCACCGGCAGACGTAAAGTTTCGCAGAACTCGTCCTCAACTCCGCCCGCTGTGTCAGTGGCCCCTTTTCGTAAAGTCTACTGGGAGGGTGATCGAGCCAAGTGTTGTCACCTCCTCCTCCATTGGTTTACACCTATCCTCTAGACGTTCGGCTACCTTAAGCGTCCCTTGGGAACTCTAGGTGGATTTTTGTAAAATCCGTCGATATGCACATAGAAAGTGCAGATAGACCCCTTCATCTTAAGTTGAGGATAGGAATACAAAATATATTGGGTATTTCCTAGCGATCTAGGCTTAAGATGCTCGACGATCAAGTGGTGAAGACTTCCGCCACGTGATCAAGTACCCCTTCGCTGATTTCCACTAGATCGACAGCGTCGATCTACGATCATCGATCATTGATCTGCGATCTGAAATCAACAGATCCGCAATCTCGCCAATTCGCACTAGATCAACTGGGTCGATCTGCGATCTTCGACCCCCAGTTTTTCCCCGGGATCTCGAATGTACCTGTCGATCTGCTACGAGTTCGCTTGATATGCATCGGAATTGCACTGATCTACGTCCCCAGTCACCTGGAGAGCGACCCACTTCCAAGCTGACACAAGGTGAGCAAGACATACACCTGTCACAGAACAACCGGAGGACCCCCTTTGCTGGTCGGTAGTCCGGGCGCTGTGGTAACGACTGCCCAAGCCTCAAAATTTATCCAGCCGCTCCACCACAAACGACCCTCGGCACATCTTCCTGCGAGCCCACTGTATCGGGTGAATGCGCTGATAACATTCGGCACATCTTGGTTGCTACGAGATCTGGCCTTTCCGTCCAAGGTGAGGGGTCTTCTTCGGCCGGCTTGTCATAGCCGACCCAATCGGCGGTGGCCTTACACGCAAAGCTTTGCCACCGCATATAACGTCTTGATTCGAACGAGATAAATCCCATCGTCCTCGGAACTTTTCCTTCGGCTAGCCACATACTGACGATCGTACCGTTGCCTAACATCAGTGTTTTGTTACCGAGGCTAGTAACTCGTACGTAATCGCCTCTATCTCAACCTTCCACAAACGTCGGTACACAGTGATCGCCCCTGGTCACCCACAACTTCCTTGTCCGATAGTCCTTTTCACCGAGATATCTGCCGATCGACCCACAGGAATGGTGATAGCTTGGTTCCACCTTACCAGATCAGTGAGTGATCCGTGTAGGGGTCTTCGTCCAGCCAGTTGGATCTGGACTTCGTCTGGAAGCGTACGTACTTCATGCGACAGATCGAGGCGTATGCCTGCAGGCACCATAAAATCCATACCAAGGAGCGCGTCTTGGCCGGCCAGCTTACCAACCAAAGTGCTAAAGAAGTAGACCAATGAACCAGATAAAGTGATCTTCACACGCGTCCTACCTTCGGTCATGTAGGAATTTTCACCAATTCCGACGCATTCTCGCCTCTGTGCATAGTAAATCTGACAGCTAACCTTACGAGCAAAGGTGGAGTCGATAATTGAAACTTCTGCACCAGAGTCAAACAGCATCGTGACCTTCTCGTTGTTAATCTTTCCATAGAATTTGCCTGCTTGAACCATTTATCGGGAGCGTGATATTTCCAGTATCCGCGAGACTCACCGGGCAGCATGTCCAACTGCATTACGACCTTCCATCGGGAATATTCATCAGTCTCAAGACTGTAGACCGGATGATTCCCATCGCTTGTCCTTTTTGCTGTTGTATCGCTGTGTTTTCCGACGTATGAATAGATGCTAAAGGTAGATCGCTCGGCTAGATCCAGATTCCAACCTGGTGAGCGACCTAGTTTAACATATTCTCGACATCGGGCGGCAACATTCCCGCATGATTGTCTGGAACGTACCACCTATGCATCTGATTAAAAAAGTACTCCATCTTGCATTGTTCATCGTCATGAATCTCTCCACATGCCTTTCACACAAACAAGAAGTGATCGATGGGGTGGCCGAGTCTTTCATATTTCTTACACATAATCCTCCGCCAACAGCCCCGATAATCGTGCTTGGTCGACCCGCAGTGTGTTCACTTCTTGTACGGAAAGTCCGGGTACGACCTGTAGCCGTTTGTTGACTTTCGTTCGGCACGGCTTGACACTAGTCGATCTCTTGGTGCAGACTGGGCGACAAAAATGTGACGGTACTGTTCCTCGTCTGATTCCAGGCTGACCAACCACTGCTCTCTCCTTCTGACCCGGTGCTTACATCAGCCACGATCGCTCTGATCGCTCTGGCAGGGCTGGTCGCAGGTCTGTTCACATGATCATCCTGCACATTCGATCGGGATCGGTTCGATCGGCAGCAACCTTCGTCCTCATATTGCGGGAGTGGCGCTGTAACCGGGTTACATTTGAGTTACATTTAGTGTTGGTGTACATGAGCACACTACGGTTGAGGTAAGTATTGACCGGTTTGAAAGGTTTTGAACCATTGGTTATTTTAACCAATCAGGGCAGAGGCCCTTGGTGTGGTGGTGTGTCAGCCATCCACGTGTCGGTACACAGGTGTGTACACTACATTTTAGCTAGGTACGAATTTGGAATATTCTACTTAGTATTACATATAGTTTATATTAGTTTAAATTAATTTAGGCTAATTACATATTAAATATATTCAGTTTACAAAAATACTTAAGACTGCCAGGCGCGCGACCACGCCCGGTCGCGCGCGCAGTGAGTGCAGTAGCTAAAGGTAGTCCTCCCTTTAGCTACACCCTAAGTAAGGGAGCCTTGCCGTTAAGGCATTAGCGGAGCTCCTTGCCGTTAAGGCATTAGAGGAGCTAGGCGCGAGACAACGCCCGATCGCGCGCGCAGTGAGTATTGTAGCCTAAGGGAGTTCTCTCTTACGCTACCCCCCTTTATAAGGGAAGTCTTGTTACAAGGGGTTAGCAAAAGCTATCTGTAAACCACACCGGGAATCTTGGCCCCGAGTAGGAGAGCTCTCTCCTACTAAGCCCTTTTATAAGGGCGTATCGGCTAAGTAGCGGCGAACTCCGCTTAAAGGAAAGTCTTCCTCTGTGCGCTAGCCGCACCGTGCGTGTACGCACCCGGCTACATCTGGTAGCACTTGTAGTTAATCCAACACCTGTGTTGGTGATCAACATCCTCTGCAAGGGATGGATCAGGACGATTGGGTTAAGCTAACCCCCGTCCAACAGGAAGCCTTTAAAAGACTGTTACCCATATTGGGTGAGTATGGCATGCGCCATCTACTGGAGCAGGGCCTCGATGCCGTGCTTGAAAGGGTGAATGCCCTTATCGCCCATGGGGCGAGTCTTCGCGGGAGTTATCCCGCGTCTACGGGGATGCGCCCTCCGATGTCCTTTAAGATAAATGAATCCACCGGCAAGAAAGGTGAAAACCTTTATGTGTGGTTTTGAGAGGTTGAAACCGCATTCGCCACCGCGAACTTGATCGAGGATCACCTGCAAGTGGGACTTGCACTGACCCATCTTACGGGCAAAGCTCGTACATGGACGTTTACGTGTCAGGATTTGGTCAAGACCGTGTTCCTGAACTGGGAAGTCCTTAAGCGAAAGCTTATGGACAGGTATGCAACGCCTGATCTGGTTCTCCAGAATCAGCTGGCGTTTTGAGGTGCCGTCAGGGCACTAGGGACTTGGAGACATATTTCCAAGGACTGAAGACCCTGTTGGCAGGGATGTACGCGAAAGCGTATTCGGACGGTGTGTCCATCCCAGTCTTCATGGGAGGCCTGAAAGAAGGGCCAGCACGTTCGGAACTGTTCCTATGCCGACCCCAATCCCTGGGGGAGGCGTTTAAGATGGCGTTTAACGCCGAGAGGTACTTTCGTTCCTCTAAGATGGGTCCTGAACCCATGGACCTGAGTCAGGTCGAAGTGGAGGGGAAACCTTCCGCTAAGAGTCACTCTGACTCTTTTTCGCAGAGCTTCGGGGCGGAGATCTTAGCTATGTTGCAGCGGCGTGGGCCGCTAAGGTGCTTCCTATGTGGAAGCGTGGATCAGCTGCGGAACAGATGTCCACAAAATCCCCAGCGAGATAGTCTCTGGAAGGGGCCGAGGGCGGAAAAAAGGCCCTCAACCAAGCCGTCGGGAAACAGCGGCTCCCAGTAGGTGCGGGGCGCCTTACTAGGGGACCCCTCAGTGCTGTTAATCCCCAGGGTAGGGGACGACAGCACAAAGCCCTGAGGGAAGCGGTGCTTTCTAGCACCGAGTTGGTGTACCAGACAGGTTTGCCGGTAGTCCCTACGGACGTGAAAGGCTTTGATAAGCCTTGGATAGTCTTGATAGACTCTGGATCGTCTGACAATTATGTCGGACGGGCTTCTGTTGTGAAGAGTCGGCTGTATGCCGAGGCCCTAGAGGGACGTTCTAGTGACGTTGTCACGGCCCGTCTAGCGACGGGCGTATAGGTTTCTGTACCCAAGGTCTCGATTGACCTTAAGCTGAAGTTTGCAGACTTAGATAGCTAAGAACGTTGCCTAGGCCTAGATTTGGACTCATTCTGTGCATGAAGTGGCTGGAACGCCACGAGCCATGGATAGACTGGAAGTATAAGTCCATTGGCTCAACGCACCCGCGATCGGGTGAAGCATTAGCGAGTCATGAACCCACCTTTGCTCGATCGCAAAAGCGATTATGGCGAGAGATGCCAGAGATTAGGATGTCTGAGATGATCAGTCCCAATGAGGTCAAGGAAGTGTTCCTTGACGAGGGGGATTCGGCGGTTAATCCCCACGCCAATATAGGCGAGACTGGTGAGTCGCCAGAGGTAGAGATGGATTCCTCTGAGGTTAAGCGTGAGGCGCTTCGTAGAGAAGAGACACAAGATTTGTCTCTTCTGCAGGTCGGGGTTCCCGAACACGCCATGGTAGGCGAAAATGTTGCGACTCCAGTGGAGAGGTAGAGACCCCTGTGGTTAAGCGCGAGGCGCTTCCAAGCAAAGAGACCCGTCATTCGTCTCTTTCGCACGTCGGAATTGATTCCGAACACACCGTTGTAGGTGAGACCGGCGGGTCACCGGTAGTAGAGGTGAAGATCTCTGTGGATAGACGCGAGGCGCTTCCAATAGATGGGGCAATTGACTCCCCCCATCTGGGTCCCGGGACGATTCCCGAGGCCAGTAGTCAGCATTCCTATCGGATGCTGAATAGTGTGACAGGTATTGTCACAGAAGGCGTAAGCCTTGAAAGATTGCCTGGGGTAGGCGAACTGTTGTCGTTGGAGGAGATGTCCTTCAACGAGTTTGAGACTGCTGTAAAAGCAGATGAAATCAACGAGGTTGTCGTATTGCGTCCGGAAGAGGATTTGAACTCCTCAATGGACGAGTCAGTTTTGGTGAAAACCAAACAATGAACCAGCGATTTTTAATCGCTTGGTGACCCAACTCTTCCGCCCTCATAGAAAGTACGCACAGGCGTACTTCGACGATATATTCATTCATAGTCGTGCGGAAGGCGACTTGTCAGATATTTAGACGCACCTGATACATCTTCGAGCGGCGCTCTAATGTATGCGGGAGCATCAGTTATATGCAAACGCATCCAAATGTATCTTTGGTGCTGAGGAAATTCCTTTCCTCGGATGCTTCATCGGTAAGGATGGAGTGCGGGCGGATCCCGCGAAGGTGAAATCCATTGTGGAGTCGCCTTCGACTGTAAATCTTAGAGATTTACGGAAGTGGCTTGGTTTAGCCAATTATCTCCACAAGTACAGCGAGAACTGCGCTGAAATTGCGAAGCCATTAACCGAATTTCTTAAGAAGGACGTGGATTAGTGTTGGGAAACCAAACACCAAAACGCTTTTGAAGCGGTTAAGGGGAGCTTGTTGAAATCTCCCGTTATTGATCTCCCAAATTCTGGGAAACCATTTATTGTCGTCTGCAACGCCTCCTATTTTGCAATCGGATGTGCTTTGTTACAAGCAGATGATGCAGGAAGGGAGCGCGTGATCGCGTTTGAGTCGAGGAAGCTTAAAGCTGCAGAACGGAATTATACCGTTCATGACAAGGAGCTACTTGCGATGAAGTATGCTCTTGTCAAATTTAGGGTTCACCTACCCGGCTCAAAGCCGTTCGTGGTTTATACTAACCACGCGTCCTTACGGACAGCGACAAAGTCGCCTCATCTATCGCAACGGATGGCCCGTTGGCTATCCTTCTTTGCGGAGTACAACTTTGAGGTTAAGTATAAACCTGGCAAGCAGAACGTGCTTGAAGACGCGTTGTCGCGTCGTCCCGATTACGAGCTCGCTCACGCGACATTCGTCACCTCGTCTGTGGTGGATCTCATACGCCAGGCGTATGAGAAAGACCCACAGTGTACGGCGCTTATCAGCGCGTTGGGTGGAAAGGGACTTGGCTCGTCTGAGCCAACCCTGTCAAGTCGAGCTAAAGCTCGGTTACACCGTTACAGGTACTGTGACGGTTTTCTATATTATAGCACGAGCGCGGAGGACACTCCGCGGGTGGTAGTTCCTCATGATGAGGAACTGAAGTATAGAGTCCTCTTTGAGGCACATGAAGCCCCTACCGGGGGTCATTTAGGTCGGGATAAGACCTACGGCGCTTTAAGCGATTTGTATTGGTGACCCAAAATGTACAAGTGGGTCGGTGCGTATATTCGCACTTGTGAGTCGTGCTAGAGGGTCAAACCCTGTACAGATTCAGCTGCTATAGGAAACAGTTGGAAATTGCCAACTGTTCGTGTGGACCAAGTCAACCTATAGGATACAATTGGGAATTGCCAAATGTTCGTGTGGGCCAAGTCCATCTATAAATATGAAGGTGAGCCTTTGGCGGAGTAGCCGTTCCAACGGCCTGTTGAAAATCCATTTGGATTTTATCTTCGGTTTTTCCGAAGGCCGGATCCACCGGCGTTTCGGTCTTTGTAGACCGTTTGAGCAAGATGCTCGCCTGGCAGCGGTGCCAGAGTCCAGTAATGGACAAGACGGAACGCGTTAACCGCGTGAAATCCATTAGTATGGATTTATCTTAGGGTTTTCCGAAGGGAAAGGCCGATTTCACCGGCATTTCGGTCTTTGTAGACCGTTTGAGCAAGATGCTCACTTGGCAGCGGTGCCAGAGTCCATTGATGGACAAGACGGAACGAGTTAATCGCGTTCTTGAGGATATTCTCCGGAGCATTTCCGGATGCTCCAAGAGTTGGAGTGAGATGCTTCCTATGACCGAATTTGCCATAAACAATTCGGTGCATGAATCTACGGGGCTTACCCCGTTTAATGTAAACGGATTAGTAAATCCGCGGGTTACGTTGACGCCACGTGTGTGTGGCCCAGGGTTTGAGGGGGGAGGAGTCCCCGATGTCAGCCCTGTATGCTCCTGTCCGTTTGTTTGGCCTACCCGGCAGGTCGGCCGGCAGGCTGCCCGACCGGGTGCAGCTCGGGTCTACGCTTGTAGCCGCCACGTCTCGCGCACTGGGCACCTTCCACGGCCCCAGAGACCTAGAATAATCTATTTTTTGTTTGTTGGGCCTACCCGGCAGGGCGGCCGGCAGGCTGCCCGACGGCAGGACGGGGCGGAGCGTCTGATGGCGCGACGCCATCACAGTGGTGAGACCCAGTACCTGGTGAAGTGGAAAGGGTATCCACATTCCCAGAGCTCGTGGGAGCACGATACTTCACTGCGGCAGGATTGCCGTGACGTCGTTGACGTTTTCGAGCGGGAGAATCCCACTGAGAGTCAACGACCAAAGGGGCTGAAGAAGCCCCTTCACTCCCAGTAGCTGGGAGTTCGCCGGAGGCAGATGCTGTGCTTGCATTGCTCTCCGGCACCACATCGAGAGCAGAGCGCGTATAATAGGAGGCAGGTAATTGCCCTTGCGCTTTGGCCTGATTATAGGCCAAGCTTAGCGCCCTCTCTACCCGAACGTCGTGTTCGGAAAAGCTGTTGTACAGCGCATCGAAACTGGTGAGGCGTTTCTCCCCTTCCGACCAGGCGCGGAATGCCTTCTCTGCGTCTTCGACGCTTTCGTCCCTCAAGAGAACAAAGGGAATCTCGCGGATGATATCCACGAGGACACCGCTTGCCTGCTTCCCGAGGCGCATCCGGTAGGACTTAACGGTATAATGTTTGGTCGTTAGTAGTCGGGCCCGGAGTTGGTTCCGACGCGCAATTTCACGCGGCAGTATAGCCGCTGGACCAGGGGTATAGGAGGCTAGACCCCTATGGACCGCCTGCTTAGTCCTCTTTTGAGGGTTGCGAGGTCCCTTCCGTCCGTGCCCGTACGGAACGTCCGGCCTCTTGAACCAAGGACGGTTCATTGGTGGTGGTCGCCTGTGGCAACCTGGAGGTACACCCCTAGCGGTTAACGGTGGCGCACGAGTTAGTGCGTTTTCCCCACGTGTGGGGAATGGGTTGGATGACCGACAGCGCCGTTCGGCGCTGTCAGCGTGGCCAGCCGTTGGGGAGATCTCCCCAAGGGCATCCACGTCCGAGTTGTCGGAATAGTTTTCGTCCATAGAACCACTTAAGGTGTATAATGGACAGCCAGAGGTACTGGCGTTGGACTTCTCCAACCAGATTTTGATTATTGCGTAAGCAATAGTCTTGATGGGAGAGGATGTAACCGGGTTACATTTGAGTTACATTTAGTGTTGGTGTACATGAGCACACTACGGTTGAGGTCAGTATTAACCGGTTTGAAAGGTTTTGAACCATTGGTTATTTTAACCAATCAGGGCAGGGGACCTTGGTGTGGTGGTGTGTCAGCCATCCACGTGTCGGTACACAGGTGTGTACATTACATTTTAGCTAGGTACGAATTTGGAATATTCTACTTAGTATTGCATATAGTTTATATTAGTTTATGTCGTAAAGCGGACTTTTTAATTAGGCAAAATAGGGCCTAATGTTGGACATTTTATTAGGCCCATAGGGGGCCTAATATTATGACTAATGTTAGGACCTAAATTAGGGGCCTGATAGTGGACGCAGATAGTGGATACAGTAGTACATAATTAGGTACCGCCATGTGTACCACGGTGGGTACAGTAGTACGTACAACCGTGGTGTACATAGACAGGATATAGAAGGGACACGGAAGATGTGCGGATTACGTACAGGTACGCGGCGAACACCAGCGAACGAACAAGGAACAAGCGGAAAAATCAGGTCGACTGATGGACGGAAGGCGTTTCTAATGGACGATGCGGATTGGTTGAAAGTAGGAACAAGGTAGATCTAAGGGTTTAATTGCTAATAAAGTTCTCCTTTTGCGTTCGATCTAGCAGATCGTTTTAGGGACGGCACCTTTGCGCCTCCCTCACTATTATATACCTGTACATACCGGGCGGGAGCACTTAGTGCATTTTTTGGCCCACCGGCAGACGTAGAGTGTTGGGAACTCACTCCACAACTCCGCCCGCAGTGTCTGCGATTCTTCGTGTAAAGGTTTTTTGGTTTTGGGAACGTGATCGAGCAGTGCTATCACCTTTTCCCCGTGAAGTTAACGTTTGGCCCCTAGAGTTCGGCTGCCTTAAGCGCCCCACGGGAACTCTAGGTGGATTTTAATATAAAATACCTATTCCTCGTAGAGTTTAGGCTAGGAGCGCATTGATTTGGGCGTTCCTTAGCTGTTTGAAGGCTTAGAGGCTCCGCGATCAGGCAGTGAAGACTTCCGCTGCCTGATCAAGTACCCCCCCCTACCGATCAACATCTGATCGATACTTCTTGCAAATCGTGATCGTGATCGCTGATCGCAAATCGCGCCAACTGCTACTTGAACGACTTCCGGTGCTTGATCAAGTCTGATCAAGGTATATTACGACTGGGCAGCAGCTTTGGCCCCTGATCGAGCCTTTCAGTACCTGATCGCGCTTGCAATCAAGACCTGATCGCACTTGCGATCAAGACCTGATCGCACTTGCGATCAAGACCTGATCTCATCTGCGATCAATACAGAATATTGTTGATCGACGGTTATTAACGTCAGCCAAAGCCTGATCGCGCCTGATCACGACCGATTGGCTTCGTTTCAGCGCCTGATCGCGTCGGACTGCCACCTGATCGCACTTGCGATCAAGACGGAATACTGCTGATCGTCGGTTATTAGCATCAGCCCAGACTTGATCAAGCCTGATCACGGTTAATTGACGTGGTTTAAGCACCTGATCGTACGTGATCAAGCCTGATCGCATCGGTTGTATCGTCACAAGTTAGTTAATTCAATCTTGCACCAAGAATTCGCTGTGCGCTGTCCCCGCCACCTGAGGAGCGACCCACGCCTAGCCGTCGGGTACACAAGGTGAGCAAGGACACAAGCAGTCGAAGACATCCGGAGGACCCCCTTCGTTAGTCGGCAGTCTGGGCGCCATGGTACCGCCTTATCAAGTCTCAAAAACTTCGATCAGCCGCTCCACCACATTTAAATTAATTTAGGCTAATTACATATTAAATATATTCAGTTTACAAAAATACTTAAGACTGCCAGGCGCGCGACCACGCCCGGTCGCGCGCGCAGTGAGTATTGTAACCTAAGGGAATTCTCTCTTACGCTACCTCCCTTTATAAGGGAAATCTTGTTACAAGGGGTTAGCGAAAGCTATCTGTAAACCACCCCGGGAATCTTGGCCCCGAGTAGGAGAGCTCTCTCCTACTATGCCCTTTTATAAGGGCGTATCGGCTAAGTAGTGGCGAACGCCACTTAAAGGAAAGTCTTCCTCTGTGCGCTAGCCGCACCGTGCGTGTACGCACCCGGCTACAGGCGCAACATACGTAATGCTTGTTCCCCTTCTCCCAAGTCCTTGAGACGCAGTAAGGTCAGCTGATTGGCCAACTCCAGATCTTCCAGCGTGCTGATAAAGTAGCCCACATGTTCTTGGGCAGCGCCGGTCGGCGAATGGGTATCCTTGATCGGGAATTCCGCACGCATCGCAGCCACATTAAGTCGATGGAGGTACTCGATCGGCGTTTCATCGCACCTTTTCCTCATGTGGTGATACCTCCGAGCAGTAGAAAATCCGTAGTGGCAGTACTGCCTTTCAAACTCCATACATATTAGACTCCAATAAGACCGGACATCCCGACTTAACTGCTGGATCCGATTCGCAGCAGGTCCCTTCATCAGATCTCGGAAGATCAGACAAGTTCTTTATTTGGTGTCAGATCACGGAGGAAGGCGGAATTTGTTCAGCTGAACCACGATCAGGCTTGCTCTTCGTCGACATCTTTGACCGTAAAGTCCTTCAACTCAGTGCTTGAGGCCATGCGAATTCGTAGAATCGCCGTCAAATTAAAGTCAAACGCCGTCGTCGAGGCTAGGTTCCTTACGCGTCCTGCCTATGCCCGTACAACCGTAGTCATCGTCAGTTTCGCTGGTCGACTCCATGTCGAAGTCGCTGCTACTTGCCAATAAGCGAGGGCGGGCTGGGTGTAACTTCCGTTTTGTCTTGAAAACCGTTCTAACACCTTCAGACACATTGCCTGTTTAAGTTATTGACTGCATTTTTCGACGTCCGCATAAATAGCCTCATTTTCCTGGACCGATCGTCTTGGTGCAAGAGGGCGCAGAGGTGATCGGCCTCGATATGTGCCGTAACGCTTCATCCTAGCTTTGAACATGGCTTCCATGCTTGCTTCCATCGAAGGCGAGGTGACTGGATCGGTCTTGGGGGGTGCCAATACCTGTGGGCGCCTGTAGCTGGTGCGTAAACGCACGGTGCGTCTAGTGCACAGAGGAAGACTTTCCTTAAGCGTCGATTCGCCGCTACTTAGCCGATACGCCCTTATAAAAGGGCTTAGCGTGAGATAACTCTCTCGCTCGGGGCCAAGATTTACCCAGTTTTCGGTTAGCGTATGCTAACGCTAAAGCGTAACGCTTTCCCTTAGTAGGGACTAGCTAGGGGAGGTACTCCCCTGCTACAACACTCACAGCACGCTCGACCCTTGCGATCGAGCGTCTAGATGGATTCAGTGTTAAAGGGAAACTGATTTTTATTTACTATGTAATCAGCCTAAATTAATTAACTAACGTAAGCTATATGTAATACTAAGTAGAACTTACTCAATTCGTACATAGCCGAAATGTAATGTACACCACCTGTGTACCAACACGTGGCAGCCTGCCACGCCTTCACTAAGGACCCTCGCCTTGATTGGTTAAAACAACCAAATAGGTCCAAACCTTTCGGACCGGTCAATACTAGACCTCAACCGTTGTGTATTTACGTACACCAACGTAACTCAATGTAACCACGTTACATCCTCCCCCATCAAGACTATTGCTACGCAATAATCAGTTATAGTTGGGAACCGCAACTGCCAGAACTCTGGCATCAAATGAACACCTTTAGTGGTGGTGAAGATTCTCCTCGAGAAGAGGATGTCGACTATTTTCACTCCGATATCTCGGAGGAGGGTGCCCTTGGGGATAGCTCCCCTAAGGTCGACCGCTCCTACAACGCCGAACGGCGATGTCGGCAGCCTAATCCGTTCCCCACACGTGGGGAAAATGCGCTAACTAGCGCGTCACCATTACCCACCTCGAATGACAAATCCGAATCGCCGAAGGCGATTATTACCAATGCATTGTACGCGGCTCAAGAGTCTGAGCTTTCTGCACAGGCACAAAAGGCTGCGTTACGCGGCCCCAAAAGCCCGTCACGGGCGGCATATAATTTTGCGGGCCCTCGTGACCCCCCAAAGTGGGCTAAAAATGAGGTAAAGAACGGTTTAACCTTTTATACCCCTGACCCTGCGGGTTAACAGCCGCATCAATACGAACGCCGGAAACAACTCCGGGAAAGACTTCTCACGCAGAAGCAGTTCACTGGCGCCTCATACCGAGAGCTTCTCGAAAAACAGGCACAGGGTGCCCATGTTTAGAACCCCCGCGAGGTTCCCTTCGTTCCCCATAAAGAAGAGAATGCCGAAGAGGCAGAACAAAAGTTCCGCGCTTGGGCGGAAGGGAGAAACGTCTCCCTAGCTTTACTGAGCTGCACAGCAGCTATTACTTCCGTGACGTTCGGGTGGAGAGGGCGTTGCGCCTGGCGTTTGCCAGAGCCAAAGCGATGGGGAAATTACGTGCCCCTTATGGCACGCGCTATGTCAGCGCACCCCTGCCCCCAACGCGGTGCCAGAGAACAGTGCGAGCGCCGCGTCTGACTCCGGCGAACTCCCAACTACTGGGAGTTAAGGGGATTCTCCTGCCCCTTTGGTCGTCGACTAGCAGCGGGATTCTTCCGCTCGAAAGCGTCAACGACGTCTCGGCAATCCTGCCGCAGGGGAGTCTCGGACTCCCACGAACTCTGTGAATGTGGATAACCTTTCCACTTCACCAGATACTGGGTTTCACCCCGGTGATGGCGTCGCGCCATCAGACTCTCCAAATGGTAATGTGGAGTACCTTCCGAATCGAGAATTGGAGGAGGAGGTCGCACAATTGCGACGTGAGATTTACGCGCGCTGTGATCGTCACAGCCGTCGCATTCTGGAAGTCCAGGAGGGACTCCACGATGAGGGGAGTGCGATTGACCGCATCGAGAGGCGGATTGACTCTCTCGAGTCGACCGTTGCGGAGCTTCGTGGTCGGATTTTAACCCTGTCGGAGTTATTCCACCCTGCCGCGTCTTACGGCTATCCGCCTTCTCAGCCTCCTCCAAGAGGGGATACGCCTCCGGTTCTGGTATGGATTAAGCATACCCACGTAGAAGGTTGGATGCGTACGCATCGCCTTCGGAATATCCAAGGTGTACGCCAAGCCCTTTCGGGCTAGCACCTTGAAAGGCCCCACAAACCTGGGGCGCAGTTTGTTTCGTAACACGTTAGAAACTGCATGTGTAGGAAGGTTTTAGCGTTTAATAAAACAATTTCTCCTACTTATACGCCCTTTTGTTACGCCGACCCTTGCGGTCGGCCTGTTCCTTTTTCTTGTCTTGGCTTTCCGCCATGGCGTCGCAAACGTGTCGTAAGACACTAAGGCGCGTCGATAAAAACTTATCGATGTGATTGCACAGATACAGGGCTGACATCGGGGAATCCCCCCCCCCCTCAAGCCCTGGTCCTCACACACGTGGCGTCTACGGAACCCTCGGATTCACTAATCCGTTCACGTAAAACTGGGTAAACCCCGTAGATGCATGGACCGAATTGTTTATAGCAAATTCGGCCATAGGAAGCATCTCACTCCAACTATTTGGAGAATCCGTACATAAACTCCGGAGAATGTCCTCTACAACGCGATTAACGCGTTCCGTTTCACCGTCCGTCTGCGGGTGATCCGCAGTGGACATGAGGAGCTTGGTGCCCAGCACCTTAAACAGCGCCCCCCAAAACTGTCCCGTAGAACGGGGATACCGATCCGATACAAGGGAATAGAGTAGACCATGCTGTCGAAAGACACGGTCTAGGAACACTCTCGCTGTTCCTTGTCCATCAATGGACTCTGGCACCACCGCCAGGTGAGCCATCTTGCTCAAACAGTCTACAAAGACCAAAATGCCGGTGTTACCGGCCTTATCCTTCGGAAAACCGAAGTTAAAATCCATACTGATGGATTTCCAAACTCCGTAGGAACCGATAAGCTCGCCAAAGACGCCGCTGAATCTGCAGAGGGTTTGACCCCCTGACACGTCTCACATGTGCAAATATACGCACCGACCCTCTTATACGTCTTGTACCACCAATAAAAAGCGCTTAAAGCGCTTTAGGTCTTATCCCGACCTAAATGACCCCCGGTAGGGGCGTCATGTGCCTCAAAGAGGAATCTGTACTTCAGTTCCTCATCATGAGGAACAACCACCCGCGGAGTGTCCTCCGCGCTCGTGCTATAATATAGCAAACCGTCACAATAACTGTAACGGTGTAACCGAGCTCTAGCTCGACTCGACAGGGTAGGCTCAGACGAGCCAAGTCCCTTTTCACCCAATGCGCTGATAAGCGCCGTACATTGTGTTTCTTTCCCATACGCCTGGCGTACGAGATCCACCACAGACGAAGTGATGAATGTCGCGTGAGCGAGCTCGTAATCGGGACGACGCGACAACGCGTCTCCAAGTACATTCTGTTTATCAGGTTTGTACTTTACCTCAACGTTGTACTCCGCAAAGATGGAGAGCCAACAGGCCATCCGTTGCGATAGATGAGGCGACTTTGTCGCTGTCCGTAAGGACGCGTGGTTAGTATAAACCACGAAACGGCTTTGAGCCGGGTAGGTGAACCCTAAATTTGACAAGATCATACTTCATCGCAAGTAGCTCCTTGTCATGAACGGTATAATTCCGTTCTGCAGCTTTAAGCTGCCTCGACTCAAACGCGATCACGCGTTCTCTTCCTGCATCATCTGCTTGTAACAAAGCACATCCGATTGCGAAATAGGAGGCGTCGCAGACGACACTAAATGGTTTCCCAGAATTTGGGAGATCAATAACGGGAGATTTCAACAATATCCCCTTAACCGCTTCAAAAGCGTTTTGGTGTTTGGTTTCCCAACACCAATCAACGTCCTTCTTAAGAAGTTCAGTTAATGGCTTCGCCATTTCAGCGTAGTTCTCGCTGTACTTTGGAGGTAATTGGCTAATCCAAGCCACTTCCGTAAATCTCTAAGATTTACAGGCGAAGGCCACTCCACAATGGCTTTCACCTTCGCGGGATCCACCTGCACTCCATCCTTACCGATGAAGCATCCGAGGAAATGAATTTCCTCAGCACCAAAAATACATTTGTATGCGTTTGAATAGAGTTTATGCTCTCGCATACATTCAAGCACAGCTCGAAGGTGTATAAGGTTCGTCTGAACATCAGACGAGTCGCCTTCCGCGCGACTATGAACGAATTTATCGTCGAAGTACGTCTGAGCGTACTTTCTATGAGGGCGGAAGAGTTGAGTCACCAAGCGATTAAAAGTCGCTGGTGCATTTGAAAGCCCTTGTGGCATAACAAGCCACACCCACAGCATTCCACTAGGAGTGCTGAACGCTGTAAGCGTAATATCGGACGCTCGCATGAGCACCTGATAGTACCCGTCCACCAGATCTAAGGCGCTGTAAACAGTACAGCCTGTCATATTGTTCTGGAAGACATCCTTCCGAGGAATCGGAGTTTGCATTGGTACAGTATCTGCATTCAGCTTATTGTACGCATGCACAATGCGCCACTTTCCGTTCGGCTTACGAACACAAAAAGTGGGAGATGAGTGGGGAGACTTGCTCTCCCGTACCATCCCTGCCTCTTCTTTCCCCTTGAATAATGCGTCGATGACGTCGCATTGTTCCTTGGGGAGAGGCCACTGCCTAGTGGCGAAGTATTTGGTTCCAGGAACCAAGTCAATTTCATGTCGGACTCCCCGATCCGGTGGTAACCTCATCTGCGGGTTGTCACTAATGACATCTCCTAATTCCTTAAGTAAGGAATGGTACTGGTCCTCAGGACCCGCAAGGATCTGGGGCCGCTTCGGTCATTCAATGTCTGTTTGGTTTGCACCAAAACTGACTCGTCCATCGTGGATGAGGAGTTCAACTCCTCCTCCGGACGCAGCACGACGATATCGTCGAGTTCACCTGCTTTTACAGCAGTCTCAAACTCGTTGAAGGAGATCTCCTCCAACGACAACAGTTCGCCTACCCCAGGCAACCGTTCAAGGCTTACGCCTTCTGTTACAATACCTGCCACACTATTCAGCATCCGATAGGACTGTTGACTACTGGCCTCGGGACTCGTCCCGGGACCCGGATGGGGGAGTCAATTGCCCCATCTATTGGAAGCGCCTCGCGTCTATCCACAGAGTTCTTCACCTCTACTACCGGTGACCCGCCGGTCTCACCTACAACGGCGTGTTCGGAATCAATTCCGACGTGCGAAAGAGACGAATGACGGGTCTCTTCGCTTGGAAGCGCCTCGCGCTTAACCACAGGGGTCTCTACCCCTCCACTGGAGTCGCAACATTTTCGCCTAACATGGCGTGGTCGGGAACCCCGACCTGCAGAAGAGACAAATCTTGTGTCTCTTCTCTACGAAACGCCTCACGCTTAACCTCAGAGAAATCCATCTCTACCTCTGGCGACTCACCAGTCTCGCCTATATCAGCGTGGGGATTAACCGCCGAATCCCCCTCGTCAAGGAACACTTCCTTGACCTCATTGGGACTGATCATCTCAGACATCCTAATCTCTGGCATCTCTCGCCAGAATCGCTTTTGCGATCGAGCAAAGGTGGGTTCATGACTCGCTAATGCTTCACCCGATCGCGGGTGCGTTGAGCCAATGGACTTATACTTCCAGTCTATCCATGGCTCGTGGCGTTCAGCCACTTCATGCCCAGAATGAGGTCATACCTTGAGTCCAAATCCAGGACAAGGCAACGTTCTAACCTGTCAAAGTCTGCAAACTTCAGCTTAAGTTCGATCGAGACCTTGGGTACAGAAACCTGTACTCCCGTCGATAGACGGACCGTGACAACGTCACGAGAACGTCCCTTTAGGGCCTCGGCATACAGCCGACTCTTCTCTACAGAAGCCCGTCTGACATAATTGTCAGACGCTCCAGAGTCTATCAAGACTCTCCAAGTCTTATCAAAGCCTTTCACGTTCGCAAGGACGACCAGTAAACCTGGCTGGTACACCAACTCGGTGCTAGAAAGCACCTTCTCTCTCGGGGCTTTGTGTTGTCGTCCACTACCCTGGGGCTTAACAGCACTGAGGGATCCCCCAGTAGGGCGCCCCGCACCTACTGGGAGCCGTCGTTTCCCGACGGCTTGGGCCAGGGCCTTTTACCCGCCCTCGGCTCCTTATAGCGAGTGTCTCGCTGGGGGTTTCGCGGACATCTGTTCCGCAGATGATCCGTACTTCCGCACTGGAAGCATCTTAGCGGCCCATGCCACTGCAGCATTGCAGGATCTCCGCTTCGAAGCCCTGCGGAAAGGAGTCAGAGTGACTCCTAGCGGGAGGTTTCTCTTTTGCTTCGACCTGGCTATAGTCCATGGGTTCAGGACCCACCTTAGAGGAACGAAAGTTCCTTTCGGCGTTAAACTCCATCTTAAACGCCTCCCCCAGGGATTGGGGTCGGCATCGAAAGAGCTCCGAACGCGCTGGACCTTCTTTCAGGCCACCCATGAACACGGGAATGAGCACATCGTCCGAATACGCTTTCGCGTACATCCCTGCCAACAGGGTCTTAAGTTCTTGGATGTATGTCTCCAAGTCCCTTGTGCCCTGACGGCACCTCAAAAACGGCAGCTGATTCTGGAAAAACAGATCAGACGTAGCATAAATGTCCATAATATTTTGATTTAAGGACTCCCCAGGTCGGGAACACGTTCGTGACCGAATCCGGACACGTAAACGCCCATGCACGGTCTTTACCCTTAAGATGGGTTAATCCAATTCCCACTTGCAAGTGATCCTCGATCCCATTCGCATGTGGCGGAGGCCGTTTCGACCTCGCGAAGCCACACATAAAGGTTATCACCTTTTTCACCGGTGAAATCCTTTATCTTAAAGGACAACGGAGGGCGCACCCCCGTAGACGCGGAGTGACTTCCACGAAAATTCGCCTCATGGGCGATGAGGGCGTTAACCCTCTCTCGCACGGCATCAAGGCCCTGCTCCACTAGGAGCTGCATGACATCGTCACCCAATATGGAAAACAGCCTCTTATGCTTCTTGTTGGACGGGGGTTAGCTTACCCCAATCCTCCTGATTCATAATTTGCAGAGGATGCCGTCTACCAACACAGGTGTTGGATTGACTCCAAGTGTTACCAGATGTAGCCGATGCGTAAACGCACGGTGCGTCTAGCGCACAGAGGAAGACTTTCCTTAAGCGGCGATTCGCCGCTACTTAGCCGACCGTTAGCGTGAGATAACTCTCTCGCTTGGGGCCAAGATTTACCCAGTTTTCGGTTAGCGTATGCTAACGCTAAAGCGTAACGCTTTCCCTTAGTAGGGACTAGCTAGGGGAGGTACTCCCCTGCTACAACACTCACAGCACGCTCGACCCTTGCGATCGAGCGTCTAGCTGGATTCAGTGTTAAAAGGGAACTGTTTTTTATTTATTATGTAATTAGACTAAATTATTTAACTAACGTAAACTATATGTAATATTAAGTAGAACTTACTCAATTCGTACCTAGCCGAAATGTAATGTACACCACCTGTGTACCAACACGTGGCAGCCTGCCACGCCTTCACTAAGGGCTATCGCCCTGATTGGTTAAAACAATCAATAGTTTCAAACCTTTCGGATCGGTCAAACTAGACCTCAACCGTTGTGTATTTACGTACACCAACGTAACTCAATGTAACCCCGTTACAGCGCCCCTGGGGCCCTACTGGCATGCCGCCCCTCGTTGCCGCATGTCCCTTTTTTTCGTGTGACTGGTACCGGATCCATGGTCATCCGCTCCACACTGACCTCCAACTCGAACGAGCACTTGGAGGAAGGTGGCGACCCATAAAGCGATCTATTATCATAGAATGACTTTTCGACAAGTGATTGCACGAAATTTGGGGTTTCTAACGCGATTGTGGGAGTTGGGCGGCGCACCGCCCCCACCAATGGCGTCAGATGGTCATGTAGTGTTGACGTGGATTGTTTTAACTTCCACTTATCCATTTCGAACAACTTGCAAACACCATTAACATTCTTGACCTCCATCCCAACCTCGGCTAGCATCGCCAGAAAATTCTTAACCAGCTGCAGCGGCCGATCGGAGTCGATCGGTTCGGTTGTAGGCCCGTGTAATCGATCCGGAATTAGGGTTTTGACAGTTTGCATGACCTAGTTTTCGCGAAAGAATTTCTTCAGCTCGTAGATGTAGTACATCCTGGTCACCTCCCTGTCATCCAAAACCCCATTACCGATCTACGACTTTTCCTCCAAGTCGTCATCGTCCGAGAGCATTGCGAACCTCGGCTTGGGTTTCTTCATTGGTAATTCAGGAGGATGGGGGTGATCCGCCCCCATAGTGTTCTTCACATCATGCAATTGTTTTACGTCGAAATACATGGGATCAGGAACAGGGTCCTGATCCCTTTTGGGACTATAGAAAGACTTGCTATAGTCCCGACCGGCTCCGATCGGAGCCTTGTGGGGAGGAATAAACTTGTTAATCTCGATCTGGTCCTCCACCTGGCCAGATCGATCATTGCCATCCTTTTCCACGACCACGACACGAGGCGATAAGCGTTCCTCGTGCCGATCGGCTCCTCCAGGAGCGGTATGGGGAGTCGTAAAATCATTAATTTCGATTTGATCCTCCCCTTGACCAGATAGAACATCGGCATCCTTTCCAGCTAGTATTATGCAAGGTGATATGCGTTTCTTGCATCCTCTCCAGAGAGTATACATATCAAAACTTACAAAATCCAAACTTTTCTCAATATCGCGGTGATATCCACAGTCACAAAATGATCCGGGAACGCGCGCCATTGTGGTGGAGTCCAGTTCGAAATCAAACACCGAAGTGTCCGGAACTGAGCCACAATCGCGCCCAGCCGACCAACTTACGGGGGGGAGGTACCCAGCGAATCTTGGCCGGATGCCGATCGGGCGACCGATCGGCATCGCAGGACGCCGAGTCCGATTTGTCTTGCGTCTTATCTTGTGTATACATTGGTGTGGGTGGCTACACAATCGGTGTACCGTCGCTTAGTGAAGACCTTGGCAGGTAAATAATATGGGTGTACCACTTCTGGGGTACTTGATCCAAAATTCCAACGAAAAGATAATCCAATGTAGTCGATCTGCAAATGGAGCGGAAACCGTCACTCCAAATGCGGGTAAAATCTGGTACTTGACTGCGCATATGTGGAGAAGCGTATGGAAGATTTTGGGGACAACTGTTGTGAACATGGACGGGCCATCCGGAGCAGAAGCGAAGCAGGGTACAGGAACATGATGGTAAGCGACAGACGGAAAATATATCAGGTTGACTGGTCGATGATTCATACCAGGTTGGGTAGAGTTGATTGGTAGATATTAGGCTATTGGTTGATTTTAGGATATAAGGAATAATAAGTTCTCTTTTTGCGTCCATTCAACACGATCATCGATTGGGACGGCGTGATAACCTCGCGCCTCCCTTTCATTGCATACGCACCTTCACACGTCCCGGGCGGGAGAACGTAGTGCACTTTTTGGCCCACCGGCAGACTTAAAGTCCTTGAGAACTCGCCCTCAACTCCGCCCGCCGTGTCAGTGGCCCCTTTTCGTAAAGGCTACTGGGAGGGAAGGCTGATCGAGCCAAGTGTTCTCGCCTCCTCCCCCATTGGTTTACACCTATCCTCTAGAAGTTCGGCTGCCTTAAGCGCCCCTTGGGAACTCTAGGTGGATTTTTTTGTAAAATCCGTCGATATGCACATAGAAAAGGCAGATCGATCCCCTTCATCTTAAATTGAGGCTAGTAATACAAATATATTGGGTATTTCCTTAGCGATCTAGGCTTAAGAGGATCGACGATCAAGTGGTGAAGACTTCCGCCACGTGATCAAGTACCCTTCGCTGATTTCCACTAGATCGACAGCATCGATCTGTGATCATCGATCTGCGACCTGCGATCTGCGATCATCGACCCGCAATATCGCCAATTCGTGCAAGATCAACTGGGTCGATCTGCGATCTGCGATCTTCGAACCCCAGTTTTTCCTCGGGATCTCGAATCTACGATTTTCCACCAGATCTACACCTGTCGACCCTGCTACGAGTACGCTTGATCTGCATCGGAATTGCACTGATCTACGTCCCCAGTCACCTGGAGAGCGACCCACGCCCAAACCGTTGGGTACACAAGGTGAGCAAGACATATTCCTGTCACAGTAAAAACGGAGGACCCCTTCGTTAGTCGGTAGTCTGGGCACTGTGGTAACGACTGTCCAAGCCTCAAAATTTGGTCCAGCCGCTCCACCACAGACAGCAGTGAGTAATCCAGCCAATAGTTTCTTGGCACTTGACTGCAGATCGCAGTGAGTAATCCAACCAATTCCTGGGACTTGACTGCATATCGCAGTTAGTAACCCATCCAGTAAAACACGTTCCAAACGTGGCGGGAGTTGAGGGGTGAGTGAACGTAATGGAAGCTTCCCGTCGTGGGACTTCCGGTGGAGCTCTGTCCTGGCCGGGATTAAATGAGCAAGAGGGGACCGTGTTAGCCCTCTGCTCACAATGGAGCGGTGACTTATGCAACCCAATGTAATACGAACACTATATTTTATAACAATTAAAATCGAATATGTAAAATATGTAAACTGCATGTAAACCGTGTGCCTTAACTCAAATCTGCGTATGTGGTGGAGCGGATGATCAAAGTTTTTGACGCTTGATCAGGCGGTACCACGGCACCCGGACTGCCGACTAACGAAGGGGGTCTTCCTATTGTCCTTGACCCTTGTGTTTCTGCTCACCTTGTGTACCCGCGGCTTGGGCGTGGGTCGCTACCCAGGTGGAGGGGATGTAAACGCGGCAATTTATTGATGCAAGATTGGGGGGAACTTGTAACGAGTTGACCTATGTGCTGATCAGAAGTGATCAAGTACAATCAAGCTCGGATCAGGTGTGATCAGGCCTGATCAGCAGTGATCAGGCTTGGGCAGGCACTAAACGTCGTTGATCAGCTGTGATCAGGCTTCATCAGGCTCGATCAGGTACTGAAAGACGTTGGTCAGATGTGATCAGACTTTATCAGGCTTGATCAGGTGCTAAAAGTAGTTGATCAGCTGTGATCAGACTTGATCAGGCTTGATCAGGCACTAAAAGTAGTTGATCAGCTGTGATCAGACTTGATCAGGTGCTAAAAGCAGTTGATCAGCTGTGATCAGACTTGATCACGCTTGATCAGGTGCTAAAAGTCGCCCAGGTACAAGTTGGTGCGATCTGCGAGTTGTTGATCGCGGGTCACGATCTGCAGAGTGTCGATCAGGTGTTGATCGGCGAAGGGGGTACTTGATCATGCAGCGGAAGTCTTCACTGCCCGATCACGGAGCCTCTGGAGTCTTAACTGATAAAGGAACACCCAAATATATGTATTCCTAGCCTAGACCTACGAGAGGGGGGTAAATTTCACTTAATCCACCTAGAGTTCCCGTGGGGCGCTTACAGCAGCCGAACTCTAGGGGCCAAACGTGAAACCAAACGTGGAGAGGTGAGATCACTGCTCAATCACACTCCCAAGACCAAAAAACCTTTACAGAAGAGCCGCTGGCACAGCGGGTGGAGTTGAGGGGTGAGTTCTCAACACTCTACGCGTGCCGGTGGGCCAAAAACGCACAAAGTGCTCCCGCCCGGGACGTAGAGGTGTATATTAACTAAATGGAGGCGCTAGTTGCCGTCCCTGAGGTGTCCTTAGTGTTTGGACGCAAAAAGAGAACTTTATTATTGCTTAAAGCCTTAGATCTACCATTTCTCTAATTTCAGCCAATCAGAACCGTCCATTACAGCGTTCTCCGTCCACCAGTCCACCTGATTCCTCCGTCGTTAGTCGGTGTTCGTCGGTGTTCGCTGAGTACCTGTACGTAATCGTCCCATCTTCCCATGCCCCGTCTATGTCCTGTCTATGTGCACCACGGTTGTACACGCAACTGTATACACCGTGGCACACACAATCGTATACAATTACGTACCCCAATTTTGCCCGCAATCAGACCCCTAATTAGGCCCATAATTAGGCCTTAATTAGGCCCAATTATAACACGCTTTACGACAGCCGCCCCTGATCCTCGTCCCAGCCGTACAGCGGTTGGGGCGAGGGTCGATCATCCCGTTGGATATCATGGATCATGCTACCGTTGGTCGATTTGTCCACACCCATCACTCTGCCCCTTCTCCCGCCTATCAGGTCCCAATCTATCAGACCGTTACCGTTAGTGGTATGACCCTCGCGATCCAACGTTCATCATCCACCAACCGTGGCATCAACGATCAAGCTGTATCGATCAGGCATTTCTGCATTTCCATCATGCAAGCGATAACGGACGGCACCCCGGCGAACACCGCCAACGCTCCTGCCCTGGGTCGGGCCGCAGCTGATCAGGCGATCGCTGCCATCAATCAGGCTTACAGCTTACAAGAGGCCCTCCACGCGCGCGATGATCTTATCGCCATGTTATCCTACTCGCTCGCGATGAGCGAAGACACTATCACGATGCTTCGGCAGCAGCTCGATCGTGCCAAACGCGTCGTGGTGGAGCGAGATACTGAGATCAAGCGGGCCGCCTTCAAACAGCTCAAGCCATTGCGTGACTTCGTTGACACCACAGTCAACGATCTCCAGGCTAAGTTGAAGACCGTCGAAAACGCTGTGGCTGATCAAGAAAAAACCATGGCCGATCAACGCGCCCAGATCCGGGATCTGGACAGCCGTCCCGTGATCGCTATCTGCGATCGGTGCATGAGGACACTATCGCTGATCAAGCGAGAGAGCTGGATCAGCTTCAGCAGTGCATGGCCAAGTTACAAGAAGAATACGATCGGGCTGCTTCTAGGAATCCGCGCTTGGTCAACCAGGCGTTCAAGATCACCGCCGAGATTGATAGGCGCAAACACCAGTATAATCGCCTCCGGAAGAAGAATAAGTCCAATTGCATGAAGATGGACAAATATACCGCCATCATGGCCCAGACGCAGGAAATATATGATCGGGTCGAGGGAGTGTCTGACCTCCAAGCTGAACTGGGTGATCTAACGCCGCATATTCTCAGCTAGAGAAGGAGCTTTCCACCGTGCAATGCCGCTTCGATCAAGTTTCCGCAGAACGCGACACGCTACGCAACCAACTGCAACAGGTTCAAGACGAAGTCATGCAGTTGCGCTCGTTTCACTCGGACCTTCAGTCCCAGTTGGCTGGTATGTCGTTGCGGATGCAGATCACACCGGCTGTCGGCACCCCTCCGGCAGGTTCTGATCAAGCCACATCGCCGGCTAGCCTTCCCGATGCTTCTACAGACGGCCGCGCCGCCCCTTCGCCTAATAGGCGTATTCAGCGTTCCCGATCTTCCTCTCGGTCGAAGCGGCCACGCCTCCTTTCCCCCCATTTCGAAGGCGAAGACGGAGGACGATGATCCCCCAAGTCCTGATCAGGACGATGAAGGCGGATTTCCTGACCCGATCGCTTCCATTCCCTCTACTCCCACAATTAGCGAGATCGGGAGCGAGGATTTACCTGATCAAGGCGCCGCCGGGTCTTTTTTTCCTCGTACGGGTGATTTCAAGACGTTGATCGCGGTGCCTGATGATGCCAGTGACGCCGACATCCTGCCGTGGACACCATATCAACTCGGTGGGTTCGATCTGAGTAGCGTCACGGCTCAAGTGGTCTTTGACTACTTGACCCGCCCCGCAGGATGGTTGTTCCCGGCCGCCGTGCATGCCCCTCCGGCTGATTCGTGGTTCAGTCATTTGATCACCCAGACGGAAGTGGAGCTGTTATATTTTCAATGCCCTTGAGGCGTTTTCACGACCATGCTGCCGCCCATTTCTTTCCGCTCAGTCGGCTGGTTCGCCGACTTTGAGACGAAGTACCGGTCGTCTCTCGACCATCACGCGCTGGCGATCTGGGAGCCGACGCATTACCTCCCCATCGCGAAAGGCCTTCGCGAGACGGATGCCTTCTTCCGAGTCTACTACAATGATCTGCGCCAACGCAGAAGTCGTGCCGGGCGACATGGAAGAGGGTTGTGGACTTTGTCCTGCGGGGAATGATCGACGGGAAGTGTGATCTCGACATTTTCCTGGACCCGTCGACCACCCATTGTGCTCGCAACCATCCTTTGAAGTATGCCCCGGCCGACGATGGGGCGTGGTACTCAGGGTTCCTTTCAGACCCGCCACCTCGGACCCTATTGGACGCGTTGAGGGAGGTTGATGACTTTGAACCTTTGCGGGTTCAATATCGTTTTTCCACCGAAAGCCACCCTGGCCGTAAAATTCCTCGTATTCGTCGCAAGTTCTTTGGGTCTGGTTAGTCGGTTGATAGTTTTTTCTTTAATCAATAAGCACTTTTGATCATGCCATTTCCACTGTTGCTTCCTTACTTCTCAATGCATAATATAAATCGGTATTCCGTCGCCTCATCTGTCGTTGCTCCATCAACATGTCTCGCAATATCAATCGTAAACACATCGCTTCAAGTCATTCATCATCTCTTCACCTATTGTGAGTTTCATCAATCATTTTCCCTCAATCGGAGGTTCTTCGATCGTAATTACATGATCTGTCCGCTGATCACGCATTAGTTGGACTCTTCGTCCACTTGCATTACATCAAACCGATGTCTGTTGACTACCTTCCTTTCGAAATCCTTATCATCGCATCACAGTTCAGATCTGCCTCGTCTACCCACGACGGCTCAGCATGACCTTTCCAGTAGACTTGGTATTTGCGTAACGTATTTCCATACCTGGTCTTTCGACCAGATCGGACATCGGTGATACGATCAACTTCAAATTCATCTGGATCTATCGTCCTTTTCCAGCTGTCTTCGGGTAACAAAGCTTCATCGAAGTCAAAACTATCCTCTATTCCGACTGTTAGCGCAGTAGTAGAGCGATCTGGAAATTCCTTGACCAATTTCAACTTGGACAGGTGCACTACTAGGAAAATACGATAGTCGGTGACAGCTGTACCAATCTCGCCGCATGATTACCGATCACATCATCGACGCTGAAGGGTCCATGCCACATAAGCGCCAGTTTCTTCGCGAACCCTTCTTTCACCCGATCAAGATATAACCAGACCCTTGATCCCGTTTCGATCTTGTGTGGTGTCACTTGATCATTTTGCATCTCAGCTCGCTCGGCTATCGCTTGATGCAATCGAGTGCTCACTTGGTCGCGGGCGTATCTGTAGTATTTCTGCAACTTATATCTCCACCGGCGAGCATCTCGGTCTTTACGCCTAATTCCACCCAGTTGTAATGTCGATTCCAACGACGATCGCGGATCCCACCCATACGCCAAATAAAATGGTGTCTCTCCGCGAATGCGATCAGGGGTCGATTTCAGCGCGAATACCAGACGCTCTTCATACAAGCTCCAATCTTTCTGGACGACATCTGATACATACATCTTTATTGCCCGTGTAACCGTCTTCACCGTCCTTTCCGCCTTGCCGTTCGCCTGTGGACGGTATGCCATAGTGGCACTCTGACGTTTTCCCACGATTTTGTTGAACGCACGAAATACTTCCGACATAAAACTCGGTTCTCGATCATGCCGGATCACCTCACTAGCCCCGAATCGTCGAAATACACATTCTTCATAATTTTCGGCGACTTTCTGCGCTGTGCGAGACGATCCAGCTTTCGCGATCGCCATACCCGTGAACAGATCCGTCCAAATCAGCAGTTCAGTATGTCCATCCGTAGATCGGGGTAGTGACGTGATATGATCCATGGCTATCACTTGGAATGTGTAATTAGCCTCGATATTCCCCGGCGACATGCCCTTGATCGTAGGCTTGCCCTTCCCCGTCTCGCAATCTACGCATTGTCCAACAAACATTTGTACACTTCGGAATAGACCACGCCAATGGAATTATCGTCTGATCCGCTGATATGTACGCCCTAGGACTTGGTGTCCTACTTCCAAGCTCACATGATAATGGTGGAGGACATCTGCATGTAGGGTCTCGGGTAAGACGAGCTTAATCGAAGAGTGTCGATCGTCCTGATCATCTTTGTCACCGCTGGCTTTTCCTTTAGCCATATTCCCACCGTAAATCAGCAATCCTTGTTCGTCGACATCGTAGTTGTCAGCAATTTTCGCGCAATCCTTTACCTCGTCTGCGCTCAATTGTGAGACGTCACCATACATATAACTTCGCAAATCATGAATCCATTTCTCTTCGTCCTGCGCCTTTTTCACCCGTTCCGCCCTTATCCCGGCTATGGATATATCGGGCCACGTTGACGGTCGCGGCTGACGGAGGTTACGTGATCGTGTCATCACTAGCACTTGTGGGGCAGTGGGATCTTCGTTCCACGTGATCACTTCCGACAACCTGTTGAGGTCGGCCAATTCCTCCAGATGTTTCTCGTCATAAATTTCAAATTTTGTTCCACTCTGCATGGCCATAGTGGTGATATGATCTGCACTCTTATGCCACTCTTTTGACATGCACCAGATCATGATCAGTCCATTCGCGAAGGAAGTTAAACACACGCTGTTGCAACACTTGCAATCGCGGAGCTTTACACTCTATTTCACCGCGCATTTGCCGGATTACCAAATTCGAATCTCCACACACGATCATCCTTCCCTTGGGATATCTCGACAGTAGGTCCAAAATTAAAAGCAATCCATGGTATTCCGCTTCGTTCACCGTGATATCAGGTGCATGATCGGCTACCGCGGTCATAATCTTCCACTCCGTTAATTTCCATACGATAGCGCCGAACGCACCTACACGTCGCTTGACACTTGCAGATCCATCGAAACTAATCACGTAGAGTTCTTCGCCTTTCTCAACCGTAGGGGGTGGTGGTACTTCAATCATCTGCCGCGGTTGCTTTTGTGCGATCGCAATCAGTGCTTCATCGATTTCGGTGCGAGGAGTTTCCTCTTCTCCCCGAACACATTTCCTGATCTCGAGGTACCATTGTGATAAGATCGCAGCCCATCTGCCCAGTCGTCCGTCCAGCCCGTTGGATGTCAGTAACCATTTCAACCTGGATAAACGTGACAAGACAGTAATCGTCTTTCCGACCAGCATCGTGAAGTAAACATCCAAAACCCGTAGAAGTGCCAGAACTTCCTTTTCGACGGGGCTGTAATTCAGCTCACCGTTCTTCAATGTTCGGCTGGCGAATGCGACGGTACAATACACTTGATCATGTTCTTGAACCAGCGCGGTGGATACCGCCCATTTGCTGGCGTAAACCACGAGCACCGGCGTTTTGTTCTGATCAAAGTGGCGCAGGGTTGGGGCTGACGCAATCTTCGCTTTCAGCATGCTGAATGCTACTTTTGCCCTGATTAATCGATCGACTTCATGATCCGTATTATCCTTGCTCAACGATCGGCTCTTTAACTCTTGATAATCCATCTCCCTTAATTCGTAGAGCACAGCGGCATAGATCGCGAAATCTTCAATAAATCGACGGTAGTAGTTCAAGCTCCCCAAAAACGATTGCATGGCCCGTAAGGTGCCAGGGAAAGGCAAATGAATCCGATCATCCAATTTTTTTGGATTTGTTTCCAAACCTCGGCTAGAGACATGATGCCCTAAATAGGGAACTTCACTTCGCCCCCGGTACGATTTAGCCACGCTGATCGACAAGTTCCATTGATCACACTTTTCCAATAAACGCTGCACCTTGTCACACAGGGTAGTCCAGGTATGTTCAGAAAACAAAATATCATCGATATATGACCGCCACTGCAGCACAGACGGGCACGGTGTTTGGTCGGGTTCTCCCACAGTAAATACATCAGCCGATTCGTCAGCACCGTCCTTAACCTTGAGATACACATATAATGCATTATCAATCAACCGCTGGTAGATTTGAGGAGCATTATTTAGGTCAAAGTGCATCTTATTCCATTCGAACAATCCAAACGGAGTGACAAACGCCGAAATCTGACGCGCTCGATCGTTCATAGACACGACCCAAAAACCAATCACCATATCCAAAGAGCAAAACCACAACGCTCTATCCAAATATTCGAGTAGATCAGAGATCAGGGGCATTGGGTATACCATCAAACGCGTGATATGATTCACCGCGAGATAATCGATACATGAACGAATATCAACCCCATTCTTTTTCACGATGATCACTATAGGTGATGCCCAGGGTGACGTAGACGGCTGAATGATCTTAGTAGCCAATATCCCCTTGATCAAAGCCGATAACTTCTCGCGAAATTGTGGAGCCACCTTACGACACTTTTTAGCGATCGGTAGTGAATTGCCTACATCGATATCGCAAACAACTCCATATGCAGCAGGAGGTAGCGCGTTCCCTTTCCCGATCAACAGATGTTTCTTCGCCCAAATTATATCGCGAAGCTGATTAATTTCTTCTGCCGTGTTGACTAAGGGGTCTCCGATTATCAAATCATCTTTAGTCACCTCTTCGGTGCTTGCAGATACTTCGGGTAACGTAGCAAGCTGCTTCTCTAGTTCTTCCACATACAAAGCTCCACCTTCATGGTAACAAACTTGATCATCGATAGGGATTACACCAAATTCGCTAGGATCGGCTGAGACAGGGTGATCACGCGTATATTGAATAGGCGTATCTCTTGCAACAGGTCGTTCAACTCCGTGATCCAAGGTCGGAACTTTCGTCCCCGGCTCCTGATTGCACCGCGCTTTCACCTCTTGTACTTTTTGCAACCCTCCGGTTACCAATGCCACAGATGTGATGATCGGGTCCATAGGACGCACTAAAATACTTCGAGGAGTGGATATTCCCTCTTCTCGACTAGGGGACCTTGGTCGACACTTTCTTGATCGTCATTCACAGAATCGGTAGACGCTTGATACGCGAGATTTTGCCACTCCTTGTAACGATTAGACCCTATCTAAACAAATCCAGGGCGACGGGGGACATCATCTTTGTTCATCCAGATACCTAAAATCGTATCCTCTTGCACAATGATCGGATGATCCACGACGTTCGTAACACGCAGATATCGCAAATTACCCACTCCCCTAGTGATAGTGGGGACCCAATCTTTTCCACGAGTAATCCACAACTTTCGAAATCGCTGGTCATAAATCCTAACCTCAGCAGATCGACCTACTGGGATCTGTTCGTACTGATTGAGTTTCATATAATTACCGCTCGATCCGTACAACTGTCGGAGCCCCTCAAATGGGATGATCACCTCATCAGGCAAACTTAGCGCACCGTGGGCGATTTCTAATCGAACACCAGCTGGTATCATAAAATCCATACCCTGTATAGCATCTTGACCGACAAGCCTGCCCACCCATGCATGGAAATAATAAACCAACGAGCCCGCTAACCTAATCTTGATTTTAGTGCGCCCCTCCGTGAGATATGCACTTTCTCCAATGCCGACACATGCTTGTGTTTGACTCGTGTCGATCTGACAACTCACCTTACGAGCAAAGGTTGAGTCGATGATCGACACTTCGGCACCAGAATCAAATAATAGCGGGGCACGTTCGTTATTAATTTTACACTCGCCTTGGCTTGTTTAAACCATTTCTTTGGCGAGTGGTACTTCCAATATCCACGTGATTCACCTGGAAGTAGATCGACCTCCATGATCACCGGGGACCGAGAAAACTCATCAATACGGAAATTATCCAAACGTGGTAAATCAGGCTGATCACATTTTTCATTATCTCTTTCTGTTGCTTGATCAGCCCTCTTCTTATCCACATATGCAAAAATACACAAACCAGAACGCTCGTCTCGTACCAGATTCCAACCTGGCGAGCGTCCTAGTTTAACAAATCTTCAGCTTACTTGGGCAGCATTCCAGAATGCTTGGTGGGATTGTACCACTGGCGGATGCGGTTGTAAAATACTTCCATAGGGCACTTGCCCGCATCGTGAACTTCGCCGCATGCTCGGCAGACGTATAAACAATGATCGGTCGGATGTCCCTTCTGGCCACACTTGATACAGGTCAGGCGCTTCCAGCAACGAAAATTATCGTGCCTGATCGATCCACAATGACTGCATTTCTTCACCGCCCCTTGATCAACTGCACTTGAATCACTTCGATTACCCGATCGGGACTCACCAGGTTGATCGAGCGCCCCTGGTTGATCGCGTATAGCAGCAATCATGTAACGGCGCTGATCTGCATCACTTCCACTGTCGTCGGAACTTGATTCTTCACTCCCATACGTCACCTTGATCGCGCGTACTGCCTTGGGCTTTCGCGCCGGGGCAGGTGCCCGATCATCGCCAAATTTCTGACGGAATCGGCTGGTACCTACCGCCGCTGTTGTCTGGTACCACCTATTGCGTGCATACGCCCGCAACGGCTCTTCCAGAACCGTAGCGGTATCCAACCGCAAAAGTGACAGTTGATCAGCGAGCTCGTGATTGTCCAATGTATCCAGAAAATGCTGCACGTGCTCACGTAAGGTCGTAGGCGATCCATCCCTGATCGGCAACTTGGTTCGCAGTCCCGCAACATTCAACCGGTGCAGATATTCGATAGGGCTTTCATCCGACCGCTGCTTCGTGTAATAATACTGGCGGGATTCCGACTGACCACTTCCACAGTATTGAACTTCAAACTAATCCACGAGACTTTTACAACTTGATCGAGTGCTTCTACTCATCTGGAGATGCCGATTGCGCGCTGGTCCTTTTAATAGATCGCCCAGGATCAGACACTTTTCATGATCAGAAGCTTGATCTCGCATAAATGCTGACTTGAGGCGACTAATCCAATTCCGCGCTTGATCTTCATCTCCCTCCTTTCCCGAAAATTCTTTTAGATCACTGATCGAAGACATCCGAATCCTTGGAATCGTCTGTTGATCAGGCATCCCAGTGTACGCGGACGCAACGGTGGCTCGTCGTGGCAGTGGGATTGGCTCATCTGGGTCAATATACTCGCTCTGGTATCGTTGATCATGGAACGAATACACGTATTCCATTTCAACGTCCTTGACCATCGCCGATCTTCCTGGCTTCGAGTGCTGCTGACGAATGCAAGGATTCCATGCCGATACCCTTGATCGACGCAGCTCTTACTCTCTTTAGATGGCGGGTTTTTGCGCCAACGACTCCAGGTGTCAACTTGCGTCTTTCCTCATCCAGAAACTTCTCCATAGCCTTGTCAAAGAATGTCTTCAGCTGTGGACTTTTTGATACTTGATCATCTTCTGCCTTGATCGATTAAGGTTCCATCTTGATAACCGAAAACTTGGATTCATCCTTCTGGCAAACTGTCATCCTGGTGATCTTGGGCTCTATACTCCCGGCACTACTCGACTCCACTTCAAGTTCATCGCCTTCGGAAGGGGCAGATTCGTAACACGATGATCCCGTGTGTTCTGCCACGTCGACGGGACCGCTTCAATCTTCAGCGGGGCGTGCGAGGGCTCCAACTTAGTAGTTTGGCCCACGATAGGCATCAACAGATGAAACAACTGCTGGGTAGCTTCTGCCAGATCTTCTGGGTCCTGATCAAACACCTCTTCAACATCGTAGGCGCCTGTCGTCAGACCAGCCTGATTGATCAGGCGTGTTAGCCTTACCACGATCGTGAGCTTGTCCTTCCCATCCGTATTTGGCTGATCGACCGGTACGTTCAGCTTCCCGCTGATCATGACCCCAAGTAGGCTCGTGATCGAGTTCGTCAATAAGAAATCTTCAAGTTTTCCTTTGCAAACCTTTCGGTAAAACGTCTTCACCAGATCGGCTTCCGTTGGTGGCGTACTTGATCGACTTTCGTCGCTCTCCGACCCAGGTGCCTTCATCAACACCTTCGGCTGGTCGTTCTTTTAATACTTCACCACCGGATCCCAATCCGGATCATTATACACACATATATTTGTCGGATCATAACTTGTGTTATGATCCTCATGGGCTACCGAAAGAGCCTCGGGAGGTGGTTGAGGCTTCTCCTCCTTTATCACATCAAGATTCCTCCCCAGGTCCTGATGATCAGCATTTCCTTTCTTCTTCAGGCATGACGTCGGCGAGCTGCCTTCCATCGTCACAACCACCTCCTCCTTTTCCACCTTTATCTTCACTTCTGCTTCCGCTTCCGTTTTCACTTCCGCATCAGCGCAATCTTGCGTAGAATCGCGGTGATATCACGTGTCGCCCAAAGATCTGGGCACGCGCACCATTGTGGTGGAGTGGCTGATCAAAGTTTTTGACTCTTGATCAGGCGGTACCACGGCACCCGGACTGCCGACTAACGAAGGGGGTCCTCCGGTTGTCCTTAACTGCTTGTGTTTCTGCTCACCTTGTGTACCCGACGGCTTGGGCGTGGGTCGCTCTCCAGGTGGCGGGGATGTAAGCACGGCAATTCCTTGATGCAAGATTGGGGGGACTTGTAACGAGTTGACCTATGTGTTGATCAGGCGTGATCAAGTACAATCAAGCTCGGATCAGGTGTGATCAGGCCTGATCAGCAGTGATCAGGCTTGGGCAGGCACTAAACGTCGTTGATCAGCTGTGATCAGGCTTCATCAGGCTCGATCAGGTACTGAAAGACGTTGGTCAGATGTGATCAGACTTTATCAGGCTTGATCAGGTGCTAAAAGTAGTTGATCAGCTGTGGTCAGACTTGATCAGGCTTGATCAGGTGCTAAAAGCAGTTGATCAGCTGTGATCAGACTTGGTCAGGCTTGTGTGGAGAAGCGTGCCCAAAATTTGGCACACTTCTGGTCAAGTTTTGTTAAGGCTTTTGGTCTAATTTCGGATTGGTTTAAACAAGGGGAGCTTTTCAGCCTATCAGACTCAAGAAGTGTCAAGAACGCAAGTTTTGGTGAGTCACCCGACTTTGGGTATTTTACATATTTTTGTGGGGGTACATTTAGGGACTATAGGGTAGTAGCATTTTAGTTGTGGTTTTACCTTTTAGGACAGAGGTTATACCTTTAAGTAAGGAAATCTTTTAGCTTTCGGATAAGTGGCTGAAACCTCTTCTGGTCTTGGTTCACACCACAGCTAGGGGTCGCCGTTCTTCCCTTTTCGTACACTAGTCACCTCCGCCCGCCGCGGACTGTTTGGGGGAAGAGGGGCGAATTATCCCCTCTCGCCCATTATACCCGGTATGGACGCGCCGCACGCGCACTTTGGCCCACCGGAAGTCCCTCGACGGGAGTACGATTTGGCGATCTCAACACCTCAACTCAAGTACGTTTGAAACGTGCTATTCACTGGATTGGTCTTGGCGTGGAGATATCGTTTGTGGAGTTTCACGAGCATATTGGGTCTTTACGCGGACATATTGGCTTGTTTTAATATTGGTTGGAAACTAGACCGGTTTTGGTCTTATTTCGTATTGGTCAGGGGCTAGACCGGAACGGTCGGTCTACCCTCTATTATTTCGTTTGGTCAGGTCTTGATCGTTTGGACGATCGACCTATTGGAAGTTATCTCTTGGATGTGTTTTTGGTCTGTACGTACCTGGGGTGAAGAGTTCCGCCCCAGAGATACCTACCCAAATCGGTCTTCTATATTCAAGACCGGTTCGATCCAATCTGCGATCCCGATCCACCGAGTGTGTAACTAGCCCATTCCATCGGGTACACAAGGTGAGATGGACACTAAACAATCGGACCAAGTGGGTTCTGATGACGACCGGTCGTCTGCTTGCAGCGGACGATCGGACCAGATCTCGAGTGGTTGTCCGCGGAGTACCCCCTCCGAAAGTTGGAAGGCTGGGCGCGATGGTGGTAGTCAGGTTATCGATGCTAATGTTTTTGATTTCGAACTTGACTCCACCACACTTGATCAGGTGCTAAAAGTCGCCCAGGTACAAGTTGGTGCGATCTGCGAGTTGTTGATCGCGGGTCACGATCTGCAGAGTGTCGATCAGGTGTTGATCGGCGAAGGGGGTACTTGATCATGCAGCGGAAGTCTTCACTGCCCGATCACGGAGCCTCTGGAGTCTTAAACAGCTAAAGGAACACCCAAATATCTGTATTCCTAGCCTAGACCTACGAGAGGGGGGTAAATTTCACTTAATCCACCTAGAGTTCCCGTGGGGCGCTTACATCAGCCGAACTCTAGGGGCCAAACGTGAACCAAACGTGGAGAGGTGAGATCACTGCTCAATCACACTCCTAAGACCAAAAAACCTTTACAGAAGAACCGCTGACACAGCGGGTGGAGTTGAGGGGTGAGTTCTCAACACTCTACGCCTGCCGGTGGGCCAAAAACGCACAAAGTGCTCCCGCCCGGGACGTAGAGGTGTATATTAACTAAAGGGAGGCGCTAGTTGCCGTCCCTGAGGTGTACTTAGTGTTTGGACGCAAAAAGATAACTTTATTATTGCTTAAACCCTTAGATCTACCATTTCCCTAATTTCAGCCAATCAGAACCGTCCATTACAGCGCCTCCGTCCACCAGTCCACCTGATTCCTCCGTCGTTCGTCGGTGTTCGTCGGTGTTCGCTGAGTACCTGTACGTAATCGTCCCATCTTCCCATGCCCCGTCTATGTCCTGTCGATGTGCACCACGGTTGTACACGCAACTGTATACACCGTGGCACACACAATCGTATACAATTACGTACCCCATTTGTGCCCGCAATCAGACCCCTAATTAGGCCCCTAATTAGACCCTTAATTAGGCCCAATTATAGCACGCTTTACTACACGTACAAAACACTCCAAGCACACGATTGGCCCAAAACACTCCGTCCTTTCAGCCAACCCGATCGATCCGCCTTGACAACTGGTACACTGGTACAAACTGGTCAATAATTTTCAATAGCACTTCACCACAATGACCGTTACCAATGGGTAACAAAGGAAGAGTGTGGCGGGGCAAGACAGTAGACGTATTTGGTGGACGCATGGAAGACTGCTGTTGAAGAATGGGAGAAGAATGGTGAGCCAGTGGTCCCGCTAGCGACCTTATGTGCAGCAGTCGGACTTTTTTTTACCATTGTGAGCGACCTTGAATTCGCCTGTGTTTATGAGGTGGGTCGGATGATAATCCTGCTCCTCCGATCTCCGTACAAATTGATGAGGAGGTGAAAACTCGATGGGAGCAAGAAGGAAGAATGGACGGACCGAAATGGTAATAAATGCTTGACTCGGGAAGCGGTAAAAAACTTTTTTGGGTATCTGATGAAAGACGGTTGGAAAGTCCGGATTGGTCGTAACCAGTACAGCGGTATGTTTTACGGGGTATACTGGGATCGCGTTAAGTATCGCGGAGCCCGTTCTGCTTGGTGGCGACCAATGACTAGAAGCGTGAAGGCCATTGTGTCGTGGTGGAGTTAACTGTGAATCAGTCGATGTATTATTATGATGGAGGCACGTGTCGACCCCTGATAAATTATTACATGTATACACATGCCATTCTGTGGACTCGCCGCGTGGAAGAGGAAGCCGAGGTAAAAACCATTTCAGACCGATCTAAGTAAGTTATGGTAACGCTGAAAACATCCAAGCCTTGCGCAATCCGAAAAAATAAGTGGAAAGTGCGACGTAGCGTACGCGGAGAGAAAAGGCAAAGCCGTCACGGGACCAGAGAGGCAACCAGCGCTAAAGGTAGGCTGAAGACGACGGCTTAAATGGAATCTTGTTGAGCATGTGTAAGGGTAATAAAGTCAAATACAACTATCCACAACCATTGATCGATTGTGCGAGTAAAGAAACCGGGGACCGCGGAAAATAGGGAAGAGCAGGGTCGGTAATTGTCCCTCATCAAAGCCGGTATTGGCTAGGTGGTGGCGAGCGAGAATACATCGTGCTGGAAAAATTGAGGTGGACCTAGAAGGAGACAATTTCATAGCGCGACCGAACCTTTGTAGCACCAGGGTGTAGCATTAAGAAGTCGCCAAAGATTACGACCGCTCGCATCGTTTCAAGCACATCTTAAAGCGCAGCCCGCTTCTCGTCACGATAAAATCGGCACAACCAGTGCCGCACACGGGCTCTTAGTGTTGTAAGGATGATAGAAATCGCTGAAAGTGTTGGTTCCGACTGTCGACCATCGAACAAGCACCGGTTTCGATCAGACCAGATGGAGTGCATCGTTACCGCCCAGAGCGTTTACCACACGTCAATCACCACTGTTTCACTTTGTTTCCACTTGTCGTGGACCATTGCTTGTTCCGAGCGCAATCATGAGCCATGACAGCCCCGACCGGACCAGTGTGGTGACATAAGCTTGCTGAAGTGCTTTCAAAGCTGCGTCACGATTGTGTATTCGAAGAACAAGTGCTTCTCCGTTTCAATTGCATTGCACCCGTGACGCACACAATACTGGATGCGTGATTGTGTTGAGAAGCGCATAGAAGATTTTTGGTCAACTGTCATGAACATGGACGGGCCATCCGGAGCAAAAGCGACGCAGGGTACAGGTACACGATGGTAAGATACAGACTAATGATGCATGTCAGGATGGTTAGAGCTGATTGGTCGATATTAGGTAAAAAAAAATGTTGATTTTAGGATATAAGGAATAATAAAGTTCTCTTTTTTCGTCCGATCAACTAGATCATCGATTGGGACGGCGTGATAACCTCGCGCCTCCCTTTCATTGCATACGCACCTTCACACGTCCCGGGCGGGAGAACGTAGTGCACTTTTGGCCCACCGGCAGACTTAAAGTCCTTGAGAACTCGCCCTCAACTCCGCCCGCCGTGTCAGTGGCCCCTTTTCGTAAAGCCTACTCGGAGGGGAGGGTGATCGAGCCAAGTGTTCTCACCTCCTCCCCCATTGGTTCACACCTATCCTCTAGAAGTTCGGCTGCTTTAAGCGCCCCTTGGGAACTCTCGGTGGATTTTGTAAAAATCGTCGATCTGCACATAGAAAGTGTAGATCGACCCCCTTTCTCTTAAGTTGAGGCTAGGAATACAAAATATATTGGGTATTTCCTTAGCGATCTAGGCTTAAGAGGATCGACGATCAAGTTGTGAAGACTTCCGCCACGTGATCAAGTACCCCTTCGCTGATTTCCACTACATCGACAGCGTCGAGCTACGATCATCGATCTGCGATCGACAGATCCTCAATCTCGCCAATTCTCACTAGATCAACTGGGTCGATTTGCGATCTGCGATCATCGATCATCGATCATGGACCTGCGATCTTCGCCCCCCCTTTTTCCCCGGGATCTCGAATCTACGATTTTCCACCAGATCTACACCTAACGATCTGGTATGAATTCGCTTGATCTACATCGGAATTGCACTGATCTACGTCCCCAGTCACCTGGAGAGCGACCCACGCCCAAACCGTCATGTACACAAGGTGATCAAGACATAGGCCTATCACAGAACAACCGGATGACCCCCTTCGTTAGTCGGTAGTCCGGGCGCTGTGGGAACGACTGTACAAGCCTCAAAATTTGGCCAGCCGCTCCACCACAATTGGACAGCTTCCAGGAACCAGAATCGAGAGCGCACAGGCAGGAGACGGAACGCAAGACGAAATTGAATGTCTTCGAAGACAGGAATCAATATTTTGCGCAAGTGCTTAGTGGAACCCACGAACGAGTTGATCTGCTCTGCCGTAATATGTTTTAGTGATGCCGTTGATACAGCTTTTACCGCATCAATAAATGAGACCTATCAATATAGTTAGGAGTCAAATATTCAATAGTTTTCAGCTTACCTTGAACTCGTTCGTGTGAACAGCACGTCGGGTAGGAGTGATTTATCGCCACCAATCAGTTAGTTTCGTAACGTTGATGGAGTCAACTGGGTTGGAGAATGCGACTCACTATCTTCATCTAGGTTTATAGATTATCTTGATTGCTCCAACGAAACAATCTCTTGGTTGATAGTGTCCTCTATTGTTGTTTGAATCTATACTTGAGTTAGTAGACGAAAACTTGAGTCGTAGATGCTAGATAATATATCCAATATATCGAAAAGTCACTTAAATAGATATCTCCACATTCAATCACACGTTAACAGCGAAGATATACCAGAAGACAGTTCGTAACCAGAAGAAGAAATTATCCAAACCAGGGACTAATTCAACGGAATGTATATTGAGAAGTTTTTAGCTAGTCTAACATGAATTATGTACCAGATGCTGAAGTTTTGGTAAACTTCCATCTGTTGTGTGTGGTATACTTTTTTGATAACGCGTCCATCTGCAGTACCTTGAATCAAGCAAATGATGCTGCTTGACCCAACTTACAGAAAGTCTCTCTTCGATTTTTCACGCTGTTCATATCTAGTGCCGCATCCGAGCTGACCTCGAAGGTGGATACGTTCGGCAGTTACAATACTCGTTGAAGACCAGAATATTGAATTTATACCAAGAAAAACTGTGCAGCATTCCGCAATGTGAAGAGTCAGACTCAGACAGCTAAAGAAGTGGTGAAGAAAGAGATGGAGATGAGGGTTTAACTAGTTCATTGTAGGCAGTTCCGGTTGTCAAAAGATTGTGATATTCCATACACCGTGATCGATATCTGCTTTTAGTTTTTTGTAAGGTGTTTTATTGAATAAAGTAACCTATTTTCTTAGGGAATTGATCTGGCCACACACCCCAAGTTGATCCGGCCACACACCCCTCCCTTCTATGTCCAAATGCGTCAAATATGGGTAAGTTTTGGCCTTCAAAAATGAACCTTAAAATTATGCTAGCTTTATTAAGTTGACATCCGCAATAATTTTGGCAGTGTTTGAAAACACTTGGGGGTCTGTGGCCCGGTCAATTCCCTAATTTAAAGGTTCATTTTTGAAGCCCAAAAAGAGTGCAAGGTGTGCAAGGTCTGCAAAGTCTGCAAGGTCTGCAAGGTCTGCAAGGTGATTAAAAGAGGGAGGAAAACGTGGACCTCCAGCGCTACGATGCGAAGGTGTCGACCTCCTTTTGTACTGATGGTTGCTCGGGGAAAGCGTGGGGCGACGCTACGGTGCGTAGGTGTCGACCCTAAGCAGCTGCAATACAAGACGAAAGGCAAGAGGAGCGGCGCGAGGAGGGGTGCATAGACTTCCCACATCTTTTCTTGGGGAAAATAAAGCTGTCGGATCATCGTGTGATCGTTGTACGCCGCATCCGTAAGCTCGACGGCTTGACGCGCCATGACGAGAAGCGGAGCCAGATCTGGGACCTTGCCACACGTTTGTGTGTCGTGGGGGTGATCGTATGTGGTGCACAAAATGGCTTCGAGTCGCGTAACCGCTTCTTCGACGCGCGCTTGAACGCGTTCGAGCACACGCAGCTCTGGGAACGCTTCCACGAGCGCCACCGTCGATTGCAGCCTCTCAATGGCGGATTGCATCAACGTGGCAAATCGGTCTCGCATGACCATGTCCAGCTCCCAATCGGCAATACCGTCGCGTATGGATGGCAACAACACAAGTTGTCGTCTCGAGATGGCACCCCTTGCTTTCTCTTCTTCTTGTTGTCAATGCGAGAAGGACGAGACACCAAGTAAGGTACGAAACCCCGAGATAAAAAGACCCATGACACGCTGTAGCTTTCGCTCCTTGATAGCGGATGTAATGGCAGCAGTAGTGCCGGACGATGCAGCAAGAAGCGCGTGAGGATTAAAGATGACGACAATGCTCTATCCTGTACCTCGAACGATTGGGTAAGATCACTCTCATTGTCACGACCAGAGCGAATATACAACGGCGAATGCGCCGAATCGGGAAGTGCAGCCATAAAGTGCAACATTCTTTCTCCTTCATCCAACATCGCCACGTCGAAGTAATCATTCACGCTTTGTAACTTGAAACGACAGCCTCCAATTAGAATTTTATACACCCAGACAGCATCCAGAAGGCACTTACATGCTTAAGATCATCTGTATTAATGTAATAGCTCTTCCCGTCGGCACTTGGGGTCACCTCCTTTGCCAGTCTTGCATACTGCACGACCTGCGTCTCCAACGTAAAGGTGGCTATCGCCCCAACTTTCTCTATGAATCTGCCCATATACAGATTCACCACTGTCTGCAACTTATCCTTCCAAAATGTCACGAATTTTCCTTCAGGAGCGAAATTGCAGCCGATATCGCCGCGCGATTCGTGCGATTCTCGTGTCGAGGGGATGTTTTCCGCGCTTCTCGCTCTCGTTCGGGTACACGTGCTTCGCCATCAGGTTCTCAATGGCAGAAGACAGCTCGTCTCCCTTTTCCACTTGGCACTGAAACAACCAAGGGTGACGATATTTTCCAACCATCAAGAACGTGCTGCGTCTTCGTCACAAAAGAGGAAGAGACTAAATTATTGCGGATGTCAACTTAATAAAGCTAGCATAATTTTAAGGTTCATTTTTGAAGCCCAGAACCTACCCATATTTGACGCATATGGACATAAAAGGGAGGGGGTGTGGCCCGATCAACTTGGGGGGTGTGGCCCGATCAATTCCCTTTTCTTATTGGTTTTGGAATTCGGGTTTCATGACGACAGATGTTGTATTTTATCCATAAATTCTACAATTAATTGTGGACGTTAGCCAGTGATTTCGTCTTAGTACGTCATGCGGTTCCACGACATCAAACCACCTTTATGTGCTTCAATTTTAGCTCAAACTGATGCACTGGGCTTTGATCACATGACGCCTGTTCAAGCAGCTACAATACCTTTATTTCTATCCAACAAAGACGTGTGTGTCGACGCGTGTACAGGCAGTGGCAAGACACTGGCCTTCGTGCTGCCGATGGTGCAATTGCTACAGACAAAACTAGCCGACGGCAGTATTACAGTACCACGTCATGCCAATGTCACGAAGCTCCTTTCTATGATTATTTCCCCTACGCGCGAATTAGCGCGGCAGATCTACGAATGTGCTGAAAACTTTTTTTCCAGTGCTTTGCCCAAGGTGCAGCTCTTATTATTTGTAGGCGGCATGAGTATAGATGAAGACTTGTCCAAAATTCAAGCAGCTATAGGCAAGTGTTCAGTGGTAATTGGCACGCCAGGAAGAACAGAGGACTTGCTGAATCGCTGCATTGGATCGAGTATTGAAACGCGGGAATTTGAGATGCTGGTTCTAGACGAAGCCGATACTCTTCTGGATATGGGTTTTGAAGTGAGTCTTAACAAGATTCTCGAACGTTTACCAAAGCAAAGACGTACTGGGTTATTCTCGGCCACGCAGACCCAAGAAGTCAAGGCGCTTGCACGTGCAGGCTTGCGAAATCCAGCTACGATCTCCGTACAAGTGGCAAACAATAACCAAGTGACGCCAGCAACTCTGCAAAATTATTTCTGTCTGGTTGGTCACGATCAAAGATTGTCGGCGCTGCACCACTTTGTGCAGTCTAAGAAGGGAGAAAAGATGATTGTCTTCTTTTCGACGTGTGGATCAGTAGACTTTTTTGGACGCGTCCTGGCTGAGCTGTTCAAGAGTATTAAAGAATTTTCAGTTGTGCTACTACACGGTAAAATGCCACAAAAAAAGCGAACAACAAATTATGACCACTTCTCGACGTTAAAGGCTGGCCTTTTAGTGTGCACTGATGTCGTTGCACGTGGTATTGATTTGCCTGACGTGGACTGGATTGTGCAGTATGATCCGCCACAGGACCCAAACTTTTTCGTGCATCGTGTGGGACGCACAGCCCGTGCAGGACGCTCTGGTTGTGCTCTTTCCTTTCTATCTGCAAATGAAGATGCGTACGTGAACTTCCTAACGATTCGTAAGGTTCCATGTGAAGAGATGAAACTTCCCTTGGACACAATGAAAGACGTGTTGCCCAAAGTGAAGTCGCTTATTTTGGAAGATCGTGATCTACTTGAAAAGGGTACAAAAGCGTTCATAGCGTTTGTGCGATCATACAAAGAACACCAGTGCCAGTTCATCTTCCGATTTAAGGAGCTTGACTTGGGTGCTGTTGCTCGTGGATTTTGTCTTCTGCAACTTCCTAAGATCAATGAACTGCGTAACATGCGAATCGATTTCGAAAAAGCTGACATCAAGACGGCTGATATTAAGTTTAAGGACAAAGCACGTGAAAAAGAACGTCAGAAGAAGCTGATTGCTTTTGCAAAGGAAAATGAAGCACGCGACAAGAGAAATACCGAAGTGAGCGATAAGAAACGCAAACGGTTACTCGAGGAAGAAAACCAAAAGCAGCCACGTCGTCGTGAGAAAAAAAAAGGTTTGCATCAGCAGATTGTTGAGGAATGGGAAGAGTTAGCTGAAGAAGAGAAGCTCTACAAGAAATTGAAAAAGGGCAAGATTACCGAGGAAGAATACGAAAAGTCATTGCTCGGCAAAGCGCCTGATTCCGACCATGGAAATGAGGAGGAGGATGATCAAGAAAGCAGAAAGAAGAAGAAACCAAAGTGGCAATCTGCACAAGAGAAAATTAAGGAGCGATTCAAAAAAAAAGAACCGATTGTGAGGAAGACAGCAGAGCAAAAGCGTGAGGCAGCCAAGCGTGAGGAGCGCATTCGCAAACGGAAAAAAGCTCAGCACATTCAACGTGCGCTGCAAAGAGCACAACGTCGTGCTCGACGCTAGACTCGCAATAGTTTGGGAGCATGATGAATGATACTGGTTCTGTGATGCCAAGCTCAGTAGTCACCAAAATTTTGACTTCAATGCATGTATTGAAGATGTATAACAAGCTGCTTCATTGATCGGCGGCTGTACCTCAAATGCACGAGAGCTGTTCGGCCTAAAATCGTGTTCATAGGTGTTCACTTGGGACATTCTTGTACGAAGTTGCGAGGACAAATTGATAATTTGTCAAATGCTCAGGTCGCATGAGTTGCATTTTATCATCAGCTGTGCTGAGTCTCGGGAACACTCCTAATACTCAGATGGTTGACGGCCATTATTGGACTTCTCGAAGCGCATCGTTTGGCATTTTTTGTATATTTGGCAAGATTTACTTATATAGACATTAAACCAAATATAATCAATCACTCTTACTTGGTGTACTCGACCTCTGAAGTCACTGCGGCTTGTCGAATGTGGATGTAGCCATTTTCAAGACTGTCAAGTTCAGGACAACACCGGCTAGACGCCGTAGTTCGTTTTAATGTATAGCAGCTTCTCAACACGTTAGTTGGTTAACGCGTCACCAGACATGTTTTTATTGCAACCTTTAAATAGTTAAAACCTAACTAAAACCCACTGTTCCACCCATAAACAATGGCCCCCATACGACTCACGTTAAAACGGTCGAAAAAACGACTCAAGCATGGAAACAAAGCAAAGATGGAACCACTGTGCATTGCATTTAAGGAAGAAAACCAAGAACAAGAAAATAACGTAATGCGAGTAAAACATCGAGTGGAAGTACTTGAAGATGTACACGGCAAAGTAAAGCGTTTGAAAGACGAGGGCAATATTCTTGCCGAAGCTGGCAGATTTCGGGCAGCCATGAGCAGATGGAAAGAAGCTTTGAGTGTGGACCCAGACAACGCAGCATTGTACGAGTTACTGGCTCAGGCTTCGATGGCAATATACGAAGATTTTCAAGCTATTCAGTTCGCGCGCAAAGCCACCGAATTGGCGCCTCAGTGGAGTGACGGGTTTCTTACTCTCTCTCGATGTCAGCTCAACTTTGGTGAGCTGAGCTTAGCTTGGAAAGCCTTAAAAAAGGTCAGTACATGAAATACGTACCTTATACTTTGAAAACTACCGTATTTTGAGCTTTTTTCTAGGCTGTCGAGCTAAATCGTGGAATAGAGACGGAGGAAATGGCATCTGATCGTCAGGATATTGAAAAATTACTGGCTAAGCAGGAACAGATCCTGCGCATGCGCGACGACGAGGCCGCACACGAAGTTGAGTCTGACAAATTACAGGTTATTACTTGCTTCAAGCACTTAACCCTTCGAGGCCAAGCAACAAATGGAAGCTCTAACAAAGAGTCCAACTAGCAGTAAAATGAGTATAGACAAGTGTTGATAAAGCTTCCTTCTGGTCTGATTCGAATCTTCGGAGGCGGGGATCTAACTACTATAGCAACTAACTTACAATATTGCCGGATTTTTTAGCTGCAAACCAATCCGGACCATCTTCCAGCCTCTAACAAGAAACCTCCACGCATACATAAGATATATACAATTCCAGTAAGTTTTGCGAAGGCGCACGCGATCACTTCCATTGGTGAGAAGAAGAACCTGCGATGCCTGCAAGCCTTGGGTGTCTGTCAGTTTGTCGACCATTCTTGACACTTCTTAGTCGAAAAACCGACGATTTGAATCGTGCTCAATACATTATTTACGAGCAGAGCTTGTTACCTTCAATTGCGTACGACGAAGACTCGCCGTGGTTGGTCTCGTAAGATGAAGTATAATCATCCTGCTGTTCGGTGATAAAGTGCATGCAGGACCGCTTGCGAGACCCACTGTAGTCGCCATCTGGTTGACTCGCTATCTGTGACACGTAGCAGTCATAGGGCTCGAAATCCGTTTTAATAACTTCAACCCGCGGCTCGTATCGTGTGTCAAACAATGAGTCGATCTTCTGGCTCATCAGGAAGCACAATGTTGTTGCAGCAGCAGCAATGTATTCTTGATCCACCGTGTCACAGTTTCCATGATCCAAACGCCGCACTTTCTTCAATGGAGTCTTGTGTGGGCTACCGTTGCCGCCTCCTTGCTCGGGGGTAGATGGAGCCGTGTTACAGCCATCAATAGACTCAACAGCCGTTAGATCACTTGGCTGCTCAGCAGCCAAAGTTGCCATGCTGACGGTCTTGCCACTCTGCTTTTTTTCAGCTTTAAGTTTGGCTACTTTCAGCAAATATTTTTGGGCATGTGTACGAACTTGCGTGACTGACCGCGTGCGAACTACCTGCTGCACGCGCTTCCACTTGTGTCCATGGATGCGGAATCCTTCAAGGAAGCGTTCGTGCTCGTCAGCCGTCCAGCGACCACCACGGATAGCAGTGCCGCCACGAGTGCTAGCGGGGGTGTTTTCCATCTCCTGATCTACCCCATCTTCAGCGGGTGCTGGAGCAATACGACGTGAGCTGAGCGACGGTGACTGTTGTTGAACTGGAGACGAGTCAGCGCTACGTTGATAGTGGTGTTGGCGTGTAGAGACGTAGCGTGTTTCCTCGTTATGTTGCGGGGCTACTGTCATTTCTGACTTGGTATGCAGCGGCTTCCCAAAGCTGTGAAGAGAAGGGAGGCTAAAATTTGGCATGGAGCTTGTTAGAGCACTCGAGCTGTTGCGGTTTAGAATGTTAGCGAGGCCAAAGCCGGAAGAAGTACGCCACGGCTCGTGTTCCTGTTTGGATGGCATAAGATCCATAGAGTTAGTGATTTGTGTCAACAAAAAAAATTGCGCTACGTCTGATAGCGCACCTTTTTAAATGACGCTACGTTTCCTTGTTGCCTGTAGTTACCCTCGTGGTAGCTTTCTCGCTTAACACGATCCATTGTGAATTCGGGTAGACCAGAAAGGTAAAAATATCTCGATGTGTGATGCTAAAAGTGAACGCGTTAATAAGCTGCTGTATGAAACGTCCGAGGTCGGTAGCTGCTAGAACAAGAACGAAGGAGTGAGAATGTGCATTTTAAGAGCACTAGCTGTGGGATAAAAGGTCTGTTGTCCCACAAACTAAACCAAAACGCACAGCTGGTGGTGTCGCAAATACACAAATCGGGATGGCGGAAGAGAGCGGAGTGAAGTCAAAGGCTCACGTGGGCGTCAAGGTCTTGCCTAACACACAACCTCGCTCTCGATCTGTTCCGCTCTTGGTGCTTTTTCAGCTTTGAGCAGCGACAAGATCGACCTCGAATGGCTTGGCTCGCGTTCGTTCGCGCGCTGACACCTATACTGAGCCCAAGTTTCTTTTAGTGATTCAGTTTTCTTGCGATTAGGGCAGAAGCGAGAGGGCAGAGCCAGGTCTGGAACACGCGTTGGCAATGGCATGTCGCGCGTCGTAGAGAGAAGATCGCGAACGTGAGACCAGCAGCCTGTCGACGGGACAGTATTAAGGGCGTTGGGAATTCAGCAAAGGCCAGACAGAGGCTGTTAGTAGCGGCGCTCATTGTTTCTTTCCCCGGTTCCTCTTCAATATGAACATCGGTACCACGCGGTCAAGTCAATGACGTCGTGTCGGAAAAGTCGTTAAGAAAGCTTGAAGTAGGTAAGGATTCACTTTAATCTCATTTTATACTCGTTGACTTAGGCAGGTCGCCCGCGTGTGTATAGGGCCGACTAGGCCAGACTACACCTGATCAGCAATCTAGAAATCCAGAGAAAAGCCGCGTGACGGGGCTAGCAGAAGATTGGCCGCCTACGGCGCTGATTGGCCGATACGAAAAGGCGTTAGGGAACCAAAAGTATCTTGGTAAGAGTTCAGTTCGCAGGGCCAGTTCATTTCTCGCCGCAGAAATTTACTGCCAGCCGCTGGATGAGCAAAGCCTACAAAACAACGTGCACATCTTTCCCATTTGCGATGTACAGACGGTACATGTATGCATTGTAATCTTCTAGGTCTGACCTATGACCCTCATCGTTCGCTATGTATTGATTATGTAGTTAATTTAGCACACACTTGCATTGAACATATCGCAGGTCCATCCTAGCCAATGAAAAGCCGTATACGCTATAAGTGCATGAATTCTTGCGGTCGAACGGGGAAATTTCACTTCTAACATGTGGAACAATAGTTTCGTGAAGTACTTACCGGTAGTAATGAGGTAGAGAGCAGATGTATAGTATGATTGCTTCATAAAAAAACTGAAGTCTGCTTGATCAAGTGATGCTTAATTCGATGGTGAGCGCTAAGTGTTCTCATGTGAAGCACACCAAGCTCGCTAGGCTTGAAGCTTATCTTTTGCAATACCGCCGGCATGCCAACTTGATATAATAATCTGCACATAAGTACAACTATAGCAGCAGCCAGGCGTGTTCAAACGGACGAAGTTGTAAAGGTCATGTACATATATGATGGGCAACCACAAGGCAAAATGCACTTCGTGCGGACGGTACGACACAACTACTGCAATTACGGTGAGGTGAGTATAGTATTCTGGAACCATTTCTTCACTGTGTCAGCCATTCTTTCCCATTAGCGTATGTGATGAGTTTGCGGTAAAAGTTTTATTCAAAGTGCCAGTCATGGGCTCACACAGAAGTTACCATGGATTCCGTCAATTACGTCCGGAATGAAAAGACGCATGTTTAATACATGTACATGTACTTTTTTTCATGGGTACATAGGTCCGCCCTTCTACACCATACTCAAAAATGACCAATAAATAGAGGTTAGATCAATTTGTATACGTATACGTATATCAGGGATACAATTCGAGACAACGCTCGCTCGTGAAACGAGCGTTGTGAGGCGTATGTAATGTGCATGTAATTTGATTTTGGCGGATGTCGTAACTGTTAAAAATAGTCTGTATACTTAATTATTATAATTAGGTAGGACCATTTGTTTTTAGCTAGCAATCTGTATTTCTTATCTTTTAGGTGCTAAAAATAAGGCAGCTGTCCTCTGTTCTGAGTACTGCCTATTTTTGTACTGATTGGGTAGTTAGGTAACACAACAGCTGTTGGCGGTATAGTATACCAGCAACAGCTCATGGATATACATGTTAGGCTAGCTAATCACCTCTCAATAAACTTTGCATTGGATAAACATCTAATTGCATTCACTTCGTCGGACGTTCAACAATCTCTCAAAGGGTGTCACTCTCACAACCTAGCTGTAATTGGTTGTCGAGATACAGACACGAGACGATTTGCTATATTTAACTTCACTATACGACTATTACGACTCGAGTTTCCTACGTATCTACGCTACGATGGACAACAACAACTTTCAACAGGTTATGAGCCCAAAGGGTCAAGCCGTATCAAGTGACGACGGATCCCTTGAAGAGAAGCCGGCCCCGTTCGGAGCCGAAGGGATGCAGATTTTGGAGATGTTCAAGAAATTACCGCAGGGAAAAGCTTGAGGCTTCCAAGGTCCAACCGGACATGAACAACTTTGGATTCAACAATTCGATGCGCCTAGGGACTCGCATGCGCATGGAGTCGCTTGAAAGCACTCCGGAGAGGCAACCGCAGGTGCCCCCAACTGTACCACAAAATGTACACCAAAATAACCTTGGTATGGGTGCACCTATGCATCAACGTCCCCCAGCTTTCAAGACCCCCCCCAGCGAAAGACTGCAAGCTCTCCATCAAAGTATTTGATGGTACCGAGCAATACCGAGGGCTTGGGGCTCGATTCAAGGACTGGGGTACAAGATTTATTCGACAAATCTCTATCGCGGAATCCGCTTGCGGATATTACTGGAGCGAAGATTTCAAGGTCGATTTGCTCGGTCATTACCTGGGTGGTACTGCCGAGAAGTACTACAACAGACGGGTTGACACATGGTGGACAGAAACGCCAACTCTCGTGCATGTGATGAATAATATGCTTAGTGCATTCCAAACGACCATCACCTCTGCACAGGCGATGAACTCTTCACCAGCAGGAAGAGCCCCAAGGTCTCATGGAATGATCATTTACTTTACCTGGTGCAGATTTCCGAATCTGTTGTCAACAGTGAGTCGCTCGTGCTGGACAATGTGGTCCATCATGCCTCGCCGGAATTGAGGACGGTGTTAATGGCTTAGTACGATCATACGCGGACGGACTACCTTCGACATGCTGAAGAGTTGACACACTTTGCGCAGGCTGTCAAGACACACAATCACGAAGCAGTGAATTTGGTTGAAGATAAGAAAAAGTCATCAAGTCTCATGGTTGCGGTAAAGTAGGTCATATTAGACCGAAATTGTAGCCGGTGCGTATACGCACGGTGCGGCTAGCGCACAGAGGAATACTTTTTCCTTAAAGCGGCGTCTGCCGCCACTTAGCCGATACGCCCTTATAAAGGGCTTAGTAGGAGAGAGCTCTCCTACTCGGGGCCAAGATTCCCGGGTTGGTTTACTTCTTAGCCTTAACGGCTGTGTTCCCTTACTAAGGTTGTAGGTAAAGGGAGGGCTCCCTTTACACTACGGCACTCACTACACGCGCGACCGGTCGAGGTCGCGAGTCTGTACGATTGAGTGAAATGTAAACTGAATATATATTTAATATGTAATTAGTCTAAATTAATTTAAACTAATGTAAACTATATGTAATACTATGTAGAACATACCAAATTCCTACCTAGCTAAAATGTAGTGTACACACCTGTGTACCGACACGTGGATGGCTGACGCGCCACCACCCAAGAGCCCCTGACCTGATTGGTTAAAATAACCAATGGTTCAAAACCTTTCAAACCGGTCAATACTGACCTCAACCGTAGTGTACTCATGTACACCGAAACTAAATGTAACTCGAATGTAACCCCGCTACATCCTCCCCCATCAAGACTATTGCTTACGCAATAAACAAAATTTTATTAGAGAACTCCAACGCCAGTTCCTCTGGCTATCCCTGTACACCTTCAGTGGTGCTATGGAGTCTCCTGAGTCTCCTCTAGAGGAGGTAGACTACTCCGAGAGCTCGGAGGTGGATGCCCTTGGGGATACCTACCAAAGGGTTGACCGCTACGACAGCGCCGAACGGCGATGTCGGCAGCCTAATCCGTTCCCCACACGTAGGGAAAATGCAATAACCAGTGCGCCACCCCTGCCCATATCTGATGATACATCCAGATCGCCAAAAGGCGATCGTCACCAATGAGCTGGATGCAGCTCAGGAAACCCAACTTGCCGCACAGGCAATAAGGGCTGGCGCGCGCCCCCAACCGCCCTTCGCGAGCGGCTTATAATTTCGAAGGTCCTCGTGATTTTCCAAGGTGGGCCAGGCGTGTGGTTAGGACTGGTTTAGCGTCCTATACCCCTTTCCCCGCGGCTGAACAGCCGTATCAACGCGAACGCCGTGAGAAACTCCGGCAACAACGGCTTGCACAAAAGCAGTTCACTAGCGTCTCATATCGAGAGCGCTTAAACAGGCAGGCACAGGGTGCCCCTGTTGAGAACCTCCGCGAGGTTCCTTTCGTTCTTTCTCCGGGAGAAAGTGCTGATGATGCAGAGAAGAAGTTCCGCGCTTGGGTGGAAGGGGAGAAGCTTCTCCCCAGCTTCAATGATCTGCATGACAGCTATTCCCGTCGAGACATTTGGGTGGAGAGGATGTTGCGCCTGACATTTTCCAAAGCCAAAGCGATGGATCAATTACGTGCTCCGTATCGCACGCGCTACGCCAGCGTCCCTGTCTCCACCATGGTGTTCGAAGACAGTGTGAGCGTCACATCTGCCTCCGGCGAACTCCCACTTATTGGGAGTGAAGGGGCTTCCCATGCCCCTCTGGTTGTTGACCTACAGCGGTATTCTCCCGCTCAAAAGCGTCAACGACGTCGCGGCAATCCTGCCGTAGGGGAATCTCGAACTCCCACGAACTCTGTGAGTGTGGATAACCTTTCCACTTCACCAGATACTGGGTTTGACCCCGATGATGGCGTCGCGCCATCAGCCGCTCCACATAAAAGTGTGGAGACCCTCCGCATCAAGCATTGGAGGAGGAGGTCGCGCAATTGCGACGTGATATTCGCGAACGCTGTGATCGACACAGCCATCGCATCCATGATCTCCACGAGGGGATCCGCGATGAGCGGGATGCCACTGATCGCTTCCAGAGGCGGCTTTTCTCTCGAGAGACGACCGTTTCGGGGCTTCGTGGTCGCATTTTAGCCCTCTCGGTCTTCCTTCGCCCTGCCGTGTCTTCGACTCTTACGGCTATCCGCCTTTCCAACCTCCTCCAGCAGGGGGCCCGCCTCCGGGTCCTGGTATGGCTTAAGCATACCCACATAAAAGGTTGGATGCGTACGCATCACCTTCGGGATGTCCAAGGTATACGATAATCCCGTTCGGGTTAGTACCTTAAAGGGTCCCACAAACCTGGGGCGCAGTTTATTGCGCAACACGTTGGAAACTGCATGTGTAGGAAGATTTTTAGCGTTTAATAAAACACTTTCTCCTACTTTGTATACTTTTTTGTTACGCCGCCCCTTGCGGTCAGCTTGCTCCTTCTTCTTGTCTTGGCTTTCCGCCATGGCATCGCAGACGTGTCGTAAGACACTAAGGCGCGTCGATAAGAACTTATCAAAGTGCTTTCGCACAGATACAGGACTGACATCGGGGAATCCTCCCCCCCCTCAAGCCCTGGGCCACACACACGTGGCGTCAGCGGAACCCTCGGATTCGATAATCTGTTCACGTACAACGGGGTAAATCCCGTAGATGCATGGACCGAATTGTTGATAGCAAATTCGACCATCGGAAGCATCTCACTCCAACTCTTTGGAGAATCCGGACAAAACTCTGGAGAATATCCTCCACAACGCGATTAACGCGTGCTGTCTGACCGTTCGTCTGCGGATGATCCGCAGTGGACATGAGGAGCTTGGTGCCTAGCACCTTAAACAACGCTCCCCAGAATTGTCCGGTAAAACGGGGATCCCGATCCGACACAACGGAATAGGGTAGACCATGCTGTCAAAAGACACGGTCTAGGAACACTTCGCTGTTCCTTGTCCATCTATGGACTCTGGCACCGCCTCCAGATGAGCCATCTTGCTCAATCGGTCTACAAAGACCAATATGCCGCTGTTCCCGGCCCTATCCTTCGTAAAACCGAAGATAAAATCCATGCTAATGCATTTCCAACACTCCGTTGGAACCGATAAGATCGCCAAAGGCTCAGATGAACTTGCAGAGGGTTTGACCCTCTGACACGTCTCACAGGTGCGTATATACGCACCGACCCACTTATACATGTTGGGCCACCAATACAAAGCGCTTAAAAGCGCCGTAGGTCTTATCCCGACCTAAATGACCCCCGGTAGGGGCGTCATGTACCTCAAAGAGGACTCTATACTTTAGTTCCTCATCATGAGGAACTACCACCCGCGGAGTGGCCTCCGCGCTCGTGCTATAAAATAGAAGACCTTCACAGTACCTGTAACGGTGTAAAAGAGCTTTAGCTCGACTTGACAGGGTTGGCTCAGACGAGCCAAGTCCCTTTTCACCTAACGCGCTGATAAGCGACGTACACTGTGGGTCTTTCTCATAAGCCTGGCGTATGAGATCCACCACAGATGTGGTGACGAATGTCGCGTGAGCGAGCTCGTAATCGGGACGACGCGACAACGCGTCTGCAAGCACGTTCTGCTTGCCAGGTTTATACTTAACCTCAAAGTTGTACTCCGCAAAGAAGGAGAGCCAACGGGCCATCCGTTGCGAGAGATGAGGCGACTTCGTCGCTGTCCGTATGGACGCGTGGTCAGTATACACCACGAACGGCCTTGAGCCGAGTAGGTGAACCCTAAATTCGACAAGAGCATACTTCATTGCAAGTAGCTCCTTGTCATGAACGGGATAATTCCGTTCCGCAGCTTTAAGCTGCCTCGACTCAAACGCAATCACGCGTTCCCTTCCTTCATCGTCTGCTTGTAACAAAGCACATCCGATTTGCTAGATCTGAGGCGTCGCAGACGACGCTAAAAGGTTTCCCAGAGTCTAGAAGAGCAAGAACGGGGGTGCTTTCAACAAGCTCCCCTTAACCGCTTCAAAAGCGTTTTGGTGTTTGGTTTCCCAACAGCAATCAACATCCTTCTTAAGAAGGTTCGTCAATGACCTCGCCATTTCAGCGTAGTTCTCGCTGTATTTGTGGAGATAATTGGCTTATCCTAGCCACTTACGTAAATCTCTAAGATTTACAGGCGAAGGTCACTCCACAATGGCTTTCACCTTCGCGGTATCCGCCCGCACTCCATCCTTACCGATGAAGCATCCGAGGAAAGGAATTTCCTCAGCACCGAATATACATTTGGATGCGTTCGAATATAACTTATGCTCTCGCATACATTCGAGCACAGCTCGAAGGTGTATCAGATGCGTCTGAACATCAGACGAGTCGCCTTCCGCACGACTATGGACGAATATATCGTCGAAGTACGTCTGAGCGTACTTTCTATGAGGGATGAAGAGTTGAGTCACCAAGCGATTGAAAGTCGCTGGTGCATTCGAAAGCCCCTGTGGCATAACTAGCCACTCCCACAGCATGCCGCTAGGCGTGCTGACCGCTGTATGCGGAATATCGGACGCTCGCATGAGCACCTGATAATACCCGTCCACCAGATCTAAGGCACTGTATACAGTACAGACTGCCATATTGTTCTGGAGGACATCCTTCCGAGGAATCGGAGTCTGAATGGGTACAGTATCTGCATTCAGCTTGTTGTACGCAAGCACAATGCGCCACTTTCCGTTCGGTTTACGAACACAAAAAGTGGGAGATGAGTGGGGAGACTTGATCTCCCGTACCATCCCTGCCTCTTCTTTCCCCTTGAAGAATGCGTCGATGACGTCGCATTGTTCGTTGGGGAGAGGCCACTGCCTAGTGACGCAGTATTTGGTTCCGGGAACCAACTCAATTTAATGTCGGACTCCCCGATCCGGTGGTAACCCCATTGGCGGGTTGTCAGTAATGACATCTCCAAATTCCTTTAATAAGGAAAGGTAAGGGTCCTCAGGATCCGCAAGGATCTTGAGGCCGCTTCGGGCATTTAATGCCTGTTTGGTTTTCACCAAAACTGACTCGTCCATCGTGGATGAGGAGTTCAACTCCTTTTCCGGACGCAACACGACGACCTCGTCGACTTCTCCTGCTCTTAAAGCAGTTCCAAATTCGTTGAAGGACATCTCCTCCAACGACAACAGTTCGCCTACCCCAGGCAACCATTCCAGGCTTACGCCTTCTGTGACAACACCTGTCACACTATTCAGCATCCGATAGGACTTCTGACTACAGGCCTCGGGACTCATCCCGACACCCAGATGGGGGGAGTCAATTGACCCATCTATTGGAAGCGCCACGCGCCTATCCACAGAGGTCTCTACCTCTACCACCGGTGACTCGCCGGTATCACCTATAACGGCGTAGTCGGAATCATTTCCGACGTGCTAAAGAGACAAACTTCGGGTCTCTTCGCTTGGAAGCGCCTCGCGCTTAACCACAGGGGTCTCTACCCCTACCACTGGAGTCGCAACTTGTTCGCCGGACACGTCGTGGTCGTAATCAGTTCCGACCTGCAGAAGAGACGAACTTCGGGTCTCTTCTCTAAGCGCCTAGCGCTTAACCTCAGAGGAATCCACCTCTATCACTGGCGACTCACCAGTCTCGCCTATATCGGCGCGGGGATTAACCGCCGAATCCCCCTCGTTAAGGAACTCTTCCTTAACGCCATTGGGAATGATCATTTCAGACATCTCAATCTCTGGCATCTCACTCTAGAATTGCTTTTGCGATCGAGAAAAGGTGGGTTCATGACTCGCCAATGCTTCACCCGACCGCGGGTGCGTTGATCCAATGGACTTAGACTTCCAGTCTGTCCATGGCTCGTGGCGTTCCAACCACTTCATGCCCAGAATGAGGTCATACCTCGTGTAACAGGACTGATCCTGTTACAGGCTTACACTGTAATTGCGAGGAAGCGCGCAATACAATTAGGGCAGGATTAGTTGATAACAACCAATCCTATACAAAAAGTAAATATAAATATTCACTTTATCTTAAGAACGCAAAATTAAGAGTGTTTATTTAATGGGTGGTTTAGAGGCTAATAGTATAGTAACTACCTAATTAATATAATAGTATCAAGTCTTTAACTAACTGTACTATTAGTTAACCTGCAAGATTCGGTATTTATACCGAATCGACTTTTCCTTCTTAGATTATAATAACTTATAATCTCTTATTTAAATTTCAGACAACGCAGATTAGTTGTTACCAACTAATCCTGCCCTTATTGTATTGCGCGCTTCCTCGCAAGATACAGTGTAAGCCAGTAACAGGATCAGTCCTGTTACACCTGGTAGCACTTTGTGGTCCGTCTTAACGACCACAGTTCCGTTCTGCTAGTTAACAAGCGGAGCGAAGATTAAGAGCCGCTCGGCATCATGTCGCGAGACATGTCGGCTGCCGAGCGAGAAACAACGCTGGAAGAGGTGAATAAACACTTCCCTCACTTCTCGGCTCGTAGTAAAGACGCGACGGTGGAAATGATTCGGTCTATGGGGACCGACATCATTACCTTCCTCAAGAGTAAGTCCCCGGAGGAAGTGGTACAGGTGGTGAACCGCTTTAGGCTAAACCACCTAGAAAATCCAGTACGTCCCGCGCCAGAGGCAGCGCGGACCGCAACTGCACCTGCAACGCATAGCGTTGAAGTAGTAAAGGCGCGAGTACCGCCCTTTACCAGCGAAGGGGGCGAGCCCCTTCATAGATGGTTCGCAGAGGTGGAAGATGCCATCTCTGCGCAAAATATTGTTGACGAACGTCAACAGGCGTACTTCGCCACAACATGTCTAGGCGGCAGAGCCAGGGCATGGGCGATGAGTCGCAGAGCCACTGATGACTCTGCGTTCCTTACTTATAAGGAATTTAAAGCTGAGCTAAATCTCAACTTTGAAGCTCCAGAAATGGAGCTAAGTAGTCGGAAGAAGTTCATGGAACTCCGGCAAGGTAAGCTTGACCTTCAAGCTTATGCTCAGAAGACGAAATATTTGCTGTCAAATATTGTGTATGAGCCGGTGCCCCCTGCTATGCAGGTCACTGGCTTCATGAAGGGACTCAATGATGGTCCCGTCAAACAGAGTCTTTACCGGCGCCCGCCAAAGACTCTAAGGGATGCCATTGATATGAGCATCCGTGAAGAGTTCAGCATGCGATCAGCGTCATCGCATGCTGGGTACAGCCGAAGGGCTCAACAGCCCTTCGCTTTTGACATGCCGCAACAGCATGTCAACAATCAGCAGTCAGGCAGACGAAGTTCACACTTCGTCCCAAGAAACAGCCACCCGCGCCAGAGCATGGGCGGCGGAGGTCCAGAGCCGATGGACCTATCGGTTGCGGTTGCTTCGAACACGAAGAGACCGAAATTTAAGAAGAATATTCGCTGCAATAGATGCGCGAAAATGGGGCATTTTGCCCATGAGTGTATGGCACCGCGTCCGGTGCCACGCAGTCAGCGGACGGAACCGTCCGCTGCACGGCGACACCAACAGGGACATCACCCTGTTGGTGCAAAAAACGAGAATCGCCAGTAGGGTCGGGGCGCCCTACTGGGAATGTTATCCCACATGCCGACATAGGGCATGTGAGGGTAATAGCCCCAGACGGGACTATGTCCTGTCAAAAGGTGCAGGGTGATGGGAAGCCTCTTATCACCCTGGAGGTTAATCCGCACGGGAGAGATGTCCCCATGCGAGCTCTGTTTGACACAGGAGCGTCAAACAATTTCGTTAGAACTCAGAGTCTAACGCTGTTGAGCTTCGTGGAGGTAGAGACCCCACAAAGTATGTTGTCAGTCCGGTTAGCAACAGGTGCAACCGTGACTATTCCAAAGCGTGTGATTAAAACACGCTTCGAGTTGAATGAACTGTCATTCGAGGATGAGTTCATCGTCCTCGATTTATATGACAAGTTCGATGGGATACTTGGAATCCCATGGATGTCCAATTTTAAACCTTCGATCGACTGGGTTAACCTGTCGATCGACTACGGCGGACCCACAGGATCTGATCACCCTGTGTGTAATCCGGCTGTATCAGAAGATACAACAGCAGCGTCAGACAGTCTGGTGGATAGCGATGGCACCACCAGGTCTGTTCTGACACGATCAGCGGAAGGTACCTCCGCTGGTGAGAGTCCAGAGGGACTACCACACGCAACACAAGAGTCGTTGCGTGTTGGATAGAAACATTCCACGGGTGATAAAGACCACCGTGAGAATGAAGTTATATCCACGGTGGGAAACACCCACCGTGATAATGAAGTGATATCCACGGTGGGAAACACCCACCGTGAGAATGAAAATGTATCCACAGTGGTAAACACCCACTGTGTGACCGAAGGTTCCAACACGACGAATGAATTCCGTGTTGATGAGAGTGAGCTCACGATCGAGTGCAATCGTGAGCAAAACTCCGTGGTGGCCAGTGACCACCACCTTGCGTTAGCCATGCGCACGGGTGATAAAGACCACCGTGTCGCAGAAAAGGCGGCCGATCAGACGAGCACATCTGATCGCCAAAATTCCATGGTAGGCAGTGGCCACCATGATGATGAGTATTCGCACACGGTGAATCGTAATCACCGTGTAGCAGTCAATCAGACGAGTGCGTCTGATTGCATGGACAGTTCCGTCGAGACGATCAACGTCTTGACGCAAACGGAGACCGGATTAGCTACCCAGTCTCTGTTGATGGAACACCCTCCGAAAGAAGGTTCGGAGGTGATGGCTCTTCCAGCGCTAAGCTGGAAGAAGTTTGTGAGAAACTTGCACGATGGTCAGATCGAACAGATCTGTATCATCGTTGCAACAGATGATGTAGTGGATATTCGTGAAAGAATATCCACATTACAAGTGGAAAACATTGGGAAAGAGTTTCCCAATGATCAAACGAGAGTTCAGCGCTTTGAAGCGCAGAGCTGGGAGTCGCTTAAAGCGAACTCCCCATTTTATGAGGTACTTCGGGAATACGCTGACGTATTCCCAGAAGAAGTACCTAGCGAGTTCCCTAAGGATAAGGGAACTCGTCATGAGATTGACCTCGTGCCAGGCACGAAGTATTGTGTTACGCGGCAATGGCCGTTGCCGCGTGATCAGGTAAAAGCGATCGACGAGTTTTTCGAAGCTCGTCGTAAATCAGGCCAAGTGCGGGAGTCTACCTCACCGCGCTCTACTCCCACCTTTTGTGTGCAGAAGTCCACAGGTGGGTGGAGAATCGTTCACGCTTACAACAAGCTGAACGCAGCGACGGTACCGGCACAGACGCCGATACCGCGAAAAGATGTCATCATAGATGGCATGTGCGGGAGCACCATCTTTAGTGCCCTCGATCTAAGAGATGGATTTATCGAATCCTAATGCGTGAGAAGGATATTCCTCTCACAGCGGTAAGCACCCCAAGCAGCATGCTTTGGGAGTGGCTTGTTATGCCGCAGGGGCTTCGAAATGCCCCTGCTACGTTTAACAGATGCGTAACGGATCTATTACGCCCGGTGCGAGAATTCGCACCGAGTTATTTCGATGACGTGTTCATCCATAGTAAGGGTGATCACGATAAAAGCGATGTAGATGTCCATTGGGAGCATCTACGTCGAGTGTTAGAGCTTATGCGTAAGTATAAGCTCTATGAAAATCTGAAGAAGTGCACCTTTGGTGCACCTGAGATACCCGTTCTTGGATGCTTTGTGGGTAAGAACGGGGTGCGTCCTGATCCAGAAAAGATCACGGTGATCGTTGAATGGCCTACGCCAAACAACGTTAAGGAACTTCGAAAGTTCCTTGGGTTGGCAACATATTTGCACAAGTATTCGTGCAACTATGCTGGGTTGATACGACCTCTTTCTCAATTACTTAAGAAAGATGTCGAATGGCATTGGGATACCCAAAGTCAAAATGCTTTTGATGCAGTCAAGCAAAGCTTGACTGAAGCGCCTGTCTTGGCTATAGCCGATAACGAGCGTCCGTTCCACGTCGTTTGCAACGCGAGCAAATTTCGCTATCGGCTGTGCTTTGATTCAGCGTGATCACGATGATCGTGATCGCGTAATCTGCTATCAATCGCGTCAGTTGCGCCCAGCCGAGCGCAACTATCCAGTGCATGACAAGGAACTCCTTGCCATGAGTACGCACTGGCTAAGTTTCGGATCTATCTATTGGGAGATAGACCGTTTGTGGTTTACGCGGACCATGCGTCGCTACGCACGGCCGTGAATTCACCACACATTTCTCAAAGAATGGCTCGATGGCTGTCATTCTTTGCTGAATACAACTTTACGGTTGAATACAAACCCGGAAAGTTGAACGTGATAGCGGATGCGCTATCACGAAGGCCCGATTACGAGACGAAACCGTCCGTAACCGAAGGGGCCAGTGCAAACGCGATCCGTTGTACTGCTTTGTCGTCGTCAATTATACGACAAGTACGCGAGGCGTACAAAACAGACGAGGAGACACGTCTGTTGATTGATTACTTTCGTAATCAATCAAGTGAGAAGCGCGACGAACTCCCAGAGTTCCTCCGCGCTTGTGTGCATCGATATCGACTGCACGATGGTCTGTTGCTTTACAGCACAGACCAAAAAGATGAAAGTCGCATCGTCGTTCCAAACGACGATGATCTCAAACACCAAATTATGTTTGAGTATCATGATGCACCGATTTGAGGCATCAACGAGACATACGCTTCTCTCGCACGTGACTTTTACTGGCGAAACCAGTACAAGTGGGTACGAAAATACGTACGCGCTTGCGAGATTTGCCAGCGCGTTAAGCCTGCACAGTCTGCACAGGCTCCGCTGAAATCTATGCCGGTTCCGACAGAGTGTTGGAAGTCCATTTCAATGGACTTCGTATTCGGTCTTCCACCCGACAATAGTCGGAAGACTGGAATAGTGGTCTTTGTAGACCGTTTCAGTAAGATGGTACATCTTACTGCAGTATCAGCGAACGTAACCGCCGCTCAAACAGCGCGGATATTCGTTGATACGGTATTCCGTTTGCACGGAATGCCGGAAGACATTGTCTCGGATCGAGATCCGAGATTTACAGGACGTTTCTGGCAAGAAACGTTCTCATTGTTGGGAACCCAGTTGAAGACGTCAACTGCGGACCATCCGGAAACGGATGGGCAGACGGAACGGGTTAACGGCGTTCTCGGAGACATGTTGCGATCATACGCACATGCCTTTGAACAGTGGAGTGACTACCTGTCACTCACTGAATTTGCGATTAACAATTCGGTGCATGCTTCAACTAAGCATACACCGTTCTAAGTGAATGCCTTAAGGCATCCACGAACCCCAGCTTTACTTGGCGGTACGCCAAATCTAAGTGGGGGAGGGACCCGCTCAAATTTTGAGCGAGTCAATGCGCAAGTTGCGACTGCAACTTGTGAACATAACGATGGACCTTCTACTGAAAGTACAGTAGAAGCGGAAGCAGCTTCAATTAAAACTAAAGCTGCATACGATGAATATGTGTCTGCAGCAATGGCTGCAGACAACGAGGACAATGCACCTACTGCTGATAAAGCAGTAGATGAATTCGTATTATAGCGACAAGCTGTAATACGCTATGTAAAGGATGCACTTTCCTCTGCTTTTGATAAGCAGAAGAAAAATGCAGATAATCAAGGAAGGAAGAACAAAAACTCCTTTCTTAAAGGTGAATTGGTATTATTAAGTACTACCAATTTGCCTACACATGCAATAAGCAACTTCTCTACACGGAAGTTGCTTCCTAAGTACATTGGACCTTTCAAGGTCCAAGAGATTCGGGGGAATGCCTATACCTTAGACATTCCCACAGCAATGCGACTTCACCCAACATTCTATGTTGGGCGGCTCAAGCCGTATCACTCATCTTCGTCTTACGACGAGACGCAGAACCACGGAAGATACCGTGCTTCTCCAAGTCTCCCAAGAGAGACTTGTAATAGGCTTCCAGCCGTTGATGAGCAGAGCGGAGAGTCGTTACCTCCGCCTTCGACTGCTCAAGATCAGCCGTGCGCCGATCGATCTCTCCCTTATAGCGGGAAAGCTCAATGTACAGAAGATCATTCTTCTGCCGGAGGGCAGTGTGTGCCCGGAGGATGTCGCGGACATCCTCGCGAAGAGACCGATATGTCTTCACACTGTGAGACATCTCGCTGCTCAAGGAGGAATAACCCTCCTCGAGCTTGCGGAGCAAAGAACCATGCTCCGCAACAACAACGGCGAGGGAATTCTCAACCTCCGCCGCCCCTGATTGATAATCAGGGGAATAAGCGATATATCCTCGAGCGCTTGATCTCGAAGCGCTCGGTGCCTTCGAAGAAGGGGCAGCGTACCGAGTACTTGGTACGCTGGCTGGGATATCCCCAAGAGTTCGACTCTTGGGAGCCGATTGAGGTTCTGAGGGCCGACGCCCCAGACCTTTTGACTGAGTTTGAGAAGAAGTCTCAAACTCATAATGTGAAGTAGCATCAACAGTAGGTGTTGATGCATTCAGGGTATCAATTAAACCCTGAATTTCGGCGGGTACGGAAAAACCACCGTACCCCCGCAACTCCTCCTCTGACAGACGAGGAGCGCCCTGCGTACACCGCGGGCAAACGAGGTGAGAAGGGACACCACAGTTCAACCCTTCTTTAATGCAAGCAAAATGGATGTATTCCATTTTGCCTGTTCGTGAGTGCTTTAAAAAGCGCTCGCGCATTACGTGAACTTTATTCACGTAATCATCTGGGCTTTT
>CM047587.1:23613493-23706889 GCA_026184515.1 Peronosclerospora sorghi | reverse complement strand
AGACTCTGTTTGACGGGACCATCATTGAGTCCCTTCATGAAGCCAGTGACCTGCATAGCAGGGGGCACCGGCTCATACACAATATTTGACAGCAAATATTGCGTCTTCTGAGCATAAGCTTGAAGGTCAAGCTTACCTTGCCGGAGTTCCATGAACTTCTTCCGACTACTTAGCTCCATTTCTGGAGCTTCAAAGTTGAGATTTAGCTCAGCTTTAAATTCCTTATAAGTAAGGAACGCAGAGTCATCAGTGGCTCTGCGACTCATCGCCCATGCCCTGGCTCTGCCGCCTAGACATGTTGTGGCGAAGTACGCCTGTTGACGTTCGTCAACAATATTTTGCGCAGAGATGGCATCTTCCACCTCTGCGAACCATCTATGAAGGGGCTCGCCCCCTTCGCTGGTAAAGGGCGGTACTCGCGCCTTTACTACTTCAACGCTATGCGTTGCAGGTGCAGTTGCGGTCCGCGCTGCCTCTGGCGCGGGACGTACTGGATTTTCTAGGTGGTTTAGCCTAAAGCGGTTCACCACCTGTACCACTTCCTCCGGGGACTTACTCTTGAGGAAGGTAATGATGTCGGTCCCCATAGACCGAATCATTTCCACCGTCGCGTCTTTACTACGAGCCGAGAAGTGAGGGAAGTGTTTATTCACCTCTTCCAGCGTTGTTTCTCGCTCGGCAGCCGACATGTCTCGAGACATGATGCCGAGCGGCTCTTAATCTTCGCTCCGCTTGTTAACTAGCAGAACGGAACTGTGGTCGTTAAGACGGACCACAAAGTGCTACCAGGTGTAACAGGACTGATCCTGTTACTGGCTTACACTGTATCTTGCGAGGAAGCGCGCAATACAATTAGGGCAGGATTAGTTGGTAACAACTAATACTATAATAAAAGTAAATATATTAATATTCACTTCAGTCTTAGAACGCAAAATTAAGAGTGTTTATTTAATGGGTGGTTTAGAGGCTAATAGTATAGTAATAACTAATTAATATAATAATATAAGTCTTTAACTAACTGTACTATTAGTTAACCTGCAAGATTCGGTATTTATACCGAATCGACTTTTCCTTCTTAGATTATAATAACTTATAATCTCTTATTTAAATTTCAGACCACGCGTCTGAAATTAAACTGTGATATTCTAACTTGAATATCAATTATGTAATGGCACCCCATTACACCTCGAGTCCAAATCCAGGACTAGGCAACGTTCTAAGCTGTCGAAGTCTGCAAACTTCAGCTTAAGTAAGGTCAATCGAGACCTTGGGTACAGAAACCTGTACACCCGTCGCAAGACGGACTGTGACAACGTCACGAGAACGTGCCTCTAGGGCCTCGGCATACAGCAGACTCTTCTCTACAGAAGCCCGACTGACATAATGTTCAGACGCTCCAGAATCTATCAAGACGCTCCAAGGCTTATCAAAGCCTTTCAGTCCGCAAGGACTACCAGCAAACCTGGCTGGTACACCAACTCGGTGCTAGAAAGCACCGTTTCCCTCGGGGTTTGTGTTGTCGTCCCCTACCCTGGGGCTTAACAGCACTGAGGGGTCCCCCAGTAGGGCGCCCCGCACCTACTGGGAGCCGTCGTTTCCTGACGGCTTGGGCCAGGGCTTCTTCCCAACCCTTGGACCTTTTAAGCGAGTATCTCGCTGGGGGTTCCGCGGACATTTGTTCCGCAGATGATCCGTTCTCCCACACTAGAAGCATCTCAGCGGCCCATGCCGCTGCAACATTGCAAGGAGCTCCGCTTCAGAACCCGTGAAGTAGAGTCAGCGTGACTCTTAACGGAAGCTTTCTCTTCCGCTTCGACCTGACTCAGGTCCATGGGTTCGGGACCCACCTTAGAGGAACGAAAGTTCCTCTCGGCGTTAAACGCCATCTTAAACGCCTCCCCCAGGGATTGGGGTCGGCATCGGAAGAGCTCCGAACGTTCTGTCCCTTCTCTCAGGCCTCCCATGAAGACGGGGATGGACACATCGTCCGAATACGCTTTCGCGTACATCCCTGCCAACAGGGTCTTAAGTTCTTTGATATATATTTCCAAGTCCCTAGTGCCCTGAAGGCACCTCAGAAACGCCATCTAATTCTGGAAAACCAGATCAGGCGTTGCGTAGATGTCCATAAGCTTCTGCTTAAGGACCTCCAGGTAGGTAACACGTTCGTGACCGAGTCCGAACACGTAAACGCCCATGCACGGGCTTTCCCGTAAGATGGGTCAGCGCAAGTCACTTGAAAGTGATCAGTGATCACATTCGCTGTGGCGAAGGCCGTTTCTACATCTCGTAACCGCACATAAAGGTTATCACCTTTTTCCCCAGAGAATTCCTTTATCTTAAAAGACAATGGGGGACGCACCCCCGTGGAACGATCTCCCCCTAAACTCGCTTCATGAGCGATGAGGGCATTTACCCTTGCCTTTACGGCCTCAGGTCCCTGCTCCACTAGTAGCTGCATACCCTCTTCACCCAGTAAGGGTAATAGCCTTTTAAAGGCTTCCTGCTGGACGAGGGTCAAACTATCCCAATCGTCCTGATTCATCCCTTGCAGAGGATGCCTTAGTCTACCAACACAGGTGTTGGATTGACTACTAGTGCTACCATATGTAGCCGGTGCGTATACGCACGGTGCGGCTAGCGCACAGAGGAAGACTTTTCCTTAAAGCGGCGTCTGCCGCTACTTAGCCGATACGCCCTTATAAAGGGCTTAGTAGGAGAGCTCTCCTACTCGGGGCCAAGATTCCCGGGTTGGTTTACTTCTTAGCCTTAACGGCTGTGTTCCCTTACTAAGGGTGAAGGTAAAGGGAGGGCTGCCTTTACACTACGGCACTCACTACACGCGCGACCGGTCGAGGTCGCACGTCTGTACGATTGAGTGAAATGTAAACTGAATATATATTTAATATGTCATTAGTCTAAATTAATCTAAACTAATGTAAACTATATGTAATACTAATTAGAACATACCAAATTCGTACCTAGCTAAAATGTAGTGTACACACCTGTGTACCGACACGTGGATGGCTGACGCGCCACCACCCAAGGGCCCCAGCCCTGATTGGTTAAAATAACCAATGGTTCAAAACCTTTCAAACCGGTAAATACTGACCTCAACCGTAGTGTACTAATGTACACCGACACTAAATGTAACTCGAATGTAACCCCGTTACAGAAATGCCCTAATAAGCCGGACAAAAAAGTCGATTTCTCGCTCGCTGTCTCGAATTTTGCGCCGAAATCGGTTGCAAACACTTGGATACTCGATTCCGGTGCTAGTATGCACTTGGTTAATCAATGGAAGTATCTGCGTGATGCCGAACCAGTTGACGGCACGTGTTTCCAGGCTGATGGAAAACAGCTGGAAATTACATAAAAAGGCTGGATCTTGTTGAAGGTCCATGCCAATGGTAAACCAAAGACCGTTCGTGTGGAGAACGTGTTTTTCGTGGATAATCTCGCCAAAAACATCTTGTCGTACGGTCTTTTGTAGGAGAAAGGTTGCGAGATGGCCTACGTTAAAGGCAACTGTGTATTATTATACAAGTCCACCCGATCTCGAATTTTCGACATCCAAAAGACCAACAAGGTCTTAACGGTAAATTTTTCCGTGATCATCGACAATGAAACTCATTTTACGGCCGTGATAGCCATTATCGATGAGAACGACACCGTTTTGGCCCGCCAGTCAGATGCCCATAAATGGTCGATTATGCATTTTCATGCACGACTCGGATGCCATTGAATGTTTGGCCAAGGATAAGTCTAGCGGGATTGTCTTGACGGACCATAAACGGATGAATTGTTTGACCTGTGCCCAAGGCAAGCAAACGAAAAATTCGAGGTCCGTCAAAGACAGTGGCACCAACTCACCGATTGATCGTATGTTCGGACCTAAAAGGTCCAATCATCCCAAAATACCGCCTAGGCAACAGATATATGATCAATTTTGTTGATCATAAGTCTAACGACGTGCGTGTTTTTTTGGCGAAAACAAAGGATGTTGCCGCGAAGAAGTTTGAACACTTCATGGCATTTTTTGAAAGGCAGCATAACTGCAAGGTTCGAATTTTACGTACCGATGGTGGGTACGAGTTCAAGAATCTCGATGGTTTCCGCATGCAGACTGGTGTTGAACGCCAAATCAGTGAGGACAACAACCAGTCTAGCAATGGAAAAGCAGAACGCATGCACCGAACAGTCACGAACATGGCCAGGTGCATGCTTTTCGCAAGTGGATTACCTCTCACTTATTGAGGCGATGCGGTTCAATACGCTGCGTATATTTTGAACCGCAGCCCATGCAATTCTAATTCTCGCCGTCAGTCACCTTTGAAGGTGCTGACAAACAAACAACCGAACCTCGGTGAGATCGTTGCTTTCGGCTCGATCTGCACTGTGTATAGAAATCCTGGAAAAGATTCACTAGCACATCGTGCCCAGGTTGCGGTTGTGGTTGGGAAAAGCGAAGAGGTCAAGGGGTATAAGGTTTACCTAAAGAGTGAACGCAAGGTTGTTTTGACGCAACACATAAAAAATGTTGAAACCTTGACCCCCGACCAGAGCCGTACACTTCAACAAAGTATGGTGGAGGATCGACAATCATGGGGGGGGAATGACTACCTCTTCGACCACCAAGAAGACAAATGCTCGCAACAAAAAACGTTGGCAACGCGAGCCCTGCGTCAAGCAAAGTGTTTCCAAGTCCAAGCTTGAAGATCCGACTACTTCTGACGAAGTTACAACTAAAACTCCAAGTGCAGTTGAAGATGGTGGGTCCATACATTTCGTTAGTGAAATGGACCCGAAGAGTTTTACTCAAGAAATGAAGTCGGCGAACAAGAACAAGTGGACGATTGCTGTTCAGGAGGAGATTAATGCTCTCGAACGTAACGAAGTTTGGAGCGTCGTCGAGAAACCTCAAGATTGTCGACCTCTCCACACGAAATGGGTTTTCAAGACAAAGCTGGACCAAGATGGTGAAATTGAACGGTTTAGGGCTAGACTCGTTGCATGTGGCAACGAGCAACGTTTTGGTATTGATTACACCTTAACGTTTGCCGCCGTTATCGATATGAATACATTCAAGTTGGTTCTGGCGTTGGCGACCAAGTGGCAGGTGTGTGCGAGGCACGAGGATATTCCAACCGCCTATGTTAAGGCTGAGGAAAATGAACACGATATTTTTCTGTTCATCCCCCAAGGTATGCATTTCAAAACCGATGCATGCACTCAAGATGGTCAAACCGAAAAAGTACTCAAGCTCAGGAAGACGATTTACGGCCTCAAACAGGCAGGACGACTGGGGAATAATCTGATTCATGGAAAGCATTTGGAACTGGATTTTACGCAGTGCTTGACGAACATGTGTCTATACGTCAAGCACTTGGGCGGCGAAACCGTTATGGTAGGCATCTATGTTGATGACCTACTAGTAACTGGTACAAAGGAGGAGCTCGTGGAGCAATTCTTTAATGATATGAAATGCCTCGAGATTAAGAATCTCGGCATGGTATCAACATTCCTTGGTTTGCGAGTGGTTTTTGACACCAACTCGGGATACAAGTTGGATCAAGAAGTGACGATCGATGCAATCATCAAGGACTTCAAGATTCAAGATGCAAACGCAGTCCGAACACCGATCGGCACCGAATTTGAAGATACCTCGCTTCAACCAAGCGAACCTCTCAGTAGTGATGGTTCAATCACTATCAAGGATTTCCAGTCTTTGTTCGGCAGCTTGCTCTGGATCGCTCGCTGTACCAGACCCGACATTGTATACGCCGTTCAAAAGGCGACTCGACGTACTCATGCCCCCAACATCGCTGACTGGCAGCTTGCCAAGAAGATTTTGCGTTACCTCAAAGGTACCAAATATCTTAAGTTTTGTATGGGGCGTGGTGAGGTGGCGAGCAACGAGTTGACGCATCAAGGCGTATAGCGACGCGGATTAAGGAGGTTCCAAGAGCGATAGAAAGTCAACCTCCGATGGACTCATATTTTTGGATGGCATTTTGGTGGCTTGGCTTTGCAAGAAACAAGGTGCCGTCTCGTTATCGACTATGGAAGCGGAATTTTATGAGGCTTCGACGAACCTAGTGATGCTTTTGGGATTCAAGGAGCTCATAGAGGAAGTTCAAGTCAAGATGAAGCTGCCCATGCAACTTTGTATGGACAACCAAGCAGCAATCAAGTTTTTCAAGGGCGACCAAACAAGTACTAAGATGAATCATGTTGACATTCGAGTCAAATTTATTGTTTCAAAGCTATCGGATGGACTTATCGAATCTACCTACGTTTCAACTCATGATATGCTTGCTGATGGACTTACCAAGTCACTACCTGCATCAAGGTTCGAAGAGCTACGCGCCGCGCTCTGCCTTCAACATGTGTGATTTTCAAAATACAAATTGAGGAGGAGTGTTAAAAATAGTCTGTATACTTATTTATTATGATTAGGTAGGACCATTTGTTTTTCGTTAGCAATCTGTATTTCTTATCTTGTAGGTGCTAAAAATAAGGCAGCTGTACTCTGTTCTGAGTACTGCCTATTTTTGTACTGATAAGGTATGTAGGTAACACAACAGCTGTTATAGATATAGTATAACCAGCAACAGCTCATGCATATACATGTTAGGCTAGCTAATCACTTCTCAATAAACTTTGCATTGGATAAACATCTAATTGCATTCACTTCGTCGGACATTCAACAATCTCTCAAAGGGTGTCACTCTCACAACCTAGCTGTGTGTGTGAACGTACTCTATTTAGCCTTAGACGCTATTAGTTACGATGTAATGTTTTAGTACTGTCGGCAAACTCCACTCCGGATGTGCTGCTGTGACCTCTGGTAGATCGTTGAATTTAATGAGCTTCATCCGTTGTGTCTTGACCGTTTCTTCTAGCAGACATTCGAGGCATACCTGCAACTGTAAGCCTTGGATCCTCGATTGAGGCCTATTCTTTTCGTATGTAACCACGGCCCACAACTGAGTGACACATCTATTCCAGATTTCGTCAATATGTTCGAACTGTGACCATCTCGCTGGGTATGCACGACTTGATTTCTCATTTGCCAAAGCCACGTCATCCCGATTGAGCAAAAAGCCCACCACATCCGCTGTAAGTGTTTCATACAGTCATCCGTATGCTGACCGCACCGGCTATTGATGCGCTTCCTCATAATACCGTCTGTTCCGGCGCTTTTCTGGTCGCAATATTGCGTTGAAATGTATCCATCTGCTGCCTTACAGACTCAGGTCCATTCCAACTGCTCAAAAGACGTTCTCAAAACTTTTGAGCCCGCCGACACCCCCACATAATATGAGTGATACCTTTCCCTTCAAACTTACAGTTGCTATCCGGTGGGCATTGCCGCTCATCTCGGTACCCCGCGTAGAAGACATTTAGCTGGAACGTTGAAAGTCGATACATAACCCAGGTCTGGTAGTCCGTCAAAATCTGTCCATGGTCCCACAGCTGCTTCGGCGATTGTTCTTGTAGGAACCTGTTCCATCTGGTTTGAGCCCGCCGTTTATCCCAACGATCAATCATTTGCTCTACTTTCCCAGTAACTAAATGATTATACAGACCACGAAAGGTTCACCTGATCCAAAAAGTAATCGATTTGCCTTTTCCCATTTGGTGGTGTCCCACGGATATCCATGGAGTGTGGATTGGCTTTAAGCACCACACTCGTCAAGGCCGGAGTCGAGTCGGGTTCCTTCTCTGTCTCTTCTGCGTGCTCGAGTCGATCCCAATAAATACCATCCTCACGTTGGAAAAACTTATATTTAATTGATCCTGCTATACCGTGCACCTCTCGCTCGGTTACCTTGACCCACTTCACGTTCTCGTACTCTTTTGGCGTCCAAACTAAGTCTAAAGCGGGAGGGTCCCCTACAATCTGACCTATTGGTACCAATGGAGAACAGACAATAATTGCCGCCAACCACCGGATAGTTTTCGCTCTGGTGTGTCCTTTACATCCGCCAAACCTACTGGTCCACTGAAAGGTAGTAGTAGAGATCCGCCTTATTCCTAGCTCCTTTATCGACACATCAGGTTGTCGCAAGAACTTTTATGTCTCTCCAAAGGTAATGTGGACGCTTCAAGGATCCATGGATTTCCGTGCCATCTAAATGTACCCCAAAAGGCTTGTATCGCCTCCGGCATCCCCTCATGCCACTTGTCGTCCCCGATAGTGATTTGTATCGTGAGCACCTCACCCTGGTGTACTCCTGTCGCTGGTTGAGACTCCTGTGCTATATTATCCATAATTAGTCGAGGTAAGTATGTCGTGACGTGCCCTTTTATTTTGTCTTGCACCTGCTGAGAAGGCCCTAACGCCTGTTGCAACAACTTATACGTTAGTTCCGTTGGCTCTTTACGTACTGTAGTAGGTATACTGGCCGAGTGGGGTCTAGGCGACACAAACAAATACCGCTTCGATAAGCCACTGTACTCTCTCCAAGCTTGGCTATACCGATCTCTTGGCTGTAATAGCCAGCACATTGCTTCCTTCACCATTAGGGTGTGGATCACCACCGGTATCGATATTAATCCTATCCCACCTGCTCTTCTCGGTATGTAGATCAGAAAGGGCGAGATCTTATGCCTTGTTTTGTCCTCATTGGACTGGTTTCTCCAGATAAACTTTTTCTGTATATCCACTAGTTGTTTAATACTGCTGGTGACGGCGGAAACATTTTCCTTTAAACAAGATGGCCGGAATGATTACTGCGTTGAGTACTTGTATCCTCTCTATTACTGATGTTCCACAGTTCGTCGCTGTTATCACCCGTCTTTTAATCGCTCTGATTCTTACTGCCCAGTTTTTGTGTGCCAACGTCAGTACCCCCACCTGATGTCCAAGGTACCTGGTTGTCTCATTTTGGTCTAAAACAGGTATACCAAACCACTTTTTACAAACTTCCGTTCGTGTGAGAAAGATGTATTGACATTTGGAGGGTTGTACATACAATCCAGATACCGTTCCAAAGAACTTCACCATCTCCATGGCACGTCCAACTTGGTATGACTTATCGAAAAACAATTGTTGAATCGTCAACAGAGGCAGAAAAGTTATGCTCCCGTGTGGTTTTTTCCCCATCGACAGATAATCCTGTGATTCCACGATTCTGAAGTAGTGCTAATCCTAGTGGTTCCACGGCAAGAATAAAAATCAGTGCTGCTAAGGGGCACCCTTGACGTATTCCCGAGTTCACTTTCATAGGCCTGGATAACTCATTATTTACCAAAAACTGCGCTGTTGTCCCGGTATGAATCCTTTTGATCAAACTGATAAACCTCTCCGCAAATACAAATTTTTCGAGTACTGCGAAGAGGTAACACCTGTCAAGAGTGTCGTATGCTTTCGCAAAATCCAGCAGCAAGATACCTCCACACTCTGCCAAAGACTGTGGTGTAGTTGTACTCTTTGTTCGTATTAATTCCAGCATCATTACTACTGAATTGTCCATTTTTCGGCCATATACAAATACTCGTTGGGTGTCCCCGATCAGTCTGCCTAGGAACTTTTGTAGTCGCATCGCAAGCACTTTCGTGAAAATCTTATAACTTGTCGGTAGGAGCGATATTGGACGATAGTCCATAGCATTTGCCGAATCTCCTTTTTTTCTCAATGGAATGATGAGTGCTTGTGAAAAGGATACCGGAATTTCCCCCCTTTCATTATGTCATTTACTGTCCTGAGTAGAGCCGGGGTGAGTTCAAGCTCAAAATCCTTGTAAAAATCATTATTGAGCCCATCAGAACCTACCGCTTTACGGCGCTCAATACCCTTTATTGCCATATGAATCTCTTCTTCTGTGATCGACATCATTAAGTTCGCATTATCCTCTGCATTTACTCTTCTCGAGGCCGGTATCCGCATGAAACTATCCAGTGACTGTGACAACCGTGACTCTGCTACTCTTCGATGACTGTTCCCCAGTATTGATGACTGTTCCCCAGTATTGATTACTGTTCCCCAGTATTGTCTCTCACAACCTAGCTGTAATTGGTTGTCGAGATACAGACACGAGACGATTTGGTATATTTGACTTCACTATACGACTATTACGACTCGAGTTTCTTACGTTTCAACAGTAACTCCTGACATGTGGTAAGTGCATACATCACATCCTCGTGCTTTATTTGCCGACGCCATCGACACGCAAGAAGGCTAGTATAAATGGTACAATTTGTCTTCACGTCTAATTCTTTTAAAAAGTCATCGACATGACAAAAAATCTCTGTAAAATCCATTATCATAGGTTATTGCTATTATTTTGATTAAATGTAATAACCTATTGCTTTTAACCTTTTTCCGCATATAGGAGATTTCAGAGAGGATGGATATTCGACAGAAGAATATAAGATTGAAGAAGAACTTAAAAAAATCATCGGAGACCATTATCATTTATTTTTAATTTAGTTTGAGTTTGAATCATATTTTTATTATTCTTAAAAATTGATGAGAGTAGAATCTGGCAAATATATCTCTCTCATCAATACCAACTTTTCTGATGTTAGCTAGGTCAGATCTTGCAGCATCATCACTTAAGAACTCATCAATGGTTTTTGCTGTGTACTTAATATTGATAGAATGCGCTAGCTGCTCCCGAAGCTGAGAAAATTTCAATTAAGTATAATAGAGCTAATCATTATGAGCTGACTTTCGATTTAATTTAGGGGCAAAGATTCAAATTGTAATATATTACAAAAACAAAAGTCATTTGAATAATGAGGCGCTCGTTTTGAATCGTGCATTCGTGCGTAGTTCACTCGTATACATGCAACGATTTCTGGACATTAAACTCTAATACACTCCGAAAAGAAAATACTATTCATGTTGTCTACCGCACCAGCCGTAATTCAACAATGTACTATCCTTTTCCCACAACTTCAATGTTGACGTCAACGCTATTTACAACCCTGCGCTGATCACGTCGGGCGCGCTTCTTCTAAGAAACAACTCCCGGACTGTCAGGCGCAAACGGTCGGTACATTCACCAGGTATAATTGACCGTGCCTCCAAACGTGTCAATTTCCTGCAGGTTTCGGCCCTCGCTCTCTTCACTCTATATATGTACATCGGATGCTGTATTCGCTGATATGTCTGGTTGAATTCGCCTCATTACATTTTTTTTAAACCAACCAAGCCCGAGATCGAACCCAGAACCTCCACGTCCCGAATTGGGCATCGTACCACTCGAAAATGGGATCGGTTCGCTGAAATGTCTGGTGCACGTCCTTCTTAGTGATTTCTTGATGCCGGCATTGAGGTATCGTAAACTGAAAAAATACCGCGTGCATTTTTTGGTGCAAATAACCAGACTGATACTTAATTGAGGTGAGGCATAGGCTCCTTCCTACCTATTTGTACATAGTAAACATTGCCTTATGATAGGGTTTATCGCAAGTATTTATTATGGGCGATTTCTACCTAAACTAGCCGAGAGTCGCGAGCGCTCGCTGAGCAAAGAAAACGACATCTGTATCACCATCCTGCAGTAGCGCTGTCAGACATGGCGCCACTGTATTTACGCGCACTTCTGCGTCTACTTTGGGGCCAAGCACCTGCAATGTTTTGGCCACGTTAAAGCGAATATTTGGAACCGGGTCCTACGCGGCAGCATCAATATTCGTGAAGCCTCCTTTCTATAATACAAACTTTGATCATGGATTCCTCCTTACCTGTGCCAATTCCACTACCAAAGGGATTAAGAGCGTTTGAATAGTTTCCGCGGTCATGGCTTCACAAAGCACTTTCACCGCATGCAAAGATGTCAGGCGGTGTAAGAAGTTGGCATTTGAGTGCATGGCCAGAATTCGCGGTATCACACTCATCTGTGCCCACTCTACACCAAAGTGCTCCGTCAGATTCTTCAAGTTGATTGTAGCCGCCTCCCGAATTGAGAAAACGTTGTCTACCAACCACGTCATGCATAACTCGGACAACTGCTCTTCAAAGTAGTCGCGTCCTAATTGGGCGGCTAGCAGTGGAATGTATTCTATTATCGCCAAACGAATACGCCACTGACGATCTTCTGCTAGATGCACGATAGCAGGAAGAAGCGACTGTGATAATAACTCAATCCCGATCACCTAAATTCACCGCGCGACAACGAACAAATTATATACTAATACTTAATCGTAAATTTTCTTGAAAGCGCTTACCCTGTTGCCCTCTTCCAAATTAGAGATAACATTCAAGCGCACTTCAGAGTTCTGGTCATTCAATAGCTGCAGTAAATGAAACAAATACCAAATATTAGCGAATAGTCCTGGACAAAAAAGAAGCCAAGCAAACAAACGAACAAGCAGGAAAATTGGAAGTAGGTGCTCAATTGAGAGATCTCGGCCTAAGAATGGAGCAACTTTCATAATCACTGAAGCCAAAGCAGAGCGCACGTGGTCCGACATATCACGCGCTAAACGCTGAAAGCAAGGCACGATCTTTTCCACTATTCGCTGGGGCTGCAGAAGCCGAGTGACACCAATAATTTTTGACGTAGCTGCCGTGCGTACCTCAGCTTCGTTATCTTCTAGTAAAGAGATAACTGCATCACAGAAACTCGAATTGATGATATCGGCACTCAAAGCCTCACATATTTCAGGAAACCGATTGGCAACAGACCATCGCACACGCCACGAGCCATCACGCGCTGTTTCAAAAATAGTCGGTAATACTTGCGCTGGAAGTATATCAGCCGGCATAAGACGTGCTAATGCAATAGCGTTGTCAATCGTGTGTATCCGAACGGAGTCCTGACGGTCCGTGGCCAAAGACGAAAATAATGGCAGCAAATCCGAACTGGCACTACTGTCATTCATTACCGAAGCAAAGCCACCCAGGGCAGAAGAAGCAGCTTTACGCACCATTGGTGTATCGTCGCGACAAAGTTGGCCAAACATTCCGCGCATTTCTGCCTGAATATCAGCTGGAACACGTGCATACCCGACTTGGAAAAGACTGCACGACGCAATGCGTGATGTAAACCAATCACGCGTGACAAGACGCCGCAATAGCGGAATAAAATGCTCAGCTACAGCTTCACTTTCCATGGCCTCTACCACTTTGCAAATAGATCGCACTGCCATATCACGCACCGAGGCTTCGTCCACGGTCGCGAGCGACTCCAAAGGTTTTAGCAATAAATAGGCGTGCGAAGGGCCTCCAACTACGTCCACAAATTCTCCAAGCTCTTCAGCCATCACCAGTAGCACTTCATCTTCATCATCCAAAGAATCTATGAAATGAATATCAGGGTATAAATGTTAATGGAATTTTCACTTCGCAAATGTTTATTTTTTACCATTCATGAATGGCAACAGCTCGTTTTGCGTGCGTTCAGAGCCCAATGCCTCCGCTGATAGTAAGATCCAGTGGAGTACGTTAGTATCACAAGCTTTTATGTTAAGAAAATGAGACACGAGAGTACCGATGATGCGTATTTGGCGGATCGAATTAAGACGCAGTTGAACGTCTTCATGCTTAAGCTCGTCCACGAGGATTGCAATTGGGTACAGACTATTGTCTTCTAATTGTAATACGATTACAAGTAAGAAGTTCATTCTAACGCCCTCCGTAACTAATCAATCTCCAATGCTTACCAGCTACTGCCGCCGCCATTTTGGACACCTTCTTTATCCAATCCAAAGTAAGATACAGTAAGATTTCAGAGGTTGGTAGTCCTGATATCGCTTGTAGTTGAAGAATGAGAGCGTACTAGTACGGGAAAACGCAAGGGGGACGGACACGCGCTTTTTCGACTTCTTAAAGTAACCCTAAGATCGTGTGCAATTATGACCAATCAAAAAATGATTAGGACTCAATTATTAAGCGTCCGTATTTTGATTCCTTTTCTACCGTGAGACAACTTACTTTGGAAATAGGAGCTAATGTAACAACAGTAAATCGCTGGTAAACCCTTACGTTGACGAGGCCGCCGCGCGCCGTCGCTCATAATCCGGATCATCTGTCGGTAACTCGAATCGACAAAGCGGACACGAATTGTGCTGCTTCAACCAAGGCAAGATACAGTCAGGGTGAAAGGAGTGTTCGCACGGTAGGCGGTGAGCTTCATCGTCCACAACGAAAGAATCTTTGCAAACAGGGCATTCGGCGCTCCCATCCACTTCGTTCTGTGTAATTTTCACTTTTGGTAACTTTTCCACGACTTCCTTGGCAGCTGGAGGAGCTCCATGCTGGCAAGTTGTCAGCAAAACATCCAGCGCGACATGAGTTTTTTAATATAACACCATTGCATCAAGTTGCAACTTACACGATTTGGATCGTTCTGCATCAGTTGGTTGATCACATTTGCCATGTTTCCGAGCGCGTAGTCGCCAGGGTTACCAGCTAGCACGGGGATCATGCCTCCCAGTGCATCTAAAATTCCTAATGGATCTCCTTCTTCTCCCGACTCATTGACGAAGAGTTCGACGGGGTTACCGCTACTGTTCATTAAGCGTGTGCTGCGTCCACCACTGGTAGCGCCAGTCAAAAACTGTAACAACCTATTTGACACCATCAGAACGTGTTTCAGCACTTATTTTTGTTTTTATAAAAAAACAAATAGACAGCAGTCAAAACGAACTCAGGCAGTGGGTATCCGTTTCGTCCTTCATCTGTAGCTGGAATCCGTATCGCTCGAGCAATAGTACTTTTCAATACATAACAGTGTTAACAAACACAGGTAAACTCAACAACTTCCCAAATAGAAAAAGATACGAACTACTTTACCGTGGTAGTGGATGAGTGCCTTCTAACTCATTGCGAATCTGAGCAGGAGCATTGTCCTCAATAGAATCTGCAGACGTCTGCCTGTTTCCATCTTCCGCTTGTTCAACGCGAAAGTTTTGCGGTGGATCATCCTGCCAACGACAATAATTAATAATAATAATAATAACTGACAATGAGAGCAAGACTGTAAATTAAAAACGAACGACGGACCTCTTGGATCTCCTCAACAAAGTTTCCACCACACCGCGTACAGCAGACTTCATCATTTTCATCGTCTACGCGTGTTTCTACATCATCGCTGCACTCGTGACACCAAAAATGCGGCGTGTCTTGCTCGGAAGAAGTTGGTGTTGGAGTCATGATTAGTTTTGCCTGACTCTAATCTCATTTGTGAAAAAAAGGTAAAAAAAACACATATGTGTGTCGTACACAAATCAGTTAGAACCAATTCCCTCCCTATTTTGATTACTTTTTAGAATAATTCGATAACATGCCACTGACTTTTCTCGGTGGTAACAGGACTCAAGTTTTATGAGTCGAGTAAATTATATTAAGGGCATTCCTCGATCTATTCAGTAGAATTAATTCTGAATCGCAGCTTCAACACGATGGTAATAGCGATAGAACAAAACAATCGACGATTTTCCGTTCTTTAGTTGTCACGGCGCTAAGCATTTTTTCGACAAAAGCTGTAAAAATGTGGGGCATGACATCTTGCAGCGCTATTCTAGCACGAATGGTGGTCCATAATCGATGAGGATAGCCCTCATTTGGACCTTCTCGTTAACCTTTGTATATTTTTATACTAACTCCGTTGTGAACGGAAATTTCATTGTAGTCTATTTAGTCTTAAGCTAGTTAGATACTATACATTTTTGTAGAAAGTTTACCGAACATTCAGCAAAAGTTTATAGTTAATTAACGGCTCCGACCCGGGCGGGATACGACGGTATCAGGCTGTCCTGCTTCCCATCCCGCCTGTCCCGTGGGACGCCCGCGGGATAGGCTGAACCCAACTTTTTTGCCCTTTCATTTAAAATATTGAAAAGTACAGCAGTTTTTTCAAAATCCAAAAAACCTTTCATCCCCCAGTCCTGAATACACATCAGCGCTTCCATCTGATGAGTGTGGTGAAGTGCAGTTGAAAATTTCTGACTAGCATGTACCAGTGTACCAGTGATCAAGTTGGAGCGATCGGGTTGGCTGAAAGGGGGGAGTATTTTGGGCCAATCGTGTGACTGGAGTGTTAGGTATGCAGATTTAAGGTGAGTCAGACGATTTTTCATGTAGCATGTACTTTACATATTGGTTTATAATTGGATATTAAATATAGTTTTCGTTTTTCTTTATTTCGCATAAGTTGCCGCTCCTACGCGGAGTTTTTGGGAGCAGAGGGTTAACACGGTCCCCTCTAGATAATTTTTCCCGGCCAGGACACGTAGCCCCACCGGAAGTCCCAATACGGTAAGCAATCTACTTCGTTCACTCACCCTCAAGCCCCACACGTTTGGAACGTGTTATCAACATATGTATTGGCTGGGTCCGCACATCGCGTCGAGCGATCCACCCCAGATTATTGGTTGGGTCAACGCACCGTTTCACGGTCCGCCCCAAATTTCTATTGGCTGGGTCTCCACACTGCTGCGCGTGGTCTGCCCCAGATTTATATTGGTTGGGACTCCACACCACTTCCCATGTTTTTTTTGCATTTGGAGTGACAGTTTCCGCTCCATTCGCCGATCGGTCCATTTGGATTATCTTTCGTTGGTTTTTGGTACAAGTTACCCTAGAAGTGGTACTATCCATATCGGTACCTATCAAGACTCATACTGCACGACGGTCCACCGAGTGTGTTACCACCCATACCAATGGGTACACAAGGTGATATTACTGAAGCTAAATCGTACCAGGCGTCCTGCACTGCTGATCGGTCACCCGATCGGCATACAGGCGAAGGTTCGCGGGGTCCCCCTCCCGTAAGTTGGTCGGCTGGGCACGATGGTGGTCGAGTTCCGGACACTTCGGTGTTCGATTTTGAACTTGACTCCACCACACAATTATATTTCTACAAGAAGTTTATTTTTCCCCGAAGTAAGAAAGAAATTTGATCTCACTTGGACAATTGATGCAAAAAGGCTGCAATTTTGTCACCAAAGCAACAAGATGGAGGTAAGACTTTGAGTGGATTTACTGTTTACTGTGAAGATGAGTGGATCGATCCTAATAGATAGTTTGGTCCCGAAGGCCGATAAAAATCTATTTGCATGTTCTTCTGAAGTCATGATGAACACGACCATGGAAACTGACAAAGATGATACTCAAGAAGATAACTTGTACCATTTTCACCTGCGTCTAGGGCATCCCGCTTACGACACGATCGAGCGGTTAGCAAAAGATCCGCGATACGGCATCAAGCGCACAAGCACAGCAAGTCCAAACTGCTTGACATGCGTAGAAGGGAAGGGGGTACGAAAGGCCCAACCCAAGAAATATTCTGGTGAAAATTCGCCCATAGATGGAGTCGGGGGCGTTATATGCAGCGACCGCAGGGTCACATTGCACCTAGAGTCCGGCGCGGGAACAGGTACCTGGTCGTTTTTGTGGATCATTTTTCGTCTTATGTCCTCATATTTACTTCAAAAACGAAGGATCAAGCTGCAAAGAATTTAGAACATTTTTGGAGTGGTTTGAGAGAGTTCAATTGTCACATACATGTACTATGGACAGACGATGGTTTGGAATATAAAAATGTGGATTTTTTGCAAGAGGACAGGAATTACGCGTCAAGTGACCGAAGCGGGATGTCCCGCGTCAAATGGAAAAGCGGAAAATCTAAGCAGGACTATATTTAATAAGGTTAGCTTATGATTTTCGGTTCGGTACTGTCCTTAACGTATTGGTCGGAAGCGCCTGGGTATGCGCCTACATACTCAACCGTGCCTCTACCCGATCAAACCCAGGAAGAAGATCGCCTTACGAAATGTTAACGAAGATCATGCCGAAAGTGAATGTCATTGTGGTATTCGGGTCACCCTGGATGGTCTGGAGGGACCCTGGAAAGAAGACAATGAATAAAAGAGCTGAAAGGGGTTAAGTGTTTGAAAGAGTGATGAAGCGAAGGGGTTTAAAGTTCTGCTTTTAAAGGATAAGGTAGTGACTACGACGCGACACATCTGTCCGATCGAGACGCTGGATAACAAGGCAAGTGAACAAGTCACGAAAGCACTGGCTGGAGAAAATTTATCGGATGTGTCTTTGGAAGATGTGGAAAAATATGTGGACGATCATGTAAAATCACAAAACGGAAAAAAATGAACGTTTTGGGAATACAGTCGATAAAGTCGAGCACGCATCAGCACTATTCAGCAAAAAGTGGAAAATAAACGCGCGAGTCACCCAGATTCAGTGAATATAAGAACACTATGAAAGAAAAGAGAGCGATGCAGAAGTCAGGCGTGGGAGGAGGCTTAGACGCAAGTGAAGATGTGAATGTAATTGCTTCAACGGATAAATAGCATGCGTTGGCGGTATAAGCAGTGCTGGGCCCTAGTGATGTTGTAGTGGAGGCGGGGTATGCGAAGAAGCCGAAGGGTTACAGGGAAACAAAGCGCGAAGATGAAAACATGTGAAAAACGGCAGAAGAGGCAGTGTTGAAGGCTTTGCAAGATCCTGACAAATGAGAAGTGGTAAGTGCGAAGGCAATCGAGCTATACCCACGAAATGGGTATAGATGACGAAGCTCAAGGCAGAAGCACGATTAAACGGTAAAAAACGCGACTAGTGGCGCGTGGTGATAAACAGGTGTACGAGAGGGATTTTGTTTTCACGTTCTTGACGGTGATGAATTTAAGTAACGTAAAGGTGGTTCTTACTATGGCACAATGTTTAATGTACCGACAAGACATCGTGACGTACTAAGCGCGTATCCGAAGGCACACACGGACAAGAATATTGAAATTTTTCTGAAGGTACCTCAAAGCATGGTGATCACAAACGAAGTACTAAAGGATTTTAGAGTGCATCCACCCAAGCATTTGGCTTTACGTTTGAAGAATAATTTATACGGTTTGGAGCAAGCTGGACCCATGTGGAACGAATTATTACGAAGGACACTTATAGACCTGGATTTTTCGCAGTGCAATACGGATACATGGTATTTTTTCAAGAAAAATCACGATGGAATTGTCTTAGTTTGAGTGTACGTGGATGACTTTCTCGTGACGGGAACAACGGAGAAACCGGTGGATGATTTCTTTCGCAAGATGAAGATACTGGAATTAAAAGACCTAGGACCTGTGGAAAAATCTCTCGGTATCCGGATATGTAGAGATCAAGAGTGCGGATACACTGGATCAAGAGGGCACAATCAATTAATTGCTGGAAAAATACAATATAGAGAGAGCTAAATCGGTGAAACTACCGATTAATGACTAATGTGACGAAGGAGAAGATGATTTTTACAGAAAAATACGACGACAGGTGTGCCAACCCAGAAGATTTTCCAATCTATGGTGGGAAGTTTGTTGTGTATCTCAAGATGTACGCTACCGGACATTTATTTTGCTGTTCATCGAGTGAAGCGGCGTATGAATGCGCCGAAGCCGAGTGATTTAAAGCTAGCAAAGTAAATTATCAGGTACTAGGGATGGTTCCCGTCGTACCGACGAACTGTCATTGAAATTTCACTGAAATACAGTATATCTACATTTACTTTGAAAGAAAAAGACAGTTTTTTGCGGGTTCGTTTTTACAGTAGTAGTATAAGTAGTGGTGTGCGACACATGACCAGTTATGTATCTAAGCTTAGTAATGCATTTTTTTCGTTAATTTTTTGTGGCATTAAAGTAGACACAGGAGTATATGTACAGTATATAGATTTTATGGCACCGTGATGAATAAAAAATGGTATTATTCTGAGTGACTCATTAAGTAGAAAAAATACCGCCACCATGCCTCCATGAGCTCCGCTAGATGCACCAATGCAGTAGAACCACCGGAGAGGCCACCCGCAGCTCCACAACCAATTCCTCCATGAGCTCCGCCTGCAGGACCGCCGCCTATTAAGCCTCCAATGCCACCGATTGCACGCGTCGTCTCGTAATTATACTGATGGTTCGTCCCCAAATCTAACAAACAGTCGGCAACGTCGCGCTCTGGTGGAAACTTAAAGCCAAGACTTTCAAAAGGATTTACTATTCGCTCACGCGGTCCATGGTACATGACATAACCATCGTTTTAAAGAATCACATCATCGAACAATTCAACCACCTTCGGTGCCGGCTGAAGCAGCGCGATACATTACCGTCTTCTGCATCTTTTAGGCGATACCGCGTTGTGTCTTGATGACACCATATGTCGCAGCACTATCGAGACCCGTGCTAATCTCGTCCATAAGCTTCACATAATTTGTACCGAAATCCATTTCGACACTCATCACGCCATTGCGTTCGCCGCCAGACACGCCACGCAGCATGGCACCACCTACAATAGTATCCTGACAATTCTCCAGACCAAACAGGCGGATCACAATCTCCGGGTTGTGCGCAAATAGCGCCTGTTTCGTCTCTAAAGTGGTCTTATTCTCCTCTGGGATGCCATTCGATAGCTTGTCCTTGACGACCATGGACTTGTTGTCGCCACAGAAACGGTACGCGTACTCTAGCGTCTCTTTTACGGTAAGTGTGGGAAAGTGTTTGTCACGCTGTGGCACGTAGGACACAAATTGCGGTAGACGCCGTTTAATGTCATCCTGCGAAATGCCATTGTATGTGACCTCGCCTTGAATCGTCACATTCTTGTCGATCTGAAAGCGACCGCTTACCATCTTCGTTCTCCGACACTTTCATAAATAACAATACAGTCTTTTAAACAATTATAAAATAGACGACATGGATTCAGTTATTATATAGATATGAAGGGTTCGATGGATCTCAAGCTACATACGGATTGTGAAACCAAGAGTGATGGGACTTTACAATTGATTGGATACACTGACGCTGATTTCGCTGGAGATAAAGAAGACAAGAAGATTGTTAGCGGATGCGTTGTTTTTCTGAATGGTATGTTGGTTGGATGGGCTTGCAAAAAGCAAGGCACTGTTTCGTTTTCGACTGCCGAAGTGGAATTCGTTGCCGCCGCAGTCGGTGGTAAGGAATTTCTCGGTTTGAAGGAACTGTTAGAAGAAATTGGATTAAGTGTGGAAATCCCAGTAATCTTACAAATGGATTATCAAGCTGCTATACGACAGCTGGAGGACAAAGCTAGTAGTGCTGATTCGAAGCATGTAGATATCAAGTTCACGTTTCTCAAGGACTGCGTGAAGCCGGAGGCAGTGAAACCACTGCGCGTGGCCACTGATGAATGTTCGCAGAGCTACTGATGAAGCTACCTTGCGCAGCAAAGGTTTTGCGCCTGCGTAGCTACATTGGTCTCAAGTGTCAAAACGGAGATCGAGGAAGGAGTGTTGAAGTTTTACAAGTGATGCATATAGTCCGGTATGGGACTATATACAAACTTCAAGTAAAGCGCAACCACAGTGGTCACTTATGCATTTATGATTTTTTAGCTACTTTGGAATTTTAAGTGTATTTGATTTTATTAGGAATTTTAGGTTAGGTTCGTAAGTACACATTTATAATTAGTATATTTTTTTACTCTAAAACACAAAAAACACTTACTTGCTTCCCGTTCGCATCTACCCTGATCAAGTAAGGCGCGCTTCTTTCCAAGAAACTTATTCCAGAAGGCACTAACGGTCGGTATAGTCATTACGGAATATTGGCCGTGCCCCCAACTCGTGTCAATTACCTACAGATTGAGTACACTGTAGTATACAGAATAAAATGTTTATTTTGCGCTAGGTTATCACAACGAAAAATGCGGGTATTCTCTGCGCTATCCTTTTTCTGGTGTCATTTTTCCTTCTATTTGGATTTTCCTCTTGTTTCGCTGCGTTTCTTAGTGCAAGAAGCGTGCGGAACTTCGTGAAATGCTTCTGACGTATGGAAAACATGGATTTCTTGTAAATGACACCGGCAAGAATGTAGCATGGGATAAAATGAAGTGTAGAGTGTTGCGTGTGAACAGGAAAGCGCTATTTCAGTCATTCTGGGATAACGCAGCGATTGGGCAGAAGCCTCTGGTCAGCGACAAGGATGTTGATGGCCCCCAAGCTCCAATGGAATCAGACCAAGCGGTCCAATAAATAAATTAACGAATATCGAGTTTAGAAGATGTAAGGTATGTAGTTAGACCCGGTCACAAATGATTTATATGTTCAAGTTCGTGCTATCCACGCTTCCATAATTTCAGGATCCTCGACTAACTAGAACTCGTGTGCTATTCAGATCCATGCACTTAGCTCAAGCCTCTGCTACTTTAGATTTTCGTCGACCAATTTTGTTAGTGCATTGGAGAGAAGCTTAACCACATTATCGATATGCCAACTATAGATTTCGATTATCACCGAGTGCTAAACGTACAAAATACGTGCCTGTTAGAAAGGGTAAGTGCGCTAGATGGTTGGACCAACTGAAGTAGATAGTGTAGCAGGTGCGAACACGCACGGTGCGGCTAGCGCACAGAGGAAGACTTTCCTAAAGCGGCGGTGTGCCGCTACTTATCCGATACGCCCTTATAAAAGGGCTTAGTAAGAGATTATGCTCTTACTCGGGGCCAAGATTTACTTTTGGTTTACAAGTTAGCGTGAGCTAACGCCTTAACACAAGGCTCCCTTAATAAGGGGGTAGCTAAGGGAAGGACTTCCCTTACACTACAACACTCACTGCGCGCGAGACCTGTGCTGAAGTGGAATCTTTATTTACAACATATAGAAGATGATCTGTGGTAGTTATCAATTCACTGTATAATTTTTACTATGCCAAAACTCTACATGCTAGCACAATGTTGCCTTGACTTGATGTGGTGTCTGCAAACATTGAACATTAACAACAAAGATTGTGTTGTACCTTCATCTTATAAACAATGCGAACGATGCGTCCGTCTCTATGTAGTGTGTCTTGCATCCACACGGTGTCTCATTACAGTCGTGTTGGTTTTAGCATCACAGCAGTGAAGGATAGGGCGCTAGGGCGCATGATATAACGAGGGAAAACAGACTGTGAAGATGAACTGTTAGTGCATAAGAGAGTCAAGACATAGGCGCAGCTTACCAGCACAACGGCGGATTCGTTCGTGGAAGCAGAGCCAACGAAAAGTCATGCGCCCTTGGTATCATACTCAAGAACAAAGGGGCTCTAGGGCACATGATATAACAAGACAAACAGATTGTGAAGACGAACTGTCAGCAGTGCATAAGAGAGTCAAGACATAGGCGCAACTTACTAGTACAACGGCGGGTCCGTTCATGGTGGTGAAGCCAACGAAAAGTTATGCGCCCTCGGCTGCTCCAGTTGATCGGCTTGGGTATTCTCGATTGTTTTCAAGTGGTTAAGTATTTTATTTTGGAAAATATATTTTCAGCCAATCAGAGGCGACCTGCGACGGCCACCTCGCGACGGCCACCTCGCGACGGTCATCTCATGGCTAATTTGTTTGTGATTGGTATGAATGTGGAAAAATAAGTGGAATTTTTGACCAATCAGGAGTGATATGCGACGGCCGCCTCGCGACGGCCATCTCACGGCTAATTTGTTTGTGATTGGTATGAATGTGGAAAAATAAGTGGAATTTTTGACCAATCAGGAGTGACATGCGACGGCCGCCTCGCGACGGCCACCTCGCTCAAGCCCAGAGGGTTTCTGAAGTAACTGTCAAAGATGATCAATCAGGTTACAGAGGGAATCAGTGCTAGCTCTCAAGGATGGTCAATCAGGTTACAGAGGGAATCAGTGGTATCTCTCAAGGATGATCAATCAGGTTACAGAGGGCCTCGGCGGTAACTGCCACGTATTGAAGTCAGCGCTGAAGTAACCAAAAAGTAGTGGGTGAAAAAAGTGATTGACGTAGATGTAGGAGGGAGTAATACTTAATAGAACGAAATTTCCCTTGAAGTGCAAAGATCTCTGGCGGCCTTTATAAAACCTTCTTTTTGATTCAATACAAAAACCAAGTGTAACACAAGGAAGTCGGTGAGCGCACGCCCTAGCAAATGGAGCAGCAGCCGTTTGAAGTGCGCTAGTGTTGGGGGCAGCCCGGAACCGCCTTTGAAAGTGTACCCCAAGTGTGTTTGACTGATTTGTTGGTTCGGTCGGAAGTATCAAGTACCCTGGAAGTAAAACAAGGAGGAGTGGCTTATTACCTCTTTGTGTTGTTAATTAAGTGGATTCATAATAATTTTCAACCCCTTCACGACAGACCGGTCGAGGTCGTGCGTCCTGCAGTCTTTTGAGTGAAATGTAAACTGAATGTATATTTAATATGTAATTAGCCTAAATTAATTTAAACTAATGTAAACTATATGTAATACTAGGTAGAACTTACTAAATTCGTACCTAACCAAAATGTAGTGTATACCACCTGTGTAATAACACGTGGCTGGCTGCCACGCCTCCACCAAGGGCTCCTGCCCTGATTGGTTAAAATAACCAATAGGTCCAAACCTTTCGGACCGGTCAACACTGACCTCAACCGTAGTGTACTTACATACACCACATAACTAAATGTAACCAGAATGTAACCCTGTTACATCCTCCCCCATCAAGACTATTGCTTACGCAATAAAACAATTTTAGTTGGAGAATTCCAACTGCCAGAACTTCTGGCTAAGCATGAACAACTTTAGTGGTGCTGTGGATTCTCCTCAAGAAGAGGAGGTAGACTATTCCGAGAAGTCGGAGGTGGATGCTCTTGGGGATATCTCCCCAAAGGCTGACCACTCCGACAGCGCCAAACGGCGTTGTCGGTCATCCAATCCATTCCCCACACGTGGGGAAAATGCGCTAACTCGCGCGCCACCTCTACCAATGTCGGATGATACATCCGGATCGCCGAAGGCGATCATCACCAATGAGCTGGACACAGCTCAAGAAACTCAACTTGCCGCACAGGCACGAAGGGCTTCGTTACGCGCCCCCAAACGCCCGCCACGGGCGGCATACAATTTTGATGGTACCCGTGACCTCCCAAAGTGGGCTAGGACTATGGTAAGGAATGGTTTAGCATTCTATACTCCTGGACCTGCGGCTGAACAGCCGTATCAATGCGAAAGCCGGGAGAAGCTCCGGTAACAACTGCTCGCGCAGAAGCAGTTCACTGGCGTCTCATACCGAGAGCGCCTCGACAGACAGGCACAGGGTGCTCCTGTTGAGAACCTCCGCGAGTTTCCCATCGTTCTCTTTCCCGGAGAGAGTGCCGAAGATGCAGAAAGGAAATTCCGTGCGTGGGCGGAAGGGGAGAAGCTCCTTCCTAGTTTTACTGAGCTGTACAACAGTATTCCCGCCGTGACGTCAGGGTGGAGAGAGCATTGCGCTTGGCATTTGCCAAAGCCCAAGCGATGGGGCTATTTTGTGCCCCTTATCGCACGCGCTATGCCAGCGCCCCTGCCCCCAACGCGGTGCCAGAGAACAGTGCGAGCGCCGCATCTGCCTCCGGCGAACTCCAAACTACTGGGAGTGAAGGGGATTCTCCCGACCCTTTGGTCGTCGACCCGAAGCGGGATTCTCCCGCTCGAAAGCGTCAACGACGTCACGGCAATCCTGCCGCAGGGGAGTCTCGGACTCCCACAAACTCTGTGAGTGTGGATAACCCTTCCACTTCATCAGATACAGGGTTTGACCCCGATGATGGCGTCGCGCCATCATACGCTCCACATGATAATGTGGAGTACCCTCCGCATAGAGAATTGGAGGAGGAGGTCGCGCAATTGCGACGTGAGATTCGCGAGCGCTGTGATCGACACAGCCATCGCATCCATGATGTCCACGAGGGACTCTGCGATAAGTGGGATGCCACTGAACGCTTCGAGAAGCGGCTTGCCTCTCTTGAGTCGACCGTTGCGGAGCTTCGTGGTCGCATTTTAGCCCTGTCGGGATTCCTCCGCTCTGTCGTGTCTTCCGGCTCTTCCGGCTATCCGCCTTTCCAACCCCCTCCAAGAGGGGACCCGCCTACGGGTCCTGGTATGGCTTAAGCATACCTACATAGAAGTTTGGATGCGTACGCATCGCCTTCGGAATATCCAAGGTGTACGCCAAGCCCTTTAGGGCTAGCACCTTAAAAGTCCCCACAAACCTGGGGCGCACTTTGTTCCGCAACACGTTGGAAACTGCATGTGTAGGAAGATTTTTAGCGTTTAATAAAACACTTTCTCCTACTTTGTACGCCCTTTCGTTACGCTGACCCTTGCGGTAGGCCTGCTCCTTCTGCTTGTCTTGGCTTTCCGCCATGGCATCGCAGAAGTGTCGTAAGACACCAAGGCGCGTCGATAAAACCTTATCGATGTGCTTTCGCACAGATACAGGGCTGACATCAGGGGATCCTCCCCCCTCAAGCCCTGGGCCACACACACGTGGCGTCAACGGAACCCTCGGATTCACTAATCCGTTCACGTAAAACGGGGTAAACCCCGTAGATGCATGGACCGAATTGTTTATAGCAAATTCGGCCATAGGAAGCATCTCACTCCAACTCTTTGGAGAATACGGACATAAACTCCGGAGAATATCCTCCACAACGCGATTAACGCGTTCCGTTTCACCGTCCGTCTGCGGATGATCCGCAGTGGACATGAGGAGCTTGGTGCCTAGCACCTTAAACAACGCTCCCCAGAATTGTCCCGTAAAACGGGGATCCCGATCCGACACAACGGAATGGGTTAGACCATGCTGTCGAAAGACACGGTCTAGGAACACTTTTGCTGTTCCTTGTCCATCTATGGACTCTGGCACCGCCGCCAGGTGAGCCATCTTGCTCAAACGGTCTACAAAGGCCAATATGCCGGTGTTCCCGGACTTATCCTTCGGAAAACCGAAGATAAAATCCATACTGATGGATTTCCAACACTCCGTCGGAACGGAGAGGCTCGCCAAAGGCGCAGCTGAACTTGCAGAGGGTTTAACCCTCTCACAGGTGCGTATATACGCACCGACCCACTTATACATGTTGATCCACCAATAAAAAGCGCTTAAAAGCGCCGTAGGTCTTATCCCGACCTAAATGACCCCCGGTAGGGGCGTCATGTGCCTCAAAGAGGACTTTATACTTCAATTCCTCATCATGAGGAACTACAACCCGCGGAGTGTCCTCCGCGCTCGTGCTATAATATAGCAAACCGTTACAGTACCTGTAACGGTGTAACGGAGCTTTAGCTCGACTTGAAAGGGTAGGCTAAGACGAGCCAAGTCCCTTTCCACACAACGCGCTGATAAGCGCCGTACATTGTGGGTCTTTCTCATACGCCTGGCGTATGAGATCCACCACAGACGAGGTGATAAATGTAGCGTGAGCGAGCTCGTAATCGGGACGACGCGACAACGCGTCTGCAAGTACATTCTGTTTGCCAGTTTAGTACTTTACCTCAAAGTTGTACTCCGAAAAGAAGGAGAGACAACGGGCCATCCGTTGGGAGAGATGAGGCGACTTTGTCGCTGTCCTTAAGGACGCGTGGTTAGTATAAACCACGAACGGCTTTGAGCCGGGTAGGTGAACTTTAAATTTGACAAGAGCATACTTCATCGCAAGTAGATCTTTGTCATGAACGGTATAATTCCGTTCTGCAGCTTTAAGCTGCCTCGACTCAAACGCGATCACGAGTTCCCTTCCTGCATCATCTGCTTGTAACAAAGCACATCCGATTGCGAAATAGGAGGCGTCGCAGACGACACTAAATGGTTTCCCAGAATCTGGGAGATCAATAAAGGGAGCTTTAAACAAGCTCCCCTTAACCGCTTCAAAAGCGTTTCGGTGTTTGGTTTCCCAACACCAATCAACGTCCTTCTTAAGAAGGTCAGTTAATGGCTTTGCCATTTCAGCGTAGTTATCGCTGTACTTTGGAGATAATTGGCTAATCCAAGCCACTTCCGTAAATCTCTAAGATTTACAGGCGAATGCCACTCCACAATGGCTTTCACCTTCGCGGGATCCGCCCGCACTCCATCCTTACCGATGAAGCATCCGAGGAAAGGAATTTCCTCAGCACCAAAAATACATTTGGATGCGTTTGCATAACGTTTATGCTCTAGCATACATTCGAGCACAGCTCGAAGGTGCATTAGGTGCGTCTGAACATCAGACGAGTCGTCTTCCGCGTGACTATGAACGAATATATCGTCGAAGTACGTCTGAGCGTACTTTCTATGAGGGCGGAAGAGTTGAGTCACCAAGCGAGAAAAAGTCGCTGGTGCATTTGAAAGCCCCTGTGGCATAACAAGACACTCCTACAGCATGCCACTAGGCGTGCTAACCGCTGTAAGCGGAATATCGGACGCTCGCATGAGCACCTGATAATACCCGTCCACCAGATCTAAGGCACTGTACACAGTACAGCCCGCCATATTATTCTGGAGTACATCCTTCCGAGGAATCGGAGTCTGCATGGGTACAGTCGCTGCATTCAGCTTATTGTACGCATGCACAATGCGCCACTTTCCGTTCGGTCTACGAACACAAAAAGTGGGAGATGAGTAGGGAGACTTGCTCTCCCGTACCATCCCTGCCTCTTCTTTCCCCTTGAAGAATGCGTCGATGTCGTCGCATTGCTCCTTGGGGAGAGGCCACTGCCTCGTGACGTAGTATTTGGTTCCAGGAACCAAATCGATTTCATGTCGGACTCCCCGATCCGGTGGTAACCACATCGGCGGGTTGTCACTAATGACATCTCCGAATTCCTTCAATAAGTAATGGTAAGGGTCCTCAGGATCCACAAGGATCTTGAGGCCGCTTCGGGCATTCAATGCCGGTTTGGTTTGCACCAAAACTGACTCGTCCATCTGGATGAGAAGGTCAACTCCTCTTCCGGACGCAACACGACAATCTCGTCGATTTCACCTGCTTTTACAGCAGTCTCCAACTCGTTGAAGAAGATCTCCTCCAACGACAACAGTTCGTATACCCCAGGCAACCGTTCCAGGCTTACGCCTTCTGTGACAACACCTGTCACATTATTCAGCATACGATAGGACTGCTGACTACTGGCCTCGGGACTCATCCCGGGACCCAGATGGGGGGAGTCAGTTGCCCCATCTATTGGAAGCGCATCGCGCCTATCCACAGAGGTCTCTACCTCTACCACCGGTGACTCGACGGTCTCACCTAATAAGGCGTGGTCGGAATCAATTCCAACCTGCAGAAGACACGAACTTTGGGTCTCTTCTCTAAGCGCCTCGCGCTTAACCTCAGAGGAATCCACCTCTAACACTGGCGACTCACCAGTCTCGCCTATCTAGGCGTGGGGATTAACCGCCTAGTCCCCCCCGTCAAGGAACACTTCCTTGACCTCATTGGGACTGATCGTCTCAGACATCCCAATCTCTGGCATCTCAAGCCAGAATCGCTTTTGCGATCGAGCAAAGGTGGGTTCATGACTCGCCAATGCTTCACCCGATCGCGGGTGCGTTGAGCCAATGGATTTAGACTTCCAGTCTATCCATGGATCGTATGAGTCCCAGCCACTTCATTCCCAGAATGAGGTCATACCTCGAGTCCAAATCCAGTACTAGGCAACGTTCTAAGCTGTCGATGTCTGCAAACTTCATCTTAAGGTCAATCAAGACCTTGGGTACAGAAACCTGTACGCCCGTCGCAAGACGGACCGTGACAACGTCACGAGAACGTGCCTCTAGGGCCTCGGCATACAGCCGACTCTTCACAACAGAAGCTCGTCTGACATAATTCAGACGCTCCAGAGTCTATCAAGACTCTCCAAGGTTTATCAAAGCCCTTCACGTCCGCAAGGACAACCAGCAAAGCCGGATGGTACACCAACTCGGTGCTAGCAAGCACCGTTTCCCTCGGGATTTGTGCTGTCGGACCCTACCCTGGGGTTTAACAGCACTGAGGGATCCCCCAGTAGGGCGCCCCGCACCTACTGGGAGCAGTCGTTTCCCGACGTCCTGGGCAAGGGCTTCTTACCTACCCTCGGCCCCTTAAAGCGAATATCTCGCTGGGGTTCCGCGGACATCTGTTTCGCAGATGATCCGTGCTTCTACACAGGAAGCATCTCAGCGGCCCCTGCCGCTGCAACATTGCATGAAGCTCCGCTTCAGAGCCCAGCGAGACAGAGTAATCGTGACTCTTAGCGGAAGGTTTCTCCTCCGCTTCGACCTGACACAGGTCCATGGGTTCGGAACCCACCTTAGAGGAACGAAAGTTCCTCTCGGCGTTAAACTCCATCTTAAACGACATTGGGGTCGGCTTTGGAATAGCTCCGAACGTGCTGGCCCTACGCTCAGGCCTCCCATAAACACGGGAATGTACACATCGTCCGAATACGCTTTCGCGTACATCCCTGCCAACAGGGTCTTTAGTTCTTGGATATATGTCTCCAAGTCCTAGTGCCCTGACGGCACCTCAGAAACGCCAGATCATTCTGTAAAACCAGATCAGGCGTTGCATACATGTCCATAAGCTGTTCTTAAGGGCTTACCAGGTCGGGAACACGTCCATGACCGAATCCGAGCATGTAAACGCCCATGAACGGGCTTTACCCGTAAGATGGGTCAGTGCAAGTCCCACTTTCAAGTCGTCTGCGATCACATTCGCTGTGGCGAAGGCCGTTTCGACCTCTAGAAGCCACACATAAAGGTTATCACCCTTTTCACCGGTGAATTCCTTTATCTTAAAGTACAACGGGGGTCGCACCCCCGTGGACGTGGAATGACTTCCACTACAACTCGTCTCACGGGCAATAAGGGCATTTACCCTTGCCTTTACGGCCTCAAGGCCCTGCTCCACTAGGAGCTGCATGCCTTCGTCACCCAGTAAGGATAACAGCCTGTTAAAGGTTTCCTGATCGACGAGGATTAACCTTTCCCAATCGTCCTGATTCATCCTTTCAGAGGATGCCGTAGCCTACCAACACAGGTGTTGGATTGACTACAAGTGCTACCAGATGTAGACGGTGCGAACACGAACGGTGCGGCTAGCGCACAGAGGAAGACTTTCCTAAAGCGGCGGTGTGCCGCTACTCATCCGATACGCCCTTATAAAAGGGCTTAGTAAGAGAGTACTCTCTTACTCGGGGCCAAGATTTCCTTTTGGTTTACAATTTAGCGTGAGCTAACGCCTTAACAGAAGGCTCCCTTAATAAGGGGGTAGCTAAGAGAAGGACTTCCCTTACAATACAACACTCACTGCGCGCGCGAACGGTCGAGGTCGTGCGTCCTGCAGTCTTTTGAGTGAAATGTAAAATGAATGTATATTTAATGAGAAATTACACAGAATGGGCGGTTTTTCACGGAAATTCACAGAATGGGTCGGTTTTCTCTGATATTCACAGAATGGGTTGGTTTTCTATCTTCTATATAATAACATCCACATATATAAAGAAAGAATTGAAACATAAAGAATTGATGTCGCTCTGGCGAGGACCTGGGCACGGGCCCAGGAGCATGGCGACGGCGCCACAGTCTCCACTGGGTCTGGAATCTCACAAATTTGACCAACCAAAAGGTGACCAACTCATTTTTTTCCTCTTTCCACGTCCCCAGATTCTGGCTTAAGAAGAATGATAATGGAGAGTACGAGATATGCATTATGGTCGTGGCTATGGGTGCTGTTATAGGTTGACTTACTTTTTGTGCATGTTGCAGCATCGTGCCGAACGTGTGCGAGGTCGTGGTTGTGTCGCTTGATAGAGAAAATATTCTGGATGCTTTAACCCGGGCGCTAATGACCATGAAAGGAAATATTTTAGACGCAGAAGTAATGACAACAGTGGATGGGACACTGTTGGATCGCTTTGTAGTTAAGGGATCATTTATGAGTGACGAGCGGCAGGAGGAGCTGCGTACGCAAGGTTAAAAACTCAAATGTACTAACCATATGGATACTACTATGGATAGAGAGAGAAGACCCGGATTACGTGGCTATTCACAATGGTATAGATTTGATGTCGGTAGAATATGCAGTGCAGCAAGCGAATTTGACGAGAGAAAGTTTACTTAGGGGAATCTAGGCAGAAAAGGAAGAAGCATGGACTTACTCATTGATGGTTATAATATGATTGACACTTATTGGTTTGTAGATGAGGTTCACAGGAGCGATTATGAAAGTCTTGGTGTCGACGCTAAAGTTCGTTCTCGCTCAGTTTTCATCCTTTTTGGGAGAATAGAAAAAACAGGTTGAAGCTGACAGTAACAGTAAAACCGACCCATTCTGTGAATATCATAGAAAACCGATCCATTCTGTGGATTTCCGTGAAAAACCGACCCATTTTGTGTATTTTCTCATATTTATTATGTAATTAGCCTATATTAATTTAAACTAGGGAAGCTGTTTCCCGACAAGGGGTCTTTGTTATCCCGACAAGGGGCAAGTGATATCCCGACAAGGGGCGTTTTTACATCATAGAAAAAGTTTTTTTATTAAGTGGCGCAGCGGCTTAGTTTGAGCCGGAGGGACAGGTGACACAGTCACGCAAAACGCGTCCCCTTGTGGCGGTATCAAAGACACCTTGTCGGGATAGCAAAGACCCCTTGTCGGGAAACTGGCTCCCTATAATTTTCACTTTTCGATTTTAACTAAGTCATAAGACTGCAAAGCACTTCTAGCGTCGGCTCTGCGGCGAGCCCCAGTACACGCGCACCGCCTAACTTGAAACGTCAAACGAAGCGGCATCTGCTGCGCAAGATGACCTGTGCCAACAGATGGCGCTCTTCCTTGGTAGCGAGAGGCAGGGGTGGGATGGTCCCGTCCGACGTGAGACTGTAAGTTCCGAAGCGATGGAGGCGATGGTCGCGTCTATCGAAGCAGAGACTGACACGATGAACAAGAACACGTTTGAAACGAAGCACGAGTTCGGTGATACGACGCTCGAGCGACGTCCAATCACGAAATGTGACGTTCCCCTTGCGAGACGACGGTAGAAACGGTGCCAAGTGGCGACGACACGACGGTACAGAGGATGGTGGCGCCGAGTGGGGAGACCGATACGTGAAGAGCGACGATCCATAGGGAGCTACGTCGGTGCGGAAAGAGGCAACGAGTATCAAGAGCACGTCCAGTTTCAAATACGACGAGCTCAAGGAGGAAATGGCCGAGACGCCCATGAAGAAACGGTGACGACGGAAATCTTCGAGTCCGTTGCATGTGTCAACGCGAACATGCTCGTTGATGCCAGTTGCCACGCACCGACATTCACTTTCAACCGTCTACAAGACTGAAACGACGCAACCTCGAGCACAAGACGTGGAAATGGCTGCGGGATGGACGACCATCGATCCACGTGACACGGTGCTCATATTTCAAGAGGTTTTCACGCTCGAACAAGCTACACGTCGAGAAACACTCGAGGAAAGTAATTTACGGGAAATCCTGCCACTCCACAAGTTTAACCACAAAAGTGGGGTGTGGAAGCATCACAGTCTCTTTCATAACTTTCCAAATCACTAGTGAATCTCTCATTTTGCAACCGCCTTGGAGACGAAATCCCGTTCCAAGAGCCTTCATAAGAATGCACGAGGCACTAGCTGCCAGCCCTGGTGAGAATTTGGCTCAAGCGCGTCGATTAGCTAACGAACTGAATAGAAAATCTCTTCCAACTCAGGTAGTCGCTCCCTCTGCATCTCAAATGCTGGATGAAGCGAACGATGATGCACTTCGATGGTTCGTTCACCCTTTAGAGGTGGAAGAAGCGATTAAAAAGGGAGACGAATCTGTCATACTGGATACTCTTCGTGGCCCCTTTCATCCTGCACGATACAATTACTTTGCGCGCGGGCTTCAAGATCAGTGGAAGGATGCATTGACTTCTAGTGCTCAGGTCTGTAGTCCTTTGACGTGCTGTACCGCTCTGCAGAGTCCAGCTTTTCAATGGGAGAAGCAACCACAAAAAGTCGCTTTTTTCGTCGAATGGCTGTGTAATGAGAGGTAATTACCCACTTCGCTCGACGATTGGCAGTGAAATAGTAGTAGCGGAGTGCGTAAAGTTCTGACAGCCTCATGTGACACGACGACAGCCACGGTTGAGGAAATTACGAGGGAAATCACCATAAGACAAGTAGTACGAAGCTATTTCCAACCCCGCCAAAAAAACTTTTACGCTCGGTGGGTCAATCATTGATACAGTGGGATATGATTCAAGAGGGAGAGAAATTTCTACTCGGTGTATCAGGCGGTAAATACTCTATAAGTTTGCTGCATGCGCTATTAAGCTTTCAAAAGCGCGCTCCCGTCCACTTTGAACTTGCTTGTGCTACTGTGGACCCGCAGACGCCTTCTTTCGACCCAAGCTCAGTAAAGGACTATGTGCACGTGCTTGGCGTACCATATTACTACCTATCGGAGAACATCATTGAGCGGGCAATGTGTGAAATGAACGGGGACTCGCTCTGCAGCTATTGCTCTTGTATGAACCGCGGTGTTCTTTACACGAGCTGTCGAAAGTATGGTTTTAATAAGCTTGTCCTGGCTCAGCACTTGGATGATTTAGCATAGAGTTTCATGATGTCGGCTATGCATAATGGCCAGTTGCGTACCAAGAATCAAAATATTGGAACGATCAGCGAGTCGTACAAGTGATCCGTCCGTTCGCATATGTGCGTGAAGTCGATTTGAAGCAATTGGCATACGACTCGCGTCTGCGTGTGATTAACGAAAACTGCCCTGCGTGTTTCGAGGAGCCAAAGGAACGTCATCGGGTCACGAAGAAGCTTGCCCAGGAGGAGAGTCTTTACCCAGACATGTATAATAGTCTGCGTCGTGCGCTGCTGTCACTAATGGATGACGCCAGATACGCGTCTCTAGAGGCAGTTCGTGCTCGTTTGGAGCAGGCCCAACAGCGTGAAAGCATGCTACTTCCTTCAAGCAAAGGGCATAACAAGAAGAAAGAAAATAACGAGCTCGGCTGTGTTGTTACGGAGTAGTTAGTTTCCTTTAATTTTCTCCGTTTTCTCTTTCATAAGACAGGCAAGATTCAAGGTAGACGGTAAAATCAGAGGATACACGTTGCATTACAAATAAATAGGGAGCTAGTTTCCCGACAAATCGCGCCCCTTGTCGGGAAACAGCCTCCCTTAAACTAATGTAAACTATATGTAATACTAAGTAGAACTTACTAAATTCGTACCTAGCCAAAATGTAGTGTACACCACCTGTGTACTAGCACGTTGCTCGCTGCCACGCCTCCACCAAGGGATCCTGCCCTGATTGGTTAAAATAACCAATAGGTCCAAACCTTTCGGACCGGTCAACACTGACCTCAACCGTAGTGTACTTACATACACCACATTACTAGATGTAACCAGAATGTAACCCTGTTACAGATAGAGACCAGAGAGGGACTTAAGCGCTACTGGTGCTTTTTAGAACTGTTTCATTAAAACTACTCCTATACTCTCCCTGTGGCGATATCTTTCTATGAAGTAGCACTAGCAGATCTTGTTGGCACAGGCGACTTGGGTAGCTTGAAGTTGCGTGCTTGGTTGGGCTGTAGCGGCTCTCAATAGCCGTAGCCCGTAGTGTTGTTCTACTGCTCGAAGTTTGTCAAAATCAAAAGTCATATATATTAATCAAATATAAAAAGTTTTAAGTCACTGACTCGAGCTTAATCTTACTAAGCGCTACTGACTTAAAACTTGTATACACCATACATAAAAATGTTATCAGCCAATCCGTTTCCACCACATGATTTACCTTGAACGCCCATCATGGCTAGATCGAAAATCAACACTCCTCCTGAAACGGCGCGCGCTGCAACACCTTCAATATAAACCGATTTGATTTCGCTAATCTTGAACCCGCTGCGCACTCAAGTCCTTCGTTATCAGGTCCGCCACCATGTCCAAGCTTGGTACGTGAGCTGCTTTAATCACTCCTTTCTTGCTCAGATCCTTCAAAAACTTCAACTTGATGTTGATGTGCTTCGTACTGACATCACTTGCTTCCGATTCTACATGCGTAATAGCTGCCTGATTATCCATCTTCATTAGCAGCGGTGGCCTTGAGAACAAACCAGTTTCCAGCAGTAAATCACGAATCCCCAATGCTTCGCGTCCACCCACATCAGTAGCTACAAACTCTGCTTCGGCCGTAGACAACGCCACTGCAGTTTGTTTTTTACACTTCCATGAGACTATAATTCCATTCAAATATACCATCACTGCGCTTACACTCTTCCGATCTGTCTTGTCGCCTGCAAAATCGGCATCCGTGTAACATGTGATCCGAATTGGCAGTGGTAGTTCGTCATCATGATTCAGTCGGAGTTTCAAACTCTTGGTACCCTTTAGGTACCTTACGACTCGCTTCGCTGCATTAAAATCTCCCACCGTGGGTGCGTGTGTGCGCCGCGTCCCCCTTGACTTGGCTGGCAGCAACTCCTTGAAATCTTCCACACCGTCCATATTCAGCACCGGCGTGCGCGTTGCGTTTATTTTTTCGAAATCATGTGCGATCAGTAGCTCATCAATAGCAGCCTCCTGATCCAACTTATATCCATCACGAGTGTCCCCTTCAATACGAACACCCAAAAACTTACTCACGACTCCAAGGTCCTTGAGCTCCAATATTTCCATTTCACCAAAAAACTTTTCGACTGCGTCCGAAGTGCTTCCAGTGACCAATAGGTCATCGACATACGCCCCTACTAGAACGATTCCATCCACACCACGCCTGACGAACACGCAGGTATCCGTGACGCATTGCTCAAAATTCAATCCTTCCAACGTTTGGCATAGTAGTTGATGCCATAACCTCCCGGCCTGTTTGAGGCCATACAAATTTCGTTCCAATTTTAGTGAGAGTTCATCATTTGAATCCACATCAAACATTTCACGTATTTTCATCGAAATCTGCATACCTCGCGGAATCTTGAGATGAATCTCACAGTCTTCTTCCGCCCTTGCCTTCGGGTAGGCGCTCGTCACATCACCGTGCCGCGCCGGTACCCCCCAGATCTGTGACATGGCCAGGATCACCTTTACGTTATCGACTTCCATGACTGTCGAAAACGTGAAGTGGTAATCCTGGCCGTAAACTTGACGATCACCGCGTGCCACCAGTCGAGCATTATAGCGCTCAACCGTTCCATCCGCACGCAACTTAGTCTTGTACACCCACTTAGTGGGCAGCATTTTTTTGTCTGGGCGGCGCTTGATAATCTTCCATGTGCCGATATCTTCGAGCGCTTTCAGCTCCTCCAGTTCCGCCTTCGCAACCTGGACACAATTCCATTGTCAATAGTCTCGACCACAGCGTAAACGTACATCGCGTGCTCTGGAATTTCATTTCCAGCTTTTTCCAGCTTCGAAACTGTGTCCATCAATCGAAATTTCGTTTTCATTCACTCCATGTTTCTCCACATCAGACGCGTCAATCAATCTTTCTTGGTATTTCGTCTTTTTCTTGCTGACTTTTTCTAGTTCAGCCGCCTTGTGAGTTTTCTTGATTACGCGTCCAGACTTTCTCGGAGTCTTGCGCGCCTTTTCACTTGCATCTTGCGCTTCATATTGTCTTGGTACGTCGGTTTCTTGAGTCGACTTTGAGCTTGCACGTCCTGCAGCGCGTTGTTCCATCTCCTCCTCATCCGCAAAACCCAACGCCCTCGTGATTTGGTCACTCGCCTCCTTGCACTGACATGGCGAGTGACCGTCACCACCCTGTCCTTCAACAGCAGCACCTTAAAACCCTTGGTTTCGTCATTTCGTCCTAAAATCAAGGCCCTTTCAGCGTGTTTCGCGAGGGTCTTTTTCCTTGGATCCCTCCACACCATGCACGGTGAACCAAACACTACAATTTCTTTCAACTACGGTTTCTTTTCCGTCAACATTTCAAATGGCGACTTTTTGCCAGGGTTCGAACGGGTCGGGGTACGGTTCAAAATATACGAGGCGTATTTCGCCGCCTCGGACCAGTACATCAATGGTACCCCCGACCCAAAAATCATACACCAGACCATGTTAAAAATGGTCCGGTTCATCCGCTCGGATTTTCCATTGGAGGCTGGATTGCCATCCTCCGTAACCTGCCGACGACTCCAGTCCTTTTACAGAACAATTCCACGGTTTTGTATTCACCTCCTCCATCCGTGCGTAAAACGTGAATACGACACTTGAACTCGTTCTCAAACCAAGTCAAAAAATGTTCAAACATCTTCACCGCTCTGTCTTTCGTTCGAGCGGCGAAAACACGCACGTAGCTCGAAAAGTGGTCTACAAACACCACTAAATATCGGTTTCCACGCCTGTCGCGCGGTGTGATTGGGCCCTTCAAGTCACTGCATATTACACCGCCGACGCGTTCAATCGGGGAATTCTCGCCCGAATCAGCCCTTAACTGTGGTTTCCTCGATCCTTTTCCTTCAGCACAGGTCACGCAATTGGGTCGACTACTGTCTGTCAACTTGATGACTGACCTGAGGTCCTTGGCTAGTTTCTCGACCGTGTCGTAAGCCAAGTGACCCAAGCGAGTATGAAAATGATGTAGAGTGCCTTGCTGCACATCATCATCAGGTTCCGCAGCGACTGCATTCAGCAACATGTGCTTGAACTGCTGCTCGCGCCCGCTCAGCTTTTCTGGCATTAATTCTGCCACGAAAATGGATCCACATATCCGAATTGGAAACAGCGTGTTTCCGTTCCACTGTATCGTCAACTTTCCATTGCTTCCCACTATTTTGCACCCTTTTTCATGCGACTTGCCAATTGAAATCAAACTCTTGGCAAGTTTGGGTGCAAAATACACTTCGCTGAGCTCGATCGAAACAGGATCGGCATCAGGCGTAACCAGCTTGATTCTTCCAACCTTGGTTACCGACAATTTTCCGCCGTCGGGCAACATAAACCCATCTTACCGACCACACGTGACTGCATCCACTAGTAAATTCTCATCATCCACCAGGTGCCTGCTGGCACCGCTGTCGACGATCCACGTCGTCGCAGGCATATCATCTCCGACAGCCATTCCTTTTATTTCAGCACCATTTTCCACTTCAATAGTCGATAATGCGACTTTTCGGTTCCATTGACCGCTTGAACCTCCTTGATCCTTGGAGTTAACAGCCCTTTGCATTTTTCTGCCTTTCTACGGGCACTCCCGCTTTATATGCCCTGGCCTCCCGCAGCCGTAGCATCTTCTCACAAATCCGGTCTCAGTCACCGAATTCGCATGCATTCGGGCAGGCGGTCTGGCTTTCGGCATCTCTTCATCCAATTCCTGCGCCCATGATATCAATTACTGCGCATGGCACAGGTAATCCTCTCGCATAGGATTGTACCTGGCCATGATCGCAACTTTCAGGCGGGGCGCAGCGAATTTAACTATATTCTCGACCACCATCCTTTCGCCCATGCCGCTCTCACGAGACAGGGCTACCATGTACAGGTAGTGCTCAGTCCAAGTCCTTTTAGGACTATTCTCTGAAGAAAACCACACTGCAGCCGGGTGGGGGGAGATTGTCACACGAAATGCCATGTACATGTAATCCAATATCTCCAGCAATTCCGGGGCGGCTTGCCACCACGTGCTGATGCTCGCACGAAAATAATCCCCTGACACCCCTTCAAGATATTCCCCAAGCTTATTCACCTTGAGGCGCTCCGTCCACACAAATCCTGAGGTCATCTCGGCTATCTCAACAGCCTCGATGAAGAGATATGCCCACTACTTGAAACCGGCACAGAGTCCGGGGAACAGTTCGACCCCCGAAAACTTCTCGATGCCGAGCTTGGGTACTAGGCACATGATGCTTGCATAGGCGGTGGGGCAGGGGCGGGCGCTGCTTGCCTGAACTGCATTCCAGGCGTCTGCACCGCCGGTGCATTTGCTCTGCCCGCATTCGAAGCATTTCCCGGATTATTCGTCGGGAGCTTGGCCGAGTTCGGCCTGGCTGCTCTACCGACCTCAATGCCGATGTCGTTCGCCAGGTCATTTAATGTAATCTCCTTTCCAAATGGCCCACAATTCCTTAGTGACTCCCGGAACACACTGTTCCGGGCAGCAAGAATGGGATCCTGCTTTGGCGCTGCAGGCGCAGCAGGCGCGATAACGGTGCTTGCGACGGATGCGCGCGCTTGCGCATCCTCCATTGACTTCATACGGCTTTTCATGTCCTTCATCCCATCAAGGATGGCCTTCAGAGCCACTTCCGGCTCAAAATCAGACTCACCACCACTATCCATGTTAAAATCAATAGCAATTCAAAAATTATACCGGCGAACAAACACTCCAACAATTCCACTAGCCCTCCGCAAGTGAGGGGACTTCCACTAGTATTCGGAACCGTAACCACACGAGAATTAACCACTCGAAAAAAGACGCAAGAAACCACTTCACACAAAACTTGAATTCAGTAGTGTGGTGGAGCGGCTGATCGAAGTTTTTGAGACTTGATCAGGCGGTACCACGGCGCCCAGACTGCCGACTAACGAAGGGGGTCCTACGGATGTCTTCGACTTCTTGTGTTCTTGCTCACCTTGTGTACCCGACGGCTAGGCGTGGGTCGCTCCTCAGGTGGCGGGGACAGCGCACAGCGAATTCTTGGTGCAAGATCGAATTAACTAACTTGTGACGATACAACCGATGCGATCAGGCGTGATCACGTGCGATCAGGTGCTTAAACCACGTCAATTAGCCGCAATCAGGCTTGATCAAGTTTGGGCCGATGCTAATAACCGACGATCATCAATATTCCGTCTTGATCGCAAGTGCGATCAGGCGGCATTCCGACGCGATCAGGCGCTGAAACGATGTAGATCAGTGCTAATCAGGCTTGATCAGGCTTTGGTTGACGTTAATAACCGTCGATCAACAATAGTCTGTCTTGATCGCAGATGCGATCAGGTGTCTTGATCGCAAGTGCGATATGGTACTGAAAGGCTCGATCAGGGGCTAAAAACTGCTGCCCAGTCGTAATATACCTTGGTCAGACTTGATCAAGAACCGGAAGTCGTTCAAGTAGCAGTTGGGGCGATTTTCGATCAGCGATCACGATCACGATTCTCAAAAAGTGTCGATCAGGTGTTGATCGGTAGGGGGGGTACTTGATCAGGCAGCGGAAGTCTTCACTGCCTGATCGCGGAGCCTCTAAGCCGTCAAACAGCTAAGGAACGCCCAAATCAATGCGCTCCTAGCCTAGACTATATGAGGAAAAGGTATTTATATTAAAATCCACCTAGAGTTCCCGTGGGGCGCTTAAAGCAGCCGAATTCTAGGAGCCAAACGTTAATTTCACGGGGAAGAGGTGAGAGCACTGCTCGATCACGTTCCCAAAACCAAAAAACCTTTAAATGAAGAACCGCAGACACTGCGGGCGGAGTTGCGGGGTGAGTCCTCACACTCTACGCCAACCGGTGGTCCAAAAACGCACTTAGTGCTCCCGCCCGGGACGTAGAGGTATATAATAGGGAGGGAGGCGCAAAGGTGCCGTCCCAAAAACGATCTGCTAGATCGAACGAAAAAGGAGAACTTTATGAGCAATTAAACCCTTAGATCTACCCTGTTCCTACTTTCAACCAATCCGCATCGTCCATTAAGAACGCCTTCCGTCCATCAGTCGACCTGATTTTCCGCTTGTTCCTTGTTTGTTCGCTGGTGTCCGCCGCGTACCTGTAAGTAATCAGCACATCTTCCGTGTCCCTTCTATATCCTGTCTATGTACACCACGGTGGTACGTACTACTGTACCCACCGTGGTACACATGGCGGTACCTAATTATGTACTACTGTATCCACTATCTGCGTCCACTATCAGGCCCCTAATTTAGGTCCTAATATTAGTCATAATATTAGGCCCCCTATGGGCCTAATAAAATGTCCAACATTAGGCCCTATTTTAGCCTAATAAAAAAGTCCGCTTTACGAAAACCGCCCCTGATTTTCGTCCCAGCCGTACAGCGGTTGGGGCGAGGGTTGATCATGCCGTTGATTCTGGGAATCATACTGCCGTTGGAGAATTTGTCGTTGCACATCGATCAGGTCACCATCCAACTGTCGATCATCATCCATCATCTGACCCGTCTCCCCTCAATCGAGACCAGTTCCATCAGGCGGTTACCGTTTGGCTGTCCACTGCAATCTAACACTCGACTGTGGCTAACCGTGACAACTGCGATCAGGCTGTCTCGATCAGGCATTCACAGTCTGCTATGCCATCTTCAACGGACAGATTGTCACCCCACATCACCACATCACCAACGTTCCTGCCTTGGATAAGGCCGCAGCTGATCAGGCGATCGCCGCGATCAAGCAGGCCTGCGATCTGCAAGAGGCTCTCCGTGCCAGCAACGAGCAGGTCGCCTTGTTGTCTGGCTCACTCGCCATGAGTGAAGACACGGTTGCGATGCTTCGTCGGCGGCTCACTCGTACCCAACGTGACGCGGCGGACCGGAAGAAGGAAATCGAGGGAAGCCTTAAAAAACTGGATCCGCTGCGCGATTTTATCAACGCTTCGGTCAAGAAGCTCGAAACCCAGTTAAAAGACGCCAAAAGCATTATCGCCGATCAAGAGCAGACCATATACGATCAGGGTGTCCAGATCCGGGAGCTGGAGTGTCGCAACGACCGTTAACGTTACCTGCGATCAACGATTGACGACACAATTGCATACCGAACGAAGGAATTGGAGCAACTCGAGCAGCGTGTATCGACGTTGCAGCACGAGCGCGATCAGGTTATTTCCCGCAATGTGCGCTTGGTCCAACGGGCGGTAAGTCTCACGACCGAGGTGGACAAGTACAAGGATCAATGCGATCGCCTCCAGAAGGAGAACGAGTCTACTGGCGCATTCATGGACGATTACACTGCCATTATGGCCCAAGCACAGGAGATATCGGATCGGGTTGAAGCGGAACTCACTACCGCTCGACGTCACCTCGATCAAGTTTCCGCGGAACGGGACACATTGCGTGATCGGCTACGACAGGCCCAAGGCGAGGTTGCGCGGTGGCGCTCGCATCAATCGAATATTCAGTCCGCACTGACGGGCATATCTCTGCAGCTTCTGGCCGGCCCTGATCAGGTCCCATTGCCTGCTAGTCCCTCTGCTGCTTCGACGACCAACTCGGTAGGCAGTACCACTCCATCGTCCGGAAAGCGTATTCGGCGTTCCCGATCTTCTTCTCCGTCTAAGCGGCCACGCCTTATCTCTCCCGCTTCGGAGGCGAAGACTGCGGATGATGATCCCCCTACTTGCGATCAAGACGTTGAAGATGAGGACACTGGCCCGATCGCCTCCATTCCTTCTACTCCAACCATTAGCGAGTTCGGGAGCGAGGGCCAGCCTGATCACGACCCGACGGTGTCTCTGTTTCCTCGAACGGGTGACTTCCAGACCTTCATCTCGGTTCCTGATGGTACCACTGACGCCGATATCCTGCCTTGGACTCCGGATCAACTCGGCATGTACAATTTATACAACGTCACGGCCCAAGTGGTTTTCAACTACTTGACCATCCCTGCTGGATGGTTCTTCCCGCCTGCTGCGTTGGCCCCTCCTACTAGTGCGTGGTCCGGTCATTTGATCACCCAGGCAGAGATTGAACATTTATACTCCCAGCGCCCCTGGGATATTTTTTCGACCATGTTGCCGCCTCTTTCTTTTCGCTCGGCTGGCTGGTTCGCTGACCTGGAGACCAAGTATCTCACGTTCCTCGATCATCACGCATTGGCGATTTGGGAATCAACCCACTATCTCCCTATCGCGAAGAATCTTCGTTATATTGATGACTTCTTCCGCGATTATTACATCAAACGTCGCCAACGCAGAAGCCGGGCTGGGGCGACCTGGAAACTCATCGTGGAGCTCATCTTGCGGGGTATGATCGACGGGAAATGTGATCTCGACATCTTCTTGGACCCTTCAATCACCCATTGTGCCCGCAATAGCCCGCTGAAGTTTGCCCCGGCCGATGATGGAGCGTGGTACCCTGGGTTTCTATCGGACCCGCCACCTCAGAGCCTACAAGAAGCGCTGGCAGATGGCGACGACCTTGAACCTTGGCGGGTTCAATATCGTTCCTGCCCCGAAGATCACACTGGTCGTAAGATTCCTCGCCTTCGCCGTAAGTTCTATGGGTCTGAATAGTCGGTCGATCACGTTTCTTCAATCAATACATTCTTTCGATCATGTCATTTCACTGTTGTCCTTTGTCCTTAAATGCATAATATAAATTGGTAGTCCGTCGGCTCATCTTCCGTATCCAATCACCATACCTCGCAACATCCATCGTAATCACACCACTACAAGTCGTTCATTGTACCTCCATTAATCGTGAGTTTCATCAACCATTTCTACGATCAGAGATTTTTCTATCGTGATTCCTGATCGGTACGTCGATCGCGCGCTAGTTGGACTCTTCATCCACTTGCATGACGTCGAAACGATGTCTGTTCACCATCTTCCTTTCGAAATCCTTGATCAAGGCATCACAATTCAAATCTGCCTCGTCTACCCACGACGGCTCGGAATACCCCTTCCAGTAGACTTGATATTCTCGTAACGTCCTTCCATATCTAGTCTTTCGACCCGATCGCACATCGGTAATACGATCAACTTCAAATTCATCGGGATCTAGCGTACTTTCCCAGCTATCTTCAGGTAGCAAAGCTTCGTCGAAGTCGAAACGATCTTCTCTTCCAGCTGCTAGCACAGTAGTGGGACGATCAGGAAATTCCTTGACTAATTTCAACTTGGACAGGTGTACCACTGGGAACATACGATAATCGGTGCCGGCGGTGACCAATCTCGCTGCATGATCGCCGATCACCTCCTCAACTCGGAAGGGTCCATGCCACATATGCGCCAGTTTCTTCGCGAACCCTTCTTTCACCCGATCAAGGTACAACCAGACCTTTGAGCCAGCCTCGATCTTGTGCTGCGTCACCTGATCGTTGTGTTTCTCATCCCGATCAACCATCGCTTGGTGCAATCGAGTGCTCACTTGATCGCGGGCATATCGGTAGTCTTTTTGCAACTTATATCTCCACCGACGAGCGTCTCGATCTTTACGTCGAATCCCGCCCAGTTGTAACGTTGATTCCAACGACGATCATGGGTCCCACCCATACGCTAAATAGAATGGGGTTTCCCCGCGGATGCAATCAGGGGTTGAGTTTAGTGCGAATACCAGGCGTTCTGCATACAAACTCCAATCTTTTTGTCCAATATCCGACACATACATCTTGATCGCTCGCGTAATCGTCTTCACCGTCCTTTCCGCCTTGCCGTTCGCCTGTGGTCGATATGCCATAGTGGCACTCTGACGTTGTCCCACGATTTTGTTGAACGCGCGAAATACTTCCGACATAAAACCAGGTTCTCGATCATGCCTGATCACCTCACTAGCCCCAAACCGTCGGAACACGCATTCTTCATAATTTTCGGCGATTGCTTGCGCGGTACGGGACGATCCAGCTTTCGCGATCACCATACCCGTGAACAAATCTGTCCAAATCAGCAATTCCGTATGTCCATCCGTTGATCGGGGCAGCGATGGGATATGATCCATGGCTATCACTTGGAATGGGTACGTCGCCTCGATATTTCCCGGCGACATTCCCTTGATCGTAGGCTGGCCCTTCCCTGTTTCGCAATCCACGCATTGCCCGACAAATCTTTGTACGCTTCGGAATAGACCACGCCAATGGAAATACCGTCTGATCCGCTGATACGTACGCCCTATGCCTTGGTGTCCTCCTTCCAAACTCACGTGATAAATGTGGAGGACATCTGCGTGCAAGGTCTCGGGTAGTACCAGCTTAATTGACGATCGGCGATCATCTTGATCATCCCCGGTTTTCCTTTTAGCCGCATTTCCACAGTAAATCAGTAATCTTTGTTCGTCAACATCATAGTTGTCAGCAATTTTCGCACACTCCTTCACCTCGTCTGCGCTCAATTGGATAACGTCACCGTACAGATAACACCGCAAACCGTGGATCCATTTCTCTTCATCCTGTGCTTTTTTCACCCGTTCCATTCTTATTCCGGCTACTGGTACATCGGTCCATGTTGACGGTCGTGGTTGCCGGTGGTTACGTGATCGGGTCGTCACTAGCACTTGCGGGGCGGATTGATCTTCGTTCCATGTGATTACTTCGGGTAGGCGGTTGAGATCAACTAATCCTTCCAGCTGTTTCTCATCTTCGATCTCAACTCTTGTTCCACCCTGCATAGCCATGGTGTTAATGTGATCTGCACTCCTATTCCACTCTCTCTTGACATGTACCAAATCATGATCACTCCACTCGCGTAGGAGGTTAAATGCACGCTGCTGCAGCACTTGTAATCGCGGAGCTTTGCACTCCATTTCTCCTCGCATTTGCCGGATCACCAAATTAGAGTCCCCACACACGATCAACCTTCCTTTGGGATATCGTGCCAACAAGTACAGACTTAAAAGCAACCCGTGGTATTCTGCTTCATTCACCGTGATATCCGGTGCATGATCGGCGATCGCGATCATAATCTTCCATTCCGGTAACTTCCACACAATGGCACCAAATGAACCCACACGTCGCTTGACACTTGCCGATCCATCAAAACTGATCACGTAAAGTTCTTCAACTTTTTTAACCGTGGGAGGTGGTACTTCGATCATCTGCCGCGGTTGCTTTTTCGGTGCGATCGCGACCAACGATTCATCAATTTCGGTGCGAGGGGTGATGCTTGCGCCTAACGCCCCTAGCACCTCCTCTTCTCCATGCACACATTTCTTGATCTCGAGGTCCCACTGTGATAGGATCGCAGCCCATCTACCTAATCGTCCTTCCAACCCATTGGATGTTAGTAGCCACTTCAATCTAGATAGACGTTACACCTGCGGTAGAGAAGGGGACATTCAGAGGTATTTTCCAGAAAGGCGCCTCATAAATGAAGGAAATGCAAGGGGTAAGTAGACCAAGAAACACGGTGATGGTTGTCGAAAAAAAGGTGGTTCTATCGACGGTTGTGTCGATAATTGACAAAGATATGAACACCTGCAATGATGTGTGCAAAAAAGACATGTGGATCATCGCTAGCGGAGATAGTAGACACTCAGTGTCGAATGCGGAGCTATTGAAAGACGCAAGAGAATGTGGTCCGAGTGGCACATTTTCGCTTCCATACGGCGGTATGCAAAAGGCTACCAAAGGTGGAAGGGTCATGTTAAAGACAAATGAAGAGCCTTCATCAGTCGTCGAATTGACTGAAGTATTCTACGCGCCGAAGTTGGAGAAAACCTAATTTCGCTCGGAAGGCTGCGTGAAAAAGGGTGCACCATTGCTGACAATGGTCGCCGGATTAACATAATGCTTAATGGTGAAAGATTGTTTCTTATAGGTCCGTGTTGTGGCAAATTTGTCGATTATAGAACGGAGCTATTATGGGAATGGTATTACAAATATGGTTCTGAGCAATGTCGTGGAAAATATCTCCAGAGACGTTCACACTGAAAGCTACATCACTCCCACGTGCTCTTGGGTCACCTGGCCTATGAGACGGTTGAAAAACTGTCCATGGGCCCCAGGTCAGGCATAGTCCTCCCGGACACAAAGAGGCCGAATATCCTGACCTGTTCCGAGGGCAAAGCGACACGCAACCAACAATCTAAGAGAGACTCAGGAGAAAAAGCCCGATTGGCAAGATCGGAGGAGTGATATGCAGTGACCTTAAGGGTCCGATCACTCCTCGTGATTGACGTGGAAACGGGTTTACGGTCCTTTTTGTCGACCATTTTTCGAATTACGTGCGTGTGTTTGCCGACCGTTCGGAAGATAGGGCGGAAATGATGTTCGAACATTTTCTCGCATGGTTTGAGAATAATTTTTCTTGCCGAGTACACGTGCTGCGTACGGTCGGCGGTAGCGAATACCAGAATGTCGATTGGTTTTGCAAGCAGACTGATATTCGCCGACGGATCACTGAGGCTGGCAATCCAGCCTCATACGGAAAGGCGGAGCGAATGAACAGGACCACTTTAATATGGTCCGGTGCATTATTTTTTGGCTCAGGCATCCCGCTATTCTTTTGGTCAGAGTCTTCTGAGTATGCAGCCTACATACTCAACCGTACTCGGACAAGGAAAAACCAAGGAAGCTTGTCGCCAATTAAAGGGCTGACTGGAAAGCGGCCAGTGTTTACAAACATACTGGTTTTCGGGTCCCCGTGTATGGTTTGGATGGACCCGAAGAAGAAGTCTCTTGATTGGAACGCTGAACGCGCACTAATCCTTGTTAAAAACGACGAGACCGAGGGGTACTAGGTTTTTCTACTCAAGGATCGAGTGGGCACTGTAACAAGCTATATAATTGAAATTGAGATTCTTAGCAAAAGCACAAGCAAACAGATAGGGGAGAGTCTGGAAGACGAAAATGAAGTCGAGCTGGAAGCACAGTGGAAACACGTTTACAAAAGGAAAATGAAAATTTGTGAATTCTACGACTAAAAGCGATGAATCGCATCGTGCAGCTGACAAAACACAAGATGCTAAATCTGAAGGTTTAAGCACACGTATGTCAATTAAAAAAAGAAGAAGACGCCAAGGGAGAAGGGGTATGAAGATTCACGCAACCCAAAGTCAATTTGGACCGGTAGTGTTTCAAGAAACATTGGTGAAACCGGCACAACAGCCGAACGAGGTAACGGTCCGGTTGGTGAAAGTGCGCTATGCGTATATGCCTTGTCTGATTTAAAGTCACAGAGGAACTTTACGGTGGAGGCGGGGTCGGATCCCAAAAGCCATAGGGAGGCCCACGCAAGTGCAAACAGTGTAATGTGGAGTGATGCAGAGAAGGCAGAGCTGCAGTCTTTTGAAACTTTAGAGACTTTGACGATGATGCGCCGTCCGCCAGGGAAGTGCCTCTCCCGACCAAGTGGGTCTACATGACCAAGATTAATTCTGATGGGTCGGTAGAGAGGTAAAAGGCGAGGCTTGTCGCCAAGTCCGACAAGCAAGCATATGCCGATGATTATTTCTTCACCTTTTCTACTTTCAAGGAGTTAAATAATGTCAAGGTTATTCTAGTGCTTGACCAGGTTTGGGGGTCGCCGCACGGCACGGAGACGTTCCGAGTGCGTACCCCAAGGCTAACGTAGAGGACGATGTGGAAATATTTATGCAAGTTCCACAGTGGATGAAGATAAAGCAAGAGCAGCTCGAAGATTTTGGTGTGGAGTCACAAAATGAGTTGGCGTTAAAGTTGAAAAGAAATATCTACGAGATCAAGCAGCCCGGTCGGCTGTGGCATGATTGTTTATGCAAGACTTTTAAGGCTTTGGATTTATGCAGTGCGTCACAGACACATGCATTTTCGTGAAGAAGGATGGACATGAAACTGTCGTAGTTTGTGTCAATGAGCATGACCTACCGGTCACAGGCACCAACGACCTTTAATTGAATTATTTTGAAAATTTACTAAAGAGGTTGTGTGGTGAATCGCACTGTAGATTTCGTGGCCAACTGTGGAAGCGTACCGTAGAGTTTGGGTACAACTGTGGTGAACATGGACGGGCCATCGTATTAGAAGCGGCACAAGGTACAGGTACCTAACGGTAAGCGACGGACGACTGAGATATCAGGTTGACTGTTCGATGGAGCACAGCAGGATGGATAACTCTGATTGGTTGATATTAGGTGATTGGTAGATTTTAGGATATAAGCAGTAATAAAGTTCTCCTTTTGCGTCCTATAAATTAGATCACCCCTAGGGACGGCGCGAATACCTCGCGCCTCCCTTCCTTTGCACGCGCACCTCTACACGTCCCGGACGGGAGCACATATTGCACTTTTTTGCCCCACCGGTAGACATAGAGTGTTGAAGAACTCGCCAGCAACTCCGCCCTCTTTGTCAGCGGCTCTATTTTGAAAAGGTTTTTTGGGAAAGTGATCGAGCCTGGTGTTCTCACCTTTACGTACAGGTACTCAACGAACACTGACGAACACCGACGAACGACGGAGGAATCAGGTCGACTGGTGGTTCCCATCTGTCCCCTAGAAGTTCGGCTGCTTTAAGCTCCCCACAGGAACTCTAGGTGGATTATTGTGAAATCCGTCGATCTGCACATACAAGTGCAGATCGACCCCCCCTCCTCCTAGGTCTAAGCTAGGAATACATAGTATATTGGGTATTCCTTTAGAGATCTATGCCTAAGAGGCTCGCCTATAAAGTGGTGAAGACTTCCGCCACGTGATCAAGTACCCCCTTCGCTGATCACCACTAGATCGACACCGTCGATCTGCGATCATCGACCTGCGATCTGCAATCTGCGATTAAAGACCCGCAATCTTGCCAATTCGTACAAGATCGACAAGATCAACAGCGATCTGCGGTCATCGACCCCTGATCATCGATCATCGATCATCGATCTGCGATCATCAATCTCGATCATTGACCCGTGATCATCCGAGATCTCGTCGATTCAGCACAAGATCAACTAGATCAACCCCTGATCATCGAGCATCGATCACCGATCTTTATCATGCCTTGATCATCGATCTTGATCACCGACCCGTGATCATCCGAGATCTCGCCGATTCACTGCAATATCATCGGTCAGGGATCTTGAACATCGACTTTTTGCACCTGATCGACACCCGTCGATCTGCTACAAATTCATCTCGATCTTGCATCGGAACTGCGTGGATCTACGTCCCGGTCACCTGGAGAGCGACCCACGCCCAAAACGTCGGGTACACAAGGTGAGCAACCCATAGGCCTGTCACAGGACAACCGGAGGACCTCCTTCGTTAGTCGGTAGTCCGGACTCTGTGGAAACGCCTGATACAACCTCAAAAATTCTGATCATCCGCTCCACCACAGTTGTTGGAATTTTTTTTATTGACATGCAAGTATTGGAGTTGAAAAACCTTGGAAACGTTACAAAATTTCTCGGCATGAGGATCGGAGAAGATCCGAAGAGTGGCTACGTGTTGGATCAGGAAGCAACGATCACTGGCATTTTGAATACGCATAAAATCTCTAAGATGAACCTGTGGTGAAGTGCAAGTGAAAATTATTGACCAGTTTGTACCAGTGTACCAGTTTGAAGGCAGATCGATCGGGTTGGCTGAAAGGACGGAGTATTTTGGGCCAATCGTGTGCTTGGAGTGTTTTGTACGCGAATTTGAGGTAAGGCACACGGTTTACATATATTTTACATATTAGATTTTAATTGGATATTAAATACAGTGTTCGTATTACATCGGGTTGCGTAAGTCGCCAGTGGCTCCGATCTGAGTCATTGGGAGCGGGTGGCTGACAGGGTCCCCTCTCGATCATTAAGCCCGGCCAGGACAGAGCTCCACCGGAATCCCCACGGCAGGGAGCACTCGTTACGTTCAATCACCCCTCTAGTTCAGCCACGTTCAAAGGAGACGTGTTATTTTTGTATGGGTTACTCATCGCGATCTGCTGTGATAAAGTCTCAGGAATTGGCTGGATTACTCATCGCGATCTGCGGTCAAGTGCCAGAAACTTTTATTGGCTGGATTATTCATTGCTCTGCAATCAAGTGACAGAATTTACTATTGGCTGGATTACTCACTGCCACGGGCGGTCAAGTGCCAGATTTAATTGCATTCGGAGTGAAGATTTTGGCTTCGTTTGCCGATCGGCTATTTTGAAAAAAAAAGAATTACCTTTCGTTGGAATTAAGTGGATCGAAAGATTTTTCCGCTACGGTGATTGTCGTGATTGGAATTGTGGGTAATTGGGTTTGCAAGAAGCAGACTACAGTGGCGCTTTCGAAGGCTGAAGCAGAGTTCGTGGAAGCTTCAATTGTCGAGCGAGAAGCTCTGGGTCTAAAGGAACTGTTGTCGGAGATTCGAATACACGCGAAGACGCCCCTGGTTTTGAAGATGGATAACCATGCTGCGATAGAAAAAGTTGAAGTGAAGCAAGCGCCTCCATCCCTAAGCACAACGACGTGAAGATGAAGTTTTTTAAAGTTTTTTCGCAAAAAGGCATTGTCTCGACGACTCAAGTTCCAAGAGTGGATATATTAGCCGACCTACTGACGAAGTAACTAAGTGCGTCTAGGATTCAAAAATTGCGATCGAATTTGGGACCGGTTTGATGGAGATACAGCCTCCAGTGTTTCAGGATGAGTGTTGGAAACGCATGTATCCATGTTGTATTTGCGTCTCTAAAAGATGGTTAAACCCCATTGGCTGAAATGGGTGGGTGAATTTTCTGTTACCTTTTAGTACATATTTTGGTATGGTTATATTTTCAGCTGACCTTACATACACTTTTCATTTTTATCTCTTTTACAAACTTAGCTGAAACCTACTCAGCATGACAATCGTCGCGCATTGTTAAACCCTGCTGAAGATCGTAACTGGTCAAAAGTGATCAGACCAGGTAGTTTAATATCTTATAAGTGGAAAATAAGTTTTACTTTATTTTTTAACACAACTCAATAAAACAGGCCAGCGCAAGCTGGGAGAAGGGAGACCATAACCAGGAGAATGTAATATAATAGGTGGCTGCGCTAGCAATCTGTTCCCCGCTAGCAAAAGCTGGTTATTTCTTGGGCAAACCTCCTGGCTATCAGCTGGCCTGGGCGCCGCAATTTTTTTTAAGATGTCGATTGGACAGAATTAAAACGACAATACATTCAGGATAGGGTCGCTCTATCAGCACAACCCTCCGCCCTACGGGCACACACTCACGTGACCTTCGATCAATAGAAATATGTCCAATCCAGTTGAACCGCAATTTACAAGGGTGAGTTGAAGCGCATTTGCATTGGTTTGGCTTGAAAATTGCCTTTTCCTGCATTTCTTACACGCGTTGTTCTCCCTCCACATCGTCTGCGCGATACCTTCTCTCTCTTTGGGAAAACCTTGCGTTTTAAGAAGAAATGTCCGAGGGAAATTCGAGTCGTGCATGTTTCCTGGGTAAGAAGAGCTGCTTGTACGGTCGTTTGTCATTCTCCTCTGACTTTTACGCGTCCGTTCTCTACTGATGTAGCGAACGACCACTCACTCTTCTTTTCTTTACTAACTGCAACTCGCCTCGTCTTGTCACTAATCGACGTACCTCCGAACGCCAAGTGTTCATCAGAGAGTTAATTTATCCATTCGACTAAAGTACGTACACTTCAATTCCAACTTCGCTTCAACCGTATTGATGTTTTTGGAAATGTCCGCCGAAGTGATGCCGAAACCTGTCGAAGACTGCAAGCCCTTGGTAAGCTTGTGCTGCCTGCGGTACGTATGCACACGTTGACGGAGACCCGGTCCTTATAGGTCACAACCCTTTGTCTTTCAGCAAAGCCACGTTGCAAACATTTGATAGGCAGTGGTTTTTCTTGCTGTGGTACCGACGTCAGTTTTTTGGCCTTGGCCGAAGATTTGAGAGAAGTTTCGTTAGTCCTCCAAATATGTACATATGAGTCAGTACTCCACATTCGTAAAGTGTTTACTCTTTGGGGGGGCTTTTGGTCTCTTTTCAAAATATCTGTCAGCTTACACGGGCACCTTCTACCAGAGGCGACCGTTTCTTGATAAGAGGAGGTGAATAAAACTTTGTTACTTCTTTTGCGCCGTCCAGATTGATAATTCAGAAAGATGCAAAATTTACGTGGCTGAGAAGCACTGAATTTGGGGACGTTTTTGTTGTCGTTCTGCATACTTGTTTGGGAGAGATGGTTCACTACCTGTAAAGTACGGTTAAAATACTTCGTAAAGAGGTGAAATAAGGAGCAAATACTGTAGCAAAGAAAAAGAAGAATAAGAAGTGTGAATTCAGGAGAAGTCAATTGCACCACTTACAGGTTGTGGCGATTCGAACACACACACTGAAACCAATACGATCACTTTCAAACCTGAACTAAATTCTATTAGTTGAAGTTCACGTGAGATGAATTCTCAAGCCAAACAAATGCAAATGCGCTGCAACTCACCTTGTAAATTGCGATTCAACTGGATTGGAATATTTATATTGGTCGAAGGTCACGTGAGGGTGTGCTGATAGGGCGACCCTTCAGGATATGCATAGGCGAACAGGATAAGAATGGAAGCTTTACCAGAGAAATGATGGGTAACACTGCGACATTTTTGCCAGATAGTTAACACTTAAATGTAGTCATACAATAACAATATTGGCCCATCCTGAGCTGCACGGATGCCATTCAAAAGAAGTACATTCACATTGAACAAGACAGTTACTCCAGAAACTCTATAACGAATGGTTTACAAAATCTCTTACGGATATTGAAGAAAGATGGGCCCTGTTGACAACACAATCACGCCAATTTCGTTCGTTACTGTGGAATTTATTGGCAGCACCCACATCAGCATACGCGTACTCAATTTAAAGACAGGCGACAACGTCGTCTGCACTGCGTGCTGGAAAAGAATAGTTGACGATATTTTTTATTTCCCTCCATTTTCGAGAAAGGCGACCCAAGAGAATACTCGCGTGGTCAAGACCAACTTCATTTCATTCTCCAATTTACCAACTACCACTAACACCAATAAACACAACTTTTTCCCAAACCTAGCTGCTACTCTTGACGGCAAACTTTTAGCATCTGCAATAGGCCCAGCTACGAGAACTAGATGAATGCAGTCGTTCAACAGCATTCTCCAAACGATATTTGGTGACACAAGCATCTATTAATGGATCATTAATATGGGTAATGTACCGAGTGACTACTTTGGAGCTAATTGTTTAATATAATAACTATTGTGTCCTTTAAATGAGCAGTGCACGTCGTCCGGGAAAGGGGCCACATATATAGTGATAGGGTGTGGAAGGACCTACGCATTTTGGGATAGATCGGTGAGTAATAGATGGACTCTGACGAAGGACAAAGAACGATACTTGGACCGATAGCGACGAGATCGCACCAGCGATTTCTGAGACGTTATAGTGCAGGCTCAAGAACAGATAAGTAAAAAAAATTGTAGTCGACAAAAATGAAGGCGCCTCTGATGGGCACTTTGTTTCCCATCTGAGGCGCCTTCATTTTCGGGGTTGTATGTGTTAAAAGTATCCATAGTACCGGTTTATATTAAAGCCGGGTATGATTGAGATTTTCATTAGTAGCAATATTCATATCGTAATTAATAGTAAAAAACGCTCTATGTACTCGTACTCGAATCTGAGTACAATGTTTGGTAACCAATAAGTGGTGTAGTGTACTTAGCAGATGGAAGCTTGCTCTAACCTTAACCCCTTATGCATATTACATGTTACGCTAGCTAATCACTTTGTTAGAAACCGGATATGTTTTATCCGTTTCACGTGCATCCTATATTCGAAGTAGCCCAGGCGGGGGTTTCATCCCGAAGGGTAGCCCGGTGGCCCTGTATATGATGAAGTAGCTAGAGAGAGGTAAGAAAACTTGGCTCCTAATACATTTAGTTCCTATTCTACCACGTGGACCTCATTTACGCTTTCTAACAGGGTTACGAGCTCAAAGTGTCGTGAAAGTTGTCGAACGTCCCGTTACCGCCGTCGCCTCCAACGACACCGACGCACGGCCACCAACCTCGCCAGACAATCAGCTCTCGCGAGAAGCGGCTAATCTACGAGTACAAGGAGGCGCGAGAGATCAAGACCGAAGGTCTGCTCGCTAACTGGGACGGCAAGGACTTCCGGAAATACAAGTGGACCATGCTCACGGTCATGCGCGAGCACGGCCTGGATGATATTGCTCTGCAGAAGCTCACACGTGAGGAACTCATCAGCGAGGAGGGAAGGCTTTCCTTCGACAGAAGGAAGTTCACGATCATTCGATTGATCGGGACGACATTACCGACGGACAAGTTCCAGCAGGTCGACCATCTCGAGTCTGGATCGGACATGTGGGATAGGACGAGCGAGATCTACGAGAAGCGCTCGGATCCGACTATCCGCGAAATCATCATCGTGACGAAGACGGATGAGATGAGCTCCCTAAGGTGTGTGACCACGTAGGATGTCGAAGCGTACTTGGTTAAGATGTTCCGACTACGTACCGAACTGGCAAGCTACAACTACATTGTCAACGACATCATCATGAAGGAGATGTTGCTCAATGGTCTCCCAGATCTGTATGAATTTGAGCAACTCCGAGGAGTCACTAAATACGGCGGGAATGGTGGCCAATTGAAACCTGAGGGCCTGCGGACTCTTATCGAGCAAGCCGCTGAGCGACAATCGAAACGACCAGGGAACGGTGGCCACAACGCCAGCGGAAACATGTCCGGGAGGAACGGCCGACGTGGTGGTGGGAATAACGGTGGTCGCGGGAAACAGCAGCAAGGTAATGGTGGCGGTGGTCGAGGCCACCACGGAAATGCCGAATCTGGTCAGCAGAATGATGGTCAGACGACCGAGAAGATTTGCCACAAGTGCAAAAAGCCTGGGCACCTGCGGACCTATTGTCCGGAAAAAGACAAAGGCAATGGCAATAGAAGTGGAGGGAGGCTTCAACATCTCACCAACTTCATGTGCAACGATGTAATGCGGCGCGAGAATAAGGATGGTGACTCAGGAGCGACCGTGATCGTTGAAGATGTGCCTGGGTTTTCTACTGGTGTGGCAGTCGAGTCGTCTCCACCGGCGGTGAGCGACGCCGCGGAAGATCAAGAAAGTGCAGTGGGGATCACGGCCGGGACGTCTGAGTGGTGTTTTGAAACTGGGTCAAACAGTCACATTGTTGGGGACAGAGCCTCTTTGTCCACATGGAAGATATTGACCCGGATAGTGTCGGCGCAAGTGTGTACGGAGTTTCAAGGAAAATGCTCGCGAAGGCATCGGGCATCGGTACGGTGAGAATTGTCACACAAGTGGGTGACAAGGAGATCGAATTGTTCGTGGACGACGTTCTCTACGTCGCGAATGCCGACCACGGGCTGTTCCATGCAACAGGCTATCGAATAGGGATTAGAGATTGATTTTGAGCGAGAACCATGCACATTCATCGCGAGGATACGCGGCCAGGACGCGATCCGTGCTGTGGTGGTGCAGGGCATTTGGTTGTTCAAGGCTGAAGGCGCGAACCATAAGTCTCCACCAGGCCATGGTGGCCGTATCATTGCCAACTACACAGTGACCGACGGCGTTGCGACTATGGATGATTGGCACAAGCGCCTACTTCACACAAACCACCAGTATCTGAAGTTGATGGTGTACAAGGCCTTGGCGAAAGGAATGATGCTCAGCCGACGTGAACAAAAGGCTTGTGATGCATGTCACGTCGGGAAACAGAAACGCAAACGGCGACAGAAGAAACTCGATCGTGGAGTGATGGGACCCAACCAACTGATCTACGGAGACCTATTGTTTCCTCCAAAGAACAATGGAACGGATTACACGGTGATTCTCGTTTTGATGGATGCGTGCAGTCGTTACAAGAGGCTGCAACCACTGAAGGATAAGTCTGATGCAAGAGTGAACAAGTACACCCAGCAATACGTGGTATGGGCGGAGAGACAGGATGGTCGCAGCATCAAGAAGATCGTACAGCGTGAGTTCCAGATGGCCGAGAACACGCGGTTACAAATCCTCCAGATCCTCACGGACAAGGGCAGGGAATTTGTGAACAAGGAAATGGCTTCATGGTACGCAGCGCGTGGCATCGAGCATGTGAAAGTGGGACCGAAAAGCTCACACCTAAACGCGTTTGAACGCACAAACCAGACTCTCGTGGCTATGATGAAGGCTGGCATGTACTCAGCAGTATTTCCAAAGTCATTCTGGATCTACGCGTTGCTGAACGCCGTGTACATTAAGAATCGTATCTATTGCAAGGCAATCGAGGGGATCCCGTATCAGCAAATGTTCGGTATGGTCCCCGACATACACCACATCAGGCCATTTGGGTGCCTCGTGTATGTGCAAAATCCAGTGTCACCGGACAAGTACAAGAATGATCCAAATGCTGTTATTGCTTTCCTAGTTGGATATCGAGAGGACACAGTTGGCTGGCTTGTGTACATTCCCAGTGAGAACACGGTGAAGTTCGTTGCAGAAGTTCTCGTAAGTGAGGAGATCACGTATGGTGATCGTCACAATGTTTATCCTGCCGATCGTGGAGTCGGCGAGTGGCTGCATCTATCAAGCAAGCCACCCGAGAATGTTGATGACGCGGTTTCAACGGTCACAAAGGCTCCCAGCCAAGATGACTATATGAGCACGGCTGAGGATGACGAGGAGGACAAGGACGGCGTCACTGCATCTGTTCTATTTGAGGTCAACACAGTCGTCCTCGACCCAGGCGACGAGAACCAGGTCAACGACAATGCGGAGGACGAGTATGGCGTCGAGGATGACCACAGTCCAAGTGAACATGATAACGCTACTGTCGAGGAAGATGACGACGTATCTGTGTCTGCTCACTATGGATCTGAGATAGAATATGTGGGAAATGATGGTCGTGTTGACCGCTCGGACTTATCGGTCGATGGTTCGGCCGAGGGGGGCGAAGAGACAACAGAAGCAGCACCAACAGAACGAGCTGACGAGCGGCGCGAGGCCGTAGCAACTGCAGAGGTCGTGAGCGAGTTAGCATCACGCAGCAGCGACTCCGGCTCGTCACAATATCCTGAGACTGCGGTGCTCCCACCAGGACTGCGTACGCGCTTCGCTCGCAGCGAAACCTCATCCGAATTGGAGAGGTACAGAGTTGGTATTGACACTAAGGTTCGTCGTACGGGACTTCGTGAATGGTCAAAGACAGTGACCCGACGAGATATGATGACTTTGTTCGACTTGCTAATATGGCTACACGAATTATCGGAAAGAATGGCAAGGCGATCAACGCTAAGAGTCTTAGGATCCCAAAGAACCGACGTGCGGCTATGCGTTCCAAGTATGCGGATTTCTGGCGACAAGCAGAATGGCTGGAGATGGACGCGTTAAAAGACAAAGGTGTTCTCGTAGAAATTGACGCAAAGATGATTCCCAAAGGATCACGAACTGTCGGAACGACATGGGTGTATGCGCTGAAAACGGACGCCCAAGGGTACATAATCAGGTTCAAGGCGCGTTTCGTAGCCCTCGGTAACTGGCAGAGACCAGGTATTGACTTTAAGGAGACATTCTCTCCGATGGAGAGTATGTCGTCGTTCCGCGACTTATTCGGGGTTTTGGTGAAGAAAAGACTCCGTCTGTACGGCGGCGACATCAACACAGCCTATTTGCATGAGACTCTGGAGATCGAGGATAGAGGGATTCTCATGCAGTGAATCCGGCCATGTCTACGCTGTGAAGAAGGCATTGTATGGCCTCCGACAATCCGGAAGGGAATGGAACAATGAAATTAACGGATGGCTGCTTGAACGTGGATTTGTGAGATGCGCTACCGAACCCTGCCTATATTACCTCTTCGACGGTGAGACGATCATGTATTTGCTCGTGTGCGTCGACGACGTTTTATGCGCGACGAACGATGAGCAGTTCAAGTGTGAACTCTTTGTGGATCTCGATCGAGTATGATATAAAGGATCAAGGCTTACTGACGGAATATCTCGGTGTGGAGATTGTTCAGAACGATCACGGTGTGTTTATTTGCCAGCATAAGTATGCTCGAGCGATTCTGCACAAGTTTGGTTATGACGGTGCAAAGAAGTGTGGAAATCCAATGGAGACGAATGCACTACTTAGACCCAGTGATATTGACGAGGCTGTGGACACTATTTTCGATTACAGTGGTGCTCTGGGTATGCTGATGTACCTAGCACCAAGCACCAGGCCAGATCTTGCCTACGCGCTCGGCCAGCTAAGTCGATTCGTCTCGCGACCGACGGTGAAGCACGTTGGGGCTCTAAGGAGAGTCCTCCGGTACCTGGCTGGTACCAGCACGCACGGTATTTGGTACAAGAACGATGCCCTAGGCTACAAGGATGATGCAGTTGATCTCGTGGGATATTGCGATAGTGACTGGGGCAGTGAAAGTGAGACAAGGAAGAGCACTAGCGGCTTCGTGTTCACCATCGCGGGTGGAGAGGTCTCGTGGATGTCTCGACGCCAACCCATTGTTGCCCAGTCTACTGCTGAGGCCGAATACGTGGCGGCCTGCGAGGCGAGCATGGAGGCTATGGCTCAAGCCAACATTCTGTCGGATATCATGCCTGGATCAAATATCCGACCGGTGATCAACACCGACAACAGTGATTCTCTCGTCATGGCAACGAACCTTACGTACTCGAGACGCACTAGGCACATCGAGTTGCGATGGCAGTACGTTCGCGACCAAGTCCAGCGTAGACTGATCGATGTTTTGAAGGTCAAAGGTGAGGAGAATCCAGCGGACGCATTCACCAAGCCGCTGGACAAGGCGCGACTAGAGACTCTGTGCAAGATGATGGGGGTCTCGACAATGGAGTGAGGATCAAAGCGTTCGGCTTCGAGGAAGGCGTGTTAGAAACCGGATATGTTTTATCCGTTTCACGTGCATCCTATATTCGAAGTGGCCCGGGCGGGGGTTTTATCCCGAAGGGTCGCTGTAGCCGGGTGCGTACACGCATGGTGCGGCCAGCGCACAGAGGAAAAATTTCCTTTAAGCGGCGTTCGCCGCTACTTAGCCGATACGCCCTTATAAAAGGGCGTAGTAGGAGAGAGCTCTCCTACTCGGGTCCAAGATTCCCGGGGTGGTTTACAGATAGCTTTCGCTAACCCCTTGTAACAAGGCTTCCCTTATAAAGGGAGGTAGCGTAAGGGAGAACTCCCTTGGGCTACAATACTCACCGCGCGCGCGACCGGGCGTAGTCGTGCGCCTAGCTCCGCTAATGCCTTAACGACAAGGAGCTCCGCTAATGCCTTAACGGCAAGGCTCCATTACTAAGGGTGTAGGTAAAAGGAGTTCTCCCTCTTACCTACGGCACTCACTGCGCGCGCGACCGGGCGTGGTCGCGCGCCTGCACTTTAGAGTGAAATGTAAGCTGAATATATTTAATATGTAATTAGCCTAAATTAATTTAAACTAATATAAACTATATGTAATACTAAGTAGAATATTCCTAATTCGTACCTAGCTAAAATGTAGTGTACACACCTGTGTACTGAAACGTGGATGGCTGACACACCACCACACCAAGGGCCCCTGCCCTGATTGGTTAAAATAACCAAAGGTTCGAAACCTTTCAAACCGGCCAATACTGACCTCAACCATGGTGTACTCATGTACACCAACACTCAATGTAACCCGAATGTAACCCCGTTACATCCTCCCCCATCAAGACTATTGCTTACGCAATAATCAAAATCTTGTTGGAGAACTCCAACGCCAGTTCCTCTGGCCATCCATATGTACACCTCCAGTGGTGCTATGGCGTCTCCTCTAGAAGAGGTAGACTACTCCGAAAACTCGGAGGTGGATGCCTTTGGGGATACCTCCCCAATGGTGAGCCGCTCCGACAGCGCCGAACGGCGTTGTCGGCAGCCTAATCCATTCCCCAAACGTGAGGAAAATGCACTAACCAGTGAGGCACCCCTGCCCATATCGGATGATGCATCCGAATCGCCAAAGGCGATCGTCACTAATGACCTGGACGCAGCTCAAGACGCTCAAAATGCCGCACAGGCGTTACAATCTTCCTTGAAGCCCCCCATGCGCCCTCCACGGGCGGTAGATCGTTTTGGAGGTCCTCGTGACCTCCCAAAGTGGGCCAGGAATGAGGTACAGAAGGGTTTAGTCTTCTATACCCCTGGCCTCGCGACTGTACAGCCGCAACACATCACACGCTGGAATCAACTCCGGGAAAAACTGCTCACGCAGAAGCTATTCACTGCTATCTCATATCGAGAGCGCCTCGAGAAACAGGCACAGGGTGCCGTTGTTGGGAACCTCCGCGAGGTTCCCTTCATTCTCCTGCAAGGAGAATATGCCAAAGAGGCAGAGCAGAAGTTCCGCGCTTAGGCGGAGGGGAAAAACTTCTCCCCGAGCTTTTTAAAGGTGTACAACAGCTATTCCGAACGTGACGTTCGGATAGAGAGGGCATTGTGCTTGGCGTTTGCCAGAGCCAAACCCATGGGGCGGTTATGTGCCCCTTATCTCATGCGCTATGCTAGCGCCCGTGCCCTCACTACGGTGCCGGAGCACAGTGCGGGTTCCGCATCTGCCTCCGGAGGTCTCCCAACTACTGGGAGTGAAGGGGCTTACCCCGCCCCTTTGGTCGTTGACTCACAGCGGTATTCTCCCGCTCGAAAGCGTCAACGACGTCACGGCAATCCTGCCGCAGGGGAGTCTCAAACTCCCACGAACTCTGTGAATGTGGATAACCCTTCCACTTCAGCAAATACTGGGTTTGACCCCGATGATGGAGTCGCGCCATCAGACGCTCGGCCCCGTCCTGCCGTCGGGCAGCCTGTCGGCCGCCCTGCCGGGTAGGCCCAACAAACAAACAATAGATTTTTCTAAGTGGATGGGGCCGTGGAAGGCGCCCAGTGCGCGAGCCGTGGAGGCTACAAGCGCAGACCCGAGCTGCACCCGGTCGGGCAGCCTGCCGGCCGCCAGGCCGGGTAGGCCAAAAAAAACGGACAGGAGCATACACGGATGATATCGGGGCTCCTCCCCCCTCAAACCCTGGGCCACACACACGTGGCGTCAACGTAACCCGCGGATTTACGAATCCGTTCACATTAAACGGGGTAAACCCCGTAGATGCATGTACCGAATTGTTTATGGCAAATTCGGTCATAGGAAGCATCTCACTCCAACTCTTGGAGAATCCGGACATAAGCTCCGGAGAAAATCCTTAACAACGCGATGAACGCGTTCCTTCTTGTCCATCAATGGACTCGGGCACCGCTGCCAGGTGAGCATCTTGCTCAAACGGTCTACAAAGACCGAAACGCCGGTGAAACCGGCCTTTCCCTTCGGAAAACCCTAAGATAAATCCATACTAATGGATTTCACGCGATTAACGCGTTCCGTCTTGTCCATCACTGGACTGGCATTGCTGCCAGGTGAGCATTTTGATCAAACGGTCTACAAAGACCGAAACGCCGGTGGAACCGGCCTTCGTTAAAACCGAAGATAAAATCCAAATGGATTTTTAACACGTCGTTGGAACGGCTACTCCTCCAAAGGCTCACCTTCATATTTATAGATGGACTTGGCCCACACGAACAATTGGAAATTCCCAATTGTATGCTATAGGTCGACTTGGTCCTCACGAACAGTTGGCAATTTCCAAGTGGTTCCTATAGCAGCTGAATCTGTAGAGGGTTTGACCCTCTAGCACGACTCACAAGTGCAAATATACGCACCGACCCACTTGTACATTTTGGGTCACCAATACAAAGCGCTTAAAGCGCCGTAGGTATTATCCCGACCTAAATGACCCCCGGTAGGGGCGTCATGTGCCTCAAAGAGGACTCTATATTTCAGTTCCTCATCATGAGGAACAACCACCCGCGGAGTGTCCTCCGCGCCCGTGTTATAATATAGCAAACCGTCACAGTACCTGTAACGGTGTAAACGAGCTTTAGCTCGACTTGACAGGGTTGGCTCAGACGAGCCAATAACCTTTTCACCCAACGCGCTGATAAGCGCCGTACACTATGGGTCTTTCTCATACGCCTGGTGTATGAGATCCACCACAGACGAGGTGACGGATGTCGCGTGAGCGAGCTCGTAATCGGGACGACGCGACAACGCGTCTGCAAGCACGTTCTGCTTGCCAGGTTTATACTTAACCTCAAAGTTGTACTCCGCAAAGAAGGAGAGCCAACGGGCCATCCGTTGCGATAGATGAGGCGACTTTGTCGCTTTCCGTAAGGACGCGTGGTCAGTATAAACCACGAACGGCTTTGAGCCGAGTAGGTGAACCGTAAATTTGACAAGAGCATACTTCATTGCAAGTAACTCCTTGTCATGAACGGGATAATTCCTTTCCGCAGCTTTAAGCTGCCTCGACTCAAACGCAATCACGCGTTCTCGTCCCGCGTAGTCTGCTTGTAACAAATCACATCCGATTGCGAAATCGAAGGGGTCGAAGACGACGCTAAAAGGTTTCCCAGAGTCTGGTAGAGCAAGAACGGGGTTTTTTAACAAGCTTCCCTTTAGCGCTTCGAAAGCGTTTTGGTGTTTGGTTTCCCAACACCAGTCAACATCCTTCTTTTGAAGGCCCGTCAATGGCTTCGCCATTTCAGCGTAGTTCTCGCTGTATTTGTGGAGATAATTGGCTAATCCAAGCCACTTCCGTAAATCTCTAATATTTACAGGCGAAGGCCACTCCACAATGGCTTTCACCTTCGCGGGATCCGCCCGCACTCCATCCTTTCCGATGAAGCATCCGAGGAAAGGAATTTCCTCAGCACCAAAAATACATTTGGATGCGTTTGCATAGAGTTTATGCTCTCGAATACATTCGAGCACAGCCGAAGGTGTATAAGGTGCGTCTGAACATCAGACGAGTCGCCTTCCACGCGACTATGAACGAATATATCGTCGAAGTACGTCTGAGCGTACTTCCTATGAGGGAGGAAGAGTTGAGTCACCAAGCGATTGAAAGTCCCTGGTGCATTTGAAAGCCCTTGTGGCATAACGAGCCACTACCACAGCATTCCAGTAGGCGTGCTGACCGCTGTAAGCGGAATATCGGATGCTCGAATGAGCACCTGATAGTACCCGTCCGCCAGATCTAAGGCACTGTTTACAGTACAGCCCGACATATTGTTCTGGAGGACATCCTTCCGAGGAATCGGAGTCTGCGTGAGTACAGTAGCTGCATTCAGCTTCTTGTACGCATGCACAAGCGCAACTTTCCGCTCGGTTTACGAGCACAAAAAGTGGGAGATGAGTGGGGAGACTTGCTCTCCCGTACCAACCCTGCCTCTTCTTTCCCCTTGAGAATGCGTCGATGACGTCGCATTGCTCCTTGGGGAGAGGCCACTGCCTAGTGACGCAGTATTTGGTTCCAGGAACCAAATCAATTTCATGTCGGACTTCCCGATCCGGTGGTAACCCCATCGGCGGGTTGTCACTAATTACATCTCCGAATTCCTTAATTAAGGAATGGTAAGGGTCCTCAGCATCCGCAAGGATCTTGAGGCCGCTTCGGGCATTCAATGCCTGTTTGGTTTGCACAAAACGGACTCGTCCATCGTGGATGAGGAGTTCAACTCCTCTTCCGGACGCAACACGACGACCTCGTCGAGTTCACCTTCTCTCAAAGCAGTTCCAAACTCGTTGAAGGACATCTCCTCCAACGACAACAGTTTGCCTACCCCAGGAAATCGTTCCAGTCTTACGCCTTCTGTGACAACACTTGTCACACTATTCAGCATCCGATAGGACTGCTGATCACTGGCCTCGGGACTCATCCCGAGACCCAGATGGGGGGAGTCAATTTCCCCATCTATTGGAAGCGCCACGCGCCTATCCACAGAGGTCTCTACCTCTACCACCGGTGACTCTCCGGTCTCACCTATAACGGCGTAATCGGAATCATTTTCGACGTACGAAAGAGACGAACTTCGGGTCTCTTCGCTTGGAAGCGCCTCGCGCTTAACCACAGGGGTCTCTACCCCTACCACTGGAGTCGTCTCAGAGGAATTCACCTCTGCCACTGGCAACTCACCAGTCTCGCCGTTACCGGCGTAGGGATTAACCGCCGAATCCCCCTCGTTAAGGAACTCTTCCTTAACGCCATTGGGACTGATCATTTCAGACATCCCAATCTCTGGCATCTCACGCCAGAATCGCTTTTGCGATCGAGCAAAGGTGGGTTCATGACTCGCCAATGCTTCCCCCTATCGTGTGTGCGTTGAGCCAATGAGCTTATACTTCCAGTATATCCATGGCTCGTAGCGTTCCAGCCACTTCATGCCAAGAATGAGTCCAAATCCAGGACTCAGGCAACGTTCTTAGCTATCGAAGTTAGCAAACTTCAGCTTAAGGTCAATCGGGACCTTGGGTACAGAAACCTATACGCCCGACGCTAGACGGGCCGTGACAACGTCACGATAACGTCCCTCTAGGGCCTCGGCATACAGCCGACTCTTCTCAACAGAAGTCCGTCTGATATAATTGTCAGACGCTCCAGAATCTATCAAGACTCTCCAAGGCTTATCAAAGCCTTCACGTCCGTAAGGAATACCAGCAAACCTGGATGGTACACCAACTCGGTGCTAGAAAGCACCGCTTCCCTTGGGGATTTGTGCTATCGTCCCCTACCCTGGGGCTTAGCAGCACTGAGGGGGTCCCCCAGTAAGGCGCCCCGCACCTATTGGGAGCCGCTGTTTCCCGACGGCTTGGGCGAGGGCCTTTTTGCCGCCCTCGGCCCCTTCCAGCGACTATCTCGCTGGGGATTTTGTGTACATCTGTTCCGCAGATGATCCACGCTTCCACATAGGAAGCACCTTAGCGGCCCACGCCGCTGCAGCATAGCTAAGAGCTCCGCCCCGAAGCTCTGCGAAAAAGAGTCAGAGTGACTCTTAGCGGAATGTTTCCCCTCCACTTCGACCTGACTCAGGTCCATGGGTTCAGGACCCACCTTAGAGGAACGAAAGTTCCTTTCGGCGTTAAACGCCATCTTAAACGCCTCCCCCAGAGATGGGGTCGGCATCGGAAGAGCTCCGAACGTTCTGGACCTTCTTTCAGGCCTCCCATGAACACGGGAATGGACACATCGTCCGAATACGCTTTCGCGTCCATCCCTGCCAACAGGGTCTTCAGTTCTTGGACGTATGTCTCCAAGTCCTTAGTGCGTCTCAAGTCATTATGCCCTGACGGCACCTCAAAAACGCAAGCTGATTCTGGAAAACCAGATCAGGCGTTGAATACCTGTCCATAAGCTTTCGCTTAAGGACTCCCCAGTTCGGGAACACGGTCGTGACCGAATCCTGACACGTAAACGCCCATGTACGGGCTTTGCCCGTAAGATGGGTCAGTGCAAGTCCCACTTGCAGGTGATCCTCGATCACTTTTGCGGTGGCGAATGCGGTTTCAACCTCGAAGCCACACATAAAGGTTTTCACCTTTCTCGCCGGTGGATTCCTTTATCTTAAAGGACATTGGAGGGCGCACCCCCGTAGACGCGGGATAACTCCCGCGAAAACTCGCCCCATGGGCGATAAGGGCATTCACCCTTTCACGCACGGCATCGAGGCCCTGCACCACTAGATGGCGCATGCCGTCCACACCCAATATGGGTAACAGCCTTTTAAAGGCTTCCTTTTGGACGGGGGTTAGCTTACCCCAATCGTCCTGATCCATCCCTTGCAGAGGATGTTGATCACCAACACAGGTGTTGGATTGACTACAAGTGCTACCAGATGTAGCCGGGTGCGTACACGCACGGTGCGGCCAGCGCACAGAGGAAGAATTTCCTTTAAGCGGCGTTCGCCGCTACTTAGCCGATACGCCCTTATAAAAGGGCGTAGTAGGAGAGAGCTCTCCTACTCGGGGCCAAGATTCCCGGGGTGGTTTACAGATAGCTTTCGCTAACCCCTTGTAACAAGGTTTCCCTTATAAAGGGAGGTAGCGTAAGGGAGAACTCCCTTGGGCTACAATACTCACCGCGCGCGCGACCGGTCGTGGTCGTGCGCCTAGCTCCGCTAATGCCTTAACGGCAAGGCTCCCTTACTAAGGGTGTAGGTAAAAGGAGGTCTCCCTCTTACCTACGGCACTCACTGCGCGCGCGACCGGGCGTGGTCGCCCGCCTGCACTTTAGAGTGAAATGAAACTGAATATATTTAATATGTAATTAGCCTAAATTAATTTAAACTAATATAAACTATATGTAATACTAAGTATAATGTTCCTAATTCGTACCTAGCTAAAATGTAGTGTACACACCTGTGTACTGAAACGTGGATGGCTGACACACCACCACACCAAGGGCCCCTGCCCTGATTGGTTAAAATAACCAAAGGTTCGAAACCTTTCAAACCGGCCAATACTGACCTCAACCGTGGTGTACTCATGTACACAAACACTCAATGTAACCCGAATGTAACCCCGTTACAGTCGCCCGGTGGCCCTGTATATGATGAAGGAGCTAGAGAGAGGTAAGAGAACTTGGCTCCTAATACATTTAGTTCCTATTATACCACGTGGTCCTCATTTACGCTTTCTAACACACTTCTCAATACACATTCCATGTATAAAGTCCCTGGTTTGGTTAATTTCTATTACTATCTGCGAACTGTCCTCGGGTGCCATTTTCACGGTCAACGGATTTTTGGTTGCTTCATATTGACTTAAGACGATTTCAGTATATTGGAGCTATTACTGTAAATCTACGACACAAGTTTTCAACTATCTACGCAAGAATGGACGGTGACAACTTTCAATAGTACGGTTATGGCAAGTACGGATCATTGTAACAAGCAATGGTCTAATAAAAGTCATTTGGAATGGATGTGGGGAGGCTCAAAAAATACAAGCAGTAGCGGAATATGAGAATAGTAAGCCTTTCTCGCGAGCTCAAGGAACATTACTCCGGATTTGCATTGAATCTCTTAAAGCGTCTCGAGAGGCAGGTCTCGTTGGCTACTAATTGTGATTAAGATTTGATTACGTGTAGCCGCACTAATCAATTGTGGTACATAATCCTGGGTGACTCTTAAAATACAATACTGCACTTAAAACTACATAAATTCATAAGCAACGTTGTTGTAGCAACCCCTGTTAGCATGAGTGAGGAGTCGTCTTCCCCGCGTTCCGTGAGCTCCAGCGCATCGACATCAACTTCAGTAGCTCGAAGTCGTAGAAATAATGTTCATGATACATTTACCAACATTTCGGTCCTTGATTTACTCCAAAGTATGAGTGCCGCTGCTCTCAACGTCGCATGTAAACCTGCTTAACCACATCTCGTTGTATGTCTTGCAGCGCTTCCTTTGACAGCCGCCGGTCGCCCTGCTCTCTTTGGTCATGAAGTGGAAATATACAGCGAAGAACATATTGGCTTATACGATCGTACGCTCAAGACACCGCACGTTCACGGCCGCTGCTCTGTCACGACGCACCGACTCTTTTATATGGACGAGACAAGCTCCCCCCCCGTTGCATTTTTCGTGCCACTTGAGTGGATTAGCCGTATAACTAAAGAAGCTGGTTTTTTACAACGCTCCGCTAAAGTGCGGATAGATATCACGACCCGCACGCCCCCACTTGCCACTTCCTTCTTGAAATTATCGTTTAAAGACGGTGGACGTGACGATTTCTATAATCCACTGGCAGCTTCACTTAAACGCAAGGCTTGGAAAGATACACAACCCAGCCATTTGTCGGATAGACGACTGGTGAAGCGGCAGTTTAATGCGGCTGATGCTGGTATTGCGGGAATCATGCGACGTCAGCAAGAAACGCAGAAGGAGACAACCGAACTAGCGGCCACGGCGTTCTCGGATTTGGCCAATTTGATGAAAGCAGCAAAGGATATGGTTAGTTTGATTGAGCGGTACGTAGACACGCAGAAAGCGGTCGAGTCGGCAGGAAAAGAGAAGGAGACGCCACAAGAAGATATCAACCAACTTAGCTCACTCATGTTAGATATGGGTATCACTAGTCCCGTGACGCGCGAGAATTCTGGCGCAGCGTATCACGAACAGCTTGCACGGCAGCTCTCAGAGTACCTTTGCGAGCACATGCCGCGAAATGGAGGTATCATGACCCTGTCGGATATCTACTGCATGTTCAATCGAGCTCGAGGAGTAGAGCTAGTCTCTCCAGATGATCTGTATCAAGCAGCACTGCTTCAGAAAAAACTAAACCTTGGATACAGCGTGCGCAAGTTTTCGGGTGGACTTAATGTACTACAAACAGATTCGCATCGCGAAGACAAGGTAGCCGAACGGCTTGCAAAGATGGCGCACAAATCTAGCTCGGGCTACATTACTACTTCTGAAGTGTCAGTGGAGATGCACACGTCGTTTTCCTTAGCATGGGAGTATTTGAAGGTACGTATCGCCGAAAAGGATCGCATTCGTTTCATGCAACTCACAAGACAACGTCTGAAATTGCAGGTTGCAGAAGAGCTAGGAAAGCTTTGCCGGGATGAGACGTTTGAGAGCACAAACTTCTATCCCAACAAGTTTGAGCAATTTATTCAAGCCCCGAGGTAGTGTAAATGACTTCCACGTCAATAACTAGAATTCAGTGATGTGGGTAGGATATCGATGAGTCGAGTGCTGCGGCTGCGATTTTGGACATGGAATCAATGCCCCGGTTGGTTTTCAGGGTGCTCAGAGCGAATCGATCGAATCGCTCGCTGCCTATGAATGTTATGCACCGTCTTCAGCACGCCACCAACCACGAAGTCTCGACTCTTATTGTTGTCATGCTGACCAGTCTAGAGACACAAACTAGTTCCTCCTCGTTGTCATTTCCACTTTCATCTTCTTGTTCCTGATTCACCATTTCTGTATCGAGTCCAACCCACCAAGAGCACCAACTCGATAAGGAAACTGGCGGCGAAACGGTCCTAGCATTTCCATCGCTTAGCCTATTATTGTATCAACATGTGGTCCATGTCATCGTCACGATTGCTACTACTGCAAAAAGTCATGTCCGTGAGCTCTAATAAGTACATGTACCTCTTCCATTGCAAACCTTAAACGTTTATCTAACGACCGCGAAAGCTACATTGACAAGCGGATTTCGCACGACGACATTTCCGGCATTGTTGTACGCGACGTCGCTTTGGGCTCCTATCTTGACGGTCCGTCTCATCACGATGATACTGGTCTACACTGGAATTAACTTCGTAGCCGCGGTCACGCCGGTCCGAGTCACCTCGTCGGCTATCACTGTGGTTGTAGCGACCACGGTTATGATCACGATCAGGGGCACGACCCCAATCACGTCCATAATTTTTGTTCAAATGGTCTCGACGACCACGATTCTCAATTTGAAAGTGTTTTCGCTTGCGTTCACGAATTGCGCGAGCTTCTTCATCATCTTCTTTCATCTCAAGGCACCGCTTGCAATGACGCGCACTAGTACCACCGCCAACGCACGGTCCACGACAGTGACCAAAGTCCGGCTTCTTTGTCGCTTCGACACCTTCGGGTCGCTTGTACCATTTAGGCGTTGTCTGGAAACGCTGCGCAACGCGATTACAAATCACCTCCATGTAGTCATGAATAGCTTCTTTGGAGACAAACTTTTCGTACAACTCGTTGGCACGGGCCGCAATCTGCTCGCACTTGGCGTCATTCTCGCGACACCAACGAATTTTCTCAGCCAAGTCGGATAAATCGGCTTTGATCGGCACGTGGTCTTCAAATGGTTTGAGAATCGGGTGATACCACATCTCATCGGCAACGCAGCGCGACTCAACCTTTAAAATGACGCTACCCAAGCGCATCAAGAAAGCATAACGATTCGCTGCGCAATGACCTTCGACATACAAGATATACTTAAACTCAGACTGCTTATAAATGGGAATGAAGTGTTGACGCCCCGCTTCAAAGATAAAGTCCTCGTGGCGCAAGAACGTCATGGGCTTGCCACCAATCTTCTTATCGCGAAGATTCCACGTCGTCACCTCAGCGTTCAGCAGTGGAACTAATTCTTGGTCGACACCTGCCGCATCTCTTTCGGCCTCGCCATTCATAGCGGGATCCTTCTTCCATGTGTTCGAGAGATGAGCCAAGTGAAGACGCTGGTTCGTCTCGATAGTCGTGCCACCGCCAGTGGCACTTCCCCGGAAAAAGGCTGTGTTAACCTTTTCTTCCCAGGGCTTGTAGAACTTTCGGAAATTGTTGGCCGTGAACAAGTCGCGTGCCTCCTCAATGCCATGTCTTTTTCGGCCATTCGCGCCTGGATCGCAAAAGCATTTCCACTCGTTCTCGCAACGCATGGGATTACGGCACGAGCACTGATCACAATGAGTATGGCGGAACGATTGTGGGAACACAAGACCAGTAGCTGCTTCCCAGTCTTCTGAGCAAGGAAAGGGAATGTCTGCAAAGCGTTTCGAGACGTAGAAGCTCATGATTGGAGCATACGTTGCGTAGCGGTGTCTTGTAAGTGGAATATCCTCGCCTGGATTGCGATCATCTTTGTCGAAGAGGAATCCATACGGCTCGGATAAATTTTCCTTTTCATATTGTAACAAACGATACGTTGAAATAATAAGGTATCCATTTCTTTTCACAATAATCTTTAGAGGTCACCCACCTTTAAGTGCGGATAGTCGCGTTTGTTAATAAAAAATTCGCAGTCGGCAATATTCCGGTGCTTGCACGCATCTTCTAACATATCTCGTAGTTGCGTTAAGAATTGGTCTCCCCAGTACTGCGTCTCGTCCTCTTTATTACGATACCTGCAATGCTCATTGCAGATAATGTTGCCATTAGCCCACCACTTGTTCACGTCTTGAATAATGTTTTCACGTCGATAGTAGCGTTGTTTTTCACGGTAATAGGCAGACATACTGCCATCTGAGCTGTCAAAAGTAACATTGTGCCCCCAATTATTCACGTAATCTCTATTCGCAAACGGCGCAAAAATTACGACACGACGGCGACGAATCATCACAAAGATACCACAGCGCATGTGGAAAAACAAATAGTATAATGTTTTAATTGTAGACTCCCGATTCGTCTGCTGATGGAAGGGCATATTGACACGATAGTCAACGCTGTCTGCGATTGGCAATCCCTCACCATGTGCAAATCGATTGGTTGTACTGATCTCTGGTGTAGGTTCGAGAGGATACTTAGCGTCATATTCCTGAATCTTGGGGATTAGAATGTCTGTAATCTGCTGCCAGTCGACGAGCATTGAGAAAACATGCTGTAGCTTGTGAAAGTCTGGGTTGGAGCCACGCCAGCAATGTCGACGGATAAAGTCTTCACATTCGGCTTTAGTAGCAAATTTGGGTACACCACCAGATGACTCGGACATGACGACGCGGCGCCATTCTGGGGTTTCCTCGTCTTCAAAGGCAAAGATGCCACGCAGCATCGGCCGCTCGTCCATGCCGATTTTGAGGATAACACTCAGGTAAAATAATGGGGTGTTGAGATACCGGTATTCTGTTACCGGTACCGGTAATATTTGGACTGCACACACAAAACGATATGGGCAATGGGGGGGGTCAATCTGAAGCTTTTCTGGCTGATTTCGCGAAATCAACAGCGGTGAAATCAGCGCTGATTTGGAAATCGGCATCAGCAACCCCACGACTTGCTCATTTGCATGAAATCAGCCAAATTGTCGAGCTGAAATCAGCCGAGGAGACTGCTGGCCTGTGCACGCCCTTTTTCTATCCACCCACCTTCTCTCCAGTCTCCACCTAACTTCTCTCCACCTATCATTCTCTACCCACTGGACAGTATGCCCACCGGCTCGTTCGTACTCGAGGTTAAAGCAGACATCGACTACTACGGATTGGTACCCGATTATGTAGCTCGAGCCATGGTGGAAGATCGAGCGAAAGGACTGATGTCATTTTTGATACCGGCGTAGGGTACTATGTTCATTTCAACCATCGATCCACTCCACAAGCTCGTCGCTGTCGTGCGAGAGCAGTCTGAGTATGTGTGGGTTCGCATAGACGGAGCGTGCGGAGGAGCAGCTGCTCTCTGTCCCGAGTATCAGTATTGGTTTATCGGTGCGACCACATTTGAGGCAATGCCCACAAATGGCTACTCGTTAGTTTTGACGCGAGTTGTTTCGGGTGAAGGATCGTCGTCCATCCGCCGTTCAGTTGCGTTCACTAGGCAAGCTGAAGACTGGACGAAGACGCCCGCTTTAACCTCTTTGTGCGAGCGCGCATGGGTCTCGTGTTCTTTAGTGTGGCCTTTGATTGTTGTCAGCTGACTGAGGCTCTGCTCCGCCATGTTAACAAGTCTGGTAAGGTGTTTTTAATCCACTCTGTTGTGGATGGCACTGTTGAAATCCGGATGAAATTGGAAATTATCCGGATGACGCGAGTTGGCCGACCCACCCACGGCATGTCAGGATTGGAAGCCCTCCGTGAAGTGCTGTACTACTGTCTACAGATAGATCTGTTGATTTTCGATGTAGCCATGGTGGGCGTTCAAGGTAAATCATATGGTGGAAACGGATTGGCTGATAACATTCTTATGTATGGTGTATACAAGTTTTAAGTCAGTAGCGCTTAGTGAGATTAAGCTCGAGTCAGTGACTTAAAACTTTTTATATTTGATTAATATATATGACTTTTGGTTTTGACAAACTTCGAGCAGTAGAACAACACTACGGACTACGGCTATTGAGAGACGCTACAGCCCAACCAAGCACGCAACTTCAAGCTACCCAAATCGCCTGTGCCAACAGGTTATGAGCCCAAGTGGCCGCGTGTTCTAAGAAGTGTTATTCCTACTGTCGTAAAGCGGACTTTTTTATTAGGCTAAAATAGGGCCTAATGTTGGACATCCATAGGGGGCCTAATATTATGACTAATATTAGGACCTAAATTAGGGGCCTGATAGTCGACGCAGATAGTGGATACAGTAGTACATAATTAGGTACCGCCATGTGTACCACGGTGGGTACAGTAGTACGTACCACCGTGGTGTACATAGACAGGATATAGAAGGGACACGGAAGATGTGCTGATTACTTTCAGGTACGCGGCGGACACCAGCGAACAAACAAGGAACAAGCGGAAAAATCAGGTCGACTGATGGACGGAAGGCGTTTCGAATGGACGATGCGGATTGGTTGAAAGTAGGAACAGAATAGATCTAAGGTTATAATTGCTAATATAGTTCTCCTTTTTCGTACGATCGCGCTGATCGTTTTTTGGGAAGGCACCTTTGCGCCCCCACCTTATTGAAACCTCTACGTCCCGGGCGGGAGCACTAAGTGCGTTTTTGGCCCACCGGTTGACGTAGAGTGTGAGAACTCACCCCGCAACTCCGCCCGCAGTGTCTGTGGTTCTCCGTTTAAAGGTTTTTGGTTTTGGGAACGTGATCGAGCAGTACTCTCACCTCTTCCCCGTGAAATTAACGTTTGGCCCCTAGAGTTCGGCTGCTTTAAGCGCCCCACGGGAGGGTATATTTCCTTCCCCGAAAATTTTTCAACAACCAACTTGAGGACCTTGTGAATTGCATGTCCGAAAGGCGGTACTGCATCTGTGTCGTGAAGGAACTTAGAATTTTTGTGTTTCCACTCAAATTACAACACATGAAAGTAATAGTTCTGTCCTTCTTGCTTAACTTCCCGGTTTCTTAATACTACCGTCCGAACCACAAAGTCAACCACACTAAGAACACACTTCCAGAGGTTCCAGGCTGCCCCAGCTCTAGCTAGCTTCAAAAAACCGTTGCTTCTTTCGCCTAGATGCTCCCTTAAAAACCTTCTTGTTTTAGAGTTGCTTTTATTAAAGGAACAGTGAAGAAGATTTGCTGGAAGGTTGTAAGAGTTCTCTGGGGTTCAAGGGGAATTCGAATCTATTAAGTATTACCAAATCCTATGTCTAAGTCAAACACTTCTTCTACTTACTACTTCTTGGTTACTTCAGCGCTCACTCCAACACTTGACAGTTACTTCTGAAAACCTCCGTAATCTGATTGGTCGCGAGATGGCCGCCCAAGTCATCTCTGATTGGTCGAGAAACTTCATCAGAAACTCAATCACAATTCATTTAGTCGCGAGACGGCCGCCCACAGTCGCCTATGATTGGTTGAGAATATTATTCCAATACTACAAACTCATACCAATCACACTTATTCTCTCCATACTTTTGCTCAACCGCGAGACGTCCGGCGCAGGATAGCCTACCCAAGGTTGCCTCTAATTAGTCGCAAATGTTCATTCACAATTCCAACACTTAACAACTTGAAATCGAAATCGAAATGCTACTTCACCACATCCGCTCGGCGGCCATATTTACACCAACCACACCCAGCACGCCACCTGTGGCCACACGAGCTTCTCCATCAAGATTAGGGCGTGGCCTGGAGCCAACTTCCACACCTTCGTCCTCGGCCAAGTCGTGCAGAGTCATCTGCTGGCCGAATGGACGGTAGTTCCTGATACTGTCACGGAACTATGTGTCCTTTACTCGTACAGGGGAGCCCTTCGTCGACCCAGAAGACACACTTTCATCCGAGCGCTTGCCTTGTGCCTCTTAAACAGAGGTTAGGCGCCCCGAAATATCTTTCAGGCCCTCCATAAAGACCTGCAGGGCAGCATTCGGCCCTCTCACGCATTCATCATCATAATCACCCATTTTTCACAGAAAAATCAATCTTTCAATATAAAAACCATTTCGCTAGCCCTTGCTACAAGAGGACTTTCCACTAGCTCCACGTGAATACGCAATAAATCGACTGAGCGGTTAAAAGTAAATAAGCTAGGCGAACATTTGGAAGGCACGGCTGCAGAATATTTCCGGTCAAATATCGGGTCGTGGTAGAAACTATCGCGGCGCCTTCATTTAGTTTAGAGAAGACGTGGTTGGGATATAAAGTGAATATTTCCCACCACCAATCAGCTATGTGGTTTGTCGCTGAAAAGGACCCTAGGCGCAGCTGGACGGAACATTACCCCTACTTAGTAGCTTCGACCCGTGAAAGTGGGTCGAGAGAAAAGTTGATTCTCGAGCATTGTTAAATTTGCGGTGCCGCGCGTGAAAATTATGCTGATGGCCAGGTATGTCCTGCTAGGCAGGACTACCTGTTCCACGCTAAAGAGATTATAGCATGGTCTCAAGAGCTCGAAGACGATGCGGTAAAAAGCAGCCTCCCCCCCCGCTAGGATGCACGCGAATCTGGTGACACCGAATGAGAAAAATTTGTAATGCCAAGAAAAATCCACGAGATAGTAAATTCAGCCTTGTTCTCATAACCTGTTAAAAATAAGGTAAAACTTATTTTCCACTTATAAGATCTTAGACTAGCCGCTCTAAACATTTTTACCAGGTACAATCTTCAGCAGGGTTAACAAGTGCGCGACGCTTCTTACGCTACGCTGCGGAGGTTTCAGCTAAGTTTGTAAAAGAGATAAAAATGAAAAGTGTATTATGTAAAGTTACCTGAAAATATAACCATACCAAAATATACACTAGAAGGTAACCGAAAATGCACCCTTCCATTTCAGCCAATGGGGTTTCACCATCTTGTACAGACGCAACACAAAATGGTTACACGCGTTTCCAGAATGTTGGACCTACCTGCTTTTGATCTTTAGCCTTTAAATCTACGTTGCCGAATGGGTTCATATTTACGTATTTCCAGGATGGCAAGTGATGGTTCCAAAATCCTTTTTGCATTATTGGAATGTTTCTCCAACCGTAGCTATTTTGGATGGTATGACGCGTGCCTCTAATCGGGACTAATACCCTCACTATAGCACTTTCTTGGATAGCGTGAGCAGGGTGCTTCATTTGTGACAAAATTTGCAGAAATACAGTTAGCAAGGTGATTCTTTGCATTCATGTGGAGGAATGACCTCTCGGCTGGGCCAGGCCAAGCCTGTGGTGACACTCCTCAAGATATTTTGCTTCGATAGTCCTCGAAAAAATCAGGTGTCCTGCAGCGCTGGCAGACATACGTTTTGGACACCACTCTTTGGCAGAAGTCCCCATCGCATCAAGGCTGAATTTTACGTGTCCGTCGGTTCTGAAAGCTAGCAGACTGCTTCTTTTACCATCAATGTATCTAATAAAAAAGAATTTGGATAAAACCCGGGTCAGCGTATACTGACCCCCCTGTGGTGGAGTCAAGTTCGAAATCGAACACCGAAGTGTCGAGAACCTGAACACCATCGTGCCCGGCCTTCCAAATTACGGGGGGTGTTACCCCGCGAACCCTCGTCTTCGATCGGATCGGATCGTCCGCTGCTGGCAGACGACCGATCGTCAACACTGGACGCCTGGTCCGATTCTTTTCGCATCTCACCTTGTGTACCCGATGGATTGGGCTGGTAACACAATCGGTGGATCGGTGCTTGGGACTGACTTGTGGTCTAAATGCGGTAGACCGTGCTGGGTGATGTACCCGGGGCGGAAATCTTCACCCTGGGTACGGGTATACCGGTTATACTCGAAATTTGTATACTCCCGAGGGCATATCGCTAACCCGATCGTAAAGCCCGGCCAATATGGGAGATAAACTCCGGTAATGCAATGAGGTCCAATAATCCAATCCAATGGGGAGATCCAATAAGAACGTGACGTAATACACGAACGATATCTCCACGAAATAATCCAATAGGTAAAATAACACGTTCCAAACGTGTGCAACTTAACGTTTGGGGTCGACCGAAGTACGCTCCCGTCGAGGGACCTCCGGCGGGCCAAATGCGTCTATAACGCGTCCCGGCCGGGTATAATGAGCTGAAGGGGATTACTCGACCCTCCGCTCCCAAAACACTCTGCGGCGTGCAGAGGCGACTAACGCGTAAGGTGAAAACGACCCCGGTTGAGCTGGGGGTCCAACGGTCACTTAAGCGAAGCTAAAAGCCAAAAAACCTTTACGAAGCGAAACCCAAAAGAAAGCAAATTCCCAACTTTGGCAAATCCCCAACTTGGCAAATCCCCAACTAACTACCTACCCCCTATAGTCCCCAATATGTACCAAACATGAAAATATGTAGTACACGCAATCTCATGTGACCTACCCGAATTTGTGTCCTGGACACCCCTTACACATGACTGATCCAAAAACGTCTTGACTTTCCACCAATCCGATCGCCGACAGGCCGTTCGGTCCATTGTTGACCGGAACCGACCAAAATTCTTGGGTCCGCTTCACGACAGCCGCCCCTGAGTCGTGTCACAGCCGCGCAACGGTAGCGGCCCGATCTCATCAAATCCCTATTTCCGTCGAAGCGGACTTGACCAATGGACGGATCTCCAACTTCACCTCCGCCAGGTACTTGTTCTGCATACCCGATCGCCTTGTGACCTCTCTTGACCTTCTTGCTGCAGGCGCCCTGCTTTCTTCATCGCCTCATGTTGACTCGCCGACCAGTTCGGCCCGATCTGACAGCCTTCTTAGCTCTCCACCCAACACTCCGGGGTCCGATACACCGGATCGGCATCATATCGAGGCCGATCAACTTCGAAAAACAGTCGAAGAGCTCCGGTCCCAGTTGGCCATTATAGACCAACTGTCTGCCGTTATCACCAAGGCGTTCGGCGCCTTATTCGCGGCGTATCGGCAGTCTCGTGATCACCGCGATCAGTTCCGACCGATCTTGGACGGGCTGATCGGCGCACGCCATGACTTGTCCCGTATGGAAACTTATCGTTCACATCTCCAAGAACAGCTCGCGGTAGTCGGCCGACAGATGCTAGAAGACCAGTCCGACCTGGTCCTGCTCCGCACTCAACGTGGTAACCTGGAAAGGCAGACCAGCGAATTGCAGGTCATGGTTCGGGAGCAGATCGGGAAGGTCGAGTCCTTCCAGTCCCGATCAGACGCCTGGACCCAGGAATCAAATTGCCGCTGGGCGGCCGTAAATCGATGCTATCAACATTTAACTGACTTGTTGCATCAGCGTCCGGATGTTCGTTCCAATGCTGACCGGTCTGCATCGGCCGTTCCGGTCGGTCTACATCAAGACCAGACCCGGCGCCATTCATTGACCAAAAGTGGCCCACCGAAAATTTCACAAACTTCCCAGTCTAAAAAGCGCAAGGACGCGCCGAAGATCTCGAGGGAGCGAGGAATAGCGCGCGACTCCGAACTCGAGGAGAAGCGCGCGGTGCCCTGGAAGAAGGCCAAGACGCCGGCGCATCTCTCAAGTCCCGAATCGATCGCGGATGACAAGTCTGTCCCCGCCAAATCTCGTGCGCCCTCGCGCCCCCGTGCCGCGCACACCAAGGCATAGAGGTCTCGTCTGGAGAAGGATCAGAGGGAGGATCCAGTGACTCCGAATATCTAATGACCGCTTTATCCAAGTCTCGGTCGTATCGGCATCGAAGTTCCGTTCCAGCGGAGGCCGCATCGGGGAATAAAAATCCGACCAGCTCCCAGGGTGGTGGTGATGTGCCGACGTGCGGGTCGACCGGATCGGTTCCTTTGTTCCAGCCCGGCACCTCTGTATTGCACAAGCATGCCCGATTGCAAGGGTTGTTGGCCGGAGGTCGGCCCTACCCATCTCGGACTTCGGATGCTACTCTGCCGTGGTCACCAGGGCAGATCAGTGAATTGCACCGACCAGCCCTGACCAGATCGAAGATCATCCGGCATTTACCATCGGCCGCCTGTGGGGAGATAGTGATCCTTGATGCAGCAGTTAGCTGACCAGATAATTCGTAATATATGTCATCATTCCTTTCACATTGCTGATCATCTAATCACTTGACCAAATTTCACCATTTCCTCCAAGCTTGCACCAACACGTTATCATATACAATTTCCATCCAAATCGCGAGAATCATCACTACATTCGTCATTCCACTACTCCAGTTAGTCACGGTTCATCACAGTTCATCATAAATTCACAAAGTTCCGACCTCACACATATTCACACCGATCGATATACTGATCGGCGCTACTGTGGGTCTTGGTCTTCGTGGGTCTGCATTACTGCGAAGCGATTCCGACTGACTCGGTCTCGCTCGAACTCTCGTACCAGTGCTCCACAGTCTAGGTCACTCGTCGATCCAAGTTTCTTCATCATGATCCTTCCACCGGACCAGATATTCTCGGTGGGTGCGTCCGAAACGGGTCTTCTTGACCGATAGGACATCCATCACCTTCTCCACTTCGAACTCGTCCTCTTCCAACGACCGTTCCCAACTGTCCTCCGGCAGCAGAGCTTCATCGAAATCAAATCTCTCTGCTTCGTCCACCAGACAGGGCATTTTAGGCCGATCGGGGAATTCTCTAACCAGCTTCAACTTGGAGACGTGCACGATCGGAAAAACTTTGTAATCCGTGCCGATCGTGATCAGACGGGCCGCATGCTCACCGATCAGCTCTGCTACACGTAAAGGACCGTGCCACATATTATCCAACTTCTTCGCATAGCCCTCCTTGACCCGATCGAGGTATAGCCAAACAATCGCCCCTGGTTCAATACCATGAGGTCGGACTTGGTCGTTGTTCCGGTTTGCCCGATCTTGTATGGCCTGACGCAACTTTTTGTTGACGACTTCCTTCGCGTATTGATAGTGCTTCTGGACCTGCATACACCAACGACGGGCATCGCGGTCGCGGGTCCGAGTGCAGCCTATCGGTATCGCCGCTTCAAGTGTCGATCGAGGGTCCCATCCATACGCCAGATAAAAAGGCGTTTCTCCTCGGACCCGATCGGTTGAAGAGTTGAGGGCTAATACCAGCCTCTCTGCATACTCGTCCCAGTCACGTTGGTCCGGATCGGCCACGTACATCTTGATCGCCCTTGTGATTGTCTGCACCATGCGTTCAGCCGATCCGTTCGCTTGCGGGCGATATGCAATCGTCACGCTCTGTTTCTGTCCCAGCATGTTATTTAATGATCGGAACACCTCAGCCATAAAACCGGGTTCCCGATCGTGCCTGATAACCTCACTGACACCGAACCTTCTGAATACGCATTCTTCATAACTCTGGGCGATCTGATCCGCAGATCGGGATGCACTAGCCTTCGAAATCACCAGACCAGTGAACAGGTCGACCCAGGTCAGAAGCTCAGTGTTGCCGCTCGTCGATCTGGGCAGCGACGGTATGTGGTCCATTGCTATCACCTGGAAAGGGTAAGTGGCCTCGATATTCTCGGGCGATCGCCCCTTGATTACCGGCCTGTGCTTTCCGGTCTCGCAATCGGTGCAACAGCCCACATATTTCTGCACGCTCCCAAAAAGTCCTCTCCAGTGAAAGTGGGCCCTGATCTTGTGATATGTCCTGCCTTCGCCCTGATGTCCCCCTTCTAAACTCACATGATAGTGATGAAGGACATCCGGCTGCAGCAACTCAGGGATCACCAATTTCGCCAGTCGGTCTCGATCGGCACTGTCTTGGTCAACATCGCGGCAGTAATATAGCAGTCCATTGTCATCCACCTCGTAGCTGTCCGCGATCTTGGCACACTATTTCGCTTGATCATTCGTCAACTTGGCCAATTCACCGCGCAGGTATGCTTTCAGGTTGACGATCCACTCTTCTTCGTCCTGCGCCTTGAGGATCCGTTCCGCCCTTAGCTTTTGCACAACGCGCTCACTCAGCCTTTCCTTCGGGAACGATCGGCGAGACCTCTGAGTCCGCGATCCAGTCGCATCCATCACAGCACCTGGTCGGGTCTGTCCTCGTGCTTGATCACCTCCGGGATCCTGTTTATATCCATTAGCTCAAGTAGAACGGCCTCCTCGGTGATCGTCACCCCGATCTGGTCCCGCATGGCCTGGGTCGCGAGATGGTAGGCGCTTCTATTCCAATCCCGTTTCACGTGCAATATCTCGTGGTTGGGGTAGTCTTTTAACGCCTTCATCACCCGGTCGGTTAACAACTTCAGCCGTGGTGACTTGCAGTCGATCTCCCCAGTGATCTGCCTTATCACCAGGTTGGAGTCACCACATATGATGATCCGACCTTTCTTCTGTGATGACAGCAGGTCGAGACATAGAAGGAGCCCCCGATATTCCGCCTCGTTGACCGTTATGTCCGGCGTGAAATCGGCGGCGGCAGCAACTATAGACCATTGTGGTAACTTCTACAGTATGGCGCTATAGGAGCCGACCTTCTTCTTCACGCTAGCCGACCCGTCGAAACGCAAGACCAGGAGTTCCTCATCCCGATCGACGGTCGGTGGCGATCGTGAGATAGACTGTCGAGGTTGCTTCCTTGGGGCAATAGCCGTCAGAGCTTCATCCACTTCAGACCGAGGGGTGATGATGGCAATGTGCCCAATATCTCTTCCTCCCCTTTGACACACTTGACGACCTCGAGAGAACACTGTGACAGGATCGCTGACCATCTGCCGAGCCGACCGTCCATCCCATTGGCTGATAGCAACCAGGCCAATGTTGACTTCCTTGATAAGACTTTTATGGGTCGGCCGACCAGCAGGTTCTAGCACACATCCAAAATCTGTAGTAAGGCCAGAACTTCTTTTTCGACGATCCCATAGTTGACTTCGTTCGGCTTCAATGTCCGACTCGTAAAAGTGACCGGGTGGTACACTCCATCATGTTCTTGCGCTAGAGTGGCAGAAATGGCCTACTTACTAGCATACACAATGACGGTCGGCATTTTTTCCGGATCGAAGTGCCTGAGAATCGGTGCCGTCGCCATCTTAGCCTTCAACATATCAAAAGCAACCTGTGCACGCTTCATATAGTCATCTGCCTCCATCGGCGGCAATTCTACAGCCCGATCAGAGTCGCATCCCTCTCGTAAAGTTGCCCGATCTGCTTCGCGCAACATATGATAGTCGACTTCCCGGAGCTCGTACAGAACGGCCGCGTAGACCGCGAAGTCTTCAATGAAGCGGCTGTAGTAATTCAGGCTCCTTAGAAAGGACTGCATTGCCTTCAGAGATATGGGAATCGGGAGGTTTCTCAGTGATTCCAGATCCTTTTGTAGATCGTCCAAGGTGACTTCGGGAGGATCAGCATACACTTCAGGAAGGACTGCCACCTGGCTCTCCAGCTCCTGAATGTACTGATCTCCGCCCTCATGTATGCAAACTTGGTCGTCTTCTGGGGTGACATCACCCGACCCGTCCCGATCGGCTTCACACTGCTGTTCCCGGTCGGCGGGCTGCTCTTCAACAACATCGACCTTTTTAGGCGCGCCATCGTGGTCCGCCCCAGCAATCCCGTGTTCAACTTTCTCCGTTTCTGGTTCCGGCTCCTCTGTCGCATGTTCATGTGAAACAACCATGTTGACAAGCCTTGGCTCATCTGCTTGATGGTCCACCGTGTCCGGCGACTGCGGCGCCTTTCTTCGGACCAGCATCTTCTTTCCGGTGTTGCATAGCTGGGTCGTTCCACCATAGGTGAGGTATCTTCTTCCACCGGTCCATCATTGCTGACCAGATCGGTGGTCGCTTGGTATGCCAAGTTCTGCCATTCGACATACCGTCTCGATCCGATCGAGACGAACCCCGCCTTTCTTGGCACCTTCCCCTCCGCTAGCCACATGCCAACGATAGCATTGTTGTCGGGCGTAAGCGGCTTGTCACCGATATTGGTGAGTCGAACGTAATCAAACTGGACGGCGCTCTTCACAAAGGTCGGCACCCACCGGTCGCCCCTGGTCACCCATAACTTCCTTGATCTGAAACCTTTATCGACCGGGGCATCAGCGATTGACCGACTGGAATGGTGACATCTTGATCCCACCTGACCAGATCGGTGTACGATTCGTATAGGGGCCGCCGACCAGCTACATGGATCTGGACCTCATCCGGGAGTGTAAGAACCCCATGAGACAAATCCAGTCGAATACCCGCCGGCACCATAAAATCCATGCCTAACAGGGCATCCTGACCGGCGAGGTTGGCGATCCAAGCGCTGAAGAAGTAAACCAACGAACCCGATAGGGTGATCTTCACGCGCGTCCTTCTTTCTGTCATGTAAGAGTTTTCCCCCATTTCGGCGCATTCTTGTATCTGGGTGTCGTCTATAAGACATCCGACCTTACGAGCAAAGGCGGAGTCGATAATCGAGACTTCGGCCCCAGAGTCGAACAACATCGTCGCCTTCTGGTTATTAATCTTGCCACAGGCTTTTTCCTGCTTAAACCATTTATCGGGCGCGTGATACTTCCAGTATCCGCGAGACTCCCCCGGCAGCAAATCCAACTGCGTGACCACCTTCGATCGGGATTATTCATCGGTCTTAAGACTGTAGACCGGATGATCCCGACCGACGCGATTGCGAATAGAACATGTATTGTCGGTTTTATTCTCCTTGCCGACATATGCATAGATGCCAAACGTAGACCGCTCGGCTCGATCCAGATTCCAACCTGGCGAGCGTTCTAGTTTAACATCTTTTCCACGTCCGGTGGAAGCATCCCCGCGTGCTTGTTCGGCACATACCATTTGCGCATCAGATTGAAAAATTCTTCCTCTTTCACTGGCTGGCCTCGTGGATCTCTCCACATGACTTGCACACGAAGAGGCAGTTATGGGTGGGTGGCCGCGTCTTTCACACTTCTTGCAGGTCAACTTCTTCCAGCAATCCCCACCGCCATGCTTACTCGACCCGCAGTGAACACACTTCTTGCGAGGTCGGTCCGGGTCAGACTTGTTCCCGCTCCTGCCCTTCCGATCTGCCTGGTTAGGCGTCGATATGGTTTTTGGGGCAGGTTCCTTGACGAAAATGTTGCGATACTGGACTTCGTCTGACTCCCGACTGGACAGGCCGCTACTTTCTTCTTCCGATCCAGTGCTGTCTTCAGTCACGATCGCCTTAACAGCACGGGCCGATCTGGTTAGGGGCCTCTTCACGGTGTCGGCCTGGGTATTGGATCTATATCGACCCGATCCAACGGCGACCTTTGCCCTCATACTGCGCGAGGTTGCAGCGTCCGCAACGTTTGTTCCACTTCCGTAACATCCTTTAGGCGCAGCAGAGTAAGCTGATCTGCCAGCTCTTGGTCATCCAGGGTACTAATGTAATGACCCACATGCTCCATAGCGGCACCGTCGGCGGGTTGCCTTCCTTGATTACTATTCCGGCGCGGAGTGCAGCCACGTTCAGGCGGTTCAAATACTCGATCGGTGTCTCGTCGCCCCGCTTCTGCATATGGTGATACTTGCGGGCGGTAGAAAATCCGCAGTACTGCCCTTCAAATTCTGCACATAGCAGATCCCAGTCAGACCGAACATCCCGACCGAACTGTTGGATCCAGTTCGCAGCCGGTCTTTTTAGCAGATCCCTGAAGATCATAAACCGTTCGTTTTTTGGTGTCTGATCCCGTGGGAAAGCAGACTTGACCCGACCAAACCACGACCTGGCTTGCCCTTCGTCGGCGTCCTTGCCGGTAAAGTCTATAAGGTCTGTAGTCGCAGCCATACGAATACGTGGGATCGCGGCAGATCCAAGATCATATGCGGTCGTAGGAGCTAGGTTAGCCTTACGTGCTTTTCCCGCCCCTTTACCGTCTGACCCATCGTGGTCACCATGTCGCCGACCGACTCCATGTCGTAATCGCTGCTCTTGCTTGGTCGGCGCGGTCGGGTTGGTTGCGACTTGCGTTTTGCCTTTCCAACTGGCTTATCACCTCGGATAGGCTTATCCGCTGATGCCACTGACTCCATATCCACATCCCGGAAAATATTGACATTTTGCCGGGCAGACAGGTCCTGGAAATGTGGGCGCGGAGGTGATCGGCATCGATCTCCCAAGAAACGTTCCATCATCGCTTCGAACATGGCTTGGACGTTGGCTTGGGTCATGGGCAACGTGTTGGTATCCTCTTTTGGAGATACTGAGGCCTGTGGGGGCACCCGGGGCCCCGACTGGCATGCAGCCCCTTGTTGCCGCACGTCCTTTTTATGCTCCCATGGGGTCTGGTCCGACCCCATGGTCATCCGCTCGACACCGACCTCCAACTCCAATGAGTTATCCGAGGCATATGGAGACTGATATAACGACTTATCGTCGGATCATGCATCATCATCCATTTCAATAGTCTCAGCGACTTTTAATGCCGCTGTGGGAGTTGGGTGGCGGACCGCCCCCACCAACGGCACCAAATGGTCGTGGAAGGTCGACAACGACAACTCCAACCTCCAAGTGTCCAGATCGAAAAGCTCCTGCACGTTGGCGGGCTTCCGCATCTTCATGCCAACCTCGTACAACATCGCCAGCAGGTTCCTCACCAATGGCAACGGTTGGTCGCTTCGGATCGGATCGGTGGTGGGTCCGAGAAGGCGATCGGGGATCTGGGGGTCTATAATCCGCATGACCTGGTCTTCGCGAATAAATCGCTTCAACTCATGAATGTAGTACATCGTGGTCAGGTCTTCTTCTTCAATGACCCCATCCCCGACCTGCGACTTCTCTTCCAGGTCGTCTTCTCCGGACGGCATTCTGAGCCGCTTCTTGGGAACATTGGGGGGTTGGCCTGGATCGTTCCGATCAGGATCCATGTGGTTTTTGCTTTTTATTTTCTTCTCATCCAAACATTCATTCAAATACATAGGATCAGGACTTTTGTCCTGATCCTTTCCGGAACTATAGGAAAACCTGCTATAGTCCCGATAGGCTCCGGTGGGAGCCTTATGGGGAGGAAAAAACTTATTAATCCCGATCCGGTCCTCCACCCGGCCAGATCGGATATCGCCATCCTTATTAACAACGAAAACATAAGGCGATATCCGTTCCTTATGTTCTCTCCAGAACGATTCCACATTCAATTCCTTGTAATCAATCCTTTGCTGAATATCGCTGCGGTGATATCCACGATCACCAAGTGATCCGGGCACGCACACCATTGTGGTAGAGTCAAGTTCGAAATCGAACACCGAAGTGTCGAGAACCTGAACACCATCGTGCCCGGCCTTCCAACTAACGGGGGGGGTACCCCGCGAACCCTCGTCTTCGATCCGATCGGATCGTCCGCTGCTGGCATACGACCGATCGTCAACACTGGACGCCTGGTCCGATTCTTTTCGCATCTCACCTTGTGTACCCGATGGATTGGGCTGGTAACACACTCGGCGGATCGGTGCTTGGGACTGACTTGTGGTCTAAATGCGGTAGACCGTGCTGGGTGATGTACCCGGGGCGGAAATCTTCACCCTGGGTACGGGTATACCGGTTATACTCGAAATTTGTATACTCCCGAGGGCATATCGCTAACCCGATCGTAAAGCCCGGCCAATATGGGAGATAAACTCCGGTAATCCAATGAGGTCCAATAATCCAATCCAATGGGGAGATCCAATAAGAACGTGACGTAATCCACGAACGATATCTCTACGAAATAATCCAATAGGTAAAATAACACGTTCCAAACGTGTGCAACTTAACGTTGGGGGTCGACCAAAGTACGCTCCCGTCGAGGGACCTCCGGCGGGCCAAATGCGTCTATAACGCGTCCCGGCCGGGTATAATGAGCTGAAGGGGGTACTCGACCCTCCGCTCCCAAAACACTCTGCGGTGTGCAGAGGCGACTAACGCGTAAGGTGAAAACGACCCCGGTTGAACTGGGGGTCCAACGGTCACTTAAGCGAAGCTAAAAGCCAAAAAACCTTTACGAAGCGAAACCCAAAAGAAAGCAAATTCCCAACTTTGGCAAATCCACAACTTGGCAAATCCCCAACTAACTACCTACCCCCTATAGTCCCCAATATGTACCAAACATGAAAATATGTAGTACACGCAATCTCATGTGACCTACCCGAATTTGTGTCCTGGACACCCCTTGCACATGACTGACCCAAAAACGTCTTGACTTTCCACCAATCCGATCACCGACAGGCCGTTCGGTCCATTGTTGACCGGAACCGACCAAAATTCTTGGGTCCGCTTCACGACACCCCCATTTCCGTAAACTGACCCCCCCGTGCATAGCCATGAAATTTTGTAACAAATTCAACACAGTTTTAACCGTTTTAATAAAGGGTCGCCCTACCGGCACACCCCATGTCACTTTCGACCAGTACAATTCGAGAAATTTTGTTTCTGTCCTCTTAGAAACTGTGGACGCAGACGACTTACGTTTTCGAGTCGCTGTATCTGGCAGAGAGAGAGGAGTGGGTACGAGCGTTCAAACATTGTATTTGTTGGAAGTGAGCGCTTTTTGCGCAGCATCTCGCGTCGCCATTTTGGCTTTCAAGCGACTTTTAGGTGAAAAGGTGATGTATTGTACATAACTTTAGGTCAGGTACAAAACATTGTGTATTTGCATATTATTAGTTTTAGGTGTAAACTTAATTCTAATAAATAACTTCTGAATTTGTTTATTAACTTACGTGTGGATTATCACGAGTGGTTGACAAGCGCGCAACTGTGCGCATCTTGTTTGGAGTTACTTTACGTGGATACCTAGTACGCTGCAGTGGTAGTAGTAGTGGTTGTTACGCGTTGGATTCTCGTGTTTTACGTTGGTTGATTTGAGTTGCTGGTCTTTACGCTTAAGTCGCTAAAGGACAGTGGAGAATTGGGTTACGTTTGGAGTTTGATTATTCACTGTTACGCTAATTGTTAGCCCTATTCGATTGTATTGCAATATCGCACGGCAGTACGTTGTACCTGGAACCCGTGTGACGAAGTACGTACGACCAGATGGACGACGAGCATTATCAACAGGTTATGAGCCCAAATGGGGGCAGTGGCTCGACAAATCGGACAGTCAGCCCGGAGGACATGATGCAATTGTACTCGGATTTGATGAATCGTTTTGACGAATTTGGAATCGTCGCTAAATAAGGGCGCGTCGGCAAGAACTTCGGTGCCGGCGTCAAAGGGAGATACCAAGATGAGCTTGGTCTCCCTGGATGGTAGCGACGAGGAAAAGGACGATGCTAACGCCGGAAGCACGGGAAAAATGTGTTTCAAAAGTATTAGCAAGGCGGGCAAGGATGTATTCACTAGGGGCGGGGTGCGAACCCCGGTAACGCCTATGTGCAGCCGCAGAAGGTGTACACGCAACATCAAGCCGCGAATCAGTTTTAGCAGGCGTATGCGGCACCTGTGAATGTTTAACAGGCGAATGCAGCGCCGGGAAATGCGCAGCAGGCATACGCAGCGCAGGTAAATGCGCAGCAGGTATACGCAGCGCCGGGAAAATGCCCAACAGGCATACGCAGCACCCGGAAACGCGCAACAGGCATATGTGACGCCTGGAAATGTGCAGGCGCGACCATACCGGATGCCAAGACCACCGACGACCAAGGAGAAGAAACTACAACTTCGGCCGTTCGATGGGACTGAAGCATACAAGGGTCTTGGGTCTGGGGAATCGAATATTTGAGGCAGATTTCGATCGCCTAAGAATGTTGTGGTTTCAGATGGACAGAGGACATCAAGGTGGGGTTGCTGGGCCATTACCTAGCTGGACCAGCGGAGGCATACTACGACCGGTTTGCGGAAGGCTGGTGGAGTGAAGAGCCAGCGTTTTGGCACATCATGAACAAGATGCATGCAGCTTTCAGCATGCGCATAACGCAAGCGGAGTGGATTAAGCTCCTAGGTGCGCGCAAGGCACCAGGAAGGATTTGGCCGGATCATTTTTATATCTTACGGCAGTGGCGGATGCAGTTGGATCCAACTGCTATGCGATGGTGTTGGACAACATCATCTACCATGCCATGCCTGAGATGTCGAGTGTCCTCATGTCCCGCTACAATCATTTGCGGATGGACCATCTGCGCCAAGCTGAAGAAATTTTCCAGTTTGCGCAGTCTGTTGAGTTCAACATCCGGTGGCAGAAAGTTCACGGCTCCGGATAGGTTAACATGATTGTGGAGAAGCCTAAAAAGGCTGTGCCGATGAAAAATCGCGGTTGCTACGGATGTGGCGAGCGGGGGAATCTCAAAAGATATTGCCCGAAAAAGAAGAAAATTCAGAAAGCAGATTTCGCTTTAATGATCACCGGAGATAAAGTACCATCCGGTCGAGATACCTGGATTCTCGACAGCGGCGCAAGTGTGCATCTGACGCCAGATCTCACTTGATTGACGGATGTGAAGACTGTGGATCGACAGTGCCATCAAGTGGAAGGAAAGACTTTCATTCTGAATAAAAAGGGCACGATGTCCATTCGTTTTGTGCATGGAAACGTGGAAACTCGCGTAAAAATAAAAGATGTTTTCTACGTAGAAGGAGCTGCTCGAAACATTTTTTCGTATGGTGTTTTCGAAAAGAGCGGTTTCGTAATCGATTACGTGGATGGAGAAAGGACGCTTGTCAGGTATGACACGCGCCTGCCGATGACTCGAGTTCGTTCGATAAATAATGTGTTCACCGTGGATGGTGAAGTGGATCGTCTTAAGAAAACATACAAGGACATGATTATGTCGGTGCAATACCCGATGGAAGATAATTATGTGCCAGAAGACGACATACAGAGTGGTTCGCTAATGCATTTTCATGTGCAATGGGCCATTTCAACTATGAAACGATATTGAAGTTGGCAAAGGATCCGGAATATGGAATCCGGATCACAGACGAGACGCGCAGGCACTGCGTCCCCTGCGCACAAGAAAAACAAACCAAGAACGATCAAGCAAAAAAGACAGTGGTAAAAACGCGCCTATTGATCGGATCGGTGGTGTGATTTGTTCCGACCTCAAAGGTCCAATCACACCAAAGGATCGTTTAGGCAATCGTTACCTGGTCAATTTTATTGACTTCAAGAGTAACTATACCAGAATTTTTTTGGCGAAAAGCAAGGGCTCTGCGGCCAAGAAGATTGAATATTTTCTGGCGTTTTTCGAGAGAACGTTCGAGTGCAAAATTCACGTTTTAAGGACTGATGGTGGCGCTGAATATCGAAATGTGGATTACTTTTGTCGTAGTACCGGCATCGCTCGGCAGATAAGCGAGGCCGGGAATCAAGCGAGTAACGGCAAGGCCGAACGCATGCATCGGACCGTGATGAATATGGCCCGGTGCGTGCTGTTTGGAAGTGGTTTGAACTCATCGTTTTGGGGGGATGAGGCGGAGTATGCAGCCTATGTGCTGAACCGCACCCCAACGAGTGCGGATCCTAAGCGGATGTCGCCAGTGGAAGTTTTGACAGGGAATAAGCTGAATTTAGGCGCCATTGTTACGTTTGGTTCGCCGTGTACGGTGTATAGGAACCCCGGGAGAAAGACACTAGCGCACCGCGCCCAGGTCGGGGTGATCATCGGTCGAAGTGAAGAGACCAAGGGCTTCAAGGTATATTTGAAGGCCGAGCGGAAGTTAACCGTCACCCAGCACGTTAAAAACGTAGACACGCTCACGGACGTGCAGAAATGACAGCTGAGAATCGGTCAAGGCGAAGAGAGCAACGCGGAAACGCCACCAAGAAACCGGATTCCCGAAAGTGAAGAATGTAAGTCGGAAGCCCCACCAAGTGACCAAGGGTCAGAAGGAGCAGTGGTGGCGCCAAGTGTCGAGCAAGTCGGGAGAAAGAAGACGACACGAAAGCCGCGTTGGACGAGGGACCGTCACGTTACGCGCCAGTACGCCGAGCGCATGGATCAGGCGGAAAGAAAGAAAGAAGATGACGATGACGTCGATGAAAATGAAGAAACCATCAATATGGTGATGGAGGGCGACCCTAGAAATTACCGGGATGCGATGGGTTTCCAAGAATCAGATAAATGGGTCGATGCTATGGACCAAGAAATAAAGGCGTTGGAAGGGAATGATGTGTGGTAATTCGTCAAGAAACCGCCGAATTCCAAGCCATTACATTCGAAGTGGGTATTCAAAATCAAGACCGACGCTAACGGACAAGTGGAACGATACAAGGCGAGGTTATTGGCCTGCGGAAACGAGCAGCGTTTCGGGGTCGATTACGAACTAACCTTTGCCGCGGTGATGGAAATGACCACTGTCCGGTTCATCTTGATGCTCTCTCGGAAATGGAGAGTACGAGCGATTCACGGGGATATCCCCAACGCTTATGTGAAGGCGTTGGAGGACGAAGATGTGATATATTTGTTCACCCCTAGCGGAATGAAGGTCGAACCGGAAAAAATCAAGGAACTACAAGTTGAAAATTTGAATGACGTGGTCTTAAAATTGAAGAAAACGCTTTACGGTTTGAATCAGGCAGAGAGGCAATGGAACAGCCTCCTTCATCCAAGCTACTGAACCAAGGGTACGAACAGAGTTTCACAGACGGTTTTCTGTATTTCAAGAAAGTTCGTGGCGAAACTGTGGTGGTAGGAGTTTACTTGGATGACCTATTGGTCACGGCCAAGAAACAAGAACATGTGGAATTTTTTTTCGAGGAGTTCAAGGATCTGTAAATTAAAAATTTGGGTGAAGTGACGAAATTTTTAGGGATGCGAGTGGAATATCAAGAAGATCGCGGTTATTTTCTGTACCAAGAAGTAATGATCAAGGACCTCCTCAAGGTATATGGCAGGGAGGAGGTAAACGCGGTGAAGGCACCCATCGGAGATGAATTCGAAGATCAGAATTTGAAGAACCAAGACATGTTAACAAGTTGTGAAAAGGATGGATCACCAACAATCAATAATTTCCAGTCCCTAACCGTAAGTTTGTTGTGGATCGCGCGTTGTTCAAGGCCATACATTGCGTATGCAGTGCACAAGGCCACGCGCAGGGCCCATGCGCCCTCGAAACTGTATTGTATGACGGCGAAGAGGATCCTACGATTCCTCAAGGGGACGGCAAGCATGAAGTTACGTTTGGAGACAGAGGAAAATGCGAAGTCGAAAAAGAATGACGAAATTAATATTGAAGGTTATTTCGATGCGGATTTCGCCGGCTCGAAAGAAGACCGGAAGTCTACATGTGGTGGTGTAATTTTCGTGGAATGGTGCATTGTGCACTGGATATGCAAGCGACAGTCTTGTGTTTCGCTCTCGACAATGGAAGCCGAAATTTACGCGGCGTTGTTAGCTCTATGCAAGCTCACAGGTTTCAAGGAAATGTCGAGTGAAGTGGGATTAAAGGTTTCTTTGCCGATGAAGTTGTCTTGCGACAACCAGGCAGCGATTATGTGGTGGAGTCAAGTTCGAAATCGAATACATTGTATCGACAACCTGACAACCACCATCGTGCCCAGCCTTGCAATTTACGGGGGGGGGTACACCGCGGACCTCCATTCGAAATCTGGTCCGATCGTCCGCTGCTGGCAGACGACCGGTCATCATCCAAAGACACTTGGTCCGATTCA
>CM047587.1:23594382-23613483 GCA_026184515.1 Peronosclerospora sorghi | reverse complement strand
CGCTGTGGAGACTTCAGCGACCTTCACTGCTGCGGTGGGAGTTGGGCGGCAAACCGCCCCCACCAGTGGGACCAAATGGTCGTGGAAAAACGACATCGACGATTTCAGCCTCCAAGTCTCAAATTCAAATAGTTTTTGGACATCGGCGGGGTTGTGCCAACCTTCTACAACATCGCCACCAAGTTCTTCACCAACAGTAATGGGCGATCACTCTGGATCGGATCTGTAGTGGGACCGAGAAGATGGTCGGGGATCTGGAGGTTCAACACCCGAAAGACCACGTCAAAGCGAACAAATCGTTTCAGCTCAAAAATGTAATACATCTTGTTTATGTAGCCGGTGCGACTAGCGCACAGAGGAAGACTCTTCCTTAAAGCGGCGTTCGCCGCTACTTAGCCTATACGCCCTTATTAAGGGCTTAGTAGGAGAGAGCTCTCCTACTCGGGGTCAAGATTCCCGGGTTGGTTTACTGTAGCCTTTGATAGTGCCTTAACGGCAAGGCTCCCTTACTAAGGGTGTAGCTAAGGGGATGGCTCCCCTTACGCTACGGCACTCACTACACGCACGACCGGTCGAGGTCGTGCGTCTGTAAGATAGAGTGAAATGTAAACTGAATATATTTAATATGTAATTAGCCTAAATTAATTTAAGCTAATATAAACTATATGTAACACTAAGTAGAATATTCCTAATTCGTACCTAGCTAAAATGTAGTGTACACACCTGCGTACTGACACGTGGATAGCTGACACACCACCACACCAAGGGCCCATGCCCTGATTGGTTAAAATAACCAAAGGTTCGAAACCTTTCAACCCGGCCAATACTGACCTCAACCGTGGTGTACTCATGTACACAAACACTCAATGTAACCCGAATGTAACCCCGTTACAGCTTAGGTCTTCTTCAGTGATGCCTCCATCTCCGACCTGCGACTTTTCTTCGAGGTCGTCTTCGTCGGCCGGCATTCCCAAACCTTTCTTGGGAATCTTGGGGACCTCGGGGAGGTTGGTCTGATCGTTCTGATCAGCCTCCAAGTATTTTTCGTCTTTTAATTTTCCATCAACTTTTTTATGCACATACATAGGATCAGGACCAAGGTTCTGATCCTTTCCGGGACTATAGCAGGACTTGCTATAGTCCCGATCGGCTCCGGTGGGATCCTTTTGGGGAGGAAAAAAAATATTAATCCCGATCTGGTCTTCCACCAGGCCAGACCGGACATTGCCATCCTTATCAACAACGAAGACGTAAGGTGATAGCCTTTCCTTACGCCCTCTCCAGAACGATTCCAAATTCAAATCTTCAAATTCAATCTTTGATGACACCTCGCGGTAATATCCACGATCACCAAGTGATCCGGGCACGCGCACCATTGTGGTGGAATCAAGTTCGAAATCGAATACATTTGTATCGAAAACCTGACCACCACCATCGTGCCCAGCCTTCCAACTTACGGGGGGGGGAGTACCCCGCGGACCTCCATTCGAAATCTGGTCCGATCGTCCGTTGCTGGCAGACGACCGGTCATCATCCAAAGACACTTGGTCCGATTCACTTAAGTTCATCTCACCTTGTGTACCCGATGGAATGGGCTAGTTACACAGTCGTTGGATCGGGATCGCAGATCGATCTGATTCGGTCTTGAATATGGGACCGTGCTGGCTAGGTGTACCTAGGGCGGAACTCTTCACCCCAGGTACGTACAGACCAGAAACACTTCCAAAAGATAAATTCCAATAGGTCGATCGTCCAAACGATCTAGACCTGACCAATACGAAATAATAGAGGGTAGACCAATCAACCGGTCTAGCCCCTGACCAATATGAGAGAAGACCAAAGCCGATCTAAACTCCAACCAATGTTACAATAAGCCAATATGTCCACGTAAAGACCCAATATGCCCGTGAAACTCCACAAACGATATCTCCACGTAAATACCAATCCAGTGAATAGCACGTTCCAAACGTACTTGAGTCAAAGTGTCGAGATCGCCAAATCGTACTCCCGTCGAGGGACTTCCGGTGGCCAAAGTGCGCGTGCAGCGCGTCCAGACCGGGTATAATAGGCAAGAGGGGATAATTCAACCCTCTGCCCCCAAACACTCCGCGGCGGGCGGAGGCGACTAGTGTACGTGAAAAGAATAACGGCGACCCTTTTGCTGCGGTGTAGACCAAGACCAGAAGAGGTTTTTGCCACTTATTCCTAGACCAAAAGACTTTTACTTGGAAAATCCGCAACCAAAAGACTCTTACTTGGAAAATCCGCAACTAACCAATAATACTACCTCCCTATGGTCCCTAATGTACCCACACAAAATTATGTAAAATACCCAATGTCAGGTGACTCACCCAAGACTTGCGTTCTTGATACTCCTTGAATCTGATAGGCTAAAAAGCCCCCCTTGTTTAGACCAATCGGAAACTCGACCAACTGCCTTGACCAAAAGTGACCAAATTTGTGGTACACTTCACCACAATTAAGATGTTGGAAGGAGATGGGTAGACGTCCAAGACTAAACACATGGATGTTCGAGTGAAGTTCTTACTCTCGAAGTTTAAAGATGGCGTGATCAAGACAAGCTATCGGCCTACCGACGAAAATTTAGCTGACGTTTTCACGAAGCCACTGAATGCTGAGAAGCTGAGGCGTGCGCAGGAAGGTCTAGGACTGGCAGCGATTGCGATGGAGTAATTGGTTTTCACCGGAAAGTCGAGAAGGAGTGTTGGAAGTGCGCGCTTTTTGCGCAGCAGCTCGCGTCGCCATTTTGGCTTTCAAGCGACTTTTAGGTGAAAAGGTGATGTATTGTACATAACTTTAGGTTAGGTACAAAACATTGTGTATTTGCATATTATTAGTTTTAGGTGTAAACTTAATTCTAATAAATAACTTCTGAATTTGTTTATTAACTTACGTGTGGATTATCACGAGTGGTTGACAAGCGCGCAACTGTGCGCATCTTGTTTGGAGTTACTTTACGTGGATACCTAGTACACTGCATTGGTAGTAGGAGTGGTTGTTACGCGTTGGATTCTCGTGTTTTACGTTGGTTGATTTGAGTTGCTGGTCTTTACGCTTAAGTCACTAAAGGACAGTGGAGAATTAGATTACGTTTGGAGTTTGATTATTCACTGTTACGCTAATTGCTAGCCCTATTCGATTGTATTGGAATATCGCACGGCAGTACGTTGTACCTGGAACCCGTGCGACGAAGTACGTACGACCAGATGGACGATAAACATTATCAACAGTATTTCTGGTGGGGATAAACTGGACCTATGTCGTCGTAGCCTAAAGTCAGCGACGCTGGCTCCGATTTTTATGTCGACAAGATCTCCAACGTCTGCACCATCTGTACACACACCTTCATAGTATATTCGACCCCGTCACCACTGCAGATACAAAAGGCTGAGATGTATTGGCAGTGCTAGAACAAAAGTCATTCATTTTTCTTTTTTTTGGTTATAGAATACCTGGAGACAATCGAATCTGTATTTGGCGCATGTAACAAAAACGATAAGATGGAAGGCATTCTTGAACCCTTGGAGGTAAAGACGATTCATGTCGGCTTTTGTAGCTTCAATTCTAACCTGTATGTTCTCTATGTTGACGGAATGAAGAAACTGAAAACGAAGTGGTCTCAGGATACCCTTGATACGCTGAAAGAGATGTCTCCACTGAGCTTAAAAGTGACTTTGGAGCAAATGTGCCAAGGAGCTGTAAAGACATATGCTGAATGCTTTCAAATGGAGTACCGGATGGCTACGCGCATGATGGAGAATCCTGACTTTTTCGAGGGCGTCCGTGCTGTGGTTGTGGATAAAGATAGCAACCCGAAGTGGGCCAAGCGCGATATCACCAAGGTTACGTCGGAGGAGGTGGAAAATTCTTTGAGCCTTTGGACGAGGATCAGGATCTGATACTGTATCCGTCCGCGACGGCATCAACGCATAAGAAGGAATAGACTTTTCGTTCTGAACATCCTTCAATCTTCCAAAGCGCATCGTCGCTCGTTGACTTGAACGACGAGTGAATAGATCCACCATCATATTTTTCCCATGTCACCTTGATTTATTCAGCGATTCTAAGCGTTCTCAGGCATGGTTATACTTAAGCGTCTATTTTTCAAAGGCGCTCTACCTGGCTATCATGAACTCTTGTTTCTAGTGCTCTTTACAATGAGAAGAAACTGGCTCACCTAAACCATTTTGACGACGCCCTTTGTGCTACTATTGCTTAGAAGCAAACGCGGCTTGTGGTTGCAAGGTAATGCGAATTCTGGATCTGCCGTGGAAAAGAAACACCTAGTTATGGATCTGCACAAGGAGAAGCAAATAATCCAAACTCAAACACCACGCATAAGACCGCGCTCCGTCATCTCGCAAAACCCGTCTGACTGTTGCGTTTTATTCAATCAGCCAAATTAGTCAGTCTTAAGGTACATATCTAGTGAAGAATTTCTGAAAAGAAAGCTGTAAACCAATCCATTGTCTTTACCAAGTCCTCGGTGTCACACATCTAACGGATGCTATGCATGCTCAGTTGAACCAGGCCCACATCAATGGTGTGAATGCCCGTGTTTGTCGACAGAATCGGACCAATCGTGGAACCACAGCCGGTTCCTCACGCACCACGAACTCTTGGATGTCCACATTGCGACGACGTGCAATCGCTTTCATCAAGAAAGATGACGTACCGCTCGTGGCGTAACGTTCATTGGCATTGTATCTGATCACAGGACCAGCATGAATTGCAGGACGGTGATTCTGCTCGTGTTTATCAGCGTAATTAGGGTGCACGCCATGAGCCATATCAGCTGAAACCATGAACGATTTCCTGGCAGCGGCACCGCACAGCTCCCCTTGCGCTACGCGCTCGGCTACCGACTGCATGAAGTTAGACCCAGCGCCCATAAGTGACTGCGATCCAACTTCCTCGTTATCAAATAGCGCAACTACACGGACATTCTCATCCTCTACTAAAGTGTCCAGTGACTTAATTAGCGCTTGCGTGGCCAACCAAGAGCAGCACAGGTTGTATAGTCTAGGCGAGAAAATAAATTCTTCCAACACACCACCAACGTTAGCTCCCTGCGTGTCAAAGAGACAAAGATCAAAGTCGTAAATCTGTTCAATCTTGACATCTAGCTCCTTGGAAATAAGCTGTAGCAGCACCGACGCGTGTTTCGATTTAGGCTGGTCTTTGCCATCTGTCGTGAAAGGGTGGTAGGGCGACCCTTTATTAGGGGAAGTCAACATGACATTTTTGAGGGGGGATAAAGTATCGGGTCTGGGTGAAAACGTTATCCCCTTTCCCCAGTCCGGGTATCCCAAATCCCCCCCCCCGGGCCCCCCATCAAAATCCACTCGACACACGGGACAGCACTACTCTTAAAGGGCTAAGACAATGGGGGACGGGTCACACAGGACACGTGGGGACTGGGTTGTTGGTGGCGGGTAAGCGCTGGTGCAAGGAGTGAGCAAGGGGAGTTGCGGATTCTTGGCGAGTAAAAATTGTGAAATCCCCCAAGTCGACTAGGTGAAATCAGACGGTTTGTCATATGTTGGCAGGGGTGATGGACGGGATCTGATCCGGGTTTATAGGGGTGATAATTTTTCGGGGTTTGTCATGTTGACCCCCCCTATTAAACGGTTAAAGCTGTGATGAATTTGTTACAAAATTTCATGGCTATGCACGGGGGGGGGTCAGTTTACGGAAATGGGGGGGGGCAGTATACGCTGACCCATAAAACCCAGTCCATCTGTCCTCCCAGCAGAAAATGTTTTGTTTTCAAATCAAATTTGTAACAGACCAGATTCAAATTGTTCCGTAATGTGAATATCAAACTTAAAATTTGCAAAAACAATTTTAATCCACATTTCCTACACTTGGGTACATAAGGCAAGATTTCAAGTTTAAATATCTTAGTGAGTTTAAGACTTAGAATTTTTTGTATTTCTAAAATATATACTTTCTGTTTTACATCCTTTCGACTCATCACCTCTAGCATCGAGTCGTGCAGCGACCGGTACGCGCCTACATACGCACGTACTATCTGATCTGTTGAAAATATTCGATATTACGGTTTGTACCAAAAACCGGGTATATGTAGATTTTCAGTTACTGTATTAGTACTTTTATGAGATAAGATAGCCTACTTAAGGATCATACTGCCTATTATTAGGTGCGGATAAGTAGTGTAGGATACATGACAGACATGACAGATCTTCAACTCTTATGCAATGTTAGGATAGATAATCACTTATCAATACACATTCAATTGAACGAGTCCTGACTTGGTTATTCTCACATACTGTCTGCGAACTGTCTTGGGGTGTTGTTTTCATCGTTAACGGACTATTGGTTGCGATAAAATTCACAAAAGACGAATTCAGTATATTCGAGGTATTAAACGACATCTACGACTCATGTTTCTACAAATCTACGCACGTATGGACTAGGAAACACTTCAACATGATCAAAAGTGTCAAGTCAGATAGTATAACACTGCGCTGAACCTATTTTTTTTCCCTTGCTTCCCCGTGGGGTGGGGGCAAAGTTTGGAGGTTCTGGTGCGCCCAGGCATGTATCTACATAGGCCTGATTCACTGTCGATGTGCGACTACTGAAAAAACTGGGACTGCTAAAACATAGTTTTCGATGCCATATGGGTCATTTTCGCATGGTAACGGATAGATCTTTGTTAATCATCTCAGCTTTGACAAGCATACGCGATAAAAGTTGTAAAAAATTAGCCCTAATAAAGGCAGCATGCATATATAGACCTGCAAGCTAGCTTATGAAGACGGGAGCTGAAAAAAAAGCTTAGCAACAACCCTTCTTCACAGGTGCTGGCTTTGCGTTGAGGTTGACATTGTCCTTCTTATGCGGTCTTCCTTCTTCCATGAGCCTGTTCTTCACTTCGCGTGCAATTTCAATAAACCCACCATCCACGTTGATATTGTTCTTCGCACTTGTCTCGAAAAACTTCACACCGTACTCATCCGCTAATGCCTGACCTTCATCTGTGCTTACGACCTTGTCGTCTGTCATATCGCACTTGTTACCAATAAGGATTTTGTTTACATGCACATCGGCATGCTGCTGGATCTGACCCACCCAGTTACGAATACTCTGGAACGACGCACGGTCTGTGACGTCATACACTAATAAAATACCCTGTGCACCGCGGAAATACGATGTCGTAATGGTGCGGAAACGCTCCTGGCCTGCTGTATCCCAGATCTGCAGCTTCACTTTTTTATTGTCAAGCTCTATATTTTTGATCTTAAAGTCAATTCCAATCGTTGTGATAAATGTCGGAGAGAATGAGTCATTTGCGTAGCGCAGCAGCAAGCACGTCTTTCCCACTCCTAGAAAACATCACTTTTGTGAGACATTATTCGAGGAGCTAACTAGCGCTCCAATGCTTTATTTCTTCACGTTGTACGCACCACTATCGCCGATCATAAGCAGCTTTATTTGCATGTCGAAATTGTTTTCATGACGAGCCATCCTGAAAAGGTAAAATTATATAAAATAAAAATCGTGAATTTCTTTCCGTCACAGAATGTAGCCTCTTGTCACCTCCTGCCTCAATGCGACTACTAAGAAACTTCTTACGCCCAGCTAAAACAGCTACAATATGCGCTTTATCAATGCCAAGAAGTCAAAAGGCATCAAGGTCTCTTCTTAAGAGAAATCCAGATGCACACAATGGCATGAGGCAGTAGCTAAAGCAAACAAGATCGGCATGTATTCCCATACCTTCACACACTGCGGCTCAGTAGCTTCTCAGGAGGCGCGAGGTCGTGAAGAGGCTGCTCAGTCTTCTCTCACTATACTTGTCAGTTATTGAGTTATTTTACGTCTCCCCTTACTGTCTGTAAGAAAAAGGGCTACGAGTAACGTCTACAGATGGTGTACGAAACACAACTTCATTGCATCTTGCGCCTCGACGCCGCTTAACTAGGAATGGGTAGAAGTCGTAAGTCGATAAAATATTTAGGGCTACTCTCGAGTATTATTCTATCGTGGGTGGCTTCAGGGCATTGCATTGAAGATCGATTGTGTTTTCACCGTATTCTGCTTCAGCGAAGGACACAGTGGAGAAGCCGAAGGTCGACGAGTTCGTGCAAGGAAAATGTCTGGGTGAAGGCAATTTTTCACGGATTATCGAGGCTACACACAAAGCAACAGGCGAAAAATTTGCACTGAAAGTGGTCGAGAAGCAGCGCATCAAGCGGCTGCGACATCGCCATCAGAACATCTTCAATGAGATCAACATGGAAAAGCACGTACTCAACCGACTGGACCATCCTAACATAATAAAGCTGTATCAGACCTTCCAAGACGAACGCAATTTGTATTTTTTGCTAGAGCTGCTGGATGGCGGAGAACTGCTCGGTCACTTGTTGCATGAAGGTCGGCAAATGGGTCTGGACGAAGACCTCGCGCGTTTCTATCTGGCTGACATTGTAAATGCCGTCGATTACATGCACGCCAATCAAGTGCTACATCGTGATTTAAAACCAGAGAACATGGTAATTTGCAATGCTACAGGCGGACATTTGAAACTTATTGACTTTGGCACAGCCAAAGATCTGACTAACAACAAACTCGATGGACCAAATTTTGTTGGAACTCCTGAATATATGCCTCCTGAGACGATAGAGAACAAAAACCCAACCTATGCGAGTGACATGTGGGCATTTGGCTGCATTGTTTATCAGCTTCTAACAGGAGAGACGCCATTCAGCGGTGGAAGTGCGTACCTCACTTTTCTGCGTGTTCAGGATGGAAGTTACTACATGCCAGACTACCTCTCTGCTGAAGCCCGTGACATGATCAATCAATTACTCCAAAAAAATCCTTCAAAACGTTTCGGTGGAACCCAAGCGAATGCGATGAGCGCGGTAAAGGGTAACGCACAACATTATGATGCACTTAACTGATATGGTTCGGTTTAATAACGTAGTTTGCGTGCCTACCGACTTGAATGTAATAGCTCATCCCTTCTTTAAGAGTATCGACTTCGATAATCATATGCAAGCAACATTGCCCTCATCGCAATTTTGTGGATCGGAGTTTTTTCCACTCGTGAAAGGCCTCAGTGATGTGGAAAAGTGTCGCAATGTCTCGAGCGAAATTCTAGACCACAGCACTAAAACTTTAGAAGACAAAGTGAAAGCTTTATCCTCACGCGAAAAAAGCATACTGATGCACATTCTTCGTCGCAAACGTTTATTGCACCTACCAGGTATTTAATGAATAGAACAAGATATTCTGAATTTCCAGCATGACTAACAACTCTTTATTAAGGAATATACCCTTGCTTTTTTAGTTCGGCCAGCTGTGGTCGGTGCTTGTACGCCTGCAATCGAGGATACGTAGGCTTCACGTATGATCTCCAAAATAGGTGGACTAGTGACTTCTCCTTCATGCAGGTCCGGAAATAAAGACATTTTACTTGTATGCGCTAGTATCATAACTCATCACATGTGGAACTTTTCTTCTCTAGTTATCCGGACCCAAGCTTGGTCGGGCTGCTGCTTCGGCTGAAGCAGATGATCAGGGAGGCTCTACATGGGAAACAGAATCGAGAGCTTTTCTTAAAGCAATCAACATCTTGAACTCTCTACGCCCAGCCTTTGTTGTATTCTGCGGAGATTTTGTTAATTCAAAACCAAGTCAAACGTTTTACGAAGCTCAAGTCACAGCCTTCCAGAAATTAGTCAACCAAATTACTCCTCAAGTTCGATTGGTATGCACGTACTTGGCTAATTTGCTGTTGACTCATTCCAATGGTTATAGGTCTTTGCTGCAGGTTCAGGTGAATTTCACTCATGTGAAGAGATGTTAAAATACCAGAAGCACTTTGGTGACACTCGATTTAGCTTTTGGTACGTATAGAGACTGATATCTTTTGGCTTGACTAACCTATGCACATTGTCGCAGGTTTGGCGGAATTAAATATATCGTTGTCAACACTACGGCCCTTTGTCGTGAAAGCGAGTTTATCGATGAAGTGAACGCACAGACTGGTCGGCAGACATTGCACACTTAGTGTTTTTAGTGCACATTTTAAACTTGCTTTGACAGATTGGATCAAGAAGGAGTTAGACGATGGAAAACTATGTGCTCGCGGCACGATGGTGATTTCTGGTCACTCGCTTTGTCCTCAGTCTCAAGATGCTCACGTTAGCAATAAAGAGCATGCAACAGCGCAAGTAGAAGTCTCTCAAGAGGTTGTGGCGATTGTTTTTTTATGATAGACATCTTAGGAATTAATCCTTTCCATTGCTTTTTAGCTCCGAACAAAGTACTGGGAAATGATCCACTCGGGTCAGGTGTGCGCAATGATTAGTGGAAGTCCGACAATCGATAGTGTCACTACCATTATGACAAGAGCCAATGAGGAAGAGGCCGATGAGTACCAATGCGAGCTTGTGTCCTGTAAAATGCCGTGGAGTGAATTTTCAAACAGTATCTATCGCACCGAAGTGACCGAAGCGGGTACCCTCACTAAACGGTATAATGTGCAGACCTCGATAACTACCGTCTATCCAAATACTCCCAAAGGAACAGCCCAAGCCTCCAAGAGCAACACACTGGCACCAGAAGAAGAAAACCAAGAAACAATCGTAGCCGCTGAGCTGGTTACGGTTAGCATTCACTCGCCCGACTACCGTGACTCGCATTGAAGAATCAACACTTACCAGAGGACTCAAATTCTCTAAAAATATGCACAAGCAGCATGATAATGACACAAATACCATGTCCTGGTTAACGTTGTTGTTTCTGACATATAATTAATTCGACATGAACGACACCAGGAACCATACATTCTGCTCGAAAGCGTGCCTCAAATGGACATGCCTATAGTGTCCTATGGCTCACACGACTTCCATGTGGCACCATTTAAAGTAGCAGGCGGTCTTCTTCGCCTTCATATTCCTGACCATCGTTTGTGTCGTGCTGACTCATACGAATGGACACACGACGAATCTGCGACGCGCGGTTAGCGCGTTCATAACGTTCGCGACTGCGACAATCTTGACGCTTCTTCATAATTACCACACCCATCATCATGGCCACGAGCACAGCAGTAAGGGCGAAGATGCCCAGCGCCTCTGTATACGATGGTAAATTAAACGTCAATGGTTTGGACAAGGTTGTGTTCACGCTTTGCGTCTCGACAGCCAAACTCAGTGCTTCCTTTTTCTCAGCTGGCGCCGCATGCAGCTGCACATTGGCACTCGCGAGCGTAGCACTGGATTGGCTAGCAAAAAAGCTTTCCATTGTTTCGTCCATACTTTTGAGCAGCTTGAAGTGCGCAGCGTCTGGTTCAAGGTGCGGAGTCTGTGCATTCACCTCCAAGGACACAATACAGTCTGCAGTCTCATCAATGCCTCTCTGCTTGGTAACTCTCAGAGCAGTGGTCTCGACATGTCTGGGCAGCATCCCATCGATGTTTTGTCCATCCGCGAGAGTGTTCAATAACTGTGTGCACGTACCACTCTGTACTGTAAGTACACTCTCATGTGGTTCGTGTGAGTCTTGATTCATCAACGTCGACACTGATAACAATTTCTTGCCGTCCACAACCAGTACCGCTCGCGCCAGGGAGACATTCTCAAGGCCGTTGCTACTCAGTTGGACCGTTAGTTGTTCGTGGACATTCCGCGCCACATCAAAAGTGTCTTTACAGTCAGAAGTGACACTCAGCACCGCGCCTTTTACTGTCAAATACAGTGCACAGCCATCGCCGCTTGCAGCCTTGGACAGCTGCATGTTACCACGGAATGTCGCGCCCTCAGGTAAGAGCCGCGTCACCAGCGCGTCACTAGAGGTAGGCAACGCGTTGATTAAGCGACATGAAGCGTCAGTCGTGTACACAAGGTCTATCGCTACCTGCACTGGGGCATTTGCCTCAGTTGCACCTCGGACCATACTCAACATACTGACTACGTTAGTAGAGAATATTAAGGATGAGCAGCTCGCTCTTGGTCAAAAAAACAACACATTAGACACTATCGTTGCATTTTGATTGGCTACAGCCGTGATCTTTTCTACTCGCTACTGATTCGTTAAAATCTCACAACTTCAACTTGTACAATGGACACGATTGCATTGAGCGAAGCGCCAGCGCATATAGGAAAAAATGTACGCTTTGTAGTAGCGGTACAGCACATTTTGACTGGCAAAAGACTGTTGGTATCGGGTCAGAGAGTGCAGTCATGTCATATTTTGCATGTGGGCGATGCCAGTCGACAGTTTTTCAAGATTACGTGCTGGGGAGACGCACCACCTACTTTGAACCATCCCATGTCCTCAAATGAGACTTTAGATCTTTTGCGATTATCCAATTCTAATGCTGTGCTGAAAATTGGAGACATTGTACTTTTTTCTTCCTGTTGCATAAAAGCTTTTCGAGGCAATGTGGAGGCGTACTTTTGTTCGCGCAACGACAATGCAGCTACATCGTCGACGGTCCAATTATTGTACCGAAAAGACCGATACTACAGTACTCAAGAAATCTCCCTTCAAGGTTTGTATCCAATGATTGAGTGGTACAAACAGTATTGTCGAGAATTTTGTGCAGAAGAAGGAATAATCACATCGAAAGCGGCAAGAAAGAGAAGGAAAAGGGCGAAGATTAAGGATTTGCGAGAGAATATGGTCGTGTCCGTTCTTTGCAAGTTACGGAAAATGAACGACATTGCTAGCACAAATAAGGGAAGAGGAAGTGGCACCCTATCGGACTTGGACGGAGTGCTGTTAAAAGAATTGGTCATGTTTGACTCTGTAGGAGAGGGGATGATTGTCAACCTTTGGGATCAGCATGCCGAGAAACGATTTGTTACTCGATTACTTGAGCATCGCGGTGCTGTAGAAATTAACGGTGTTGTTATTAGTTTGCAGGCCTTATCAAATCGCTTGGTGGCAAACACAACACCACATACGACGTTCAACCTATTTGACTTAGACGACCCAGAATCGATTGAAATCGAGAAGAGAGTTGCAACTAATTTTAGAGTAAGACCTTCATTCACGGTTGCTACTAGTCCAGCAGTTTTCTACACGCTGGAAGAATTACTCAATTCTTCAGTGGTGGGATTGGCTACCTTGAAAAATATTCGCGTTGAGCAAATATGCTTGGATCGTAATCTTGGCAAGCAAGCACTCGTATTGGCGAAATTTACCCCGCGTTTAGCAGAAAAATTTTGCACTCGGTGCAACCAAACTCTACCAGAACGTTTATGTCATGATTCCATGGATCCGCCTCACTATGAAGCTTGCACGAATAGATGCAAGATTCGTCGAGGAAGCGAGACTAATGCTCTTTGCGCTTGGAGATATCGCCGTTTTTCTATGACTTTGCGTGACTCAAAAAACGAACGACTGAGTGTTGAGGTGGATAATCAAGCGACTGCGGAAATAGTAGGAAACATCGAGGCGCGACACTTAGTGGAAGGTCAATGCGATGCTTCACCGAGTTGTCAATTTGATCCTACGTCTGCTGTGGCTTCGTTACTTAACGCACTTGCAGAAGATGTAGACCAGACGTTCGAAGCTCAGTTAATGTGCTCCTCAGCAAACGAGTCGCACGAAGCGAGCCAAACTTTTGGCAGCACTCACGATTCGAGTCATGGCGAAGCTGTCGTTCTTCAAAGGGTTTTTAGTCTTTTATCATTCGCTCCGGGCGATGCTATAGTGCTTTAGCTGTGGTGAGTAGATGGATGTGTAGTGAAAAGACAATCCTAACTAAATTTTCTTCGTTTTGACAACGACACCAGCACGCTAGTCGACATGTATGCGCTGTCAATCCTGGATATAAGAAAATGGGTTGCAGGAAATTGATACGAGTTGGGGGCACGGTCAATTATATCATATTACTGTACCAGCCGTTTGCGCCTGACAATCTGGGAGTGCTCGCAGTAGAAGAGCTCCCTACGTGATCAGTGTAGGGTGTAGTAAGCAGTAGAAGTAGGGAATTGTTAAATCGACGCCCTTTTGAAATTATTATTAATTTTTGTTAAATCGAAATGTTGGAAGTTGACACGAGTTGGGGGCACGTGCAACTTACCGGAATGGTGGTTCAGACCGTTAGCGCCTGACCACCGTTGGGATGTTTGTTTCTATGAAGAAGCGCGCCCTACTTGACCAGAGTAGGGGCGCACGAGTGCAGAATGTAATGTGACTTAATGGGTAAAGATATACTGAATATAAAATAGAATAGTACCTAAGATCCTAACCTAGAACTTAATAATAGATAAAATCCTAAAGTACCAAATATGCAATAAATGCAAATGTGGCCACAATGGTCGCGTACACTTGGGATTTGTATGCAGCATAACACCAGGCTGCACACATGCGTAGCGTAGCAAATTCCAACACTCCTTCCGCGAACATCGTGCCACTCCTTGTGAAAACCATCATTAGCATTAGCCCAGTCCAATTTTGCTGCGTAAACGGGAGACACGCGCTGCACATAGTGGCTTCGTCAGAAGATCCGCGATCATATCATCACTGGCCACGTGCAGCGGTCTCACCGCTTTGCGCTTGACGTAGTCCTTCAGGAACTTGAGCTTGACATCAACGTGCTTTGATGCTGCACCACTCGCCGCGTCCTCCAACTGCCGAATTGCTGATTGATTGTCCATTCGTAATAACATAGGCATCTCCACTTTAACACCAATCTCTTCCAGCAGCTCCTTCAAACCTAAAATTTCTTTTCCACCAACCGCGGCCGCAACAAACTCCGCCTCCGCTGTTGATAATGCTACTGCACCCTGCTTTCTGCACTGACAACCACCAACCATGCCGCTCAGAAAAACCACGCAACCGCTCACACTCTTCATGTCTGCCTTATCACCGCAAAATCTGCATCCGTGTATCCGACCAACTGCAAACTGTCTTCATTCCTCGCCTTACAATCCAAACGTAACTTGAGCTCCTTCGATCCTTTCAGGTACCTCAATATCTTCTTGGATAGCTTGTAGTCCGCTTGTGTGGGTGCGTGCATGCGTCTTCTAACACGATGCACTGCAAACTAAATGTCCGGTCTTGTGCACCTAGAAATCCATAGTAAACTCCCAGCTATTGATTGAAACATTTTCTGCGTCTTCACACCTTCCGCTCCAGTCTTTGGTATGAAATTATCATCTCCACCAACACCGTTAACATCCACAATCGGTAATTGCACTGGGTTAGCATGCTCCATCTTGTACTTGACCAATAATTCTTCGATCATCTGCTCTTGATCCATGGTATATCCAGTTTCTTGACTTCCACCAATATGTATCCCGAGAAACTTTTCGACCGGTCCGAGATCTTTTAACTCCAATACTTGCATCATCTCAAAAAAACTTGTCAACCAGCAGCACCGTTGTTCCAGTCACTAGTAAGTCATCAACGTAAGCTCCAACAATCACAATGCCTTCAACATCTTTGCGTGAAAATATGCACGTGTCCGTCATGAATTGCTCGAACTTCAAATCAATCAGCGTCTTACGCAGCAACTAAAACGTGGTTACATTCGAGTTACATATAATGTTGGTGTACATGAGTACACTACGGTTGAGGTCAGTATTGACCGGTTTGAAAGGTTTTGAACCTTTTGTTATTTTAACCAATCAGGGCAAGGGCCCTTGGTGTGGTGGTGTGTCAGGCATCCACGTGTCAGTACACAGGTGTGTACACTACATTTTAGATAGGGAAGAATTAGGAATATTCTACTTAGTATTACATATAGTTTACATTAGTTTAAATTAATTTAGGCTAATTACATATTAAATATATTCAGTTTACATTTCACTCTATCTTGCGGACGTGCGACCTCGACCGGTCGCGCGCGCAGTGAGTGTCGTAGGTAAAAGGGAGCCCTCCCTTTACTTACCTCCCGTAAAGGGAATACAGCCGTTAAGGCTAAGTAGTAAACCAACCCGGGAATCTTGTCCCCGAGTAGGAGAGCTCTCCTACTAAGCCCTTTACAAGGGCGTATCGGCTAAGTAGCGGTATCTACCGCTTTAAGGAAGAGTCTTCCTCTGCGCGCTAGTCGCACCGTGCGTATACGCACCGGCTACATCTGGTAGCACTTGTAGTCAATCCAACACCTGTGTTGGTAGACTAGGCATCCTCTGCAAAGGATGAATCAGGACGATTGGGATAGTTTGACCCTCGTCCAGCAGGAAGTCTTTAAAAGGCTGTTACCCCTTAACGGGGGAAGAAGGCATGAAGCTCCTAGTGGAGCAGGGCCTTGAGGTCGTAAAGGCAACGGTAAATGCCCTCATCGTTCATGAGGAGAGTTGTAGTGGAGGTCATTCCACGGGGTTGCGCACTCCATTATCGTTCAAAATAAAGGAGTTCACAGGGGAGAAGGATGACAACCTTTACGTGTGGTTGTCAGAGGTCGAAACGGCCTTTGCCACAGCGAATATGACCGCTGATCACTTGCAAGTGGGACTTGCATTGACCCATCTTACGGGCAAAGCCCGTACATGGGCGTTTACATGCTCGGAATCAGTCAAGGACGTGTTTCCAACATGGAAGGTCCTTAAGCAGAAGCTTATGGACATGTACGCAACGCCTGATCTGGTTTTCCAGAATCAACTGGCGTTCCTGAGGTGCCGTCAAGGCACTAAGGACCTGGAGATTTATATCCAGGAGCTTAAGACCCTGTTGGCAGGGATGTACGCGAAAGCGTATTCGGACGATGTGTCCATCCCCGTCTTCATGGGAGGCCTGAGAGAAGGGCCAGCACGTTCGGAATTGTTCCGATGCCGACCCCAATCCCTGGGGGAGTCCTTCAAGATGGCGTTCAACGCCGAGAGGAACTTTCGTTCCTCTAAGGTGGGTCCCGAACCCATGGACCTGAGTCAGGTCGAAGCGGGGTAGAACCTCCCGCTAAGAGTCATTCTGACTCTTTTTCACAGAGCTTCGAGGCAGAGCTCTTGGCTATGTTGCAGCGGCGTGGGCCGCTGAGATGCTTCCTGTGTGGGAGCATGGATCATCGATGGAACAGATGTCCGAAAAATCCCCAGCGAGACACTCGCTACAAGGGACCGAGGGTGGGGAAAAAGCCCTTGTCCAAGCCGTCGGGAAACGACGGCTCCCAGTAGGTGTGGGGCGCCCTACTGGGGGACCCCTCAGTGCTGTTAAGCCCCAGGGTAGGGGACGACAGCACAAAGCCCCGAGGGAAGCGGTGCTTTCTAGCACCGAGTTGGTGTACCAGCCAGGTTTGCTGGTAGTCCTTGCGGACGTGAAAGGCTTTGATAAGCCTTGGAGAGTCTTGATAGACTCTGGAGCGTCTGACAATTATGTCAGACGGGATTCTGTGGAGAAGAGTCAGCTGTATGCCGAGGCCCTAGAGGCACGTTCTCGTGACGTTGTCACGGTCCATCTTGCGACGGGCGTACAGGTTTCTGTACCCAAGGTCTCTATTGACGTTAAGCTAAAGCTTGCAGACTTCGACAGCTTAGAACGTTGCCTAGTCCTGTATTTGGACTCGAGGTATGACCTCATTCTGGGCATGAAGTGGCTGGAACTCCACGAGCCATGGATAGACTGGAAGTATAATTCCATTGCCTCAACGCACCCGCGGTCGGGTGAAGCATTGGCGAGTCATGAACCCACCTTTGCTCGATCGCAAAAGCCGTTCTGGCGTGAGATGCCAGAGATTGGGATGTCTGAAATGATCAGTCCCAATGGCGTTAAAGAAGAGTTCCTTAACGAGGGGGATTGGGCGGTTAATCCCCACGCCGGTAACGGCGAGACAGGTGAGTTGCCAGTGGCAGAGGTGAATTCCTCTGACGACTCCAGTGGTAGGGGTAGAGACCCCTGTGGTTAATCGCGAGGCGCTTCCAAGAGAAGAGAACCGAAGTTCGTTTCTTTCGTACGTCGGAAATGATTCAGATTACGCCGTTACAGGTGAGACCGGAGAGTCACCGGTGGTAGAGGTAGAGACCTCTGTGGATAGGCGCGTGGAGCTTCCAATAGATGGGGCAATTGACTCCCCCCATATGGGTGTCGGGATGAGTCCCGAGGCCAGTAGTCAGCAGTACTACAGGATGCTGAATAGTGTGACAGGTGTTGTCACAGAAGGCGTAAGCCTGGAACGGTTGCCAGGGGTAGGCAAACTGTTGTCGCTGGAGGAGATGTCCTTCAACGAATTTGAAACTGCTTTGAAAGAAGATGAAATCGACGAGGTTGTCGTATTACGTCCGGAAGAGGAGTTGAACTCCTCATCCACGATGGACGAGTAAGTTTTGGTGCAAACCAAACAGGCATTGAATGCCCGAATCGGCCTCAAGGATCCGCGAGGATCCTGAGGACCCTTACCATTCCTTATTAAAGGAATTTGGAGATGTCATTAGTGACAACCCACCGATGGGGTTACCACCGGATCGGGGAGTCCGACATGAAATTGATTTGGTTCCTGGAACCAAATACTGCGTCACTAGGCAGTGGCCTCTCCCCAAGGAGCAATGCGACGTCATCGACGCATTCTTCAAGGGGAAAGAAGAGGCAGGGATGGTGCGGGAGAGCAAGTCTCCCTACTCCTCTCCCACTTTTTGTGTTCGTAAGCCGAACGGAAAGTGGCGCATTGTGCATGCGTACAACAAGCTAAATGCAGCTACTGTACCCATGCAGACTCTGATTCCTCGGAAGGATGTCCTCCAGAACAATATGGCGGGCTGTACTGTATACAGTGCCTTAGATCTGGTGGACGGGTACTATCAGGTGCTCATGTGATCATCCGATATTCCGCTTACAGCGGTCAGCACGCCTACAGGAATGCTGTGGTAGTGGCTTGTTATGCCTCAAGGGCTTTCAAATGCACCAGGGACTTTCAATCGCTTGGTGACTCAACTCTTCCGCCCTCATAGGAAGTACGCTCAGACGTACTTCGACGATATATTCGTTCATAGTCTTGTGGAAGGCGACTCGTCTGATGTTTAGACGCACCTTATACACCTTCGAGCTGTGCTCGAATGTATGCGAGAGCATAAGTTATATGCGAACGCATCCAAGTGTATCTTTGGTGCTGAGTAAATTCCTTTCCTCGGATGCTTCATCGGTAAGGATGGAGTGCGGGCG
>CM047587.1:23574513-23593982 GCA_026184515.1 Peronosclerospora sorghi | reverse complement strand
AAGGGGAGCTTGTTAAAAGCTCCCGTTCTTGCTCTCCCAGATTCTGGAAAACCATTTAGTGTCTTCTGCGACGCCTCAGATTTAGCAAATCGGATGTGCTTTGTTACAAGCAGACGATGCAGGAAGGGACCGCGTAATTGCGTTTGAGTCGAGGCAGCTTAAAGCTGCAGAACGGAATTATCCCGTTCATGACAAGGATATACTTGCAATGAAGTATGCTCTTGTCAAATTTAGGGTTTACCTACTCGGCTCAAAGCCGTTCGTGGTGTATACTGACCACGCGTCCTTACGGACAGCGACGAAGTCGCCTCATCTCTCGCAACGGATGGCCCGTTGGCTCTCCTTCTTTGCGGAGTACAACTTTGAGGTTAAGTATAAACCTGGCAAGCAGAACGTGCTTGCAGACGCGTTATCGCGTCGTCCCGATTACGAGCTCGCTCACGCGACATTCGTCACCACGTCTGTGGTGGATCTCATACGCCAGGCGTATGAGAAAGACCCACAATGTACGGCGCTTATCAGCGCGTTAGGTGAAAAGGGTCTTGGCTCGTCTGAGCCAACCCTGTCAAGTCGAGCTAAAGCTCGTTTACACCGTTACAGGTACTGCGGCGGTCTGCTTTTTTATAGCACGAGCGCGGAGGACACTCCGCGGGTGGTAGTTCCTCATGATGAGGAACTGAAGTATAGAGTCCTCTCTGAGACACATGACGCCCCTACCGGGGGTCATTTAGGTCGGGATAAGACCTACAGCGCTTTAAAGCTTTGTATTGGTGACCCAACTTGTATAAGTGGGTCGGTGCGTATATACGCACCTGTGAGACGTGTCAGAGGGTTAAACCTCTGCAAGCTCATCTGCGCCTTTGGCGAGCTTATCGGTTCCAACGGAGTGTTGGAAATCCATTAGCATGGATTTTATCTTCGGTTTTCCGAAGGATAAGGCCGGGAACACCGGCATATTAGTCTTTGTAGACCGATTGAGCAAGATGGCTTATCTGGCGGTGGTGCCAGAGTCCATAGATGTACAAGGAACAGCGAAAGTGTACCTAGACCGTGTCTTTCGACAGCATGGTCTACCCCATTCCGTTGTGTCGGATCGGGATCCCCGTTTTACGGGACAATTCTGGGGAGCGTTGTTTAAGGTTCTAGGCACCAAGCTCCTCATGTCCACTGCGGATCACCCGCAGACGGACGGTCAGACGGAACGCGTTAATCACGTTGTGGAGGATATTTTCCGGAGTTTATGTCCGGATTCTCCAAAGAGTTAAAGTGAGATGCTCCCGATGGTTGAATTTGCTATCAACAATTCGGTACATGCATCTACGGGGTTTACCCCGTTTTACGTAAACGGATTGGTGAATCCGACGGCTCCGTTGACGCCACGTGTGTGTGGCCAAGGCTTTAGGGGGGAGGATTCCCTGATGTCAGCCCTGTATCTGTGCGAAAGCACATCGATAAGTTTTTATCGACGCGCCTTAGTGTCTTACGACACGTCTGCGATGCCATGGCGGAAAGCTAAGACAAGCAGAAGGAGCAAGCTGACCGCAAGGGGCAGCAAAACGAAAAGATATACAGAGTAGGAGAAAGGAGAATAGGAGAAAGCTAAAAATCTTCCTACACATGCAGTTTCAAATGTGTTGCGCAATAAACTGCGCCCCAGGTTTGTGGGACCCTTTAAGGTATTAGCCCGAAAGGGCTTGTCGTATACCTTAGACATCTCGAAAGCGATACATACGCATCCAACCTTCTATGTGGGTATGCTTAAGCCATACCGGAACCCTGAGGCGGGTCCCCTCTCGGAGGAAGGTGAGAACCTGGATAGCCGAAAGGCGCAACAGGTCGGAACATCTCCGACAGGGTTGAAATACGACCCTGAAGCTCCGCAACGAGAGACTCGAGAGAGGCAAGCCGCTCCTCGATGTGTTCATTCGCACTCTCTTTGTCGCGGAGTCCCTCCTGAGCATCTTGGATGCGACGGCTGTGCCGATCACAGCGCTCGTGGAAGTCACGTCGCAATAGCGCGACCCCCTCCTCCAGTGCTCGATACGGAGGGTACTCCACATTATCATGTGGAACGCCTGATGACACGACGCCATCACCGGGGTGAGACCCAGTACCTGGTGAAGTGGAAAGGGTATCCACATTCCCATAACTCGTGGGAGTACGAGACTACCCTGCGGCAGGATTGCCGTGACGTCGTTGACGCTTTCGAGCGGGAGAATACCGCTGTGAGTCAACGACCAAAGGGGCTGAAGAAGCCCCTTCACTCCCAATAGCTGGGAGTTTACCGGAGGCAGATGCTGTGCTTGCATTGCTCTCCGGCACCACATTGAGAGCCGAGAGCGTATAATAGGAGGCAGGTAATTGCCCTTGCGCTTTGGCCTGAGCATAGGCCAAGCGTAGCGCCCTCTCTACCCGAACGTCGTGTTCGAAAAAGCTGTTGTACAGCGCATCGAAACTGGGGAGGCGTTTTTCCCTTTCCGCCCTAGCGCGGAACGCCTGTTCTGCGTCTTCGACGCTTTCGTCCCTCAGGAGAACAATGGGAATCTCGCTGATAATATCCACGAGGACACCGCGTGCCTGCTTCCCGAGGCGCGTCCGGTATGACTTAACGGAATAATGTTTGGGCGTTAGTAGTCGGGCCCGGAGTTGGTTCCGATGCGCAATGTCACGCGGCAGTATAGCCGCTGGACTAGGGGTATAGGAGGCTAAAACCCTCTTGACCGCATTCTTAGCCCTCTTTTGAGGGTCGCGAGTCCCTTTCGTGCCCGTACGGCACGTCGGGCCTCTTGAACCAAGGACGGTTCATTGGCGGTGGTTGCCTGTGGCAACCTGGAGGTATCACCCCTAGCGGGTAACGGTGGCGCACGAGTTAGTGCGTTTTCCCCGCGTGTGGGGAATGGGTTGGATGACCGACAGCGCCGTTCGGCGCTGTCAGCATGGCAAGCCGTTGGGGAGATCTCCCCAAGGGCATCCACTTCCGAGTTGTCGGAATAGTTTTCGTCCATAGCACCACTGAAGGTGTACAATGGACAGCCAGAGGTACTGGCGTTGGACTTCTCCAACAAGATTTTGATTATTGCGTAAGCAATAGTCTTGATGGGGGAGGATGTAACGGGGTTACATTCGAGTTACATATAATGTTGGTGTACATGAGTACACTACGGTTGAGGTCAGTATTGACCGGTTTGAAAGGTTTTGAACCTTTTGTTATTTAACCAATCAGGGCAAGGGCCCTTGGTGTGGTGGTGTGTCAGGCATCCACGTGTCAGTACACAGGTGTGTACAGTACATTTTAGATAGGGAAGAATTAGGAATATTCTACTTAGTATTACATATAGTTTACATTAGTTTAAATTAATTTAGGCTAATTACATATTAAATATATTCAGTTTACATTTCACTCTATCTTGCGGACGTGCGACCTCGACCGGTCGCGCGCGCAGTGAGTGTCGTAGGTAAGAGGGAGCCCTCCCTTTACTTACCTCCCGTAAAGGGAATACAGCCGTTAAGGATAAGTAGTAAACCAACCCGGGAATCTTGTCCCCGAGTAGGAGAGCTCTACTACTAAGCCCTTTACAAGGGCGTATCGGCTAAGTAGCTGTAGCTACCGCTTTAAGGAAGAGTCTTCCTCTGTGCGCTAGTCGCACCGTGCGTATACGCACCGGCTACAGCAGCTCATACCACATTCGTCCAGCTTTCTTTAGTCCATATAGGTTCCTCTTCAAACTTAAAGCCAAACACTTAGTAGAATCCACTTCAAAACTTCGTAAAACTTCATCCTTGATCACCATGCCTTGAGGTATCTTCAACAAAATATCGAAATCTTTCTCCGTATGCGCCTTCGGATACGCGCTTGGTACATCTCCGTGCCGTGCCGGCACATGCTACACTTGATCCATCGCCAGCACTACCTTGACGTTGCTAAGGTCCATCACAGTCGAGAACGTAAAAATAAAATCCCGTCCGTAAACTTCCTTGTCTCCACGTGCCACGAGTCTCGCCTTGTACCTTTCTATAGTTCCATCTGCTTTCGTCTTCGTCTTGTATTTCCATTTCGTAGGATAGCCTTCTTGCATTGACACTTCACGACTTCCCAGGTATCCATGTTCTGTAAAGCTTTCAATTCCACTTCTTCAGCCTCCTTCCACTTGCGTGCGTCGTCTGGTTTATGTGCTTCGTTGTAGCTACTTGGGTCCTTCGGATATCTTGACTTGATTGCTCGTCATCCGGCCCCATCACCGCGTATACAGCCAACGCGTGTTCTTTCACACTTGTGCTCCCTTCAACTTCTTGTTCACTTCAGTGGCGGCTCCTTCCGTCCCAGACTTTTTCTTCATCTTCTTCCGGCTTAGCGTGTCCTTATACGCCTTGAACTTTGCCGTTTCTTGTGTCGCGCGCTTCGGTCTTGCGCTATCCTTCCTTGGTGTATTCTGTACCTGTTACACCGCATCATCAACGCGCTCCGGCCCACTCTTATCTCGTTTTTCCGCAATATTTTCATCTTGATTTTCTTCATTCGCATCCGTTTCGTCCAACGCGGGGTCATCACCCGCTAACGCTCGCGTCACTTGTTGACTTGATCTCGTATCCAGCGTCTCGATCTGACTGATGTGTCTCGTAGTTGTGACAAGATTCGCCGCCAAAATGGACCCATCAACCTCCACAGTGAACAACAAATCTCCACGTAAACGAACTTCCATCTTGTCAGCTCGGTGTACGAAATTACATCCTTTTTCCATCAACTTGCCCATCGAAATTAAATTCCTCGCTAGCTTCGGCGAATAATACACTTCCTGTAACGCCACCACGACATTCGGGTCATCGACACTTCGTAGTCGCACCTTGCCAAACTTGGTCACCTGTATGTAGTTCCATCCGGTAACGTCATCTTGATTCCATCAGCAATCGTTTTCACATCTTCTAACAGTCCTTCGTCACCGACGAGATGACGGCTCGCCCCGCTATCCTGAATCCATGCGTCGACTTCGTCCAAGTCACTCGAATTCAGCACATTTTGCCACTATGCGCTCGTCTCCGTGGTTGCCAAGCCATACTCCTTCGATGAAACATCTGGGATCCACGATAGGTTTGCTTTCTGTCGGGTTTCTTGCGGCAATCCCGGCGAATGTGTCCTCTTCCACCGCAACCGTAGCACGTGATCGCCTTCCTGGTATCATGTACCGCGTTCACGCTCACTCTTGGTCCTTGCCGACTTCCGACGTGATCCATCTCGACTTCCTGTGCGTACGCTACCAGCTCTTGCGCATGCATGATGTAATCAGACCGCGACGGGTTATAGCGTGCCATCATTGCATACTTGAGGCTCGGCATCGCGTACTTGACGAGATTCTACACTATCAGCTTCTCGCTGGACTCACTCTCGCGCGCCAACTCTGTCAGGTAAAGAAAATGATCGTTCCATGAGCGCCTTGGATCCTTTTCGCGTGCAAAGAGCTGCGGTGCCTGATGGTGCGTTATTGTTACCTTATACGCGCGCCACATCTGTTCCATCACGAAGTGCAATGTCTGCGAAATCTGCCACCAAATGCCAATATTCGAACGAAAATATCTTGATGACGCACCTTCCAGGTGCTCTCCAAGCTTGTTTACCTTGAGTCTATCCGTCCACGTGAAACCAGACGAAATTTCTGCTATCTCCAGGGCTTCTACGAACAAGTATGCCCAATCCTTGAAACCAGGTCATAATACGGGGTAAATATCCACACCCGTAAAGTTCCGTACTGTTAAAATTGGAATCTTGAAGGAGCGCGGCTGTGCGTCTTGATTCACTTGATTCGCAGCAGCCTGCCCATCTGTTGGCACAACGCCAGGTGCTCCAGGTTATCTACGCGTCTGTTCCGCACGCGGCGCACCTCTTCTCTCAACGCCTTCATCCGATGAGAGGTCATCAATCGTGATCCGCTGCCCAAACGGCGCGAAATTCCTAATGCTTTCTTGTAATGGTGAATTCACACCACCCACCTGTGTACTCTGCACCGTAGCCGGCGAAACCTTTCGCCCGAGGCCTTCCTGCCTCTCTTCTTCCATCTTCGTCAAGCGGTCGCTTATCTTACCCACTTGTATCAACAGCGCCTTCAGTGCGCTCTCCGAATCGAGCATCTCGCCCTCGTCCATGGTGATCAGACGCTAAAATATCCAATCTACTGCGACAGCAGCGCAATCACCAGCGCAACAGTCGACTTCAGCCAAAAACACAAATTAACACGACAGCAGCGCAATCGTCAGCGCAAACGTCTATCCACTTAAAATAACCACAAACACTAGCGCAATCGTCAACGCAATAGTCGTTCCAGCAAACAAATCACTCCAATGTCCCAGGAGTCCATCCGATGTGCAATCGCCAACACTATCGGACCTGCCGAGTAATACCTTTAGTTGATTATGTCGATACGTGCCCCCGTAACCCTTGGGATCATAACCTGTTGGAAGTTGACACGAGTTGGGGCACGTGCAACTTACCGGAATGGTGGTTCAGACCGTTAGCGCCTGACCACCGTTGGGATGTTTGTTTCTATGAAGAAGCGCGCCCTACTTGACCAGAGTAGGGGCGCACGAGTGCAGGATGTAATGTGACTTAATGGGTAAAAGATATACTGAATATAAAATAGAATAGTACCTAAGATCCTAACTTAGAACTTAATAATAGATAAAATCCTAAAGTACCAAATATGCAATAAATGCAAATGTGGCCACAATGGTCGCGTACACTTGGGATTTGTATGCAGCATAACACCAGGCTGCACACATGCGTAGCGTAGCAAATTCCAACACGACGCCCTTTTTCCATCCATTTATATAATCTATCTACTCTATCTACTCTATATACTCAAAGGCCGACGACGGATCGAGACGCACGTGTTTCATGGCCATCGTGGCCACGATTGCGCGCGCGAGTTGGTCGTGAACCTTGCCGTGCGCTCCAGTGTACGCTGCATATCGGTCTGTCATCGAGTCGTGCCTCGTTCTGGCAACAAGAAGGCCGTGCGGTTCGACGCCACGCGCAAGCGTGCATGGCATGGAGTATGTGTTCTTGGATGCGCCGTTGGAGGAGAATTTTGAACACAAGCAACAGGCTGCCACGTGGTGCCAGTGCGAGCCCGAGACGGTAGAGAAGACACGTGAAACGCCGAGAATCCAGAGATGATGGCCTCCACCATCTCGTCTGTGCGCTGCCTTGTATTTGAACGCGTCCAAATTCGCGGACATGGATTACTACGTGTTTGGGAGCGTGAATGGAATGGTGAAAGACGGTGGCCCGACAGGTTCACGAGACAAAGCTCGAGTAGTGTCTCGAGGCAGCAACTCATGACGTGAGGGGTCTAAACACGTCCGTGAGACCTACGCAGTGGTCGACAAGGACAGCTAGTGGTCTCGAGGCAATTGCGGCTGATCGAGCGTTCTTTCCAGTCAATATAACGGCTCTCGATCTCTATATCAAGGGCAAGGGAGACTGTTGTGGATCGAGTCGAGGCGACAATACGCATGGCGTTGGTCGAAAAATGTCCGACCACGCTCGACAGCTTACCATGTGTCGGGATGTCACCGATGTCGACGTCGTGCGGCTGCACCGCACGGCGCCGCTCGAACCTGGTGCTCTTGTGCGTCTGGGAGTCGGCACAGTGTCGATCACGACGCGCGTGGTTGGATCGAGGGTGTTGCCCAAGCGCACGATGCGACTTGTACGCACGCATGAGCTTGCATGGCCACGAATGCACGCGTTTGGAGACGCCGTGTGTCTCGCGTTGCCCGTGGCATTGCGACAACAAGTGGAAGGTCGGGAACGATCGTGCATTGCAGCGCGGCATGGAGTCGGCGGTCACGTCTTGCTCGCGCTCTTGCGTTGGTTTGTCATGTGTGGACGCACAAGATGTGGGTACGGCGCATGGACATTGATTTGAACGACGAGTCAAGTACGTGCGTGCAGTCGCTTCTCGTTGATTCGTTTTAGCCAATACGTTCCTTGTAACGTTTTTCTTTTTGCCAATGACAATCATTCTGCAACTTGAGTTCGGTTTTGTGTAGCCTGAAAAGGCGTCGATTTAACAATTCCCTAAAAAGTATAATAAAAACGTTGTTAAGGATTTAAATCCAAATCTCCTAATAAAAGCAAAAGCTATGTTCGAATCCTTAATGTATACATAATGCATTTTTTGCCACTGTGATCGCGTCTCCCATGAATTTCGTACGCTTTTGTTCACCATCTTGAAAGCACCTGAGTTAAGACGGGGTGAGCCAATGAGCATTTCGTCCACTAGGGGTTTGGATACAGACAAACCTCTCCAAATGTACCCTAATTGGAAATTAGCCAGCCTTATCATTAAGAGAGAGTGATCACTTATGGATAATGACTCCTGATGCTTTATTAGGCTCGTAAAGCTTGAGAAGAGAGGACTAGAGCGTTGTTCCCGGAGTTAGCGCGCACACGTCCTTCCATTCAGCATTCCAAGCGCTTATTTCAGTAAAGATCCTATCCTAAGGAGTTATGATCACGGCAACGACAGATCCCTACCTCTGGAGGACTCCCCGGAAGGCCTCCGCTGCGCTGACTGGAAGAAGCTCGTTATGGTGGACTAGACTTTTCTCTTGTCCATCAAAGATCGCAGATCTTTCTCGCGTTTTTTCCACTTTTCCAGCATTTGCTGAGTGTCTTGGTCGGATTGTATCAAGTACAGCTTGAGGACGTTCAACGATTCTTTGGCTAGCGCTTCGGAAACTCTCTCCAGTATCTCCGACTCGGCGCTGAATTCCGACTTGGCGTCTTCCTCCTTCCCTTCTTGAGCAACTTTTGCGACAATGTCCTCCTCGGATGCCTTGCCGAAGACATCGTTCTCGTCAGCCGAATTGATGATTTCCTCCAATGTCATCGGATTGAATAGTTTAAGCCGCGTCATTTCTCTCTCCAGACCGCTTAAAGCATTGTCGTCGTTTTCAGCCGCCGCCTTTCTCGGAGAGATATTGAGTTCTGTTTGATGAAGGGACGGAAGTATGTTTGTTCTCCTCCAGCATTTCCTTATGCATAAGGAGTAACTTCGTTCCATGCTTCAATGACAAACAAACTCTGACGCCTCCAGAATGTTGAGCTTTCGGTACTCGTTCTTCGCTTCGTAGCGCTCAATCATCAAGTCGATTTGTTTTCTCCGGCACTTGAACTTGAAACTCTTCATAATGCTCGCATCCAAGCGCTGAATCTTGATCGTTGTATTCGGAGGCAAGAAGAGCAGCTCAACATTGTCGAATGTTTTTGAGACCACATGGGGCGGGGAATTGTCCAGCAGCAGGAAGACCCGCCGGCGCTGCTTCCCGCACCAGTCATAAAAACTTATCAGCCATCGCTGGAAGACCTCAGAAAGCATCCATGTCGTGAAGGAGCTGAAAATTGTAGTGTTTCCACTCAATTAACAGCACTAGAAGGTAATAATTCAGTCCTTCTTGTTTTACTTCCCGGGTCCTTAATACTACCGCCCGAACCACAAGTTAACCAAACACACTCAGAGCACACTTCTTAGAGAGTTACAGGCTGCCCCAACTTAGTAGATCCAGAAAGCCGCTGCTTCTCTTGCATTAAGTGTGCACTCAACGACTTCCTTGTATTAGAATGGTTTTTTGTATGGGAACAGTGAAGAAGGTTTGTTAGAGGGACGCCAGAGATATTATGTGTTCAGGGTAAATTCGAATCTATTAAGTATTACCAAATCCTATACCGAAATCAAACAATTCTGCTACTTATTACTTTTGGTTACTTCGGCACTGACTCCAATACTGGACATTTACTTCGGAAACCCTCCTTAATCCGATTGGTCGCGAGACGGCCAGCACAAGTCCCTTCTGATTGGCTGAAAATCATCATAAAACTCCAGATTCATACCAATCACCATTCAATCAGATGCGAGACTGCAGGCACGAGACAGCCGGTACAAGTCCTTTCTGATTGGACGAAAATGTTCCTCCTCAATTCCAATATTTAACAACATAATCAATCGAAAGTATCAGTTGCGGCAAGGGGCGATAGGGCGCGGGACATAACACGCGATCCAGACCATGAAATGAAACCATCCGCACCTCCAGAGAAAGCCAAGACACAGCCGCAGTTTCTAAACACAACGCCGGATCCAATCGCGATGATAAGGGTAACGAAAAGTCGTGTGCCATTGGCTCCCCACATTATCCGTCTCAATATTCTCTTCGTTCGAATCGCTCAAGCCATAATTTTCACGTTATTCGTACGATGAAGATTCAAGAAATTAATGAGACGCTGTGTAAGCGTGAGACGTGTGGATTGGCACTCATGATGAAGGTTCAACATGATCTCTGTTGATAAGGATCATTGCCCTTAGGAGAAGAAGATGTCCACTGTTGCTTTCAACTTTAAACCGCAACATCGCGCTAGTATTAGGGTCTTGGCGTGAAAAATATACCATGAATTAATAACTGCCGCAGATCACCTTCTTCATGCTGTAAATAAAGACTCCACTTCACCCCAATCGCCCCTTGCGTAACTTCAGCGTATGCGAGAAAAAAGCACGCACACGCATACGTCTTAATTGTCATACTTCAGATATTTACGTGCAGAGTCTTCATCCATAGTTGAAGCAAAAACCGGAACATCACTCTCCTTGCATATGTTTATCAATCGTTTCCAAGTATCTTGCGTTCAAAAACACAGCGAGACGCGACTATGAAGAGATAATCACGGGCTCTGCTGAGTGTTACTAACGATCTTGATGGGTATCCGTCAAGGTATCCCAGTGTAGTGATCGAACCAGAGATACAATAACAATATCCGCTTCACGACCCTGACTAGAATCGGTTGTAGCCACCTCAATATCCAATTATTTGGCGTACACTTAGCCCATGTATTTAAAATTGCCTCTGTATGGCCTTGACTTGCTTTTGATATGGCGAAATAATTGACAGTGATTTTCTATCGATCGTATTTGTTTTTCGCGCCTCGATTTCCAGCTTAACATACATATTCTCCAGCAGGAATATATAACACTTGACAGCTCGATAATATTATCATGCCTGTATTCTTGACGTTACACTTCTTCCATCCACTCTTAAAAACTAATCCATACAACTCGATTACCCTTGAGACTTCGTTTCCCAGAAGGGTCACGATTAACTGGCTTATCCCAATCCAGAACTTCCAGACTATTGAAACGTATCTCATTCAAATAATCCTTCGATGTAGCTGCTCTGTCTCGAATTGTATATGGGTAAAACAATTGCAACAATCTTGTAATCTTCGGATGGCTTCTGAATTCTGCAGTCATGGTGATTCCAGTAAACCCTGGTGATTTCTTGTGGATTGCGCGAAAATGTTCTATGGAGTGTAACAACCCTTAAGTGATTTTGTGACGACGAGCACCACTGTGAAAAAAAACCGATGCCTCAAATTTTCATCTATAGTAGAGTATGCAAAAAGCTGATAAGGATCACCCACTTATAAAAGAACCTCCACATTTGGTCTAATGGCTTGTAATAAAGGCCACTTCTGCTGTTTGGTCTCCTTTATCATTAATAATCACGTTATAAGACACCATTTGAAAGTCCGGTCGCCCTAATTGTGCCAAGGTAGCAACAACTACACGTGCTCGTTCTAATTTCTCCCTCTCCTTCAATCTTAATCTTGCAGAAATTTCTTTTCGAACCACGTCGCCCTCCAGTGAACGCTTCTCTCGCTGCAATATTCCCGAGAGAAACCTTCGTCGATATTTTTCAGCATCCGGTAGTGCCATCGTAACCTTTATCTCACCCAACCGCACTATGTCTTGATCCTGTATCGCTTTGGAATCCATCAACCTTTTAAGATCCTCGTCTATTGCTGCATTAGTCTCCGAAACGATAGCAATTCGAAAACGTGTAAACACCGCTAATAACGTTAACACAACAGCAGTGATTGTATATGTTTTTTCCACATCCATAAGGGCCACGAGCTAGAACAATTCCTTTTGTCTCCACAGATGATCGTATCACTTTCAACTGGTCCATGTCGAGCGTATGTTGAAAGTCTTCATACACACGTGTTTGTTACATCTCAGTCATTACTGGTGCGGATCTCAGCGACTCCACCGTCTCTCTTCTAGTCATTAATTGTAGTAATGAAGATGGCGGCTCTCTAGTCAATTTATCCACCGTACTTAATCTTCTGACATAATTCATGATATTGGCCACGGGGAATCATCGCAAATCATAGATGTTTCTACGTATATCCCTTATACTAGCGGTGGTTATAGTAATGTTTTGGAATCCAACAGAACACACTATTCCCCAATCCAAAAAGCTCAACTCATGGTATCGCATGAGTCTTCCATAATCCCATCTCCTCAAGTTAACTGTATCCGTGGTTACATACACATTCCTGAAGTCCCCAGTTACAGTCAGATATAACACCCTTCTCGTCAATGGCATGAAATGGTCGGGATCGTGATCATTGTCGTATATCTTCCATCGTTTGGCTAAACATTGCCCAACTACATAAGATGAAACATGGAGCTCCATTGTTGACACAACATTTTTTGGGTCCCATTCATACTTGTAATGAATTGGTCGGTAACGTGAAGTTCTTCTAGGTGTGTTATTAAACGCACAGTGAGAACATAATCATTCACTGACGTGAACTTATCCATATACACCTCCCGATATTTGAAATACAGCCAATGCCTGCATTTTCCTTGATAGATAAATTGTGGTATAGTGACATCATACTGTAGACAGCATAATTCATCTCTACATGGTCCATAACCTCCACCCCAGCACTCTCGAAGGAATACCACTAGGTATTCTGAATCTCTTAGTAGGAGTGTAACCACGAATAATACGTTTCTTTCATCTTCAGGAGTGATTGATTTGAGTTGTTGTCGTTCACCAAGCTCTCTATGAAAATCCAAAGACTTGGTGTCATTAATAATAATTCCTGGGTCAATAATGACATTATCGACCTCTTGACCACTCTCTTTCAACGTCTGACACACGTGTGAACCCTCGCATTGCAGTTAACCCTGGTTTACACCTGCTCCGCCACAATAAATGTGGTCTTGCTACTGCGACCATACCCCCAGTGAACGTGTACAGCCGATACTCGTCTAACCCCTGATTCATTGTCTGAGTTACTTCTACATCAACATCAGCCATTGGGGTGAGGTAACTCAAAACTTCTCCACATGACTCTTCATACTCATTATTTCCAGTTGTAGATAAGTCAACACCATCTGTGGTACTCTTATCTTCCTCTTCCAATATTGTACAGACTTTGTTGCAGGGCAGCGCATCTTCTTTCAATACCAAGTCCTCTTCCTCTTTATTACTTGCACTGGACTATGGATCCTCTGTCTACTCGACAAAATCAATCAATAGTGGAGGAGCTGGCTTTTTTCTTCCTCACATTCTATAGTGTGCCTAGATTTCTAATCATCTAGTGGAGCTTCTATTGTCTGTCCACTCGTAGAATCAATTTCTTGGGTCACCACGGTGTGATACTCCATATCTGCAACATCTACATTCACATCCTTATTAGTCATTAGCGATCTCTCTGTTTGATGCGGGATATATTCGACTAATTGTCTCGACTTGTCTTCTTCTTCTAATCCCAAACTTTGACTCTCAGATATTTTTTGGTCAGTATAACTTTGGTCTTCATCATTTTCCGCAATCCTTTCTTGATCCGATGTGGATATTGGCTGTATAAACGAGTGTTTGGTGATACACAACTTGTTCTTTAATCAAGAAATACTTCTTCACGTTTGATCGAGTGATCGTATCTTACGCATGATCAAAAGGACGGGAAAGATAAATGGCATCTATACGATCCTTTTTGTGCTTCGTTGCGTTTTATGGCGCGAGGATGTCCAGAAATATCTACCTCTAGCTCATTATTGTGAGTTGCATTCTTAAAAGGGAGCCTATGCCTATGTGGTGAAGTGCAAGTGAAAATATTTGACCAGTTTGTACCAGTGTACCAGATTCAAGGCGGATCGATCTGGTTGGCTGAAAGGACGGAGTATTTTGGGCCAAGCGTGGAGTGTTTTGTACGCGGATTTGAGGTAAGGAACACGGTTTACATATAGTTTATATATTGGATTTTTATTAGATATTAAATACAGTGTTCTTATTACATCGGGTTGCATAAGTCGCCAATGACTCCGATCTGAGTCACTGGGAGCGGGAGGCTGACAGAGTCCCCTCACGCTTATAATCCCGGTGAGGACAGAGCTCCACCGGAAGCCCACGACAGGGAGAACTCGTGCCGTTCACTCACCACTCAAGTTCGGCCCCGCTCAAGGGAGGCGGGTTATTTTTGGCTGGGTTACTCATCGCGATCTGATGCGATCAAGTCCCAGGAATTGGCTGGATTACTCATCGCGATCTGCGGTCAAGTGCCAGAAACATTTATTGGTTGGATTACTCATTGCTCTGCAATCAAGTGGCAAGGTTTACTATTGGCTGGATTACTCACTGCCTCGGGCGGTCAAGTGCCAGATTTAATCGCATATTCGGAGTGAAGATTTCCGCTTGTTTGCAGATCGGCTAGTTCGCATTATCTTTCATTCGAATTTTGGATCAGTACCCCAGAAGTGGTACATCCATATCGATCTTCTCTAAAGTCCCCACCAAGCAGCGGTCCACCAAGTGTGTAACCAGCCCATTTCATCGGGTACACAAGGTGATATGGATACGCAAAAATCGGACCAGGCGTACTATGCTGATGATCGATCGTCTGCTAGCAGCGGACGATCAGATAGGATCGTAGGCGAAGGTTCGCGGGGTACCCCCCCCGTCAGTTGGAAGGCTGGGCACGATAGTGGTCAGGTTCTCGACACTACGGTGTTCGATTTTGAACTTGACTCCACCACAATGGTGCGCGTGCCCGGATCATTTGGTGACCGTGGATATCACCGCGATATCCAGCAAAGTGTGGATTTTACGAATTTTAATATGTATACTCTCTGGAGAGCACGCAAGGAACGCATATCGCCTTGTGTACTAATTGTTGGAAAAGATGTCGATGTTCGATCTGATCAAGGGGAGGATCGGATCGAAATTAATGAATTTACGACTTCCCATACCGCTCCTGGCGGATCATATCGGCACGAGGAACGCTTATCGCCTCGTGTTGTGGGCGCGGAAAAGGATGGCGATGGTCGATCTGGCCAGGTGGAGGACCAGATCGAGACTAAACAAGTTTATTCCTCCCCACAAGGCTCCGATCGGAGCCGATCGGGACTATAGCAAGTTTTTCTATAGTCCCAGTAGGGATCAGGACCCTGTTCCTGATCCCATGCATATCGAGAAAAAATTGCATGTAAGGAACACTATGGGGGCGGATCACTCCGATCTGCCCAAATTACAAATTTAAAAGACCAAGCAGAGGCTCGCAATGCTTTCGGACGATGACGACTTGTAGGAAAAGTCGCCGATCTATGGAGGGACTGTGGATGACGAGGAGGTGACCAAGATGCACTACATGTACGAACTGAACAGATTCGTTCGCGAGAACGAGGTCATCCGAGTTATCAAGCCCCTAATTCCGGATCGTCTACACGGATCGACTACCGAATCTATCGACTCCGATCGGCCGCTGCAACTGGTCAAGAATCATTTGGCGATGCTAGCAGAGGTTGGGAGAAAGGTCAAGAATACTAATGGCGTTGACAAGCTATTCGAAATGAATACGTGGAAGTTGAAACAAGCGATGTCAATGCTACATGACTGTAGCCGGTGCGTTTACGCACGGTGCGGCTAGCGCACAGAGGAAGACTTTTCCTTAAAGCGGCGTTCGCCGCTACTTAGCCGATACGCCCTTATTAAGGGCTTAGTAGGAGAGAGCTCTCTTACTCGGGGCCAAAATTACCGGTTTGGTTTACTTAATAGCCTTAACGGCAAGGATCCCTTACTAAGGGTGTAGCTAAAGGGAGGGCTCCCTTTACGCTACGGCACTCACTACACGCGCGACCGGTCGAGGTCGTGCGTCCGTAGATAATAGAGTAAGATGTAAACTGAATGTATATTTAATATATAATTAGCCTAAATTAATTTAAACTAATGTAAACTATATGTAATACTAAGTAGAACTTACCAAATTATTACCTAGCTAAAATGTAATGTACACCACCTGTGTACCGACACGAGGACGGCTGACACGCCACCCCAAGGGCTCCTGCCGTGATTGGTTAAAATAACCAATGGTTCAAAACCTTTCGAACCGGTCAATACTGACCCCAACCGTAGTGTACTCACGTACACCACCTAGTAAATGTGACTCGAATGTAACCCTGCTACATCCTCCCCCATCAATACTACTTCTTACGCAATAAACAAAATTTTGTTGGAGAATTCCAAAGCCATTACCTCTGGCTATCCATGAGCACCATTAGTGGTGCTATGGAGTCTCCTCTAGAGGAGGTAGAATATTCCGAGAAGTCGGAGGTGGATGCCCTTGGGGATATCTCCCCAACGGTTGACCGCTCCGACAACGCCGAACGGCGATGTCGGCAGCCTAATCCGTTCCCCACACGTGGGGAATATGCACTAACTAGTGAGCCACCCCTGCCCACGTCGGATGATACATCCGGATCACCAAAGGCGATCGTGACCAATGAGATGGATGCAGCTCAAGAAACCCAACTTGCCGCACAAGCACTAAGGGCTGCGTTACGCGCCCCCAAACGCCCGCCACGGGCGGCCTATAATTTTGAAGGTCTTCGTGGCCTTCCAAAGTGGGATAGGCGTGTTGTAAGGACTGGTTTAGCATCCTATACCCCTAGCCCCGCGGCTGAGCAGCCGTATCAATGCGAACGTCGTGAGAAACTCCGGCAACAACTGCTCACGCAAAAGCAGTTCACTAGCGTCTCATACCGAGAACGCCTCGACAGGAAGTCACAGGGTGCCCCTGTTGAGAACATCCGTGAGGTTCCTATCGTTCTTTCTCCGGGAGAGAGCTGATGATGCGGAGAAGAAGTTCCGCGCTTGGAAGGAAGGGGAGATGTTTCTCCCCAGCTTCAATGAGCTGCACAACAGCTATTCCCGTCGTGACATTTGGGTGGAGAGGGCGTTGCGCCTGTCATTCGCCAGATCCAAAGCGATGGAGATATTACGTGCTCCATATCGCACGCGCTACGCCAGTGCCCCTGTCTCCACCACGGTGCCAGAGGACAGTGTTAGCGCCACATCTGCCTCCGGCGAACTCCCAATTACTGGGAGAGAAGGGGCTTCTCGTTCCCCTTTGGGCGTTGACCTGCAGCGGGATTCTCCCGCTTGAAAGCGTCAACGACGTCGCGGAAATCCTGCCGTAGGGGAGTCTCGGACTCCCACGAACTCTGTGAGTGTGGATAACCCTTCCACTTCACCAGATACTGGGTTTGACTCCGATGATGGCGTCGCGACATCAGACGCTCTACATGATAGTGTGCAGTACCCTCTGCATCGAGCATTGGAGGAGGAGATCGCGCAATTGCGACGTGAGGTTCGCGAGCACTGTGATCGACACAGCCATCGCATCCATGATATCCATGAGGGACTCCGCGATGAGTGGGATGCCACTGATCGCTTCGAGAGGAGGCTTGCCTCTCTCGAGACGACCGCTGCGGAGCTTCGTGGTCGTATATTAGCCCTCTCGGGCTTCCTCCGCCCTGCCGTGTCTTACGGCTCTTACGGATATCCGCCTTTCCAACCTCCTCCAGGAGGGGGCCCGCCTCCGGGTCCTGGTATGGCTTAAGCATACCCACATAGAAGGTTGGATGCGTCCGCATCACCTTCGGGATGTCCAAGGTATACGATAAGCCCTTTCGGGATAGTACCTTAAAAGCCCCACAAACCTGGGGCGCAGTTTATTGCGCAATACATTTGTAACTGCATGTGTAGGAAGATTTTTAGCGTTTAATAAAACACTTTCTCCTACTTTGTATTCTTTTTTTGTTACGCCTCCACTTGCGGTCTGCTTGCTCCTTCTGCTTGTCTTGGCTTTCCGCCATGGCATCGCAGACGTGTCGTAAGACACTAAGGCGCGTCGATAAGAACTTATCGATGTGCTTTCGCACAGATACAGGGCTGACATCAGGGAATCATCCCCCCTCAAGCCCTGAACCACACACACGTGGCGTCAACGGGACCCTAGGAATCATTAATCCGTTCACATAAAACGGGGTAAACCACGTAGATGCATGGACCGAATTGTTTATAGCAAATTCGGCCATAGGAAGCATCTCACTCCAACCCTTTCGAGAATCCGGACATAAACTCCGGAGAATATCCTCCACAACGCGATTAGCGCGTTCCGTCTAGCCGTCCGTCTGCGGATGATCTGCAGTGGACATGAGGAGCTTGGTACCTAGCACCTTAAACAACGCTCCCCAGAACTGTCCCGTAAAACGGGGTCCCGATCCGACACAACGGAGTCGGGTAGACCATGCTGTCGAAATACACGGTCTAGGAACACTTTCGCTGTTCCTTGTCCATCTATGGACTCTGGCACCGCCGCCAGGTGAGCCATCTTGCTCAATCGGTCTACAAAGACCAATATACCGGTGTTCCCGGCCTTATCCTTCGGAAAACCGAAGATAAAATCCATGCTAATGGATTTCCAACACTCCGTTGGAACCGATAAGCTCGCCAAGGGCGCAGCTGAACTTGCAGAGGGTTTAAACCTCTGACACGCCTCAAAGGTGCGCATATACGCACCGACCCACTTATACATGTTGGGCCACCAATTCAAACGCTTAAAGCGCTGTAGGTCTTATCCCGACCTAAATGACCCCCGGTAGGGGTCATTTGGTTGTTCCTCATGATGAGGAACAATCACCCGCGGAGTGTCCTCCGCGCTCGTGCTGTAAAATAGCAGACCGTCACAGTACCTGTAACGGTGTAAACGAGCTTTAGCTCGACTTGACAGGGTTGGATCAGGCGAGCCAAGTCCCTTTCCACCAAACGAGCTGATAAGCGCCGTAAACTGTGGGTCTTTCTCATACGCCTGGCGTATGAGACCCACCACAGACGTGGTGACGAATGTCGCGTGAGCGAGATCGTAATCGGGACGACGCGAAAACGCGTCTGCAAGCACGTTCTGCTTGCCAGGTTTATACTTAACCTCAAATTCGTACTCCGCAAAGAAGGAGAGCCAACGGGCCATCCATTGCGAGAGATGAGGCGACTTCGTCGCTGTCCGTATGGACCCGTGGTCAGTATACACCACGAACGGCTTTGAGCCGAGTAGGTGAGCCCTAAATTTGACAAGAGAATACTTCATTGCAAGTATCTCCTTGTCATGAACGGGATAATTCCGTTCCGCAGCTTTAAGCTGCCTCGACTCAAACGCAATCACGCGTTCCCTTCCTGCATCGTCTGCTTGTAACAAAGCACATCCGATTTGCTAAATCTGAGGCGTCGCAGACGACACTAAATGGTTTCCCAGAATCTGGGAGAGCAAGAACGGGAGCTTTTAACAAGCTCCCCTT
>CM047587.1:23549733-23560332 GCA_026184515.1 Peronosclerospora sorghi | reverse complement strand
GGAAGGCAGTTCGCCGTCGTCATGCCTGAAGAAGAAAGGAAATGCTGATCATCAGGACCTGGGGAGGAATCTTGATGAAATAAAGGAGGAGAAGCCTCAACCACCTCCCGAGGCTCCTTCGGGAGCCCATGCGGATCATAACGCAAGTTATGACCCGCCAAAAATATGTGAGTATAATGATCCGGATTGGGATCCGGTGGCGAAAGTATTACAAGACCGACCAGCCGAAGGTGTTGATGAAGGCGCCTGGGTCGGAGAGCGACGAAAGTCGATCAAGTACGCCACCAACGGAAGCCGATCTGGTGAAGACGTTTTCCCGAAAGGTCCACAAAGGAAAACTGGAAGATTTCTTATTGAAGAACTCGAACATGAGCCTACTTGGGGTCATGATCAGCGGGAAGCTGAACGGACCGGTCGATCAGCCAGTTACGAATGGGAAGGACAAGCTCACGATCGTGATAAGGCTAACACGCCTGATCAAGAAGGCTCGTCTAACGACAGGCGCCTAAGATGCTGAAGAGGTGTTTGATCAGGACCCAGAAGATCTGGCAGAAGCTACCCAGCAGTTGTTTTATCTATTGGTACCTATCGTGGCAGAACACACGGGATCATCGTGTTACGAATCTGTCCCTTCCGAAGGCGATGAACCTGAAGTGGAGTCGAGTAGTGCCGGAAGTATATAGCCCAATATCACCAGGATGACAGTTTGCCAGAAGGATGAATCCAAGTTTTCGGTTATCAAGATGGAACCTCAATCGATCAAGGCAGAAGATGATCAAGTATCGCAAAGTCCACAGCTGCAGACATTCTTTGACGAGGCTATGGAGAAGTTTTTGGCTGAGGAAAGAAGCAAGCTGACACCTGGAGTCGTTGGCGCAAAAAAACGCCAGCTAAGGCAGGAAGATCTGCGTCGATCGAGGATATCGACATGGAATTCGTGCATTCGCTTCGTAATCAGCAGTCGAAGCCAGGAAGATCGACGACGGTCAAGGACGTTGACATGGAATCCGTGTATTCGTTCCATGATCAACGATCCCAGAGCGATTATATTGACCCAGATGAGCCGATCACACTGCCACGACGACTCACGATTGCGTCCGCGTAGACTGGGATGCCTGATCAACAGACGATTCTCAGGATTCGGATGTCTGCGATCAGTGATCTAAAAGAATTTTCGGGAAAGGAAGGAGATGAAGATCAAGCGCGGAATTGGATTAGTCGCCTCAAGTCAGCATTTATGAGGGATCAAGCTTCTGATCGTGAAAACTGTCTGGTCCTGGGCGATCTATTAAAAGGACCAGCGCGCAATTGGCATCGCCAGCTGAGTAGAAGCACTCGATCAAGTTGGAAAAGTCTCGTTAATGAGTTTGAAGTTCAATACTGTGGAAGTGGTCAGTAGGCATCCCGCCAGTATTATTACACGAAGCAGCGGTCGGATGAAAGCCCTATTGAGTATCTGCACCGGTTGAATGTGAAGGGACTGCGAGCCAAGTTGCCGATCAGGGATGTATCGCCTACGACCTTACGCGAGCATGTGCAGCATTTTCTGAATACATTGGCCAATCGCGAGCTCGCTGATCAACTGGCACTTCTGCGGTTGGACACCGCTACGGACCTGGAAGGAACGTTGCAGGCGTATGCACGTAATAGGTGGTACCAGCCAACGGCGGCCGTAGGTACCAGCCGATTCCGCCATAAATTCGGCGATGATCGGGCACCGGCCCCGGCGCGAAAGCCCAAAGCAGTACGCGCGATCAAGGTGTCGTCTGGAAGTGAAGAATCAAGTGTCGACGACAGTGGAAGTGATGGAGATCAGCGCCGTTACATGATTGCTGCTATGCGCGATAAACCAGGGGCGCTTGATCAACCTGGTGAGTCCCGATCGGGTAAACGAAGTGATTCAAGTGCAGTTGATCAAGGGGCGGCGAAGAAATGCGGTCATTGTGGGTCGATCAGGCACGATAATTTTCGTTGTTGGAAGCGCCTGACCTGTCTCAAGTGTGGCAAGAAGGGACATCCGACCGATCATTGTTTGTACTTCTGACGAGCATGCGGCGAAGTTCACGAAGCGGGCAAGTGCCCTATGTATTTTACAACCGCATCCGCCAGTGGTACAATCCCACCAAGCATGCTGGAATATTGCCCAAGCAAGCTGAAGATTTGTTAAGCTAGGACGCTCGCCAGGTTGGAATCTGGTACGAGACGAGCGTTCTGGTTTGTGTATTTTTGCATATGTGGATAAGAAGAGGGCTGATCAAGCAGCAGAAAGAGATAATGAAAAATGTGGTCAGCCTGATTTACCACGTTTGGCTAATTTCCGTATTGATGAGTTTTCTCGGTCCCCGGTGATCATGGAGGTTGATCTACTTTCATGTAAATCACGTGGATATTGGAAGTACCACTCGCCAAAGAAATGGTTTAAACAAGCCAAGGCGAGTGGTAAAATCAATAACTAACGTGCCATGCTATTATTTGATTCTGGTGCTGAAGTGTCGATCATTGACTCAACCTTTCTCGTAAGGTGAGTTGTCAGATCGACACGATTCAAACGCAAGAATGTGTCGGCATTGAAGAAAGTGCATACCTCACGGAAGGGCGCACTAAAATCAAGATTACGTTAGCAGGCTCGTTGGTCTATTATTTCCATGAATGCGTGGGCAGACTTGTTGGTCAAGATGCTATACTGGGTACGTATTTTATGGTACCATCTGGTGTTCGATTAGACATCGCCCACGGTGCGCTAAGTTTGCCTGATGAGGTGATCATCCCATTGGAGGGGCGCCGGTAGCTGTATGGATCGAGTGGTAATTATATGAAACTCAATCAGTACGAACAGATCGCACTAGGTAGATCTGCCGAGGTTCGAATTTATGACCAGCGATCTCGAAAGTTGTGGATTACTCGTGGAAAAGATTGGGTCCCCACTATCACTAGGGGCGTGAGCAATTTGCGATACCTGCGTGTTACGAACATTGTTGATCATCCGATAATCGTGCAAGATGAGATGATTTTAGGCATCTGGATGAACAAAGATGATGTGCCCCGTCGCCCTGGATTTGTTTCGGTGGGGTCTAATCGTTATAAGGAGTGACAAAATCTCGCGTACCAAGCGTCTACCGATTCTGTATATGACGATCATGAAAGTGTCGATCAAGGTCCCCTAGTCGAGAAGAGTGAGTATGCTACTCCTCGAAGTATTTTAGTGCGTCCTACGGACCCGATCGTCACATATGTGGCATTGGTAACCGGAGGGTCTCAAAAGGTGTAAGAGGTGCAAGAGCGGTGCAATCAGGAGCCGGAGATGAAAGGTCCGACCCCGGAGCACGGAGTTGAACAACCTGTTACAAGAGATACGACTAGTCAAGATACGCGTGATCACCCTGTCTCAGCCTATCCTAGCGAAGTTGGTGTAATCCCTATCGATGATCAAGCTTGTTATCATGGTGGAGATTTTTATGTGGAAGAACTAGAGAAGCAGCTTGTTACGTTGCCCGAAGTATCTGCAAGCACCGAAGAGGTGACTAAAGAAGATTTGCTAGTCGGAGACCCCTTGGTCAACACGGCAGAAGAAATTGATCAGCTTCGCGATATAATTTGGGCGAAGAAACATCTGTTGATCGGAAAGGGGAACGCACTACCTCCTGCACGTGGAGTTGTTTGCGATATCGATATAGGTAATGCTCGCCCGATTGCCCAAAAGTGTCGTAAGGTGTCTCCACAATTTCGCGAGAAGTTATTGGCTTTGATCAAGGGGCTATTGGCTACTAAGATCATTCAGCCGTCTACGTCACCATGGGCATCACCTATAGTGATCATCGTGAAAAAGAATGGGGTTGAGATTCGCTTATGTATCGGTTATCGCGCGGTGAATCAACTTACACGTTTGATGGTATACCCAATGCCCCTGATCTCTGATCTGCTCGAATATTTGGATAAAGCGTTGTGGTTTTGCTCTTTGGATATGGCGAGTGGTTTTTGGGTCGTGTCTATGACGGATAGAGCGCGTCAGATTTCGGCGTTTGTCGCTCCGTTTGGACTGTTCGAATGGAATAGGATGCCCTTTGGCCTAAAGAATGCTCCGCAAATCTACCACGGTTGATTGATAATGCATTATATGGGTATCTCAAGGTTAAGGACGGTGCTGACGAATCGGCGGATGTATTTACTGTGGAAAAGCCCGACCAAACACCGGGCCCGTCTGTGCTGCAGCGGCGGTCATATATCGATGATATTTTGATCCATGCACCTACCTGGACTACCCTGTGTTACAAGGTGCAGCGTTTATTGGGAAAGTGTGATAAATGGAACTTGTCTATCAGTGTGGCTAAATCGTACTGAGGGCGAAGTGAAGTTCCCTATTTAGGGCATCATATCTCTAGCCGAGGGTTGGAAACCAATCCAAAACATTTGGATGATCTGATCTATTTGCCTTTCCCTGGCACCTTACGGGCCATGCAATCGTTTTTGGGGAGCTTGAACTACTACCGTCGATTTATTGAAGACTTCGCAATCTATGACGCTGTGCTCTACGAATTAAGGGAGATATATTATCAAGAGTTAAAGAGCCGATCGTTGAGCAAGGAGAATGTGGATCATGAAGGCGATCAATTAATCAGGGCAAAAGTAGCATTCAGCATGCTGAAAGCGAAGATTGCGTCAGCCCCAGCCCTGCGCCACTTTGATCAGAACAAAACGCCGGTGATTGTGGTTTACGCCAGAGAATGGGCGGTATCCGACGCGCTGGTACAAGAACATGATCAAGTGTATTGTACCGTCGCATTCGCCAGCCGAACATTGAAGAACGGTGAGCTGAATTACAGCCCCGTCGAAAAGGAAGTATGGAGCTTCTACGGGTTGTGGATGTTTACTTTACGATGCTGGTCGGAAAGACGATTACCGTCTTGTCGCGTTTATCTACGCTGAGATGGTCACTAACATCCAACGGGCTGGACGGACGATTGGGCAGATGGGCTGTGATCTTATCACAATGGAACCTCGAGATCAAGAAATGTGTACAGGGAGAAGAGGAGGTAATAGGGGCGTTAGCTGCACGTATCACCCCTCGCACAGAAATCGATGAAGCACTGATTGCGATCGCACCAAAAAAGCAACCGCGGAATATGATTGAAGTACCACCTCCTACGGTTGAGAAAAGGAGAAGAACTCCACGTGATTAGTTTCGATGGATCTGCAACTGTCAAGCGATGTGTAGGTGCGTTCGGCGCTATCGTTTGGAAATTACCGGAGTGGAAGATTATGACCGCGGTAGCCGACCATGCACCTGATATCACGGTGAACGAAGCGGAATACCATGGATTGCTTTTAAGTTTGGACTTACTGTCGCGATATCCCAAAGGAAGGATGATCGTGTGGGGATTCGAATCTGGTAATCCGGCAAATGCGTGGTGAGATAGAGTGTAAAGATCCGCGATTGCAAGTGTTGCAACAGCGTGCGTTTAACCTCCTTCGGGAATGGACTGATCACGATCTGGTGTATGTTAAAAGAGAGTGGAAAAGAGTGCAGATCACATCACCACTATGACCATACAGGGTGGAACAAGATTTGTAATTGATGACGAGAAACAGCTGGAGGAATTGACCGACCTCAACAGGTTGTCGGAAGTAATCACGTGGAATGAAGATCCCACTGCCCCGCAAGTACTAGTGATGAAACGATCACGTAACCTCCGTCATCCGCGACAGTCAACATGACCCAATATATCTATAGCCGGGATAAGGGCGGAACGGGTGAAAAAGGCGCAGGACGAAGAGAAATGGATTCATGATTTGCGAAGTTATCTGTATGGTGACGTCTCACAATTGAGCGCAGACGAGGTAAAGGATTGCGCGAAAATTGCCGACAACTACATGTCGACGAACAAGGATTGCTGATTACTGTGGAAACATGGCTAAAAGAAAAGCCAACGATGACAAAGATTATCAAGACGATCGGCACCTTTCGATTAAGCTGGTCTTACCCGAGACCCTACTTTCAGATGTCCCCCATCATTATCATGTGAGCTTGGAAGGAGGACACCAAGGCATAGGGCGTAAATATCAGAGGATCAGACGATACTTCCATTGGCGTGGTCTATTCCGAAGCGTACAAAGGTTTGTCGGGCAATGCGTAGATTGCGAGACGGGGAAGGGCCAGCCAGCGATCAAGGGCATGTCTCCGGGGAATATCGAGGCTACGTACCCATTCCAAGTGATAGCCATGGATCATATCCCGTCACTGCCCCGATCGACTGATGGACATACGGAACTGCTGATTTGGACGGATCTGCTCACGTGTATGGTGATAGCGAAAGCTGGATCGTCCCGCACAGCGCAGAAAGTCGCCGAAAATTATGAAGAATGTGTATTTCGAAGATTTGGGGCTAGTAAGGTGATCCGGCATGATCGGGAACCGGGTTTTATGTCAAAATTATTTCGTGCGTTCAACAAAATCGTGGGACAACGTCCGAGTGCCACTATGGCATACCGTCCACAGGCGAACGGCAAGGCGGAAAGGACGGTGCAAACGATTACACGGGCAATCAAGATGTATCTATCAAATTTCCGCAAGAAAGATTGGAGCTTGTATGCAAATCGTCTGGTATTCGCGCTGAACTCGACCCCTGACCACATTCGCGGAGAGACACCATTTTATTTGGCGTATGGGTGGGATCCGCGATCGTCGTTGGAATCGACATTACAACTGGGTGGAATTCGGCGTAAAGACCGAGATGCTCGTAGGTGGAGATATAAGTTGCAGAAAGACTACCGATACGCCCGCGACCAAGTGAGCATTTGATTGCATCAAGCGATGGCCGATAGAGCTGAAAAACACAACGATCGAGTGACACCACACAAGATCGAAGCTGGATCAAGGGTCTGGTTATATATAGATCAGGTGAAAGAAGGGTTCGCGAAGAAACTGGCGCATATGTGGCATGGACCCTTCAGAGTCGATGAGGTAATCGGTAATCATGCGGCGAGATTGGTTACAGCTGGCACCGACTATCGTATGTTCCCAGTAGTGCACCTGTCCAAGTTGAAATTGGTCAAGGAATTTCCAGATCTCCCTACTACTGCGCCAACAGTTGGGATAGAGGATCGTTTTTACTTCGATGAAGCTTTGTTACCCGAAGACAGCTGGGAAAGGACGCCAGATCCAGATGAATTTGGAGTTGATCGTATCACCGATGTCCGATCTGGTCGAAAGACTAGGTATGGAAGAACATTACGCGAATATCAAGTATACTGGAAAGGTTATGCCGAGCCGTCGTGGGTAGACGAGGCAGATCTGAACTGTGATGCTCTGATTACTTCGAAAGGAAGATGATCAACAGACATCGGTTCGACGTAATCCAAGTGGACGAAGAGTCCAACTAATGCGTGATCGGCGGACTGATCATGGAATTACGATCGAAGAACCTCCGATTGAAGAAAAATGATTGATGAAACTCACAATTGATGAAGGAATGATGAATGACTTGAAGTGGTGTGTTTGTGATGGATATTGCGAGATATGGTGATGGAACAACAACAGATGAGACGACGGAATACCGATTTACATTATGCATTGAAAAGTAATGAAGCAACAGTGAAAATTTCATGATCAAGAGTGTTTATTGATTAAAGAAGAAATGATAAACCGACTAATCAGACCCATAGAACTTGCGACGAATACGAGGAATTTTTCGGCCAGGGTGGCTTTCGGGGGAAAGACGATATTGAACCCGCCAAAGTTCAAAGTCATCAACCTCCCTCAACGCGTCCAATAGGGTCCGAGGTGGCGGGTCCTATAGGAACCCGGGGTACCACGCCCCATCTTCAGCCGGGGCATACTTCAAAGGACGATTTCGAGCACAATGGGTGATCGACGGGTCCAGGAAAATGTCGAGATCACACCTCCCGTCGATCATTCCCCGCAGGAAAAAGTCCACAACCCTCTTCCATGTCGCCCCAGCACGACTTCTGCGTTGGCGTCGAGCGTTGTAATAGTCCCGGAAGAAGTCATCAGTCTCGCGAAGGCCTTTCGCGATGGGGAGGTAATGCGTCGACTCCCAGATCGCCAGCGCGTGATGGTCGAGAAACGACCGATACATCGTTTCAAAGTCGGCTAACCTGCCGACTGAGCGGAAAGCAAAGGGCGGCATCATAGTCGTGAAAACGCCCCAAGGGCACTGGGAATATAAAAGCTCCACTTTCGGCTGGGTAATCAAATGGCAAAACCACGAATCAGCCGGAAGGGCATGCGTGGCGGTCGGGAACAACCATCCTGCGGGGCGGGTCAAGTAGTCAAAGACCACTTGAGCCGTGACGCTACGCATATCAAACCCACCGAGTTGATCTGGAGTCCACGGCAGGATGTCAGCGTCACTGGCATCAGCAGGCACCGCGATCAACGTCTTGAAATCACCCGTACGAGGAAAAAGAGACCCGGCAGAGCCTTGATCAGGCAAATCCTCACTCCCGAACTCGCTAATTGTTGGGTAGAGGGAATGGAAGCGATTGGGTCAGGAAATCCACCTTCATCGTCCTGATCAGGACTTGGAGGATCATCGTCTTCCGTCTTCGCCTCCGAAATTGAGGAAAGTAGGCGTGGACGCTTTGACCGAGAGGAAGATCGTGAACGATGTATGTGGCTTTTAGACGAAGGAGAATCTCTGCTGATGGAGCCGTCTGGAGAAGTAGTGGGATGGCCAGCCGGCGATGTGTCCTGATCAGAACCTGCCGGAGGGGTACGGGAAGCCGGTGTGATCTGCATCCGCAACGACATACCATCCAACTGGGACTGAAGGTCCGAGTGAAACGAGCGAAATTGCATGACTTCGTCTTGAGCCTGTTGCAATTGATTGCGTAGCTTTTGTAAGCTTACAGCTTACAAGAGGCCCTTCCACACGCGCGATGAACAGATCACTATGTTATCCGACTCGCTCGCGATGAGCGAAGACACTATCGCGATGCTTCGACAGCAGCTCGCTCGTACCAAACGTGCCGTGGTGGAACGAGATGCCGAGATCAAGTGGGCCGCCTTTAAACAGCTTAAGCCATTGCGTGACTTCGTTGACACTGCAGTCAACAATCTCCAGACTACGTTGAAGACCGTCAAAAGTGCTGTGGCCGATCAAGAAAAAACCATGGTCGATCAACGCGCCCGGATCCTGGATCTGGAGAGCCGTCGTGACCGTGATCGCTATCTGCGATCGGTGCATGAGGATACTATCGCTGATCGAGCGCAAGAGCTGGATCAGCTTCGGCAGCGCATGGACAAGTTACAAGAGGAATACGATCAGACTGGTTCTAGGAATCAGCGCTTGGTCGAACAGGCGTTCAAGCTCACCGCCGAGATTGATAGGCGCAAACACCAATACAATCGCCTTCGGAAGAAGAATAAGTCCAATCGCATGCAGATGGATGAATATACCGCCATCATGGCCCAGACGCAGGAAACATATGAGCGGGTCGAGGGAGTGTCTGACCTCCAAACTTAGCTGGGTGATCTACACGCCGCATATTCTCAGCTAGAGAAAGAGCTTTCCACCGTGCAATGCCGCTTCGATCAAGTTTCCGCAAAACGCGACACGCCCGATTGATGGCGGCGATCGCCTGATCAGCTGCGTCGACCCAGGGCAGGAGCGTTAGCGGTGTTTGCCGGGGTGCCGTCCGTTATCGCTTGCATGATGGAAATGCAGAAACGACTGATCGAGATAGCTTGATCGTGGATGCCACGGTTGGTGGAGGATGAACGTTGGATCGCGAGGGGCATACCACTAACGGTAACGGCCTGACAGATTGGGACCTGATCGGCGGGAGAAAGGGCAGATTGATGGGTGATTATCACCTGGCCGATGATGGCGTGATTGATGGGTGTGGACAACTCGACCAACGGTAGCATGATCTACGATATCCAACAGCATGATCAACCCTCGCCCCAACCGCTGCACGGCTGGGACGAAGGTCAGGGGCGGCTGTGGTAAAGCGTGCTATAATTAGGCCTAATTAAGAGCCTAATTAGGGGTCTGATTGCGGGCACTAATTGGGTAGGTAATTGTATACGATTGTGTGTGCCACGGTGTATACAGTTGCGTGTACAACCGTGGTGCACATAGACATGACATAGAAGGGGCATGGGAAGATGGGACGGTTGCGTACAGGTACTCAACGAACCGACGAACACCGACGAACGACGGAGGAATCAGGCCGACTGGTGGACGGAGGACGCTGGAATGAATGGTTCTGATTGGCTGAAATTAGGGAAATGGTAGATCTAAGGCTTTAAGCAATAATAAAGTTCTCCTTTTGCGTACGATCGAGCAGATCGTTTCAGGGACGGCACCTTTGCGCCTTCCTAACTAATAAATAGCTCTACGTCCCGGGCGGGAGCACTTTGTGCGTTTTTGGCCCACCGGTAGGCGTATAGTGTTGAGAACTCGCCGCAACTCCGCCCGCTGTGTCAGCGGTTCTTCTTTTTAAAGGTTTTTGGTCTAGGGAGCGTGATTGAGCAGTGATCTCACCTCCCCACGTTTGGTTCACGTTTGGCCCCTAGAGCTCGGCTGCTGTAAGCGCCCCACGGGAACTCTAGGTGGATTTAGTGAAATTCCCCCCCCC
>CM047587.1:23529310-23549633 GCA_026184515.1 Peronosclerospora sorghi | reverse complement strand
CGTACAACAATCTGAATGAAGCTACTGTACCCTTGCAAAATCCAATTCCTCGGAATGATGTCCTCCAGAACAATATGGCAGGCTGTACTGGCTGTACTGTGTACAGTGCCTTAGATCTGGTGGACGGGTACTATCAGGTGCTCATACGAGCGTCCGATATTCCGCTGACAGCGGTTAGCACGCCTAGTGGCATGCTGTGGGAGTGGCTTGTTATGCCAAAGGGCTTTCAAATGCACCAGCGACTTTCAATCGCTTGGTGACTCAACTCTTCCACCCTCATAGGAAGTACGCTCAGACGTACTTCGACGATATATTTGTCCATAGTCGTGCGGAAGGCGACTCTTCTGATGTTCAGACGCATCTGATACACCTTCTATCAGTGCTCGAATGTATGCGAGAGCATAAGTTATATGCGAACGCATCCAAATGTATATTTGGTGCTGAGGAAATTCCTTTCCTCGGATGCTTCATCGGTAAGGATGGAGTGCGCGCGGATCCCGCGAAGGTGAAAGTCATTGTGGAGTGGCCTTCGCCTGTAAATCTTAGAGATTTACGGAAGTGGCTTGGGTTAGCCAACTATCTCCACAAGTACAGCGAGAACTACGCTGAAATGACGAAGCCATTGACCGACCTTCTTAGGAAGGATGTTGATTGGTGTTGGGAAACTGAACACCAAAACGCTTTTGAAGCGGTTAAGGGGAGCTTGTTAAAATCTCCCGTTATTGAACTCCCAAATTCTGGGAAACGATTTAGTGTCTTCTGCGACGCCTCCTATTTCGCAATCGGATTTGCTTTGTTACAAGCAGATGATGCAGGAAGGGAACGCGTGATCGCGTTTGAGTCGAGGCATCTTAAAGCTGAAGAACGGAATTATACCGTTCATGACAAGGAGCTACTTGCGATGAAGTATGCTCTTGTCAAATTTAGGGTTCACCTACCCGGCTCAAAGCCGTTCGTGGTTTATACTAACCACGCGTCCTTACGGACAGCGACAAAGTCGCCTCATCTATCGCAACGGATGGCCTGTTGGATCTCCATCTGTGCGTAGTACAACGTTGAGGTAAAGTACAAACCTGATAAACAGAATGTACTTGGAGACGCGTTGTCGCGTCGTCCCGATTACGAGCTCGCTCACGCGACATTCATCACCTCGTCTGTGGTGGATCTCGTACGCCAGGTGTATGGGAAAGACCCACAATGTACGGCGCTTATCAGAGCATTGGGTGACAAGAGACTTGGCGCGTCTGAGCCTACCCTGTCGTGTCGAGCTAGAGCTCGGTTACACCGTTACAGTTATTGTGACGGTTTGCTATATTATAGCACGAGCGCGGAGGACACTCCACGGGTGGTTGTTCCTCATGATGAGGAACTGAAGTAAAAAAAGGAGTCCTCTTTGAGGCACATGACGCCCCTACCGGGGGTCATTTAGGTCGGGATAAGACCTACAGCGCTTTAAGCGCTTTGTATTGGTGGTCCAAGACGTATAAGAGGGTCGGTGCGTATATACGAGCCTGTGAGACGTGTCAGAGGGTTAACCCCTCTGCAAGTTCAGCTGCGCCTTTGGAGAGCTTATCGGTTCCGACGGAGTGTTGGAAATCCATTAGTATGGATTTTATCTTCGGTTTTCCGAAGGATAAGGCCGTTAACACCGGCATATTGGTCTTTGTAGACCGTTTGAACAAGATGAATCACCTGGAGGCGGTGCCAGAGTCCATTGATGGACAAGTAACAGCACAGATGCTCGATCATCACCGAATTTCTGGCGGAATCGGCTGGTGCCTACCGCCGCCGCTGGCTGACACAACTTATTGCGTGCATAAGCCCGCAGCGTCTCTTCCAAATCCGTGGCGTTATCCAACCGCAAAAGTGCCAGTTGATCAGCGAGTTCGAGATTGGCCAATGTGTCTAGAAAATGTTGCACATGCTCGCGTAAGATGGTAGACGATCCGTCCCTGATCGGCAACTTGGCTCGCAGTCCCGCCACATTCAACCGGTGCAGATACTCAATAGGAGTTTCATCTGATCGCTGCTTCGTGTAATAATACTGGCGGGGTGCCGACTGACCACTTCCACAGTATTGAGTTTCAAACTCATCCACAAGACTTTTCCAACTTGAGCGAGTAGATCTACTCAGCTGGCGATACCAATTGCGCGCTGGCTCTTTTAGCAGATCGCCCATGATCAAACACTTTTCAAAGCTTGATCACGCATAAATGCTGACTTGAGGCTACTGATCCAATTCCGCGCTTGATCTTTGTCTCCTTCCTTTCCTGAAAATTCTTTCAGATCACTGATCGCAGACATCCGGATTCTGGGAATCGGCTGCTGATCAGGCATTTCAGTATAGGCGGACGCAACTATGGCACGTCGAGGCAGTGTGATCGGCTCATCTGGATCGATGTAATCACGCTGAGATCGTTTATCATAGAGCGAATACACGGATTACATGTCGACATCCTTAACCGTCGTCGATCTTCCTGGATTTGACTGACGATCATGAAGCGAATGCACTGACTCCATATCGACATCTTTGATCGACGCAGCTCTTTCTGGCCTCGGCTGGTGACTCTTCACGTGAACCGCTCCAGGTGTCGAATTTCATCTTTCCTCAGCCATAAACCGCTCCATAGCCTTATCAAAAAATGTCTGGAGCTGTGGGCCTTGCAATGCTTGATCATATTCCACCTTGATCGATCGAGGTTCCTTCTTGATAATCGAGAACTTGGATTCATCTTTCTGGCAAACTGTCATCCTGGTGATCTTGGGCTATATACTTCCGGCACTGCTCGACTCCACTTTAGAATCGACTCCTTTGGAAGGAGCAGATTCATAACAGGATGGTACTGTGTGATCTGCTACGTTGATCGACGGGCCCGCTTCAATCTCCAACGGAGAGTGCGAGGGTTCCACCTTAGCAGTTTGGCCCACGATAGGTACCAACAGATAAAACAACTGCTGGGTAGCTTCTGCCAGATCTTCTGGGTCCTGATCAAACACCTCTTCAGCATCGTAGGAGCCTGTCGTCAGACCAGCCTGCTTGATCAGACGTGTTAGCCCTAGCACGATCGTGAGCTTGTCCCTACCGTCCGTAACTGGTTGATCGACCGGTCCGTTCAGCTTCCCGCTGATCATGACCCCAAGCAGGCTCATGATCGAGTTCGTCAATAAGAAAGCTTCCTGTTTTCCTTTGTAAACCTTTCGGTAAAACGTCTTCACCAGATCGGCTTCCGTTGGCGGCGTACTTGATCGAATTTCGTCGCTCTCCGATCCAGGCGCCTTCATCAACACCTTCGGCTGGTCGGTCTTGTAATACTTCACCACCGGATCCCAATCCGGATCATTATACACACATATATTTGGCGGATCATAACTTGCGTTATGATCCGCATGGGCTCCCGAAGGAGCCTCGGGAGGTGGTTGAGGCTTTTCTTCCTTTATCTCATCAAGATTCCTCCACAGGTCCTGATCATGAGCATTTCCTTTCTTCTTTAGACATGACGACGGCGAAGTGCCTTCCATCGTCACAACCACCCCCTCCTTTTCCCCTTTGATCTTCAATTCTGCTTCTGCTTCCGTTTTAACTTCCGCATCAGCGCCATCTTGCGTATAATCGCGGTGATATCCCGCGTCGCCCAAAGATCCGGGAACGCGCACCATTGTGGTGGAGCGGCTGATCAAAGTTTTTGACGCTTGATCAGGCGTTACCACGGCGCCCGGACTGCCGAATAACGAAGGGGTCCTCCGTTTGTCCTTTGACTGCTTGTGTTCCTGCTCACCTTGGGTACCCGACGGCTTGGACGTGGGTCGCTCTCCAGGTGGCGGGGATGACACGTTGCAATTCCTTGCTGCAAGATTGAGATGACTTGTGATGAAGCGACTGTAGTCGATGAGGCTTAATCAGGCGCAAATAGTCGGTGGTCAGGGATGATCAGGGCCAACAGACGAAAATTACAGATTGTGATCAACCTCATCGGTCTGATCGGTATGATCGATTTAGTCGATCAAGCACTAGTTGGCGCGAGTTGCGAACAAATGAACGCAGGTCGCAGGTTGTAAAATGTTGATCGGTGAAGGGTGTATTTGATCAGGCAGCGGAAGTCTTCACTGCCCGATCACGGAGCCTCTGAATCCTAACCAGCTAACAGAATACCCAATATAAATGTATTCTTAGCCTAGACCTACGAGGGAGGGAAAATTTCACTAAATCCACCTAGAGTTCCCGTGTAATGGGGTGCCATTACATAATTGATATTCAAGTTATAATATCAAAGTTTAATTTCAGACGCGTTGTCTGAAATTTAAATAAGAAATTATAAGTTATTATAATCTACGAAGGAAAAGTCGATTCGATATAAATACCTAATCTTGCAGGTTAACTAATAGTACAGTTAGTTGAATACTTGATATTTTTATATTAATTAGGTAGTTACTATACTATTAGCCTCTAAACCACCCATTAAATAAACACTCTTAATTTTTGCGTTCTAACCCATAAGTAAATATTTATATATTTACTTTTAGTATTGGATTAGTTGTTATCAACTAATCCTGCCCTATTGTATTGCGCGCTTCCTCGCAATTACAGCGTAAGCATGTAACAGGATCAGTCCTGTTACACCTGGTAGCACTTTGTGGTCCGTCTTAACGACCACAGTTCCGTTCCGCTAGTCAACTAGCGGAGCGAAGATTAAGAGCCGCTCGGCATCATGTAGCGAGACATGACGCCTGCCGAGCGAGAGAGAACGCTGGAAGTGGTGAATAAACATTTCCCTCACTTCTCGTCGCGTAGTAAAGATGCGACGGTAGAAATGGTTCGGTCTATGGGTACCGGCATCATTACCTTCCTCCTGGGTAAGTCCCCGGAGGAAGTGGTAGAGGTGGTGAATCACTTTAAGCGAAACCACCTAGAAAAGCCAGTACGGCCCGCGCCAGAGGAAGCGCGGACCGCAACTGCACCTGCAACGCATAGCGTTGAAGTGGTAAAGGCGCGAGTACCGCCCCTTATCGGCGAAGGGTGCCAGCCCCTTCGTAGATGGTTCGCAGAGGTGGAAGATGCCATCTCTGCGCAAAATATTGTTGACAAACGTCAACAGGCGTACTTCGCCACAACATGTCTGGGAGGCATAGCCAAGGCATGGGCGGTGAGTCGCAGAGCCACTGATGACTCTGTGTTCCTGACTTATCAGGAATGAAAAGATGAGCTAAAGCTCAACTTTGAAGCTCCGGAAATGGAGCTAAGTAGTCGGCAGGAGCTCATGGAGCTCCGGCAAGGTAAGCTTGACCTTCAAGCTTACGCTCAGAAGACACAATATTTGCTGTCAAATATTGTGTATGAGCCGGTGCCCCCTGCTATTCAGGTCACTGGATCCATGAAGGGACTCAATGATGGTCCCGTCAAACAGAGTCTCTACCGGCACCCGCCAGAGACTCTAAGGGATGCCATTGATATGAGCATCCGAGAGGATTTCAGCATGCTATCAGCATCATAGCATGCTGGGTACAGCCGAAGGGCTCAACAGCCCTTCGCTTTTGGCATGCCGCAACAGCATGTCAACAAGCAGCAGTCGGTCAGACGAAGTTCACACTTCGTCTCAAGAAACAGCCACCCGCGCCAGAGCATGGGCGGTGGAGGTCCAGAGCCGATGGACCTATCGGTTGCGGTTGCTTCGATCTCGAAGCAACCGAAATTTAAGAAGAATATTCGCTGCAATAGATGCGCGAAAATGGGGCATTTTGCCCATGAGTGTATGGCACCGCGCCCGGTGCCACGCAGTCAGCGGACGGAACCGTCCGCTGCACGGCGACACAGGGACATCACCCTGTTGGTGCAAAAAACGAGAATCACCAGTAAGGGCGGGGTGCCCTACTGGGAATGTTATCCCACATGCCTACATAGGGCATGTGAGGGTAATAGCCCCATACGGGACTATGTCCTGTCAAAAGGTTCAGGGTGATGGTAAGCCTATTATCACCTTGGAGGTTAAGCCGCACGGGAGCGATGTCCCCATTCGAGCTTTGTTTGACACAGGAGCGTCAAACAATTTCGTTAGAACTCAGAGTCTAACGCTGTTGAGATTCGTGGAGGTAGAAACCCCACGAAGTATGTTGTCAGTCCGGTCAGCAACAGGTGCAACCGTGACTATTCCAAAGCGTGTGATTAAAACACGCTTCGAGTTGAATGAACTGTCATTCGAGGATGAATTAATCGTCCTCGGTTTAGATGACAAGTTCTATGTGATACTTGTAATCCCATGGATGTCCAAGTTTAAACCCGATCGACTGGGTTAACCTATCGATCGACTGCGGCGGACCCACAGGATCAGATCACCCTGTGTGTAATCCGGCTGTATCAGAAGATACAACCGCAGCATCGGACAGTCTGGTGGATAGAGATGGCACCACCAGGTCTGTTCCGACACGATCAGCGGAAGGTACCTCCGCTGGTGAGAGTCCAGAGGGACTACCACACGCAACGGAAGAGTCGTCGCGTGTTGGAGAGATATCCACGGGTGATAAAGACCACCGTGAGAATGAAGTGATATCCACGGTGGGAAACACCCACCGTGAGAATGAAATAGTATCCACAGTGGGAAACACCCACTGTGCGACAGAGGGTTTCCAACACGATGAAAGAATTCCGTGTTGATGAGAGTGAACTCACGATCGAGTGCAATCGTGAGCACAACTCCGTGGTGGCCAGTTCCCACCACGTTGCTTTAGCCATGCACACGGGTGATAAAGACCACCGTGTCGCAGAACAGGCGGCCGATCAGACGAGCACATCTGATCGCCAAAACTCCATGGTAGGCAGTGGCCACCATGAGGATGAGTATTTTCACTCGGTGAATCGTAATAACCGTGTAGCAGTCAATCAGACGAGTGCGTCTGATTGCATGGACAGTTCCGTCGAGACGATCAACGTCTTGACGCAAACGGAGAACGGATCATCTACCCAGTCTCTGTTGATGGAACACCCTTCAAAAGAAGGTTCGGAGGTGATGGCTCTTCCAGCGCTAAGATGGAAGAAGTTTATGAGAAACTTGCACGATGATCAGATCGAACAGATCTGTATTATCGTAGCAACAGATGATGCAGTGGATATTCGTAAACGAATATCCACATTACAAGTGGAAAACATTGGGAAAGAGGTTCCCAATGATCAAACCAAAGTTCAGCGCTTTGAAGCGCAGAGCTGGGAGTCGCTTAAAGAGAACTCCCCATTTTATGAGGTACTTCGGGAATACGCTGACGCATTCCCAGAAGAAGTACCTAGCGAGCTCCCTAAGAATAAGGGAACTCGTCATGAGATTGACCTCGTGCCAGGCACGAAGTATTGTGTTACGCGGCAATGGCCGTTGCCGCGTGATCAAGTAAAAGCGATCGACGAGTTTTTCGAAGCTCTTCGTAAAGCAGGCCAAGTGCGGGAGTCTATCTCACCGCACTCTACCCCCACCTTTTGTGTGAAAAAGTCCACAGGTGGGTTGAGAATCGTTCACGCTTACAACAAGCTGAGCGCAGCGATGGTACCGGCGCAGACGCCGATACCGCGAAAAGATGTCATCATTGATGGCATGTGCGGGAGAACCATCTTTAGTGCTATCGATCTAAGAGATGGATTTATCAAATCCTAATGCGTGAGAAGGACATCCCTCTCACGGCGGTAAGCACCCCAAGCGGCATTCTTTGGGAGTGGCTTGTTATGCCGCAGGGGCTTCGAAATGCCCCTGCTACGTTTAACAGATGCGTAACGCATCTATTACGCCCGGTGCGAGAATTCGCACCGAGTTATTTCGATGACGTGTTCATCCATAGTAAGGGTGAACACGATAAAAGCGATGTAGATGTCCATAGGGAATATCTACGTCGAGTGTTAGAGCTTATGCGTAAGCATAAGCTCTATGCAAATCTAAAGAAGTGCACCTTTGGTGCACCTGAGATACCCGCTCTTGGATGCTTTGTGGGCAAGAACGGGGTGCGTCCTGATCCAGAAAAGATCAGGGTGATCGTTGAATGGCCTACGCCAAACAACGTTAAGGAACTTCGAAAGTTCCTTGGGTTGGCAACATATTCGCACAATTATTCGTGCAACTATGCTGGGTTAATACGACCTCTTTCTCAATTACTTAAGAAATATGTCGAATGGCATTGGGATCCCAATGCCAAGATTCTTTTGATGCAGTCAAGCAAAGCTTGACTGAAGCGCCTGCCTTGGCTATAGCCGATAACGAGCGTCCGTTCCACGTCGTTTGCGACGCAAGCAATTTCGCTATCGGCTGTGCTTTGATGCAGCGTGATCACGATGATCGTGATCGCGTAATCTGCTATCAATCGCGTCAGTTGCGCCCAGCAGATCGCAACTATCCAGTGCATGACAAGGAACTCCTTGCCATGATGTACGCACTGGCCAAGTTTCGGATCTATCTATTGGGAGGTAGACCGTTTGTGGTTTACACGGACCATGCGTCGCTACGCACGGCCGTGAAATCACCACACATTTCTCAAAGAATGGCTCGATGGCTGTCATTCTTTGCTGAATACAACTTTACGGTTGAATACAAACCCGGAAAGTTGAACGTGATAGCGGATGCGCTATCACGAAGGCCCGATTACGAGACTAAACCGTCCGTAACCCAAGATGCCAGTGCAAACGCCATCCGTTGCACTGCTTTGTCGTCGTCAATTATACGACAATTACGCGAGGCGTACAAAACAGACGAGGAGACACGTCTGTTGATTGATTACTTAAGTAATCAATCAAGTGAGAAGCGCGACGAACTCCCAGAGTTCCTCCGCGCTTGCGTGCATCGATATCGACTGCACAATGGTCTGCTGCTTTACAGCACATACCAAAAAGATGAAAGTCGCATCGTCGTTCCAAACGACGATGATCTCAAACATCAAATTATGTTTGAGTATCATGATGCACCGATTTCGGGGCATCAAGGTCGAGAGAATACATACGCTTCTCTCGCGCGTGACTTTTACTGGCGAAACTGTGGTGAAGTGTACCACAAATTTGGTCACTTTTGGTCAAGGCAGTTGGTCGAATTTCGGATTGGTCTAAACAAAGGGGGCTTTTTAGCCTATCAAATTCAAGGAGTATCAAGAACGCTGTTCTTGGGTGAGTCACCTGACTTTGGGTATTTAACATAATTTGTGTGGGTACATTAGGGACGATAGGGAGGTAGTATTATTGGTTAGTTGTGGATTTGCCTAAAAAAGTAGAAGTCTTTTGGTTGCAGGATTTTTCTAAGTAGAAGTCCTTTGGTCTTGGCCTATACCACAGCAAGGGGTCGCCGTTTTTCTTTGCACGTACACTAGTCGCCTCCGCCCGCCGCGGAGTGTTTGGGGGCAGAGGGTTGAATTATCCCCTCTCGCCTATTATACCCGGTCCGGACGCGCCGCACGCGCACTTTGGCCACCGGAAGTCCCTCGACGGGAGTAAGATTTGGCGATCTCGACACTTTAACTCAAGTACGTTTGGAACGTGCTATTCACTGGATTGGTCTTTACGTGGAGATATCGTTTGTGGAGTTCACGGGCATATTGGGACTTCACGTGGACATATTGGCTCATTTTAACATTGGTTGGAGTTTAGACCGGTTTTGGTCTTCTCTCATATTGGTCAGGAGCTAGACCGGTTGATTGGTATACCCTCTATTATTTCGTATTGGTCAGGTCTAGATCGTTTGGACGATCGACCTATTGGAATTTATCTTTTGGAAGTTTTTCTGGTCTGTACGTACCTGGGGTGAAGCGTTCCACCCTAGGTACACTTAGCCAGCACGGTCTCCGATATTCAAGACAGAAATAAATCGATCTGCGATCCCGATCCACCGAGTGTGTAACTAGCCCACTCCAATGGGTACACAAGATGAGATGGTCTTAAGTGAATCGGACCAAGTGTCTCTGGATGATGACCGGTCGTCTGCCAGCAGCGGACGATCGGACCAGATTTCGAATGGAGGTCCACGGGGTACCCCCCCCCGTAAGTTGGAAGGCTGGGCACGATGGTGGTGGTCAGGTTGTCGATACAAATGTATTCGATTTCGAACTTGACTACACCACAATGGTGCGCGTGCCCGGATCACTTGGTGGTCGTGGATATCACCGCGAGGTGTCATCAAAGACTGAATTTGAAGATTTGAATTTGGAATCGTTCTGGAGAGGGCGTAAGGAAAAGCTATCACCTTACGTCTTCGTTCTCGATAAAGATGGAGATGTCCGGTCTGGCCTGGTGGAGGACCAGATCGCGATTAATATTTTTTTCTTTCCCAAAAGGCTCCCACCGGAGCCGATCGGGACTTTAGCAAGTCCTGCTATAGTCCAGGAAAGGATCAGGACCTTGGTCCTGATCCTATGTATGTGCATAAAAAAGTTGATGGAAAATCAAAAGACGAAAAATACTTGGAAGCTGATCAGAACGATCAGACCAACCTCCCCAAGGTCCCCAAGCTACCCAAGATTCCCAAGGGAGGGTTGGGAATTCCGGACGACGAAGACTACCTCGAAGAAAAGTCGCAGGTCGGAGATGGAGGCATCCCTGAAGAAGACCTAAACATGATGTACTACATTTTTGAGCTGAAACGATTTGTTTGTTTTGACGTGGTCATTCGGGTGTTGAACCTCCAGATCCCCTACCGTCTTCTCGGTCCCACTACCGAGCCGGTCCAGAGTGATCGCCCATTACTGTTGGTGAAAAACTTGGTGGAGATGTTGGCGGAGGTTGGCATTAAAATGCAGAACCCCGCCGATGTCCAAAAACTATTTGAATTTGAGACTTGGAGGCTGAAATCGTCGATGTCGACCTTCCACGACCATTTGGTCCCACTGGTGGGGGCGGTTCGCCGCCCAACTCCCACCACAGCAGTGAAGATCGCTGAAGCCTCCACAGCGCTTGTCGACATTGGTTCTGATGAAGAATCGGTTATCAGTCTCCACCGGCCTCTAACAGCTCATCAGAGTTGGAGACCGGTGTCGAGCGGATGAACGTGGGGGTGGACCATGCCCAGCCTGAACAAAAAAGGGACATGCGGCAGCAAAGGGCTGCTTGCCAGCCGGGGCTCCTGCAGCCCCCACAGGTCTCATTCCCGCAAAAGGAGGGTATCAACACGTTCCCATGACTCCAGCTAACGTCCAAACCATGTTTGAGACGATGATGGAGCGTTTCATGGAAGACCGGGTTAGACCACCTCTGCGGCCACATGCCCAAGACCGGTCTACCCAGCAAAGTGCCAATGTTTGCCGAGATGTGGATATGTAATCAGTAACATCTGTGGAAAAGCCCACTCGAAGTGGTAAGCAAGTCGGCAAAGGGAAGCGCAAGCCGCAACCGCCCAGACCGCGTAGACCAAGTAAGACAAGTGACTGTGACATGGAGTCGGTCGGCGGTCTTGACGACCACTGTGGGTCAGACGGTACGGGAGCTGGCAAGCCACGCAAGGCTAACCTAGCCTCCACTATTGCTTACGACTTTGTATCTGCTGCGATTCCGCGCATCCGTATGGCCGCGACGACCGACCTCAAGGACTTCACTGGCAAGGATACTGATGAATACCAGGACCGGTCTTGGTTCGGTCGGGTCAAGTCTGCGTTCCTGCGAGACCAGACCCCGAAAAGTGAAAGGTGTCTGATTCTCCGGGATTTGTTGAAAGGGCCGGCTGCCAACTGGATCCAACAGTTAGTTCGGGATGTCCGGTCTGACTGGGACCAGCTATGTGCAGAGTTTGAAGGGCAATATTGTATCTCCGGATTTTTGAGTGCCCGCAAGTATCACCATATGCAGAAGCGAGCGACGAGACACCGATAGAGTATTTGCATCGGTTGAACGTGGCTGCACTTCGTGCCGGCATAACAATTAAAGAGAATAACCCGCCGAACGGTGCTGCTCTGGAACATGTGGGTCACTACATTAGTACCCTGGGCGATCAAGAACTGGTGGACCAGCTTACTCTGCTGCGTCTTAGGGACTCGGGTGAAGTTGAACAGACTCTACGGACGCTACAGCAGTCGCGTAGCATGAGGGTGAAGAGTGCTGGTGGATCAGGTCGCTACCGATTCAAGAACCAGACCCAGACCGATCCGGTCAAGAGGCCCTGGACCAGACCGACCCGAGCGATCAAGGCGATCGTAGCCGAAGACAGCACGGGATCGGAAGGGGAAAGTGGAAGTCAATCCATCCAGGAGTCATCGGATGAAGACCAGTATCGTTACGTCTATGTTGCGGGACCTGCCCCGAAGACCAAGTCGAAGTCCGACCAGGTGGACCGGAAGGGAAGGAACGGAAGCAAGTCCGATCCAGACCGACCTCGTCAGAAGTGCTCCCACTGTGGGTCGAGCAAACATGATGGTCCAAAATGCTGGAAGAAGATGGTGTGCAAGAAGTGCGAGAGACGCGGCCACCCGACTGACCATTGCCTATTCGTATGCAAGTCATGATGAGAGATCCACGAGGCCGGCCACTGCAAGATTGAAGAATTTTTTAACATGATACGCAAGTGGTACGTGCCGGACAAGCACGCGGGGATGCTGCCGCCGGACGCAGAAAAGATGTTAAACTAGAACGTTCGCCAGGTTGGAAGCTGGATCGAGCCGAGCGTTCTACGGTTCACATATATGCATATGTCAGCAAGGAGGATAAGACCGACAATACACGTTCTATTCCAAATTGCGTCGACCGAGACCATCCGGTCTACAGTCTGAAGACCGATGAGTACTCCCGGACCAAGGTAGTTATGCAGTTGGACTTGCTGCCTGGAGAATCCCGCGGATACTGGAAGCATCACGCGCCTGATAAATGGTTCAAGCAGGCGAAAGCCTGTGGCAAGATTAATAACCAGAAAGCGACGATGTTGTTCGACTCTGGAGCTGAAGTATCGATAATCGACTCCGCCTTTGATCGTAAGGTCGGATGTCGTATAGACGATACCCAGAGACAAGAATGCGTCGGGATCGGTGAAAAAAATCTTATATGACCGAAGGAAGAACGCGTGTGAAAATTACTTTATCGGGATCTCTGGTCTACTTTTTCAGCGCTTGGGTTGGCAAGTTGGCTGGACAAGACGATTTACTAGGCATGGATTTCATGGTCCCAGTTGTTTTCGCCTAGACCTGTCACATGGAGTGCTTACACTCCCGGATGAGGTCCAGGTCCAGTTGGCTGGTCGAAGATCTCTGTATGGTTCGTATACCGATCTGGTCCGGTGGGAACAAGACCTCACTATCCCAGTAGGTCGGTCTGCCGATACCCCGGTCGAGAAAGGTTTCCGTTCGAGGAAGTTATGGTTGACCAGGGGCGATCGGTGGGTCTCGACCTTCGTAAAGAGTGCTGGTCGACATGATTTTGTCCGTGTTACCAATATCGGTGACAAGCCGCTGACACTGGACAATAACACTATTATTGGTATGTGGTTAGCAGAAGGGAAGGTACCAAGGAAGATGGGGTTCGTCTCGATTGGGTCGAGGCGGTATGTCGAGTGGCAAAACCTGGCGTACCAATCGACCACCGATCTTATCATCGATGATGGATCGGTGGAAGAGGATACCTCACCTTTAGTGGAAAGACCAAGTTATGTCACCCCAAAAAATATGTTGGTCCGAAGAAAGGCGCCGCAGTCACTAGGAACGGTGGACCATCAAGTAGACGAGCCAAGGTTAGTCAACGTGGTGTCAGCACAAGACCAGGCGACAGCGGAGCAAGAAACGGAAGAAGGGGAACATGAAATTGCTAGGTCGGACCATGACGGTATTCCTAATCAGACCGATATCAGTGAAGGACAGCCCGTCGATCAAGACCAGGGGCGTTCAGCCGGTCCAGATGGTCTAGGTGATATCGCCCCAGAAGATGAACAAGTCTGTATACATGAAGGCGGGGAACAGTACATTCAGGAGCTGGAAAGACAAATGGCAGTCCTCCCTGAAGTGTCTGCCGACTCGCCCGAAGTTACAATGGATGATTTACAAGTGGGTGATCAAGACCTTAACAGTCCAGACCAGATCGAGCAGTTGAAGAATATCATATGGAAGAAAAGACATCTGCTGATCGGAAAGGGCAACGCCTTACCACCTGCAGCCCGTGGTGCGATTTGTGATATTGATGTTGGAGATGCCAAGCTGATTGCCCAGCGATGTCGACGCGTGGCGCCACAGTACCGTGAAAAGCTTTCTGATCTCATTAAAGGACTGTTGGTCACCAAGATTATTAGACCGTCGACCTCGCCATGGGCCTCGCCGATCGTAATTGTTATCAAGAAGAACGGCGTTGACATTAGACTGTGCATCGACTATCGGCTGGTAAATCGGTTGACTAAACTCATGGTTTACCTGATGCCGCTGATTAATGATCTTTTGGAAGACCTCGACAAGACCTTGTGGTATTGTTCGCTAGATATGGCAAGTAGATTTTGGGTGGTCTCGATGACTGATCGAGCCCGTGAGATTTCCGCATTTGTGATACCGTTTGGTCTTTTCGAGTGGAATCGTATGCCGTTCGGTCTGAAGAACGCGCCCCAAATCTATCAAAGGCTGATAGATAACGCACTGTACGGACACTTCAAGATCAAGACCGATCGGGACCCTGCCGAAAGTTATGATGTGTTTACAGAGGGTGAATCCGATCGGGAAAGAAGACCGTCCGTTCTAGGGAGGCTGTCGTACATCGACGACATTCTGATACCCGCCTCGTCATGGAACGATCTGTGCGAGAAAGTTGAACGATTGATAGAGACATGCGAACGCTGGAACCTGTCTATCAGTGCCGTGAAAAGTTTTTGGGGTATGTCCAAGGTCGCCTATTTAGGCCATATGGTCTCGAACAATGGTCTAGAGGCTAATCCTAAGGACCTGGATTCGTTAAGCAACCTCCCGTTTCCCAAGTCTCTGAAGGCAATGCAGTCCTTCCTAGGAAGTTTAAACTACTACAGCCGCTTCATCGAAGATTTTGCTATCTACGCGGCTGTGCTGTACGAGCTCCGGGAAGTTGACTATCATATGTTGCGCGAAGGAGATCGGTCAACTTTACAGGAGGGCGCCGACTCTGGTCTTGCTGCAGTTTGTCCGCAAGTGGAGGCCGAAGATCATATGAAGCGTGAACAGTTTGCCTTTGGTATGTTGAAGGTTAAGATGGCGACGGCACCGGTTCTCAAGCATTTTTCTCCCGAAAAAGTGCCGACCATTATTGTATATGCTAGTAAGTGGGCTATCTCGGCCACTTTAGTGCAAGATCACGATGGTGTGTATCATCCAGTCACGTTTACGAGACGGACGCTAAAACCAAATGAAGTGAACTATGGAATTGTCGAGAAAGAAGTTCTGGCGTTGCTACTAATTCTGGATGTGTGTTACAACCTGCTGGTCGGCCGACCTATAAAGGTCCTGTCAAGACGGTCTACTTTGGCCTGGCTACTATCCGCCAATGGGATGGACGGACGTCTAGGCAGATGGTCGGCGGTCTTGTCGCAGTGTACCCACGAGGTCGTTAAGTGCACCGGGGTCGAGGAAGAGATATTGGGCACATTAGCTGCCAGTATCACCCCTCGGTCTGAAGTGGACGAGCCATTGATAGCGATTGCCCCGAGTAAGCAACCTCGGCAGTCAGTTTCGAGACCGCCACCGACCGTCGACCATGACGAAGAGCTCTTGGTCTTAAGTTTTGACGGATCGGCAAGCGTGAAGAAGAAGGTCGGTGCCTATAGTGCCATATTGTGGAAGTTGCCACAATGGTCTATAGTTGCAGCCGCTGCCGATTTCACGCCGGATATTACTGTTAACGAGGCGAAGTACTGAGGTCTACGTCTATGTCTGGACCTGCTGTCGTCGCAAGAGAAGGTTCGAGTCATCATATGTGGTGACTCCAACCTAGTGATCAGGCAGATCACCGGAGAGATCGACTGCAAGGCTCCACGACTACGGACACTAAATGATCGAGTAATGAAGGCATTGAAGGACCACCCCAACCACGAGCTATCGCACGTGAAACGTGACTGGAACAGAAGCGCCGACTACCTCGCGCCCAAGGCCATGCAAGACCAGACCGGGGCTACGATCACCGAGAAGGCCGTTCTGGATGAATTGATGAATATAAACAGGCTCCCAGAAGTGATCGGACCCAAGAACGCCCCAGTCCAGGTGCATGTGATGGTAGCGACTAGATCGAAAGCTCAGAAGTCTCTCCGACTGTTCCCGAAGGAAAGTTTGAACGAATATGAAGTGCAACAGTTAAGGATGGAACGGATCCTCAAGGAGCAGGACGAAGAAGAATGGATTATGAATTTGAAGACCTACCTGCGCGGTGAATTGTCTAAGTTGACGAATGGTCAAGCGAGAGAATGTGCCAAGATCGCAGACAGTTACGAAGTGGATGAGGATGGATTACCATATTACTGCCGCGATGCCGACCAAGACAGTGCAGACCGGGACCGACTGGCGAAATTAGTGATCCCCGAGTTGCTGCAGCCGGATGTCCTTCATCACTATCACGTGAGTCTAGAAGGGGGACATCAGGGCATAGGAAGGACCTATCACAAGATCAGGTCCCACTTCCACTGGAGAGGTCTTTTCCGCAGTGTGCAGAAATATGTGGGCTGTTGCACGGATTGCGAGACCGGAAAAGGTAGACCGGTAATCAAGGGGCAATCGCCCGGAAATATCGAAGATACCTACCCTTTCCAGGTCATAGCGATGGACCACATACCGTCACTGTCTAGATCGACGTGCGGCAACACTGAGCTGCTGATCTGGGTAGACCTGTTCACCGGTCTAGCTATTGCGAAGGCAAGTGCATCTCGGTCTGCGGAGCAGATCGCCCAGAGCTACGAAGAATGTGTGTTCCGAAGATTCGACGCCAGCGAGGTCATCAGGCACGATCGGGAACCCAGTTTTATGGCCGAGGTGTTCCGGTCGTTCAATAACATGCTGGGCCAGAAACAGAGTGCGACGATGGCATATCGTCCTCATGCAAATGGATCGGCGGAACGCATGGTGCAGACCATAACGAGGGCGATCCAGATGTATGTTGCTGATCCAGACCAGCGAGATTGGGACGAGTATGCAGAAAGGCTGGTGTTTTCACTCAACTCGTCGACCGATCGGGTCCGAGGAGAAACGCCTTTTTATCGGACATATGGATGGGACCCTCGGTCGACACTGGAAGCTGCGATACCTATCGGTTGCACCCGGACCCGCGATCGCGATGCTCGACGCTGGCGCATGCAGGTCCATAAGCACTACCAGCATGCAAAAGAAGTCGTCAACAAAAAGCTGCGTCAGGCCACACAAGACCGGGCAGACCGGACCAATGACCAGGTCCGACCCCACGGTATAGAACCAGGGGAGAGGGTATGGCTATACCTAGACCGAGTGAAAAGGGCTATGCGAAGAAGCTGGCTCCACATGTGGCACGGACCTTTCCGTGTTGCCGAGATGATTGGTGAGCACTCTGCCCGTCTAGTAACAACTGGTACAGATTACAAGGTCTTCCCGATTGTGCATGTGTCCAAGTTGAAGATGGTCCGAGAATTTCCTGATCGACCCAAAACTCCCTGTATGGTAGACGAATAAAAAATATTTTATTTCGATGAAGCGTTACTGCCGGAGGACAGTTGGGAACGACCATTAGAGGTAGACGACTTTGAAGTGGAGAAGGGCTTGGATTTTCGGTCACCAAGAAGACCAGGTTCGGTCGGACTCACCGAGAGTACCTGGTCCGATGGAAGGACCATGATGAATCAACTTGGGTCGACGAGCTCGACTTGAATTGTGGGGCTCTTCTACGAGAGTTCGAACGAGAACGAGTCAGTCGTAATCGCTTCGCAGTGATGCAGACCCATGAAGACCAAGACCAAGACACGCAGTAGCATCGGTCGGTCTAGACCGGTGTGAAGATGTGGAAGGTCCGGAGTTGATGTGAAATTGTGATGAACTGTGACGGATTGGAATAGCGGAATGATGAATGTGATGACTATTTTTCGTGATGTGAGTGGAACTGTTTACGATAACGTGTTCGGTGCAACTGTGGAGAGAGTGGTAAAATTAGTTCAAGTGATTTGACGATCGGACATATGAAAAGAAATGATGACATGTATTACGAGTTATCTGGTCGACTACCTGCGACTTCACTTGCTATCGCCCCACAGACGGCCGATGACCATTGAAGGATGGTGTTCCACTTGATCCTGAAACTGTTTACGCCAGGGGTCCTTCCGGTCAAGCTGGACCAAAGCATCCTTGAGGTCCGCGACCGGCTCAGCGCAATCAAGACCGGGGTACCATGTGCCGTCGTCGGCCAGCAGTCTGGTCTTCTCAACGCGACGCCTTGGCATGTGGAGGAACACCGGGTACAAGAACACGTCGACGTCACACTCGCGAGCTCGCATCCCGTCCAAAATGTACTGGCACAGGGATTGCCAAGCCTCGCCCGCTTGAATTCGACGTCGCTTGCGCTTGCTCTGGAACGTCTCCAGGCCCGGATCTTGTCGCACCCGGTAGGGAGGAAGCACCAAGTAGTGGGACGCTTCCCAAATTGCTTGACAGTGGATCCTGTTGAAATTCTTCACCCGGCCTAGCAAAGTGCCGATCCATGGAGTCAAGTGGAACACAAGTCCTATCTTGGAGTGTTCGAAGATTTTCCATGGTTCATCGCCGTAGAGGCGGGAGATCTGCGCCGACGTAATCAGGTCCGCCCTCCATGCAGACGCGGCAGGGGTTTTCTTGGCCGGTGGAAAAATCCAGGAGTCCGGACGAGAGAAAGACCGGGCCAGAAGCTGCTTGGTCAGGGTAGACCGGCGTAAACAGCCGATTTGCCCCGACGACCACGGCCAAGTGACTTCAAACGTCCGCGGCGGAATGGAGCTGGTATCAACCGCCATGTTCTTCAATAAGGCGTACTTGTGAAGCCCGGATGTCCCGGGGAGAACCGAAGGCGCCGGCGTCGCGGATGTCGATACTGGTGCAGCGTCACTTGGCAGACCGGTCTTCTTCTCTGACCCCACTGTCGACGCCGCTTGGACGAAACTGTCACGCAAATTCGTTCGTGACTTGGACTGGATGGGGATCATGAACTCGGAATCGCCGGACCCTTCGCTGGAGTCCTCCTCAGACGAGACCCCTGTGTGCTGGATGCGACTTGCAGTACGGCGCGAGGGCGCTCGACTTTCCGAGGGGCTGTAGATGTCGTCCATCTCCGAGTCCGAGTCCATGAGAAGCGCCTGTGTCTTGGCTCGCTAATGGGACACTGCACGCTTCCCCCGATTCCGGATCCGCGCGCAGTGCCCGCGCCCTCGAGCTACTCGGCGCGTCCGCGCGCTTCTTTGGCTTTGGTGTAATTTCAGGCTGCTGAATATCAGCCAATGAACGAAGCCGGTCTTGGTCCTGCTTCAAGCGGTCTTGGTCTTTCCCCGAGGCGACTAAGGTTGCCGATGCGGACCAATCTACGCTGGAGGAAGCAGTCGAACACGGAGGTAGCAAGTTCATCAAGCGCTGGCGGCACTGGTCTAGTGCCACCTGACTACGACCCGACTCTGGCGTCCAAGCGTCGGACCTGTCTTGACAGGACCGGACCTTCCCGGTCTGGTCTTGAATCGCAATTTGCAACTCGGCAATGCGTCACGCGAGGTCGTCGCCTTGCATGCGCAGTGAAGTCGCGTCAAACTGTCCGTCCAGCTGCTGCCGACGAACAAGTGCAAGTTGATCCCGGAGATGGGACTGATGAGCCTCCAGACGGGACAGCTCATGGCGCGCGCTTATCAGCTCCTCCAAAATGTGTCGGAGCTGGTCAACATCATCTCCGGACTGCCTATCAGCATCAACCAAGGCACCTATTGCCTGGACTACGCTGGGAGGGATGAGAGCTGAAGACAAACGAGGGTCAAGAAGAGTACAAGATAGAGACCAAAAATGCGCACCTCGTGTTGCCTGGTGGGCCACCTGGGTCCTGAGACGCATGTTTTCTGCGAGCATATCGTACATCCGCGTGTCGGCTTCAGTCTGACACCCTTCCGATGTTTGAAGTGCATGAGAGTTACGTGGGCTGTCAGACCGAGCCGACCGGACAGGCGAAGCAAGGCGGGGGCGACTCGTCGAATAGAGTTTCTGCAAGAACGACAAGAACAAGCGTCAAAGGGAAGCATAAGAAGATCAAGTGCAGTAAAGGCAGTACCTGACGCAGGTGTCGAAGATGTTTGGTCCATGGTGAAGAAGTGTGAGTGACCAAGGTCCAGTTGGTCAAGTGATGGGTGAGTCAGACCGTTATCGTTGTGCGACACGGTCGGACTCAGGGGCGGCTGTGGTGAAGTGTACCACAAATTTGGTCACTTTTGGTCAAGGCAGT
>CM047587.1:23513860-23529210 GCA_026184515.1 Peronosclerospora sorghi | reverse complement strand
ATAATATTAGGCCCCCTATGGGCCTAATAAAATGTCCAACATTAGGCACTATTTTTGCCTAATTAAAAAGTCCGCTTTACGACATTCTCGACAATACGGTGTTCGATTTCGAACTTGACTCCACCACACCTAATTCCAACCTCCGTTCTTGGCATTTTCTTACTTCCAGTCATGTGTGTGACGTTATGCAACTTTTTAGCAATAGCTTTTGTATCCACATTTCCACTTTTCATCACTTCTATCAGTATATCATCTTCTCGTTTGGTCCATTTCTTACTCTTCACATTAGTTGCGCATTGAGTTTCCTCCTGACTCGGTGGCATCTGAGATTTGTCTTTCTTAGAACGACACAGCATCCACATTTTCTTTCGCACAGCCTCTATAGTGAGTATCCTCTAGGATTGCGGGAAAGTTATTGGATATTGCTCAATTATATCTGCAGCAGTAGCTTCTTGTTCCATCATACTTTTCAACCATCTCACTTCGTTCTTTTCCCATTCAACACCCCGTTTACGCTTAACTCCCAATCGCCCTAGCTTGGATATGACTCCTCTCTTAGTCCTTTGGGTCCATACTTTGGCGCGACATTGCTGATTATATAAATCATACATCTCGCGAGCTGAAACTGTCCCAATTTCATTTGCACATTGTATATTCAACAATTCCTCTTCTTCTTCGTGGTTCATAATGGAATAGCCATAGATTCTGGCGCTGTTGTAACTGTTGATACGCTCGGCTCGGGGCTATGTTTTCACAAGTGGAATAATCTTCCTTGTCGCTCCTCGCGTTGTTATCTTCTTGTCTTGGCGCGCGAAATCTTAGTAGGGTCTCCACCATATCCGCATTGTCCATCTTACGTTCCCGTTAAAGTCGTAATCAATCACCGATGTTGTCTTATCCCTTCAACGAATTACTTCCACGTTAATTTAACTTCGATATAATGTGTGCTTCAGGTAAATATGTCACTAACCGATTTCTTGTGTTGACTGCTTTGGTCGTAACTGCGTTGGCCGACCCTAACGTAGCGGGTTTCTCTGACAATCAATTGAAAATAGCACCCAGTAGCCTTCAATTGGTAGAAACGTCTACAAAACTTCCATAGTACACCAATCATACTCAAAACCTCCATAATCCGATCGATCGCAAGACGGCCGGCACAAACCTGTTTTTTATTGGCTGAAAATCCCCACTTAAAACTCTAATATCATATCAATCCCACTTAGACCCTCCAATATTCGATCGACTGCGAGACTGCCGGCACGAGACGGCCGGCACAAACCTGTATTTTATTGGCTGAAAATCCCCACTTAAAACTCTAATACCATATCAATCCCACTTATACCCTCCAATATTCTATCGACTGCGAGACTGCCGTCACGAGACGGCCGGCACAAGTCACTTCTGATTGTCTGAAAATCTTCATAAAACTCCAGATTCATACCAATCCCATTTCGATCATGCGCGAGACGGCAGGCACGAGACGCCGGCATAAAGCCTGTATTTGGTTGGCTGAAAATCCCCACTTAAAACTCCAATATCATACAAATCCCACTTATACCCTCAAATATTCGATCAACCGCGAGACGGCCGGCGCGAGATGGCCGTCACGTACTTGCATCAAATTGGTTGAAAATCTCCACCCCCAAAAACAACGCAATGTCACTCAAATTCTCAGCATTCCGTTCTCACTCTTTACCAGTAATGAGCGCGCGCTCTCATGGTTTGTACGTAAACTCCATCCCCAGAATAATTGCCATATATGACCCCATTCCTTAGTCATCCTTCCAGTCTCAGTAAGTCAACTTCTGTCTTTTCTTCCCTCCATATGTTGTCTTTCTAATATAACAGGTAACTCACTCACCGGTTTCTCCACACTTGTGAGCCGACGTATATTCTCCGGGTCTGCTCTTCATGTCGTACGTTCTGTGTTGCTCTCCTTGTATCAAGTCCCAACTGGTTGGCTTACATTCTGTTCTCTTCTGTATCCTTCTGACTGCCATACAGATGTTGCACCTCAAGCACCCATATTGGTACCCCTTCATAAGGTTACCATCGACACTCAGGTTTATTTCTCAATGGCTTATTTTTCTTCGTAACATCTCGTGACTTTCCGTACAGGTTTTTTGCCCTTGTTGGGCCTTTTCGGATATCTCTTCGTAAGGTCGCCCTCGATGTACATGTTTTCTTCATTTTATGTTTACAACAGACTTACAGGTTTCACACCTTTAGTACCCTGACAGGTTTCTCTTAGTACGGTTTTTGTTATTGCCGCACAGGTTTCACACCTTTAGTACCCTGACAGGTTTCTCTTCGTACGATTTCGGTTGTTGTTGTACAAATTCTTATTTTGGCCAATCATGGGTGGCACTTGTTGGTCGGAATTTCTCATTCACCAACTGATTGACCATCGACTCGATGGTCAAGGCACGCGGCGGCGCTCTAAAGAGCGCTGCTGAAAACAATGAAGGAGCTTCTTCCTCCGCCTCAGTACTAGGTGCTGAGGTGTTGAGTGACAACGGTGACGCTGGATTAGCAGCGTCAACTACGCAAAGGTCGGAAGACGTACCGTCTTCGACCACAGATGATGCTAAGGCGGAATCTGGCAAGAAACAGGAAGATGTTGCTAATGCAACATCTCGCACGATGGCAACTTCCGAATGGCGTGTTGCCAAGAGGGCCATGTTCGGGAGTTCTGACTCCGAACAAAGTGATGGGAATACAGCTGTCCCCACTAAAGGATCTAGCGAGTCGAAACTCGCTAGGTGCTCATCGCCTAACAGCGATGACGACTCTGATGTCGCTGTCTGCTATGACAGCGACAATGATCATCACAGGTGGTTGCGGGAACGCAGAGCCCCACCTGGACCAAGTACTTCTCCACGTCGGGGTGATTTAACCCCGGCGCGTGGTGTTGAAGCAGGTGGCGCTCCTCCTGCTAAAAGAGATCGAACAGAAGCGGCGCCTGCCGCTTCTAAAGCGTATCATCGTACGGAACCACATGCTCCGTACAGAGTGGGGTTTTGGACCCCTGGCTGGGCTATTGCCCCCAACAGTGGCGGTCACCGTAAACGGGACTGCCAGTATGCGTTGTTCAATATCAACGTGCTGGATGACTGCGAAGACATCCAGTCACGTCGATTTGATCGAAGTACAGACGATAGACGTCTGTACTTTATTGGTCGCTTTTTCCAGGCTCGATATTATTCGAGCCGGAAAGGGTCAAGGAAAAACAGGGACGATAAAGACGCCCTGACTCAGAGTTGGAATGCTTTTGTTGACAACTACAACAAAAGCCCTGATGACTACGTGAATTAAGTTCACGTAATGCGCGAGCGCTTTTTAAAGCACTCACGAACAGGCAAAATGGAATACATCCATTATGCTTACATCAAAGAAGGGTTAATGTGTGGTGTCCCTTCTCACCTCGTTTTCCTGTGGTGTACGCAGGGCGCTCCTAGTCTGTCAGAGGAAGAGTTGCGTGGATACGGTGGTTTTTCCGTACCCGCCGAAATTCAGGATTTAATTGATACCCTGAATGCATCAACACCTACTGTTGATGCTAATTCGCATTATGAGTTTGAGACTTCTTCTCAAACTCAGTCAAAAGGTCTGGGGCGTCGGCCCTCAGAACCTCAATCGTCTCCCAAGAGTCGAACTCTTGGGGATATCCCATCCAGCGTACCAAGTACTCGGTACGCTGCCCCTTCTTCAAAGGCACCGAGCGCTTCGAGATCAAGCGCTCGAGGATATATCGATTATTCCCCTGATTATCGATCAGAGGCGGCGGAGGTTGAGAATTCCCTCGCCGTTGTTGTTGCGGAGCATGGTTCTTTGCTCCGCAAGCTCGAGGAGGGTTATTCCTCCTTGAGCAGCGATATGTCTCACTGTGTGAAGACATATCTGTCTCTTCGCGAGGATGTCCGCGACATCCTCGGGGATCACACTGCCCTCCAGCAGAAGAATGATCGTCTGTACATTGAGCTTTCCCGCTATAAGGGAGAGCTCGATCGGCGCACGGCTGATCTTGAGCAGTCGAAGACGGAGGTAACGACTCTCCGCTCTGCTCACCAACGGCTGGAGGCCGATTACAAGTCTCTATTGGGAGACGTGGAGAAGCACGGTATCTTCCGTGGTTCTGCGTCTCTTCGTAAGACGAAGACGAGTGATACGGCTTGAGCCGCCCGAGATAGAATGGTGGGAAGCCGCATTGCTGTGGGAATGTCTAAGGTATAGGCATTCCCCCGAATCTCTTGGACCTTGAAAGGTCCAATGTACTTAGGAAGCAACTTCCGTGTAGGGAAGTTGCTTATTGCATGTGTAGGCAAATTAGTAGTACTTAATAATACTAATTCACCTTTAAGAAAGGAGTTTTTGCTCTTCCTTCCTTGTTTATCTGCATTTTGCTTCTGCTTGTCAAAAGCAGAGGCAAGTGCATCTTTTACATAGCGTATTACAGCTTGACGCTGTAATACGAATTCATCTACTGCTTTATCAGCAGTAGGTGCATTGTCCTTGTTGTCTGCAGCCATTGCTGCAGACACATATTCATCGTATGCAGCTTCAGTTTCAATTGAAGCTGCTTCCGCTTTTACTGTATTTTCAGTAGAAGGGCCATCGTTTTGTTCACAAGTTGCAGTCGCAACTTGCGCATTGACTCGCTCAAAATTTTAGCGGGTCCCTCCCCCACTTAGATTTGGCGTACCGCCAAGTAAAGCTGGGGTTCGTGTATGCCTTAAGGCATTCACGTAGAACGGTGTATGCTTAGTTGAAGCATGCACCGAATTGTTAATCACGAATTCAGTGAGTGACAGGTAGTCACTCCACTGTTCAAAGGCATGTGCGTATGATCGCAACATGTCTCTGAGAACGCGGTTAACCCGTTCCGTCTGCCCATCCGTTTTCGGATGGTCCGAAGTTGACATCTTCAACTGGGTTCCCAACAATGAGAACGTTTCTTGCCAGAAACGTCCTGTAAATCTCGGATCTCTATCCGAGACAATGTCTTCCGGCATTCCATGCAAACGGAATACCGTATCAACGAATATCCGCGCTGTTTGAGCGGCGGTTACGTTCGCTGATACTGCAGTCAGATGTACCATCTTACTGAAACGGTCTACAAAGACCACTATTCCGGTCTTCCGACTATTGTCGGGTGGAAGACCGAATACGAAGTCCATTGAAATGGACTTCCAACACTCTGTCGGAACCGGCAGAGACTTCAGCGGAGCCTGTGCAGACTGAGCAGGCTTAACGCGCTGGCAAATCTCGCAAGCGCGTACGTATTTCCGTACCCACTTGTACTGGTTTCGCCAGTAAAAGTCACGTGCGAGAGAAGCGTATGTCTTCTCTCGACCTTGATGACCCGAAATCGGTGCATCATGATACTCAAACATAATTTGATATTTGAGATCACCGTTGTCTGGAACGACGATGTGACTTTCATCTTTTTGGTCTGTGCTGTAAAGCAGCAGACCATCGTGAAGTCGATATCGATACACGCAAGCTCGGAGGAACTCTGGGAGTTCGTCGCGTTTCTCACTTGATTGATTACGTAAGTAATAAATCAACAGACGTGTCTCCTCGTCTGTTTTGTACGCCTCGCGTACTTGTCGTATAATTGACGACGACAAAGCAGTGCAACGGATCGCGTTTGCACTGGCCCCTTCGGTTACGGACGGTTTCGTCTCGTAATAGGGCCTTCGTGATAGCGCATCTGCTATCACGTTCAACTTTCCGGGTTTGTATTCAACCGTAAAGTTGTATTCAGCAAAGAATGACAGCCATCGAGCCATTCTTTGAGAAATGTGTGGTGAATTCACGGCCGTGCGTAGCGACGCATGGTCCGTGTAAACCACAAACGGTCTATCTCCCAATAGATAGATCCGAAACTTGGCCAGTGCATACTTCATGGCAAGGAGTTCCTTGTCATGAACTGGATAGTTGCGCTCGGATGGGCGCAACTGACGCGATTGATAGCAGATTACGCGATCACGATCATCGTGATCACGCTGAATCAAATCACAGCCGATAGCGAAATCGCTCGCGTCGCAAACGACGTGGAACGGACGCTCGTTATCGGCTATAGCCAAGACAGGCGCTTCAGTCAAGCTTTGCTTGACTGCATCAAAAGCATCTTGGCATTGGGTATCCCAATGCCATTCGATATCTTTCTTAAGTAATTGAGAAAGAGGTCGTATTAACCCAGCATAGTTGCACGAATACTTGTGCAAATATGTTGCCAACCCAAGGAACTTTCGAAGTTCCTTAACGTTGCTTGGCGTAGGCCATTCAACGATCACCCTGATCTTTTCTGGATCAGGACGCACCCCGTTCTTGCCCACAAAGCATCCAAGAACGGGTATCTCAGGTGCACCAAAGGTGCACTTCTTCAGATTTGCATAGAGATTATGCTTACGCATAAGCTCTAACACTCGACGTAGATGCTCCCTATGGACATCTACATCGCTTTTATCGTGTTCACCCTTACTATGGATGAACACGTCATCGAAAAAACTCGGTGCGAATTCTCGCACCGGGCGTAATAGATGCGTTACGCATCTGTTCAACGTAGCAGGGGCATTTCGAAGCCCCTGCGGCATAACAAGCCACTCCCAAAGCATGCCGCTTGGGGTGCTTACTGCCGTGAGAGGGATATTCTTCTCACGCATTAGGATTTGATAAAATCCATCTCTTAGATCGAGAGCACTAAAGATGGTGCTCCCGCACATGCCATCTATGATGACATCCTTCCGCGGTATCGGTGTCTGTGCCGGTACCGTCGCTGCGTTCAGCTTGTTGTAAGCGTGAACGATTCTCCACCCACCTGTGGACTTCTTCACACAAAAGGTGGGGGTAGAGTGCGGTGAGGTAAACTACCGCACTTGGCCTGAATTACGACGAGCTTCGAAAAACTCGTCGATCGCTTTTACCTGATCACGCGGCAACGGCCATTGCCGCGTAACACAATACTTCGTGCCTGGCACGAGGTCAATCTCATGACGCGTTCCTTATCCTTAGGGAGCTCGCTAGGTACTTCTTCTGGGAATACGTCAGCGTATTCTCGAAGTACCTCATAAAATGGGGAGTTCGCTTTAAGCGACTCCCAGCTCTGCGCTTCAAAGCGCTGAACTTTGGTTTGATCATTGGGAACCTCTTTCCCAATGTTATCCTCTTGTAATGTGGATATTCTTCACGAATATCCACTACATCATCTGTTGCAAAGATAATACAGATCTGTTCGATCTGATCATCGTGCAAGTTTCTCATAAACTTCTTCCAGCTTAGTGATGGAAGAGCCATCACCTCCGAACCTTCTTTCGGAGGGTGTTCCATTAACAGATACTGGGTAGCTAATCCGGTATCCGTTTGCGTCAAGGCGTTGATCGTCTCGACGGAACTGCCCATGCAATCAGACGCACTCGTCTGATTGACTGCTACACGGTGATTAGGATTCACCGTGTGCAAATACTCATCCTCATGGTGGCCACTGCCTACCATGGAATTTTGGCGATCAGATGTGCTCGTCTGATCGGCCACCTTTTCTGCGACACGGTTGTCTTTGTCACCCGTGTGCATGGCTAGCGCAACGTGGTGGGCACTGGCCACCACGGATTTGTGCTCACGATTGCACTTGATCTTGAGTTCACTCTCATAAACACGGAATTCTTTCATCGTGTTGGAACCTTCGGTCGCACAGTGGGTGTTTCCCACTGTGGATACTATTTCATTCTCACGATGGGTGTTTCCCACCGTGGATATCACTTCATTCTCACGGTGGGTGTTTCCCACCGTGGATATAACTTCATTCTCACGGTTGTCTTTATCACCCGTGGAATGTTTCTCTCCAACACGCAACGACTCTTCTGTTGCGTGTGGTAGTCCCTCTGGACTCTCACCAGCGGAGGTACCTTCCGCTGATCGTGTCAGAACAGACCTGGTGGAGCCATCGCTATCCACCAGTCTGTCTGACGCTGCGGTTGTATCCTCTGATACAGCCGGATTTCACACAGGGGATCAGATCCTGTGCGTCCGCCGCAGTCGATCGATAGGTTAACCCAGTCGATCGAAGGTTTAAGCTTGGACATCCATGGGATTCCAAGTATCACATCGAACTTGTCATCTAAATCGAGGACGATGAATTCATCCTCGAATGACAGTTCATTCAACTCGAAGCGTGTTTTAATCACACGCTTTGGAATAGTCACGGTTGCACCTGTTGCTAACCGGACTGACAACATACTTCGTGGGCTTTCTACCTCCTCGAAGCTCAACAGCGTTAGACTCTGAGTTCTAACGAAATTGTTTGACGCTCCTGTGTCAAACAAAGCTCGCATGGGGACATCGCTCCCGTGCGGCTTAACCTCCAGGGTGATAAGAGGCTTACCATCACCCTGCATCTTTTGACAGGACATAGTACCGTCTGGGGCTATTACCCTCACATGCCCTATGTCGGCATGTGGGATAACATTCCCAGTAGGGCGCCCCGCCCCTACTGGCGATTCTCGTTTTTTGCACCAACACGGTGATGTCCCTGTTGGTGTCGCCGTGCAGCGGACGGTTCCGTCCGCTGACTGCGTGGCACCGGACGCGGTGCCATACACTCATGGGCAAAATACCCCATTTTCGCGCATCTATTGCAGCGAATATTCTTCTTAAATTTCGGTTGCTTCGTGTTCGAAGCAACCGCAATCGATAGGTCCATAGGCTCTGGACCTCCACCGCCCATGCTCTGGCGCGGGTGGCTGTTTCTTGGGACGAAGTGTGAGCTTCGTCTGCCTGACTGCTGATTGTTGACATGCCGTTGCGGCATTTCAAAAGCGAAGGGCTGTTGAGCCCTTCGGCTGTAACCAGCATGCGATGACGCTGATCGCATGCTGAACTCCTCACGGATGCTCATATCAATGGCATCCCTCAGAGTATCTGGCGGGTGCCGATAGAGGCTCTGTTTGACGGGACCATCATTGAGTCCCTTCATGAAGCCAGTGACCTGCATAGCAGGGGGCACCGGCTCATACACAATATTGACAGCAAATATTGCGTCTTCTTAGCGTAAGCTTGAAGGTCAAGCTTACCTTGCCGGAGTTCCATGAACTCCTGCCGACTACTTAGCTCCATTTCTGGAGCTTCAAAGTTGAGCTTTAGCTCAGCTTTTAATTCCTTATAAGTAAGGAACGCAGAGTCATCAGTGGCTCTAAGACTCATCGCCCATGCCCTGGCTCTGCCGCCTAGACATGTTGTGGCGAAGTACGCCTGTAGACGTTCGTCAACAATATTTTGCGCAGAGATGGCATCTTCCACCTCTGCGAACCATCTACGAAGGGGCTCGCCCCCTTCACCGGTAAAGGGCGGTACTCGCGCCTTTACCACTTTAACGCTATGCGTTGTAGGTGCTGATGCGGTCCGCGCTGCCTCTGGAGCGGGCCGTTCTGACTTTTCTAGGTGGTTTCGCCTAAAGGGATTCACCACCTGTATCACTTCCTCCGGGGACTTACTCTGGAGGAAGGTAATGATGTCGGTCCCCATAGACCGAACCATTTCCACCGTCGCGTCTTTACTACGCGACGAGAAGTGCGGGAAGTATTTATTCACCTCTTCCAGCGTTCTCTCTCGCTCGGCAGTCGTCATGTCTCGCGACATGATGCCGAGCGGCTCTTATCTTCGCTCCGGTAGTTAACTAGCAGAACGGAACTGTGGTCGTTGAGACGGACCACAAAGTGCTACCAGGTGTAACAGGACTGATCCTGTTACTGGCTTACACTGTATTTGTGCGAGGAAGCGCGCAATACAAAAGGGGTAGGATTAGTTGATAACAACTAATCCTATAATAAAAGTAATTATATTAATATTTACTTGTTGCTTAGAACGCAAAATTAAGAGTGTTTATTTAATGGGTGGTTTAGAGGCTAATAGTATAATAATTAACTAATTAATATAATAATATCAAGTCTTTAACTAACTGTACTATAGGTTAACCTGCAAGATTCGGTATTTATACCGAATCGACTTTTCCTTCGTAGATTATAATAACTTATAATCTCTTATTTAAATTTCAGCCACACACAACGCGTCTGAAATTAAACTGTGATATTCTAACTTGAATATCAATTATGTAATGGCACCCCATTACACTCGACCCCTTGATCTTATTAAGGCGATCCATGATGGTTGTGAGCATATCCATCATGCCTGACTGTTGTTCGTTTGCACGTGCCTTGGGCTTCTCATCAAGGTCGGTTTGACCCACAGTTGGGCTCATAACCCGTTCTTCATTCCTGCCATCTGCCATTACTGCTTCAATGCGTCAGTTTCCAGTTATTCCACGTACTCCAGACGTAAGAAACAATGTAACAGCAAAAGTAGTGAGATAACAACGTAATAAATATAATAATAGCTTTATTCACTCCAATTATCCACTCCGAAAGACTCCACAAAAGTAAAACATAAGCAAAAAAGATACTTCACACTCCACGAGATAAATTGCGTTACGCCGTCAAGATAAAGTACTAGCACCAAAAGTGTACTTGTGAGTGTTGTGTTTGTAGAACAAAGTGACTATATTCTATTTAAGTTTAATACTTAACCTAATTAAATGTATATTATAAAATTGGGTATGACCCATAAAATTGGGTATTAGCCAAAATGCATTTTGCTGAAAAGTTGTATTTGACCCATTTGCGTCCAGCGTCGACTCAAGGCGGGGCGCGGGTTCTTCCAACAGAATCATCCGCTTCCTCCAACCTTTGCGCAACGTCGTAACGGTTATTGTACGCAAGGGAACTCTCAAAATCGTTTAGTTGTGAGCCGCAATTTAAGTCAGCATCATCAACCCAGGCAGGCTAACCATATCTTTCCAATGAACTTGATACCCTCGCGCTCTTCGTCCATATCGTGACTTTCGGACGTCGGTATCTCGTACACGTCGGGATTCACGGATTTCACTACTGTCCTGTAGAAGGAACGCTTCATCGTAATCCATGCGATCGACAACATCCGTGAATAGGGCTTAATTCTTTCGTTCGGTAAACTTCTTCACCAGCTTCGCTTTGACAGGTGTACCACGGTTAATATGAAATAATCTGATCCAGAAATGATCAGCTTGGCCGATCAGTTCTGCTAACAGTATTACATATGAGCAAGCTTCTTCAAGTATAAATTCTTGACTTGATCCAGATATAACAACGCTTGACCCAACCTCAATCAAATGCGGAGACAACAGATCATTATGGTCTTCTGTTCCCTGATTGGATTTTGGAGACGGTTGACCACCACTTTTCGGGCCTGATAATAATATTTCTGTACCAGCTACGAGCTTCACGACCTTGTCCTTGAGTGCAGTGGCATACTCAATTTTGATCGGGGTCCCCAACCAAATCTGAGGTAAAACGGTTTGTCTCCTCAGATGCGATCTTGTGGCGAAACTAGTGCGAACACTTGTCGCTCGCTTATTCTTCGCGCTGATCAGGGTATGCGACATACATCTTGATTGTTCGTGTGATGATCTATACCATCCGCTCGGCAGTCCCCTTTGATTGAGGGGATAAGCCAAAAGTGCGCTCTGGCGTTTACCGATCATGTGATTAAACGCGCGGAAAGAAACCATGAGCCCTGGCTCTCGATCATTCATAATCACCTCGCTAGTACCGAATCGTCGGATGACATACAGATTATAGTTCTTGGAATTGATGTTCCGTCCTGGCAGATCCAGCTTTCTCGATCACATTCCAATAAAAAGGTCGACAGAGAGTAATCATTCCGTATGTCCTTTGAACGATTCGGGATGGCGCAAGGCGAGCTTTGGAAATACGTTCGTCACTGGAATGTTTCATGGTGATTCCGGCGTGATCGGATGTCGTATTTTTTCCGTTTCGCAATCTAAACATCTTCCGAAATATTGTTGCTCACTTTGATATAGACGACGCCAGTGTCAATCCGTTACAGATTCCTCCACACTAGCGTGATTAAGATGTTGCACATCCTACTGTATAGTTTCATGAATAACCGACTTATTCGCGCGATCCTTTGCTTCCGTTTTGCGTTAGACGGATTTGATCAGCTCTTAGCATTTGTATCAATTCCACTTCCAGGGAAAGGCTTTACGTTTATGGCTTAGAGTGACTGTTGATACATGCGCCTAATCACAGGTCCTTTTTCTTGGGCCTGATCAGTTTGGAAAATCTGGGTGAGCAATATATGTTGATCAAGCTGACCAGGTGCAGTTTCTTCCGATCTTGGCTTATTTTCGTAGCGACACTTGCCAAAAAATGGGTATTTTCCAATCTGTTTTATGTGCACGAACTCATGATCAGGTTCATCAGGAAGCTTTACCATTGCTTGATGTTTCAACACTAGTAACCTGGCTGTCTTTGCACTGGATCTTTCCCCACATCTGCCTGATCACTAAACTAGAATCAAACGCAGATACTAATGCAAACTGGCTTAACCTTAATAAGAAAGTCGACACAACCCCAATACTAGGCCAACGCGCGCAGTTATACCATGTACATATTCGACGACTGCGGTTATAAGTACCCACCGCTAGATCCCCACACTCCTTCTCACACTGGACGACCTGTCTAAAGTGGCTATAGTGAGCTCCTCTCCCAACTGTATTGTGGGCGGTGCCATTGTAATCATCACCCTCGGCTGTTTCTTAGACGCGATCAGCGTCAGGGATTCATCCGCTTCCTCACGGGGTTGCATATTTGGTTACAAGTGTGCCCAGTATCTCCTCCTCGACTTGTGTACATCACATAATCTGAAGTACCAGGGTTCTTACGAGTGGTCCTGCATAGAATTCAGAGGGTTTGATTAGCCTAGCCAAGTTTGATCGTCAAGTCAGTACACGGATTAATTGACCATTAACAGGGTCTAACACACGCATCATCGACAAAACCTCCTTATCCGCATCCCCTCTTTCAGCTTCAATGTACGGCTAGTTAAGCACACAGGATAATATACACCGTCGTGTTCTTGCATCCGCGCCGCTGACAAAGCCCATTCTGTAACGTAATCGCCATTACCGGCAGCTTCGCTTGATCTAAGTGGCGTAGAAAATGGCGGATATTATTTTTCTTTTAGCAAACTGAATGCCACCTTCGCCAGTCTCAAATATCTGGTCTCCTGATCTGATTGATTTCAGGTACTACCTAATCAATGTCATAGAAATTAATGGGCTACATAGACTGCGAAGTTCTCGATAAAGCACAAAACTTTAGCCTCCCCAAGAATGAATGCATCGCGTCGGGAATAATAGGTTACAGAGCATCTCCAAATCGTATCGAGATTGTGTTTGAGACTTGATGTCGTAGATAAGCTTCTTTTTTAACCCTTAAACCTCTTGGAGATGCCGATCGACAGGTTCCAACGTTTGCAAGCTTTCAATAGTTTCTCATCCTTTATACCGAGATCGTACCATCGTACCATGTCGGTGCTGTAATCAAAATCTCTACGATAAGAGAACTTCTTCCCAGGGCTCTGATCCTGATCAGGTTCTCCTTCTTGAAAAACGTCATGTAAATCGATCGGGTTGGATACGGAAATAACCGTACAGTGCTTTATTGATTAATTCGTGGCAGGCGTCTTATTAGACAAAATGGCGTTACAATTGCTGACACCTTCCCCACCCTTTCTGCCATCAAACGAGCAATACCTCCAAATCGTCCAACAAAATTTTGCTGTCGGATGAAACTTTATCGATTAACTGTTCGATAATCAATACACAACCGGATATCAACCCTATTTTTCCTTACATTGATAACGTGAAGCCCAGGGGATGTACGATCTTCCCATTTTCCTTCACCGCAATAACGCTAGGTGAAGCCCAGCAGGATTTCGACGTCTGTACAATCTTTGTCGCTCGTCCGTTGATCAGAGTAAATTTTATGATATTTTTTTTTATTTTTTTTAGTTATTGTAACACTTGCTGTACAATGTTACCTTTTCATGTTTAGCTACCAGAATTCCCCCCTGATACAGCAGCAACGCTAGCAATTGGTTTGGCGTCTCCAACGTCTATGCTGCAAATTGCCCCAAACGTGCAGGCGGCAAATCATTTTCTTTTCTGATCAGCGAATGACAACGCGCCCAGATGATTTAAAAAAACTTTTTAATTTACTGTACTCTATTAACATCGCGACCTCCAACTCTTAGACCACGCAAATGTGTGGTGGAGTCAAGTTCAAAATCGAACACCGTAGTGTCGAAAACCTGACCTCCATCGTGCCCGGCCGTCCAACTTACGGGGGGGGGGTACCCCGTGAACCTTCGCCCACGTTCCGATCCGATCGTCCGCTGCTGGCAGACGACCGGTAATCAAAACAGGACGCCTGGTCCGATTTGTTCTTCATATCACCTTGTGTATCCGATGGAATGGGCTTGTAACACACTCGGTGGATCGGTGCTGGTAATTGACTTGTGGTCTAAATGTGGGGGACCGTGCTGGGTGGTGTACCCTGGGCGGAACTCTTCACCCTGGGTACGGGCAGACCAGTTATACTTGGAATGAGTATACTCCAAAGGGCAGATCGCTCAACCGATCGTAGAGCCCAACCAATATGAGAAATAAACTCCAGTAATCCAATAGGGAGATCCAAATGAGAACGTGACAAACTCCACGAACGATATCTCCACGTAAAAAACCAAAAAACTTAATAACACGTTCCAAACGTGCGTAACTTGAACTTGTGAAGCCGACCAAAATGTACTCCCGTCGAGGGACATCCGGTGGTCCAAGTGCGTCTGTAACGCGTCCTGGCCGGGTATAATGAGCTGGAGGGTATTACTCGACCCTCTGCTCCCAAACACTCTGCGGCGTGCAAAGGCGACTGATGTACAGGGCGAAACGACCTCCGGTTGAGTTAAGGCCCAACAATTAAGACGTAAGACCAAAAACGCTCTTAGCAGGCGAAACCAAAACAAACACCCAAGGCCAAAATCAACACCAGGACCTAAAATCAACACTAAACTCCCTACCCCCTATGGTCCCCAATGTACAAACATGAAAATATGTAGGTACACGCAATCTCATGTGACTTACCAAAATCCGTGTTCTTGACACCTCTTGCACATGAAAGGCTGAAAAGCCTCCTGGATTTCCACCAATCCGATCGCCGATGAGCCAATCGGTGTGCTGCTGACCGTAAACGACCAAAATTCTTGGGTCCACTTCGCCACAGCCGCGCCTGAGTCGTGTCGCAGCCGCGCACTGTGGAGAAGCGTGCCCAAAATTTGGCACACTTCTGGTCAAGTTTCGTCAAGGCATTTGGTCTAATTTCGGATTGGCTTAAGCAAGGGGGGGGGTTTCAGCCTATCAGACTCAAGAAGTGTCAAGAACGCAAGTTTTGGTGAGTCAC
>CM047587.1:23499657-23510629 GCA_026184515.1 Peronosclerospora sorghi | reverse complement strand
GGTGGCCCAACATGTATAAGTGGGTCGGTGCGTATATGCGCACCTTTGAGGCGTGTCAGAGGTTTAAACCCTCTGCAAGTTCAGCTGCTCCCTTGGTGAGCTTATCGGTTCCAACGGAGTGTTGGAAATCCATTAGCATGGATTTTATGTTCGGTTTTCCGAAGGATAAGGCCGGGAACACCGGTATATTGGTCTTTGTAAACCGATTGAGCAAGATGGCTCACCTGGCGGCGGTGCCAGAGTCCATAGATGGACAAGGAACAGATAAAGTGTTCCTAGAAAGTGTCTTTCGACAGCATGGTCTACCCGACTCCGTTGTGTCGGATCGGGATCCCCGTTTTACGGGACAATTCTGGGGAGCGTTGTTTAAGGTGCTAGGCACCAAGCTCCTCATGTCCACTGCGGATCACCCGCAGACGGACGGTCAGACGGAACGCGTTAATCGCGTTGTGGAGGATATTCTCCGGAGTTTATGTCCGGATTCTCCAAAGAGTTGGAGTGAGGTGCTTCCAATGGTCGAATTTGCTATCAACAATTCGATACATGCATCTACGGGGCTTACCCCGTTTTACGTGAACGGATTGGTGAATCCGAGGGTTCCGTTGACGTACGTGTGTGTAGCCCAGGGCTTGAGGGGGGAGGATTCCCCGATGTCAGCCCTGTATCTGTGCGAAAGCACATCGATAAGTTTTTATCGACGCGCCTTAGTGTCTTATGACACGTCTGCGATGCCATGGCGGAAAGCCAAGACAAGCAGAAGGAGAAAGCTGACCGCAAGGGGCGGCGTAACGAAAATGTATACAAAGTAAGAGAAAGTGTTTTATTAAACGCTAAAAATCTTCCTACACATGCAGTTTCAAATGTGTTGCGCAATAAACTGCGCCCCAGGTTTGTGGGGCCCTTTAAGGTATTAGCCCGAAAGGGCTTGTCGTACACCTTAGACATCCCGAAGGCGATGCGTACGCATCCAACCTTCTATGTGGGTATGCTTAATCCATACCAGAACCCGGAGGCGGGTCCCCTCTCGGAGGAGAATGGGAAGTCGGATAGCCGAAAGGTAAGACAGATCGGAACATCTCCGACAGGGTTGAAATACGACCCTGAAGCTCCGCAACGAGAGACTCGAGAGAGGCAAGCCGCTCCTCGATGTGTTCATTCGCACTCCCGTCGTTGCGGAGTCCCTTCTGAGCATCTTGGATGCGACGGCTGTGCCGATCACAGCGCTCGTGGAAGTCACGCCGCAATAGCGCGACCCCCTCCTCCAGTGCTCGATACGGAGGGTACTCCACATTATCATGTGAAACGCCTGATGGCACGACGCCATCACCGGGGTGAGACCCAGTACCTGGTGAAGTGGAAAGGGTATCCACATTCCCAGAACACGTTGGAGTACGAGACTCCCCTGCGGCAGGATTGACGTGACGTCGTTGAAGCTTTCGAGCGGGATAATACCACTGAGAGTCAACGACCAAAGGGGCTGAAGAAGCCCCTTCACTCCCAGTAGCTGGGAGTTCGCCGGAGGCAGATACTGTGCTTGCATTGCTCTACGGCACCACATCGAGAGCAGAGCGCGTGTAATAAGAGGCAGGTAATTGCCCTTGCGCTTTGGCCTGGGCATAAGCCAAGCGTAGCGCTCTCTCTACCCGAACGTCGTGTTTGGAAAAGTTGTTGTACAGCGCATCGAAACTGGGGAGGCGTTTCTCCCTTTCCTCCCAGGCGCGGAACGCCTGTTCTGCGTCTTCGACGCTTTCTTCCCTCAGGAGAACAATGGGAATCTCGCGATAATATCCACGAGGACACCGCGTGCCTGCTTCCCGAGACGCGTCCGGTAGGATTTAACGGAATAATGTTTGGGCGTTAGTAGTCGGGCCCGGAGTTGGTTCCGATGCAATTTCACGCGGCAGTAGAGCCGATGTACCAGGGGTATAGGAGGCTAAACCCCTCTTGACCGCGTTCTTAGCCCTCTTATGAGGGTCGCGAGGTCCCTTCCGTGCCCGTCCGGAACGTCGGGCCTCTTGAACCAAAGACGGTTCATTGGTGGTGGTTGCCTGTGGCAACCTGGAGGTATCACACCTATCGGGTAACGGTGGCGCACGAGTTAGTGCGTTTTCCCCACGTGTGGGGAATGGGTTGGATGACTGATAGCGCCGTTCGGCGCTATCAGCATGGCCAGCCGTTGGGGAGAGCTCCCCAAGGGCGTCCACTTCCGAGTTGTCGGAATAGTTTGCGTCCATAGCACCGCTGAAGGTGTACAATGGACATCCAGAGTAACTGGAGTTGGAGTTCTCCAACAATATTTTGATTATTGCGTAAGCAATAGTCTTGATGGGGGAGGATGTAACGGGGTTACATTCGAGTTACATATAATGTTGGTGTACATGAGTATACCACTGTTGAGGTCAGTATTGACCGGTTTGAAAGGTTTTTAGCCTTTGGTTATTTTAACCAATCAGGGCAGGGGCCCTTGGTGTGGTGGTGTGTCAGCCATCCACGTGTCAGTACACAGGTGTGTACACTACATTTTAGCTAGGTACGAATTAGGAATATTCTACTTAGTATTACGTATAGTTTATATTAGTTTAAATTAATTTAGGCTAATTACATATTAAATATATTCAGTTTACATTTCACTCTAATTTGCGGACGTGCGACCTCGACCGGTCGCGCGCGCAGTGAATGTCGTAGGTAAGAGGGAGCCCTCCCTTTACTTACATCCCGTAAAGGGAATACAGCCGTTAAGGATAAGTAGTAAACCAACCCGGGAATCTTGGCCCTGAATAGGAGAACTCTCCTACTAAGCCCTTTACAAGGGCGTATCGGCTAAGTAGCGGTAGCTAACGCTTTAAGGAAGAGTCTTCCTCTGTGCGCTAGCCGCACCGTGCGTATACTCACCGGCTACAACCCACGCCCAAGACGTCGGGTACACAAGGTGAGCAGGAACACAATCAGTCACAGGACAACCGGAGGACCCCCTTCGTTAGTCGGCAGTCCGGGCGCCGTGGTAACGCCTGATCAAACTTCAAAAACTTTGATTAGCCGCTCTACCACAATCGCTTGGCATCCAGCCTTCAGATGGATTGTCAAAATCAGATTCCTGCCCTGATGGTTTCATCTCAAACTTTGTTTCTCTATACTCCAAGTCTGATCAATTCAAGAAATCCATTCTAGTTGGGCTTGATAGGGCCTTCGTCGCCAAGTTTACTGGGCGTATGAACTCGACCTACGCCAAGAATGTTGTCGATTTCTGCCAAGTAGTCAGACTGACGAGCCAGGAAGCTTATGCTGTCGTCAAGGCCAACTTGTTATCAGTAAGTCTTCGTCATCTGAAGAGAGTGGCCTCGCAGCAACAGCAACGTTCTCCTGTTGTTGATCTATCTTTCAACGGCCTGGCCCAGCGTATGTCCAACTGGTTCGCTCCCATGCTAGAAGGCGTCGAGAAAGATGGTGGAACGTACTTGATGGTATATCTAGCAATTGATGCTACCAAAGTGCCTCCGAAGTATCAGTTCAATCTACCTTATAAGGTATTTGTTGACAGAAAGTTCCCACACCACATGATCGCGTTGAGCGGGATTGAAGACACTGATGGCATTGAACAGCAAAATCCTTTTCTTCACATCGCCTCGGAGGTTAAGTGCGCTGTTATGACAGTTCAGAATGCAAGCCCCAGGAACTCTCCCATGAAGCTCTTTGCCGCCAGACCACAGTCAACCAATGAGTGCACTCCTGAGTTCAACACGCTTCTCGAGTCAGCTGTGAAATCCAACCCGAGAGTACGGCTTCTGTACATGGCATTTGATGGTGTCTCTTCGGAAGCTGACTATGTAAGAGACATCCTGGTCGACGTTTTAAACGGTCGAGGAGATACCGTCTCCGTCGTCTATCCAAACCATGTCGCCAAGGCAGTTCCAAGTCAACTGATTCTTGGATCCAACATTGTCTTAGCAGGAGACTATTTGGTAGATCAGGGGCTCTTACCTGCGGCCAATGTTAGCAAGGAGCTGTATCAAGTTACAGACTATACGTCAGATATCTTTGTCATCCGGTTGTGTTCGCCGTTAATGCTTCATCTATTCGCTGGGGTTGCGGAATGTCAGAATCAAGTTTTCATGGTTGCACCATTAGACTTGTCCTTATTATTTCTTAGGCTTTTTCTGATCGGTGTAAATTGTGATTCAGTATCCAAGTCAACCCAGATATGTTACATCTGGTGTGCGATGCTGTGGTTTACGTCACTCACTGGTATCCATTGGACGACTCGGAGAAACTTGGTGACCTCGGCAATTGGTATGGTGTGTCTGAAAATTCAGTCCGACGTTCGCAAGAACAGATTGACGACGAGTGAACCAGCAGAACACATGTTCGGCTTACTGATACAGTTTAGCCGGGAGTTTTCGGTTTCAGATCTTCTCACTCTTTCGAGAAAGCTAGATGAGATACTGCGTTGCTCCTTTGAGTCGGAAGTAGTTCGGGAGAAGGTATAAAGGGCTACCAGACATCATTTCCGGGATTTGTGGCCTCTGCGAAGGCAATGTTGCATTCCCGGGATAAGCAAAAGGATTCTGTTACAGATGGTGGCGCTTCTGTGCTAGAAGATGTCATTTCAAGTGAAGCCGATGATGGAATCAAAGTCGATCGGAGCGGGGTGGAGTCAGTGGCGGAACAGATCGGGACAGCTCTACTCCAGCTACTGAATCTGACTAGCAGACAAATGCAGAACCTTCTAAATCGAGCTGGATTCGAGGAGATGTCACGTAATTTTCCATTCATTATGAACTTTTCGACTCTGAAAGACCTTGCTAAGGAGTTCGTGAAGTACATGCCCCGTACATACAAGTATCCCAATGAAGCTGAAGACAAAGTCGCTGCACCTACTTCTGATGATGTGAATCAGGTGATGAAGATAAGTACTCCCCTAGTTCGAGGGACTCAATTCGTCAAGTGGTTGACGTAGCTCAAGGTATCCTCACTGGATTTCCTAAAGAAGATGAAGCTGTGGTGTTCCCGTCGGTGCAATCTCGTCCTACTGAAGGCGATTCGGAAGACATTGTTTCTGACATTCGCCGAGGAGCACTTGCGCGTTTTCTGGATGAGCGTTCTCAAATCAGGATCCCCTCAACTCTCTTTATTGAAGTCGCTGAAGCGCTGGGTGAACAGAAAGTGTTTACCGGAAGTTGGTTCGACTTTGGCTCTACAGAAAGCAAAGAGTTTGCAGGGTCGATGGTACGATAAGGGCAATATCATAGTTGATGGGACAACAGCAGCCGTGACACGCAGTCTTCCTCCCAGCTTAGGCGAGTAGTGGTGTTCTTATATGGATCTGACCGTTACGTCGTCTGTGCACTATTCGGCAAGAGCTACGGAAAGTGGAGGCTGGTAACTGAAGGTGAAACTGTAAAAGAGATTGTTGTGTTTGCAACTGCAGTTGAGGAAACACAATGCTTTGTAACCTCGAACTCTGGTGGTGTTACAGTCAATACAGATTTCCGCCGAAGACGTGGAGGCGCATCGACCGACCACATCAGGCTAACTGGTGATCGCATCACAGTCTTCATCGGAGAAGTATGTTATCACGGTAGTACCTGTAGTAATAACCCACTACTTTAAATATGAGAATGAACAGAGCAACATAATGATAACAATCTAGAATCTTGCGATGAATGAATGAATGAAAAGCAGAAGAAGAATTAGAGGAACACAGAAATAAACATCATCACTATTCATCACGAGGTGATGCGTCAATGCAACAAGTAATACATAATAAACAGACCATACCTTGCACATATATACAACAATATCGCATAACTATCAACGTATCACTATCCAAAGACTATAGTCATTATTGTTGTTAATGATGATCATCGGTCATCATTCAAAAGAAAAAGCGCTGCCGCGATCGATGATGACCAATAATGATGACTGATACCCCGAGAGCAACACAACACACAATGGCATAATAGACAATGGTACGTGATAATACGTGATACAGGTGATAGGTGATAGGAGCTGTTATAGGCATCACTGCATGGCATTGTCCCAGATACTCTACAATATATCGGGAATCCCCAATTGTACTGCCTGTTGCCGCCAGCTCAGCCATCACAGATGTGCACATCCACCCTGTAGTACAAATGTATGGGGAAGGGTGACTGCCCCCCGCCATTTCGGGTTGGGTGAGCAATGTGTACATCAGAGGGAGCGGCATAGGGGATGTCACTCATCCTGATATAACCCACCTCGAGAGGTGGGTTATATTATATTGCATATAATATAATAGGGCATGTCAATCTTAACATATAGCATGTTATATGGGTGAAGTTTATATCACCCATATGAAGTCCCGAATTCCCGAATATGACATGTTTATATTCAATATGATATACGCTTTATATTAAAATTCGCATATGCTAAGATTGACATGTCCTAATATAATATTCGGGAATTCGGGACTTCATATGGGTGATATAAACTTCACCCATATTGAATGACATGCCCTAATAGGGGGTGTCAATCTTAACCATATAGCATGTTATATGGGTGAAGTTTATATCACCCATATGAAGTTTATAATCATCCTACTGTATTGCTTTTTTTGAATGATCAAGGCATACAATTAGTATAATAACTCTGATAGTGTTTTGAATCAATTTATTGGTTTTTAATTATACAATAATAAAACCATGGTTTTAATAGGCGAAATTGGGCGTTTACCACCCCTGGTAAAGGAAGTAGCTTTTCGATCGCGCTCGTTTCTCGGTCAACGCCATTAACGTTGCCAACGATCGCGATCGAACAGATACTGCCTTGACCAGTATGTGTTGTGTCTTAAATTTGCAAACATGCTTTAGGCAATTGAAAGTAGGAAGCTATTAAGTGGAATGACGAGCTGAGAGCGTTCCCAGCCACACTTTTGCAGACGTCGGCGAAACTAGGTTCAGGAAGTGGCAGCGTAGCAAGAATGACACAGTGTACTTTGGTGAAGCGATCTACAAGATCTCGGAATCAGTACGTGGCAGTTGATTACTGTTGGCTACGGATGGTATTTAATCACGTATGGGACGAATTTTTGATCAGGTATTAGATCTACAGGATCGAGGTAAAGTTAGTGTAGTAAGAATATCTGAGTTGGTAGTAGTGGGTAAGAGTTGTTTAGATACTCAGCCTTATTTTTCAATTACCTCCATCAGTATTTTTTTCATTTCCCTTGATTTTAGTGGTAGAATTTACCATGTAGGATATGTGGTTCGTTAATATTATAATGTTTACACCTTTGCCTCTTTTTAGTCGAATCGTTCGATCAAAACGACCCAGATGATTGGGGGAAAAATCAACAAAGAATTACGGCCGTAGCATCGACTCGAAGCCGAACGCATCTGGTAGATCCACCAATCACTGCTCGCATTAGAGATTCTGCCGCCAGTGATTTAGAGCTCTTCGGTACGGAGACGAACGATAATCAATCGAGAAGTTGTTCGGTATATCAAAGTCGGCTTTTTTACGTGATCCAGTGTCTGATCAAGCGCGATGTTTAATACAGGGTGGCTTATTAAAAGGACCAGGTTGTAATTGGCTCCAACAGCTGGATAAAGGTGCCCATAAAAATTTAAAATCCCTCGACCAACCCTACAAATCAAATATTGTGGTCATGGAATGTCGGTAACCCGACAGTAGTTTATCATACGAGATAGAAAGCTGACGAGAAGCCCCATGGATGCCCGATTAGCGCGCTTCTTGTTCCTCGGATAGCTTGGAGATTCCTCACTTAGCTGATGAGCAAGCCAGTGTATCAATAAATATACGATGTGTACACGTCTTCTCACAGGACGATGGGGATATTCTAGAAGATTCAGGCAAAAGTAGGTGCAACTTTTTAATCCACCAACGACCTCTAAGCAGCAGCAGGCAGTCAAGATGATCAGGACAAATCATGAAAGCAGTTGTAGCCGGTGCGTATACGCACGGTGCGGCTAGCGCACAGAGGAAGACTTTCCTAAAGCGGCGATGTGCCGCTACTTAGCCGATAAGCCCTTAAAAAAGGGCTTAGTAAGAGATTACTCTCTTACTCGGGGCCATGATTTCCCTTAGTTTACTTGTTAGAATTAACTAACGCCTTGAAACAAGGCTTCCCTTAGAAGGGGAGTAGGTAAGGGACGGTGTTCCCTTTCACTACTACACTCACTGCGCGAAGGTAAAACATAAAAACTTAAACTTTGTAATTCAATAGATAAATACAACGATCGGTCGAGGTCGTTCCTCTAGCAGTCTTAGTGTTATTTGTAAACTGAATGTATATTTAATATGTAATCATTCTATTAATGACATTGTCTTGCCGCTCCCTGCTTATCCTAAATAAATTAAACTAATGTAAACTATATGTAACACTAAGTAGAACTTTCTACATTCGTACCTAGCCGAGATGTAATGTACACACCTGTGTACCAACACGTGGCAGGCTGCAACGCCTCCACCAGGGGCTCCTGCCCTGATTGTTAAAAGAACCAATAGGTCCAAACCTTTCGGACCGGTCAATACTGACCTCAACCGTAGTGTACTTATGTACACAACATACACAACATACCCAATGTAACCAAATGTAACCCTGTTACATCCTCCCCCATCAAGATTATTGCTTACGCAATAATAAATCATAGTTGGAGAACTCCAACTGCCAGAACTTCTGGCTTACCATGAGCACCTTTAGTGGCGCTGAGGATTCTCCTCGGGAAGAGGATGGAAACTATTCCGATAACTCGGAGGTGAATGCCTTTGGGGATATCTCCCCAAAGGCTGACCGCGCCGACAACGCCGAACGGCGATGTCGGCAGTCCAATCCGTTCCCCACACGTGGGGAAAATGCACTAACTCGTGCGCCACCTCTACCAACTGCGGATGATGCATCCGGGTCGCCGAAGGCGACCATCACCGATGATCCAGACACGGCTCAGGAAGCCCAACGTGCCGTACCGGCACGGAAGGGTCCTCGTGACCCTCAAAAGAAGGCTAAAAACGAGGTGAAGAGGGGTTAGCCTCCTATATCCCTGGCCCTGCGGCTGTAATGCCGCGTGAAATCGCGTCGGAGACAATTCCGGGCAAAACTTCTAGCACCGATACAGTTCACTGTCAACTCGTACCGAGCGCGCCTCGGGAAACAGGCACGGGGTATCGTCGTTGAGACCCTCCGTGAAGTTCCCTTCGTTCTCCTACGAGGCGAAGATGTCGAGAAAGCAGAGCAGACATTCCGCGCTTGGGCGGAAGGGGAGAAATGTCTCCCTAACTTTGACGAACTGTACAACAGCTATTCCGAACCTGACTTTCGGATAGAGAGGGCGTTGCGCTTGGCGTTTGCCCAAGCTAAAGCGCTGGGGCAATTACCTTCCCCTTATTGCACGGGCCCTGCTAGCGCTCCTGCCCTCGGTGTGGTGCCGGAGAACAATGCCAACTCTGCATCTTCCTCCTGCAAACTCCCAGTTACTGAGAGTGAAGGGGCTTCTTCCGCCCCTTTGGTAGTTGACTCGCAGCGGGGTTCTCCCGCTCGAAAGCGTCAACGACGTCACGGCAATCCTGACGCAAGGGATTCTCGGACTCCCAAGAACTCTGTAAATGTGGATATCCTTTCCACTTCACCAGATATTGTGTCTCAACCCGATGATGGCGTCGCGCCATCAGGCGCTTCACATGGTAATGTGGAATACCCTCCGTATCGAGAACTGGCGGAGGAGGTCGCCCAATTGCAACGTGAGTTCCACGAGCGCTATGATCGACACAGCCGTCGCATACAGGATGTCCAGGAGGGACTCCGCGACGAGGGGAGTGCGAATGAACGCATCGAGAAGCGGCTTGGCTCTCTCGAGTCCGTCGTCGCGGAGTTTCATGGTCGCATTTCGACCCTGTCAGCGCTATTCCGATCTGTTGTGCCTTTCGGCTATCCGACATCCCAACCTCCCCCAAGAGGGGACCCGCCTCCGGGTTCTGGTATGGCTTAAGCATACCCACATAGAAGTTTGGATGCGTACGCATCGCCTTCGGGAAATCCAAGGTATACGCCAAGCCCTTTTGGGCTAATACCTTAAAGGGCCCCACAAACCTGGGGCACAGTTTATTGCGCAACACATTTGAAAATGCATGTGTAGGAAGATTTTTAGCGTTTAATAAAACACTTTCTCCTACTTTGTACACCTTTTCGTTACACCTCCCCTTGCGGTCAGCTTTCTCCTTCTGCTTTTCTTGGCTTTCCGCCATGGCATCGCAGACGTGTCGTAAGACACTAAGGCGCGTCGATAAAAACTTATCGATGTGCTTTCGCACAGATACAGGGCTGACATCGGGGAATCCTCCCCCCTCAAGCCCTGGGCCACAAACACGTACGTCAACGGAACCCTAGGATTCACCAATCCGTTCACGTAAAACGGGGTAAGCCCCGTAGATGCATGTACCGAATAGTTGATAGCAAATTCAACCATCGGAAGCATCTCACTACAACTCTTTGGAGAATCCGGACATAAACTCCGGAGAATATCCTCCAAATCGCGATTAACGCGTTCCGTCTGACCGTACGTCTGCGGATGATCCGCAGTGGACATAAGGAGCTTGGTGCCTAGCACCTTCTACAGCGCGCCCCAAAACTGCCCCGTAAAACGGGGATCCCGATCCGATACAACGGAGTCGGGTAGACCATGCTGTCGAAAGACACGGTCTAGGAACACTTTATCTGTTCCTTGTCCATCAATGGACTATGGCACCGACTCCAGGTGAACCATCTTGCTCAATCGGTCTACAAAGACCAATATACCGGTGTTCCCGGCCTTATCCTTCGGAAAACCGAACATAAAATCCATGCTAATGGATTTCCAACACTCCGTTGGAACCGATAAGCTCACCAAGGGCGCAGCTGAACTTGCAGAGGGTTTAAACCTCTGACACGCCTAAAAGGTGCGCATATACGCACCGACCCACTTATACATGTTGGGCCACC
>CM047587.1:23482540-23499557 GCA_026184515.1 Peronosclerospora sorghi | reverse complement strand
GAAAGCCCTTGTGGCATAACAAGCCACTCCCAAAGCATGCCGCTAGGAATGCTGACCGCTGTAAGCGGTATATCGGACGCTCGAATGAGCACCTGATAATACCCGTCCACCAGATCTAAGGCACTGCTTACTGTGCAGCCCGCCATATTGTTCTGGAGGACATCCTTCCGAGGAATCGGAGTCTGCGTGGGTACGGTAGCTGCATTCAGCTTGTTGTACGCATGCACAATGCGCAATTTCCGTTTGGTTTACGAACACGAAAAGTGGGAGGAGAATGGGTAGACTTACTCTCCCGTACCATCCCTGCCTCTTCTTCCGCCTTGAAGAATGCGTCGATAACGTCGCATTGCTCCTTGGGGAGAGGCCACTGCCTAGTGAAGCAGTATTTGGTTCCAGGAAAAAAGTCAATTTCATGTCGGACTCCCCGATCCGGTGGTAACCCCATCGGCGGGTTGTCACTAATGACATCTCCGATTCCTTCAATAAGGAATGATAAGTGTCCTCAGGATCCGCAATGATCTTGAGACCCCTTCGGGCATTCAATTCCTGTTTGTTTTGCACCAGAACTGACTCGTCCATCGTGGACGAGGAGTTCATCTCCTCTTCTGGACGCAACACGACAATCTCGTCTAGTTCACCTGCTTTCAAAGCAGACTCAAACTCGTTGAAGGACATCTCCAACGACAACAATTCGCCTACCCCAGGCAACCGTTCTAGACTTAAGCCTTCCGTGACAACACCTGTCACACTATTCAGCATCCGATAGGACTTCTGACTACTGGTCTCGGGACTCTTCCCGTGACCCAGATGGGGGGAGTCAATTGCCCCATCTATTGGAAGAGCATCGCGCCTATCCACAGAGGTCTTTACCTCTACCACCGGTGACTCGCCGGTATAACCTAATAAGGCGTGGTCGGAATCAATTCCGACGTGCGAAAGAGACGAACTATGGGTCTCTTCGCTTGTAAGCGCCTCGCGCTTAACCACAGGGGCTCTACTCCTATCACGTGAGTCGCAACTTTTTCGCCGAATACGGCGTGGTCGGGAGCCCCGACCTGCAGAAGAGACAAACCTCGTGTCTCTTCTCTAGGAAGCGCCTCGCACTTATCCTCAAAGGAATCCACCTCTACCACTGGCGACTCACCAGTCTCGCCTATAACGGCGTGGGGATTAACCGCCGAATCTCCCTCGTCAAGGAAGACTTCCTTGACCTCATTGGGACTGATCATTTCAGACATACCAATCTCTGGCATCTACGCCAGTATTGCTTTTGCGATCGAGCAAAGGTGGGTTCATGATTCGCCAATGCTTCACCCGATCGCGGGTGCGTTGAGCCAATGGACTCATACTTCCAGTCTATCCATGGCTCGTGGCGTTCATGCCACTTTATGCCCAGAATGAGGTCATACCTCGAATCCAAATCCAGGACTAGGCAACGTTCTAAGCTGTCAAAGTCTGCAAACTTCAGCTTAAGGTCAATCAAGACCTTTGATACAGAAACCTGTACGCCTGTCGCTAGACGGACCGTGACATGTCACGAGAACGTGCCTCTAGGGCCTCGGCATATAGCCGACTCTTCACAACAGAAGCCCGTCTGACATAATTGTCAGACGCTCCAGAGTCTATCAAGACTCTCCAAGGCTTATCAAAGCCTTTCACGTCCGCAAGGACGACCGACCAGCAAACCTGGCTGGCATACAACTCGGTTCTAGAAAGCACCGTTTCCCTCGGGGCTTTGTGCTGTCGTCCACTACCCTGGGGTTTAACAGCACTGAGGGATCCCCCAGTAGGGCACCCCGCACCTACTGGTAGCCGTCGTTTACCGACGGCTCGGGCATGGGCTTTTTACCCGCCCTCGGCCCCTTATAGCGAGTGTCTCAATGGGGATTGTTCGGACATCTTTTCCTCAGTTGATCCGTGCTTCCGCACAGGAAGCATCTTAGCGACCCATGCCACTGTAGCATTGCAAGGGGATCCGACTCGAAGCTCTGCGAGGTAGAGTCAGAGTGACTCTTAGCGGAAGGTTTCTCCTCCCCTTCGACCTGACTCAGGTCCATGGGTTCGAGAACCACCTTAGATGAACGAAAGTTCCTTTCGGCGTTAAACGCCATCTTAAAAGCCTCCCCCAGGTATTGGAGACGGCGTCGGAAGAGTTCCGACCGTGCTGGACCTTCTTTCAGGCCTCCCATGAACACGGGAATGTACATATCGTCCGAGTACGCTTTCGCGAACATCCCTACCAACAGGGTCTTCAGTTCTTGGATGTATGTCTCCAAGTCCCTAGTGCCCTGACGTCACCTCAGAAACGCCAGCTGATTCTGGAAAACCAGATCAGGCGTGGCATACATGTCCATAAGCTTTTTCTTAAGGACTTCCCAGTTTGGGAACACGTTTGGGACCGACTCCGAACACGTGAACGCCCATGCACGGGCTTTATTCGTAAGATGGGTCAGTGCAAGTTCCACTTGCAAGTGATCCGCGATCACATTCGCTGTGGCGAAGGCCGTTTCGACATCTCGAAGCCACACATAAAGGTTATCACCTTTTTCACCGGTGAATTCCTTTATCGTAAAGTACAGCGGAGGGCGCACCCCCGTGGACGTGGAATGACTTCCACGAAAATTCGCTTCATGGGCGATGAGGGCGTTGACCCTCGCCTTTACGGCATCAAATCCCTGCTCCACTAGGAGCTGCATGCCTTCGTCACACAGTATGGATAACAGCCTGTTAAAGGCTTCCTGCTGGACGAGGGTTAGTCTATCCCAATCGTCCTGATTCATCCTTTGCAGAGGATGTTGTCGTCTACCAACACAGGTGTTGGATTGACTACAAGTGCTACCAGATGTAGCCGGTGCGTATACGCACGGTGCGGCTAGAGCACAGAGGAAGACTTTCCTAAAGCGGCGATGTGCCGCTACTTAGCCGATAAGCCCTTAAAAAAGGGCTTAGTAAGAGATTACTCTCTTACTCGGGGCCATGATTTCCCTTAGTTTACTTGTTAGAATTAACTAACGCCTTGAAACAAGGCTTCCCTTAGAAGGGGAGTAGGTAAGGGACGGTGTTCCCTTTCACTACTACACTCACTGCGCGCGCGACCGGTCGAGGTCGTGCGCCTAGAAGTCTTAGTGTTATTTGTAAACTGAATATATATTTAATATGTAATTAGCCTAAATTAATTAAACTAATGTAAACTATATGTAATACTAAGTAGAACTTACTCCATTCGTACCTAGCCGAGATGTAATGTACACACCTGTGTACCAACACGTGGCAGGCTGCCACGCCTCCACCAGGGGCTCCTGCCCTGATTGGTTAAAAGAACCAATAGGTCCAAACCTTTCGGACCAGTCAATACTGACCTCAACCGTAGTGTACTTATGTACACAACATACCCAATGTAACCAAATGTATCCCTGTTACAGCAGTGCTGAGTCAAATTCCGACGGAAGCAAGCTGGAGCCAGCTTTCGTCTTTTTAGAGTCGAAATATCGAATGGGATTAGCGAAACACTCACCATTTCGACCAGGTAAAAGATTATTGTCGGTGGCTCTGTCACACATGATAGCAGTTGCTGGAAAAAGCCTTCTCTGTTTGAAGTGCAAAGGAAGCGCTTACCCCGGTGATCGCTCCCTGTTTACCACTCGAGCTTGTACACGGCAGGAGAATGCATGATGGAGCATTTCTTCTACTTAATCTTCCAGTGGTACAAGTTTGATCGACTGACAGACTGTTGTCAGTGGACGATAAGACGATGTTAAGCTAGGATGCTCGCCAGTAACTAATATAGACCGAGCCGAGCATTCTTGGCTTTGCAATTTTTCTACGTTGATAAAAGGTCTGATAAGACTGGGAGTGATCAGATAATCAACGGAACACGTGATATAAAGTCTTCTGAAGCTCCTAGGATTGTAATTGTTTGTGTTGATGAATTCGCTACATTAGATTTGACATGCGATTGGATCTACTATTTTGAGAATCCCGCGGATATTAGAAATGAAAGTGGTTAAACAAGCATATCAACAGGGAAGATCAACAATGAAAAAGCTTCTTTTTTGTTCGGCTCAGTTGCCGAAGTATCCATCATCGACTCAAAATTGCTCGTAAGGTTGGTTTCCACGTTGATTTCAGTATGCGTACGTCACAAAAGTCCCACCCGGTGAAGATCACCCTCGCTGTAACATTAGTATAGTACTTTCATGTGTGTCTTAGAAATTGTTTTGGGAAGGCGACCTATTTTGGTATGGAATTCGTGGTTTCCGCTGAACACGACTCAATATGGCTCATGGATCACTGTGTCTACCTGACTAAGTGATGATACAGCCGGCTGGAAAACGCCCTCTATATGGATCCAGGTCTTGAAGCCGGGTCAATATCTACAAATTTCTGTTAACAAATCAGCGGAAGTTCCTATAGTTATAGAAGATCGCATCAGATTAAAGCTAGTGGATACATGCTGTGTACCCATTTTACTGAATGGACGGGTCGATCAGGGTATCCATATCACTAATGTTACGTATTAACCACTGATTCTGCATGACGACCTAGTCGTGGGCATGTGGATGGCTAAGAGAACATTCTAGTTGTTTTTATGAGCTCGTGTCGATATCGACTGGATGACGCTAGCGTATAAAGCAACTAATAATCAAGGGAGTGAAGGATATTGCGACGAGGTTGATCAATTGTTAAGGGTTTTATAGACCTCTTATAAGACATCAACTCGTATTCTGACCCATTTGAGCGCGCGATGCATATGCATATGTATTTATAACGGGCGAGATAATCTGTGTCGCCCACGAGGATAAACGCAGAATCGACAGCAAACAGAGAAAATTGGACTAATGCCGCAAACGTAACCGGTCACTCGCCTGCTTATTCTCCCATCAATAGACGAAAGAAAAAATAGAGCATGTGTGACGAGCGTCCCAATCAGGTGGACAAAGGAGAAACTGCAGATAGTCGAGTGGTACCTGAGATAACAGAAGATGCGGAAGAAAAAAGAGTGTGTAAGCACGAAAGAAGTGACCTTCTGATGATGAGTTTAAAAAAACAACCATTTCCCGCATACCGAAGATGCTCATTTGTGGCGAAGCGGACCCAATAATTTTGGTCGTTTCCGGTCAGCGGCACACCGATCGGCTTATCGGCGATCGGATTGGTGGAAATCCAGGAGGATTTTAAGCCTATCATGTGCAAGAGGTGTCAAGAACACGGATTTTGGTAAGTCACATGAGATTGCGTGTACCTACATATTTTCATGTTTGTACATTGGGGACCATAGGGAGTAGGGAGTTTAGTGTTGATTTTAGGTCCTGGTGTTGATTTTGGCCTTGGGTGTTCGTTTTGGTTTCGCCTGCTAAGAGCGTTTTTGGTCTTACGTCTTAATTGTTGGGCCTTAACTCAACCGGAGGTCGTTTCGCCCTGTACATCAGTCGCCTCTGCACGCCGCAGAGTGTTTGGGAGCGGAGGGTCGAGTAATCCCCTCCAGCTCATTATACCCGGCCGGGACGCGTTACAGACGCACTTGGCCAACCGGAAGTTCCTCGACGGGAGTACATTTTGGTCGGCTTCCCAAGTTCAAGTTACGCACGTTTGGAACGTGTTATTAAGTATTTTGGTTTGTTTCGTGGAGATATCGTTCGTGGAGTTTGTCACGTTCTCATTTGGATCTCCCAATTGGATTACTGGAGTTTATTTCTCATAGCCGTTTTGAGTGTCCAGCTTTAACCCTGGCTGAATCTTCTTTTGGATCAACTAAAGCTTTTAAAGGAGTAAATAAAAAAAATTTAGGATCCTTTTTAAGCGTGATAGTATTATTGTTGCTAAAAATGATGCCTATGCCCGCGTGATGGAATGGTAGACATAGTAGACTTAAAATCTGCGGAGCTTAGCTCGTGCCGGTTCAAGTCGTTGATTTTTTCATATCTGACTAGACTTAGTGCAAGATAAACTAATGATATTCTTAACCATGAAAAAAAGCTGCCATATTTAACTAAATTTGCTATTGATTAATTTCCCCGCATGGCAGAACAGCATCCCTGTCTAAGGTGTATGTTGGGTCATAGTAAAACACTGAACTTTTGCACTGATTTCTTTGGGAATAACTGTCTCGCCCAAAATAATTTCAATTTTCTTTTCTTCTGGTCGTTACTCGTCGCTAACCTAGCAAAAGTAGGCGTCGACTCCTCGCGCCAAGCATCTAATCCAACTTAAACCGCTTCCCCATGTGCATAGCTTTCCTATACTCCGAGTACTATCAGTCAGTCCGACTTCTTCTGCTTAAAGCAAAACCAAAAGCAAAACCCGTTAGACCGAGACCAGCAAGGAGTCCACTAATATCAATACCCCAAATTTTGGTTGGGCTCTATGATCGGTTGAGCGATCTGCCCTTTGGAGTATACTCATTCCAAGTATAACTGGTCTGCCCGTACCCTGGGTGAAGAGTTCCGCCCAGGGTACACCACCCAGCACGGTCCCCCACATTTAGACCACAAGTCAATTCGCAGCACCGATCCACCGAGTGTGTTACAAGCCCATTCCATCGGATACACAAGGTGAGATGAAGAACAAATCGGACCAGGCGTCCTGTGTTGATTACCGGTCGTCTGCCAGCAGCGGACGTTCGGATCGGATAGTGGGCGACGGTTCGCGGGGTACCCCCCCCCCGTAAGTTGGACGGCCGGGCACGATGGTGGTCAGGTTCTCGACACTACGGTGTTAGACCAAAACGGTAGTTTTGAACTTGACTCCATCACAATGGTGTGCGTGCCCGGATCGCTTGGTGATCGTGGATATCACCGCGTTGATATCTCACGAAGAATTGATTACAATGAATTAAATGTGGAATCGTTCTGGAGAGGACATAAGGAACGGCTATCGCCTTATGTTCTCATTGTCGATAAAGATGGCGATGTCCGATATGGCAGGTTGAAGGACCAGATCGGGATTAATAAGTTTTTTCCTCCCCATAAGGCTCCCACCGGAGCCGATCGGGACTATAGCAACTCTTGCTATAGTTCCGGAAAAGATCAGGACAAAGTCCTGATCCTATGTATTTGAATGAATGTTTTGATAAAAAGATGAAAGATGAAAACGACTTGGAGGCAGATCGGAACGATCCAATCCACCCTCCCAAGGTCCCCAAGCAGAGGCTCAGAATGCCTTCCGAGGAAGACGACTTGGAAGAAAAGTCGCAGGTCGGGGATGGGGTTATCAAGGAAGAAACCTGAACAGGATGTATTACATCCACGAGTTGAAGCGATTTATTCGTGAGGACCAGGTCATGCGAATTATAGACCCCCAGATCCCGGATCGACTTCTCGGACCCACCACCGAGCCGATCCAGAGCGATCGGCCGTTGCTATTGGTGAAGAACCTGCTGGCGATGTTGGTTGAGGTCGGCATGAAAGTGCGAAACCTCGCCAGAGTACATAAACTGCTTGATCTGGATACTTGGAGGCTGGAGATGTCGATGTCGACCCTCCATGACCATTTGGTGCCGTTGATGGGGGCGGTTCGCCGCCCAAATCCCACCGTGGCATTGAAGGCTGCTGAAGTCACGGCAGCATACGAGGATGTGTCTCCGACGATAAGTCGTTGTATCAGTCTCCACCTGCCTCGAATAGCTCATCGGAGCTGGAGGTCGGTTATGAGCGGATGATCATGGGGGCGGACCATACCCCCATGGGAGCATAAAAAGGACGTGCGGCAGCATGGTGCTGCATGCCGGTCGGGGCCCCAGGAGCCCCTACAGGTTTCAGTACCTCCAAAGGAGGATACCAACACGTTGACCATGAACCAAGCTAACGTCCAAGCCATGTTTGAAGCAATGATGGAGCGTTTCATGGAAGACCGATGCCGATCGCCTCCGTGCCCGTATGCCAAGGACCGATCTGCCCGGCAAAATGTCAATACTTTCCGGGATGTTGATATGTAATCGGTGGCATCAACGGACAAGGCTATTCGAGGTGGCAAGCCAGTTGGCAGTGGAAGACGCAAGCCGCAGCCAGTACGACCGCGCTGATCAAGCAAGAATAGCGATTATGACATGGAGTCGATCGGCGATCCAGATGACCACTATGGGTCAGACGGTGCAGGCGCGGGCAGAATGCGCAAGGATAACCTAGCCTCTACGACCACCTTTGATTTCGGATCTACTGCGATCCCACGTATTCGCATGGCTGCGACCACGGATCTCAAGGATTTCACTGGCAAGGAAGCCGACAAGGAGCAAGCCAGGTCGTGGTTTAGTCGGGTCAAGTCTGATTTCTTACGGGATCAGACACCAAAAAAAGGAACGGTGTCTGATCTTCAGAGATCTTCTGAAAGGACCGGCTGCGAACTGGATCCAACAGTTGGGTCGGGATGTCCGATCTGACTGGGATCTGCTATGTTCAGAATTTGAGGGGCGGTACTGCAACTCCGGGTTTTCTACCGCCCGCAAATACCACCATATGCAGAAGCGGGGCGACGAGACGCCGATCGAGTACTTGCACCGCTTGAACGTGGCTGCAATTCGCGCCGGGATAGTGATCAAGGAAGGCAACCCGCCGACCGGTGCTGCTATGGAGCACGTGGGTCACTACATCAGTACCCTGGACGACCAAGAGCTGGCAGACCAGCTCACTCTGCTGCGTCTCAAAGATGTGGGGGAAGTGGAGCAGACGTTGCGGACTCTGCAACACTCACGCAGCATGAGGGCGAAGGTCGCCGTTGGATCGGGTCGCTACAGATCGAAGACCCCGACCGACCCTGTGAAGAGGCCCCTAACCAGATCGGCCCGTGCTGTCAAGGCGATTGTGACTGAATACAGCACTGGGTCGGAAGAGGAAAGTAGCGGCCTGTACAGTCGGGAGTCGAATGAGGACTAGTATCGCCACGTTTTCATCACGGACTCTGCCCCAAGAACCCGATAGACGCCTAAGCAGGCATATCGAAAGGGCAGGAGTGGGAACAAGTCCGACCCGCACCGACCTCACAAGAAGTGTTCTCACTGCGGGTCGAGCAAGCATGACGACGGGGACTGCTTGAAGAAGTTAACATGCAAGAAGTGCGAAAGACGCGGACACCCCACCGATCACTGCCTCTTCGTGTGCAAGTCATGTGGAGAGATCCACGAGGCCGGCCAGTGCAAGATTGAAGAGTTTTTCAATCTGATGCGCAAGTGGTATGTGCCGGGTAAGCACGCGGGGATGCTTCCACCGGACGTGGAAAAGATGTTAAACTAGAACTCTCGCCAGGTTGGAATCTGGATCGAGCCGAGCGGTCTAAGTTTGGCATCTATGCATATGTCGGCAAGGAGAATAAAACCGACAATACATGTTCTGTTCTCAATTGCGTCGGTATCATCCGGTCTAGAATCTCACGACCGATGAATATTCCCAATCGAAGGTGGTCATGCAGTTGGATCTGCTGCCGGGTGAGTCTCGCGGATACAGGAAGTATCATGCGCCCGACAAATGGTTTAAGCAGGCGAAAGCTTGTGGTAAGATCAACAACCAGAAATCGACGATGTTGTTCAACTCTGGGGCAGAAGTTTCAAGTATCGACTTCGCCTTTGCTCGTAAGGTCGGATGTCGTATAGACGATACCATAGACAAGAATGTGTTGGAATTGGTGAAAACTCTTACATGACCGAAGGAAGGAAGCGCGTGAAGATCACCCTATCGGGTTCGTTTGTCTACTTCTTCAGCGCTTGGGTTGACACGTTGGCCGGTCAGGATGCCCTGTTAGGCATGTATTTCATGGTGCCGGCGGGTATTCGCCTAGATCTGTCTCATGGAGTGCTTACGCTCCCGGATGAGGTCCAGATCCAGTTAGCTGGTCGGCGGCCCCTATACGGATCGCACACCGATCTGGTCAGGTGGGACCAAGATGTCACCATTCCAGTCGTCCAATCCGCTGATACCCCGGTCGAAAAAGGTTTTCGATCAAGGAAGTTTTGGTTGACAAGGGGAGATCGGTGGGTGCCGACCTTTGTGAAGAGCACCGGCCGATTTGACTTTGTCCGAGTCACTAATATCAGTGACAAGCCGCTTACACTAGACAAAATACTATTGTTGGCATGTGGCTGGCGGAAGGGAAGGTGCCAAGAAAGGCGGGGTTCGTCTCGATCGGATCGAGACGGTATGTTGAGTGGCAGAACTTGGCATACCAAGCAACCACCGATTTGATCAGCGATGATGGAACCGTGGAAGAAGATACCTCACCTATGGTGTAACGACCCAGCTATGTAACCACAAAGAAGATGTTAATGCGAAGAAAGGCACCGCAGTCACCGGACACGGTGGACCATCAAGCAGTTGAGCCAAGGTTAGTCAACATGGTGGCGTCACAAGAACAGTCGACAGCGGAGCCGGAAATGGAAAAAGGGAAACATGGCATTGCTGGGGCGGACAACGATGGCGCGTCTAAGCAGATCGACGTCGTTGAAGAGCAGCCCGCCGATCGGAACAGCAGTGTGCAACCGATCAAGACGGTTTGGGTGATATTGCCCCTGAAGACGATCAAGTTTGTATACATGAGGGCGGGGATCAGTACATTCAGGAGCTGGAGAGCCAGATGGCAGTCCTCCCTGAAGTGTCTGCCGATCCGCCCGAAGTCACCTTGGACGATATACAAGTGGGTGATCGGGATGTCAACAGTCCCGACCAGATCGATCAGCTTAAGAAGATCATCTGGAAGAAGAAACATCTGATGATCGGGAAAGGCAATGCCTTACCCCCTGCTTCTCGCGGAGAAATCTGTGACATCGATGTTGGTGATGCCAATCCAATTGCCCAACGATGCCGACGTGTGGCGCCACAGTACCGCGAAAAACTGTCTGATCTTATTAAAGGACTGTTGGCTACCAATATCCTTAAACCATCGACCTCGGCGTAGGCCTCGCCGATCGTGATTGTGATCAAGAATAACGGCGTCGAAATCAGGTTGTGTATCGATTATCGGTTGGTAAATCGGTTGACCAAGCTTATGGTGTACCCGATGCCGCTGATCAGCGATCTGCTGGAAGATCTTGACAAGACCCTATGGTATTGCTCGCTGGATATGGCAAGTGGATTTTGGGTGGTTTCGATGACCGATCGGGCTCGCGAGATTTCCGCATTTGTTGCGCCGTTAGGTCTGTTCGAGTGGAACCGTATGCCGTTCGGTTTGAAGAACGCGCCCCAGATCTACCAGAGGCTGATCGGCAACGCACTGTATGGACACTTCAAGATCAGTACCGATCGGGGCCCCTCCAAAAACCATGATGTATTTACAGAGGGTGAACCCGATCGGGAAAGGATACCGTCCGTTCTGGGGAGGCGATCGTATATCGAAGACATACGGATCCCTGCTTCGTCATGGAGTGATCTGTGCGAGAACGTCGAACGGTTTTTGGAGACATGCGATCGCTGGAACCTGTCGATCAGTGATGTGAAGAGTTTTTGGGGCATGTCCAAGGTCGCCTATTTGGGTCATATGGTGTCAATCAATGGGCTGGGAGCTAATGCTAAGGATCTGGAGTCACTGAGCAACCTCCCGTTTCCCAGATCACTGAAGGCATTGCAGTCCTTCCTAGGGAGCCTGAATTACTACAGCCGCTTCATTGAAGACTTCGCGATTTACGCGGCCGTTCTGTACGAGCTCCGGGAAGTCGACTACCATATGTTGCGCGAAGGAGATCGGGCAACTTTACGGGAGGGCTGCGACTCTGATCTGCCTGCAGATTTTCCGCAGGTGGGGGCAGATGACCACATGAAGCGTGCACAGGTTGCTTTCGGTATGTTGAAGGCCAAGATGGCGACGGCACCGATTCTCAGGCACTTCGATCCGGAAAAAATGCCGATCGTCATTGTGTATGCGACCATTTCTGCCACTCTAGTACAAGAACATGATGTAGTGTACCACCAGGTCACATTTTCGAGCCGGAAGTTGAAGCCGAACGAAGTCAACAATGGGATCGTCGAAAAGGAAGTTCTGGCTTTACTACGGATTTTAGATGTGCTATAACCTGCTGGTCGGCCGACCTGTAAAGGTTCTTTCGAGAAGGTCGACATTGGCCTGGCTATTATCGGCCAATGGGATGGACGGTCGGCTCGGCAGATGGTCAGCGATCTTGTCCCAGTGGTCCCTCGAGGTCGTCAAGTGCACCAAGGGAGAGGAAGATATATTGGGCACATTGGCTGCCGGTATCACCCCTCGGTCTGAAGTGGATAAAGCTCTGATGGCGATTGCCCCGAGGAAGCAACCTCGACAGTCCATCTCGATGCCGCCACCGATCGTCGATCGGGATGAGGAACTCCTGGTCTTGAGTTTCGACGGATCGGCTAGCGTGAAGAAGAAGGTCGGCTCCTATAGTGCCATACTGTGGAAGTTACCACAATGGTCTATAGTAGCAGCCGACGCCGATTTCACGCCTGACATAACGGTCAACGAGGCGGAATATCGTGGGCTCCTTCTATGTCTTGATCTGCTGGCATCACAAAAGAAAGGTCGGATCATCATATGTGGTGACTCCAACCTAGTGATAAGGCAGATCACCGGGGAGATCGACTGTAAGGAACCACGGTTGAAGACGCTGATTGATCGGGTGATGAAGGCGCTGAAAGACTATCCCAACCACGAGCTATTGCACGTGAAACGGGATTGGAACAGAAGCGCCGATCACCTCGCGATCCAAGCCATGCGGGACCAGATCGGGGCGACGATCACCGAGGAGGCCGTTCTACATGAACTTATAGATATAAACACGCTCCCGGAGTTGATCAAGCACAAGGACAGCCCTGATCAGGTACATGTGATGGCGGCGACTAGATCGCGAACGCAGAAGTCTCGCCGATTGTTCCCAAAGGAAAGGCTGAGTGAGTGCGTTGTACAACAGCTAAGGGCGGAACGGATCCTCAAGGCGCAGGACGAGGAAGAGTGGATCGTCAACCTGAAAGCCTATCTGCGCGGTGAACTGTCTAAAATAACGAACGATCAAGCGAACGAGTGTACCAAGATCGCGGACAGTTACGATGTGGATGACAATGGATGCTGACCAAGACAGTGCCGATTGAGACCGACTGGCGAAACTGGTGATCCCTGAATTGCTACAGCCGGATGTACTTCATCACTACCATGTGAGTCTAGAAAGGGGACATCAGGGCATAGGAAGGACATACCACAAGATCAGGGCCAACTTTCACTGAAGAGGACTTTTTCGGAGCGTGCAGAAATATGTGGGATGTTGCACAGATTGCGAGACCGAAAAGGGAAGACCGATAATCAAGGGGCGATCCCAGGGAATATCGAGGCTACTTACCCTTCCCAGGTGATAGCAATGGATCACATACCGTCGCTGCCCAGGTCGACGCGCGGTAACACTGATCTGCTGATCTGGATCGACCTGTTCACTGGTATGGTGATCGCAAAGGCTAGTGCATCCCGATCTGCGGAGCAGATCGCCCAGAGTTACGAAGAATGCGTGTTCAGAAGGTTCGGTGCCAGCGAAGTTATCAGACACGATCGGGAACCCGGTTTTATGGTTTTATGGCTGAGGTGTTCCGATCGTTCAATAGCATGCTAGGCCAGAAGCAGAGCGCGACGATGGCATATCGTCCGCAAGCGAATGGATCGGCGGAACGCATGGTGTAGACAATAACAAGGGCGAATAAGATGTATGTGGCCGATCCGGACCAACGTGACTGGGACGAGTATGCAGATAGACTGGTATTTGCACTCAACTCTTCAACCGATCCGGTCCCAGGAGAAACGCCTTTCTATCTGGCGTATGGATGGGACCCTCGACGACACTTGAAGCGGAGATACCGATCGGCTGCACTCGGACCCGCGATCGCGATGCCTGTCGTTGGCGCATGCAGGTACAGAAGCATTATCAGCATGCGAAAGAATTTGTCAATGAAAAGTTGCGTCAGGCCACACAAGATCGAGCAGATCGGAATAACGATCAGGTCCGCCCTCATGGTATTGATCCAGGGGGCGAGGGTATGGTTATACCTCGATCGGGTGAAGGAAGGCTATGAAAAGAATAGGCTCATATGTGGCACGGTCCTTTCCGTGTGGCAGAGCTGATCGGTGAGTATGCTGCCCGCCTGTTCACGATCGGCACGGATTATAAAGTTTTTCCGATCGTGCATGTGTCCAAACTGAAGCTGGTCAGAGAGTTCTCCGATCGGCCTAAAATACCCTGTCTGGTGGACGAAGCGGAGAGATTCGATTTTGATGAGGCTCTGCTGCCGGAGGACAGTTGGGAAAGGCCATTGGAAGAGGACGAATTCGAGGTAGAAAAGGTGCTAGATGTCCGATCGGTCAAGAAGACACGTTTCGGTCGCACCCACCGAGAATATCTGGTACGCTGGAAGGATCATGACGAAGCAACTTGGATCGTCGAACTCGATCTAAATTGTGGAGCACTGCTACGAGAGTTCAAGCGAGAACGAGTCCGTCGGAATAGCTTCGCAGTGATGCAGACACATGAATATGAAGATCAAGACATGCAGTAGCACCGATCAGTATATCGATCGCTGTGAATATGTGTAAGGCCTGAATTATTGTGAATTAGTGTGATGAACTGTGATGAAATGGAGTAGTGGAGTGACGAACGTGGTGATAATTTTCGCGATGTGGATGGAAACTGTGTGTGATAACGGGTTCATACAAGTTTGGAGAAAGTGATGAAATTTGGTCAAGTGATCAGGTGATCAGGAATTTGGAAAGAATGATGACATGTATTATGGATTATCTGGTCAGCCAGCTGCCGCATCAAGATTCGCAGTCACCCCACAGACGACCGATATTCAATGACGGATGGTCTTCGATCTGGTCCTGATGCTTATTGCGCCAGGGCTCCTTCCGATCGATCTAGATCAAGGCGGCTTTCAGGTCTGCGATCGTCTTGTCACAATGAAGACCGGGATACCAGACACCGTCGCCCGCTAATACCCCGGCATTCTCAACCCGACGCTTGGCCATATGAAGAACTACAGGATATAGAAAGATGTCGATGTCACATTCGCGGGACAGCATCCCTTCCAGAACGAACTGGCATAGGGTCTTCCAGGCCTCGCCCGCCCGACTCCGGCGCATCTTTCAGTTTTTCTGGAACGAGATCAGGCCTTGATCATGTTGCTCTCGACTAGGAGGAAGCCCTAGATAGTTTGTAGACTCCCAGATCGCTTGGCTATAGGTTTCATTGAAAGCCTTCACTCGACCTAAGAACGAGTCGATCCACGCAGCCGACGCAAACATGGACCCCAGATTGGGGCGGACGAACACTTTCCATGGCTCATCTGCATACAGAAGGGAGATTTGTGGTGATGTGACCAGGTCCGCCCGCCATGCAGAAGCGTCAGGAGCCTTTGGAGCTGGAGGAAAAATCCAGGAGTCCGGGCGCGATAGAGATCGGGCTAATATCTGCTTGGTCAGGGATGATTGGTATAAGCTACCGATCTGCCACGACGACCATGGCGAAGTGGCATCCGAATTCGGTGATTGGAGAGGCCGATCTCCGGTCAACAACCCTTTCAATCGGGCGTGATTGCGCTGCCCAGATGTGCCGGGCTGGAACGAATGCAACGGTACGGTCGACTCGCGCGTCGGTGCAGCACCATCACCCTGGGAGCTGATCGCCTTATTAGCCCCCGATGCAGGCTTCGCAGGAACGTAACCTCGGCGTTGTCGGATCGGGACTTGAATAACGCAGTGATCAAGAACTCGGAATCGCTCGATCCGCCCCCCCCCACCCGAGTCCTCTCCGGAGGATACCTCTATACGCTTGGTGTGAGCGGCGCGGGGGCGCGAGGAAACACGAGATTTGGGGATGATAGACTTGTCACCTGCATCCGATCTTGGGCTTGGGGGATGCGCCAGCGTCTTGGCTTTCTTATGGGGCACCGCTCGCTTCTCCTCGAGTTCGGAGTCGCGCGCTATGCCCCGCGCCCTTGAGCCCTTCGACGCGTCCTTACGCTTCTTGGAAGTTTTCGGATTTTAGGGGTGCTTACTTTTGGCCAATCAGTGGCGTCGGGTCCGATCTTGATGCAGATCGACCAGAACGTCCGATGCAGACTGGTCAACGCTAGATCATGCAGCCGGACGCCGGTGCAACAAGTCAGTCAACTGTTGGTAGCATCGGTTTACGGCCGCCCAGCGACGATCTGATTCCTGGGTCCAGGCGTCCGATCGGGTCTGGAAGGACTCGACCTTCCCGATCTGCTCCCGGAACACGACCTGTAACTCGCTGATCTGCCTCTCCAGGTCACCATGTTGACTGCGGAGTAAGGTCCGATAGGACTGGTCCTCCAACCTCTGCCGGTCGAACACGGCGAGATGTTACAGGAGGTGGGACCTATAGGCCTCCAAACGAGACAGATCGTTCCGTGCGCTGATCACCCCGTCCAAGATCGGCCGGAGCTGATCGCAATGATCATGCGACTACCGATCAGCCGTGAATAGGGTTTCAAACGTTTTGGCTATGTCGGCGGGCAACCGGTCTACATGCAAAGGAGGGTCAGACCAGACCCAAGATGGAAACAGACCGATCGGTCTACCTTGCGTTGCTTGTTGGACGATCTGGGACCGGAGACGTGCATTTTCTGTGGTCACCTCCTGCAACTTCGTGGATACGGGGATCAACGTATCCACCTCCTTCCGCAGTTGCAGGAGTGAAGAATCCTTGATGGCCAACGGGGACTGGAGCTCCTTGACTGTTTTCCGGAGCTGATCGGCCTCGATCTGATTCCTGTCCGGTATGTCGGACCCTGAAATGCTGAGAAGGCTGTCAGATCGGGCCGATCTGGTCGGCGAACCAATATGGGGCGATGAGGAACGCACGGCACCTGCAGCAAAGAGGGTCAAGAGAGGTAACAAGACGATCGGGTGTGCAAGGCAAGTACCTGGCGAAGGTGGACTCAGAGATCCGTCCATTGGTGAAGTCCGCTTGTGTGAGATGTAGATATGATGAGATCGGGCCGCTACCGTTGTGTGGTGGAGTAAAGTTCGAAATCGAAAACATTAGCATCGATAACCTGACTACCACCAT
>CM047587.1:23442187-23472721 GCA_026184515.1 Peronosclerospora sorghi | reverse complement strand
TGGTGAAGATGGACTTGCGAAAAGACTCGTTATAGCACAAGAGCAAGCTGACGCAGCTACTGATTCACTGGCCGCACAATTGGTAGAATTACAGCGAACGAACTAAACTTCCTCGGGTGGATCATTTGAAAAATCCTGTGCTGACAATGTTGTTTTTATATGCAAGTCGGCAGGGACGTGAACCACACGCTGAGTATGGGACATTGTTAACAAAGCGCATTAATGACAGGTTTAGCGGAACTACTTACTTTTGCAGAACGTGGTGGAGGTTACTGGTTGGTGTTTCCGGGAGGAGTGAAGAGTAGTTTTACATTTATGGATTTTACATTAGGGAATTTTAGATTAAATTTAGGGAATTGATCGGGCCACACACCCCAAGTTTGATCGGGCCACACCCCCAAGTTGATCGGGCCACACACCCCAAGTTGATCGGGCCACACACCCCAAGTTGATCGGGCCACACCCCCTTCCCTTTTATGTCCAAATGCGTCAAACATGGGTAAGTTTTGGGCTTCCAAAATGAACCTTTAAATTATACTAGCTTTATTAAGTTGACATCCGCAATAATTTTGACAGTGTTTGAAAACTCACGTCTGAAACAGAAGAACGTGCTAAACGGCTCGGCCTGGCATGGTTGCCATCTCGTCTGTTTTGTGGCATGTCAAGAACGCAAAGTCTCTAAAAAATGTCGAAATTAAAATGAACAACGAGATGAAGCTTTTCTCTAATACGTGACAAAGACTGTCATGCTGCTAGTACAAGTAGTTGGGGATCAATTTACAGCTCAACCTGCTACACAAGTTACACAAGTCGGAAAAGAACGTTTCGTTGACCGTAGCAAATACTCGGCGACCTCCGGCTGCGTTTCCCATGTTGGAGTGATCCTTGTCGCTCTCACTATCCGCTTCTTGCATTTCCACAGTCATGTTTGGGCAAACGAGAGGAAAAAGAGCTTGTCCCTCGTCGCGTTGGACGTGGCCCGAGCCGCTTGATACGCGTGGAACGCGAGATTGATCCCGCCATTGTCGGCAATGTTTTCGCTCAGGGTATACTGTCCATTCACGTGGCATAGGACGTGGGTCGGGTCCGTGGTGCTCGACACATCATAACGCCCAGACTGCTCCACGAGACACTGTCCGCTTGGTAAACTCGTGCGCCGTCTCGTTACTCCACCAGTCGTGCAACGTACCGGATACGTCATAGTGTCGCCCGGTATCATCGAAGCCGTGCGCTAACTCATGGCCCACGAATCTCCCAAAGGATCCGAAATTCCGCGCCGGATCGTACTCTTTGCTGAAAAACGGCGGCTGGAGAATCCCCGCTGGAAAGACCATTTGATTCGCGCGGGGCCGGTAGTAGGCATTCACATCGGCACTCGTCATGGTCCATTCGGTTCGATCGACGGAGCGGCCTAGTTTTTTTACCGCGACGGTATATTGATGCGCCCTGATCTTGAGGAGATTCGTCGCCAACGGTGCGTCCGCGTAGATTTCATACGGCACGTGCTCTGACTGCGTCTCATGGCCGAGGCGCGTGGACATGGCGCGTAATTTCGTCGTGGCCGCTTGTTGCGTCGCGGCATCGAGCCACGCGACCGGGAGGAGCGTGGTGGCCCACGCCCGGTGCTTCGTCGCCATCAAGTCGCGCGCGACGTCGTGACTCGCGCAATCGAAGCGCACGAGCGCATAATATTTTCCGACCAGCGTGGGCAGCTTGTCACTGACGGTGTCGACTCAAGGCTTGTCATCGTGGCGCGCGCGCGGCTTGGCCGCGCAACGTGCGTCCAAAAAAGACAAAATTTGCCTCGACGAGCGCGTCACTCAGGGCCCCTGCGTACTTACTGAGCGTGTGAAACGTGAGAACGGCCTGCAACGTCTCGAGCGTCGTGGTGGCGTCCGTGACAAAGCCTTCGAGTTGTTGAAAGTACCGGGTCGTCTCAATGATGACGTACGCGTCGACGTCGTCGAGCATACAGATCGATCAAAAAAGTCAAAGAGTGTATCCCACTGCTACGCTCCAAGCGTCAAGTAAAGGGTAGAAAGAAGACCACGCTGACGAACGACAAAACACAGCACGTTCAGTAGCAGCGGGTGGCGATGAGCCAGTGGTGACACGAGAAAGCCAAACACATTTGCGAGCACGACCGCGGGTTTTACGAGACGAAACGGACGTTGATCCAACGACTAAGGGCGTACTCTTAACTGGTACAAGCGCTTTTTCTTCAAACACATTCAGCGAGCACATTCCGTCTCGCACCTTTACCAAAGGCTGCATGAGCGCCCTCCATCCTTTTTCCATTACTCTTCGTCGAAGCCACTTGCAACGTCATGTAGACACAAGTAAAATAGATTTTAGATCAAAAAAACTCGACTCGGAGATCACTTCGTGTCTTTCTGGAGAATCATCAAGTGCATGTGGAATTCTAAGCACATGATAATCTAAATTTTTGAGAAACATGAGGTGTCATGGCAAAAAAGCTCACGTCCTTCTGCATCGAACTGCTCATGTGTAGATTGCTTCATGAATTCGGACGCAACGATGCAACCACGTGCATGAAGCGAAATTTTGATTTCACTGACTCCTTGTCAATGTCTTCCATGAACGTGATGATGAAGTCAAGGAGCTTGTGATTGTACATGTTTTCAAGATGCTGATGCACCACAAGAAAACTCATGTCATAGCCGTCCACGGTCGGGTCAAGTCTTACGGAAGGTTTCCGTGGCTTTGCAGCCGGGTCGGGATGTCCCAGAGCGATCACAACGGGCACGCGATAGCGGTCTGGAATGTCCAGCACATTCCTCACGCGAATTTGGTCGAACCCTTCCATTGGACACGTCGATAAGCCATGCACTTGAGCCAGAACGTCGCAGCAGCGAAGGTCGTCTGCTTGAGCGCCCACGCTTCGGTCGAGACGCTCGAAGGAACAGGAAACGGCGGTGACATGGTTGTGGCAATGACTGCCCGATGGCCGCTTGCAACCATACCTTCTCCCGAAAAGAGACGCACGACGTGCGGCATGTTGCTCACCACATCTGCCGGGGCTCCATAGTTCATAGGTCAACTGTTGTAGACGTGGCACACGCTTCGTAGGCTGTGAAGTAGCAGACACTCCATCCCCATTCAACAGCTCAGCTTTAGCGTCGCCCCATGAATCCATCGAAAGCTCTCAACTTACCGCAGTCCGCGGCAAAGACTGCCACCACAGGAGCTTGCTTGACCTTGTCAGCGTTTGAGCCGAACATGGCCTCTGCTAGCTTCTCGCGGTCCCTCTTCTCACGCACTAGCACGCAAGCATACGGTTGCGTGTTGAATCCCGTTCGAGATCTCTGTGACTACAATGAGAACAGTGTAAGCGATGTTTTGTTGGGAGATCTTGTGCCGCAGTACGCACCAACGTGAGCTTGAGGATTTCCCGGAGTGTCTTGTCCGGCACTGCATCAGGTAAAAACGATTTGCACGCTAAACGGTCCTCAATCGCGGCACCCAGTTTCTCTCGCGCACAACTGAGACGACGTGATTGGGGGGTTAAAGCTATAAGACGAACGTTAGCCGTGCGCTGACGTTGATGGCAACTGGATGGTATTGTAATGATGATCTGTTTATATTATCATCAAAAGAATCCTGTCTAATCAGCAATTCTCTTTGTAGTGTGATACGGCGCCACACTTGGCTTGCTCTATAACAGCTGTACCAGTTATAACGCCATCCAATATACCAGGCAGATTTTGGCCGATGACAAAGTCCGGCTAGAAGCACCTTTTTCCTCATTCTTTTCTTGTCTAGGGCCAAAATTATTGCGGATGTCAACTTAATAAAGCTAGCATAATTTAAAGGTTCATTTCGGAAGCCCAAAACTTACCCATATTTGACGCATTTGGACATAAAAGGGAAGGGGGTGTGGCCCGATCAACTTGGGATGTGTGGCCCGATCAACTTGGGGTGTGTGGCCCGATCAATTCCCTAAATTTATTAGAATTTTAGGCTTATAGTTCTTATTAATATGCCCCGTATCCAACACACCAGAGTACACACCCAAATTTGCCCATAGCGAAGACTTCGGCTAGTGCTCCACTATTTGTCGTTGAAAAGTCGACTGCGAATGTCTTGCGTGAGGTTGTGCTTACGACGCATGCTTTCCCACAGAGTCGTCTGTGCAAGGTAAATACCAACTTTAAACATTTACCTTGTACGAGAGACTATTACATGCATCTCCAAGATAGAAACTACATAGCAACGTCATAGGCTATTCTCCCCAGCTGTACGGTGGAGCTCATCAGTAAAGAACCTCATTATTTGAGTATTTGTGTGAGCTTCAATTCACTGCGTGTGCTACTTATGAAGAAAGCTTTGTGTCGACATCGTGGTGCATTCTGTACGAATCTGTAAAACGTCCTGGACATGATGGGATCGTTTCCTTTCAATGTTCGGTACACCATCTCAACTTCGTAGGCTACGTATTATCGTATTGTGAACACATAAGGCAGGAAGCATGAGATCTACGCGACAAAATCATTCTTAGGCAAGGTACCTTTACTAAGACTAGTAGAGCAAGAAATTGAACGAAGTCAAGCAAACAAATGAATTTAACTATCGTCTAACACGAACACACTTCTCGAACATGAAATATGGAGGAATGATAAATCCACTGGCAAATAATGATAAATCCACTGGCAAATAAGAGTAAATCCACTGACTACATTTCCAATCGATTTTTGACTTGTGCCGTCGGCTCCTGTTAGAAAAAAACAGCGGGTTTTTCGTTCCACTATTTTAGAGAATGCACAACCTAAACTTCTCCCTCATCTGGGTGAGACCTTATTTGCTTTGCCAAGAAAAAATCTACATGTAGTGCCGCAGCATAAAAAACATACGACCAATTGTATCTATCCGCTTAATAATCCATGTGTCTCGTCCTCACTACTACTGTAAGACTCGACCGAGCTCGTGTCCTCATCACGTTCGCTCCTTTTTTTCTTCTTTTCTTTCTTTTTGCGCTTGCCACAAGACAACACGTAGTCGCAATAGTTGGTCGGCTTTTCCTTTTTATAGGTCGTTCCTCCGCCCAGCAATCGGTACAAACACGGCACGACAAACTCACAGCGACACAAACATCGATAGGTCCAGCTTTCCTTGTCTTCCTGTCGCTTGAGTGCCGTAAGCCCCTTCTCACTCGTCGCGAGTTCCTCATTGAGCTGGAATACAAGGGATCGAGCTTTTAATTTCGGCGCACGCAACATGACTCGAATATCATCAATCATGACGGGCATCGCATAGATATCGAGTGTCCAACGAACGATGGGGTTTGTTTCCCTCGTCCCGTAGAGTTCCACGTACAATGCGTACACTTGAGGGTTCACCCTCGATAATCTCGTGTTAGTTGCAAATTGTCCTTCATGCGAAACTCTTCCCGATCAAATAGCGAGTCATTCGTTAGGGGACCCGGGCGCTTCGGAGCGTTTGCGTCCTCCTAGTGCCTCTATATCATTATTTTAACTTTCCTGTTCTCATATTATGGGGTGTCAAAGTTAAATTTGGGCGAGGGAAAAATCACCCCAGCTTTTTCGCAAAATCACCCCAGCCGTGGGCTTTTCACCCCAATTTTTTTGAATACTGTACAGTATGAGTCATCATAAAATATACAACACGTCAAAAACAGTGGTGTTATAAGAAGGGTGTGACTGGGTAGGTGGATATCTGGTCTTGAATGAGAAATATGCGGGGTCTCGCCCGAACGTTTGAGCGTGTTGGAGACCACCCCCCTCCTTTGCTGCGTACACCCCCCTCCCTTTTATGTCCAATGGATAAGTTTGGGCTTCAAAAATGAACCTTTAAATTAGGGGGCTGATCGAGCCACACACCCCAAGACATCTGAAATATCTGACGTTAGAAGAAACATCTTGAAACCAACAAAAAAATGACGCAGCCTTACAACTTTCGCATTCCATGGACTCGTTAAAAACTATAGTTATCGAGGATAACTATAGTCTTTAACACGCTAGCATAGAACCCGATAATGAAGCTCCTAACGCTAGTCGTCGCAACTGACGCTGCCATTGAAGAAGTAACAAGCTCCGCAATTGATGGATCTATGTGTAGCAGTCTCAACGGACCTTTCTGCGCTGGACTTGGATCCGTATATGCAGGGGAGCCGCTACATGCGAGACGAAACCTCGATTTTGAATGCAAAAAAGTCAATTCACTAAGGCAACGAAGCACCGTATCCTTTTTGGGCTCTTCATACTTGTTTACTATGAAAATTATACCCGCCGATTTTTGATATATATACAGCAGATGATAGCGGCCGCGACAGCGAGGAAATTAAGGATCGAAAAGGTCTTGATGCAGTACCGGATAGAAGCGGGTTTGAGTGATACGGAAGCACTGAATGACGATAACACCTTCGACGTTGATACGGCACTGGACAAGATAATGGATCTTTTAAATGGATGGGATGGCAACGAAGAGAGTTTATTGGATGATTCACTCGCTTCCAGTTCTCACTTTGGCGATCTGAATCTGCTAGAAACGATGGACGGAGACGAGTTAAAGGTGCTTTTTCCGACGATTGACATATTTTACTGAATTTGCTAATGCACTCACGACTTTTACGAAATACCTGTGGTCAGGAGTTTTTCGAGATGGCACTGGCGGAGCTATTGGTCTCGGTCGAATCGGTGGTGAAGGAGACTTCACCTGGTGTAATGGAGGGCGTGCGCACAGTTGTTAGACAGCTAGAGGAGCTGAAGGATTATTTTAAATATAAATTTCAAAGGCTGGACGAGTCGCAGATCGCGAGCATCCAATCCGATTTTGATACCCATCGTCTCGTTAAACTAAGCAAACGTTTGAGAAACTCGTGAGCGCTGGAAACGCGCAGGACCGGCAACTGGCTTTTGAAACCGCGATTTACTTGTTTCAGCTGGCTCAAGAAGAGAGGGTCGCAGCAAAAGAGTCAGCAGCAAAAGATATCGAAGCGGACTACACTACAGCCGTCACTGATGCGCTGTGAATTAGTTTCGGAAATGCAGCGTCTGATGTAGAATCAGATCTGAGGTCTTATGCTAATTCGCGCAAAAAAGTTATTTTCATTTTACCAAAGGTTCATTTTTGAAGCCCAAACTTATCCATTGGACATAAAAGGGAGGAGGGGGGGGGGGGACGCAACAAAGGGGGAGGGTGTACCCAGTCACGCCCTATAAGAAATGCGCTTAGCTCTACAGTAGAACCTGTCTAAATTGATACTGGCTAAACTAAAAACCTCCGCAAACAAATATTTCTTGCCGGTCCCGAGCTCGTCCCCATATTGGAATTAATAAACCTCCGTAATGTGATATTTGATAAATTTTCTCAGTCCCACAACTTATGTAAAAAATATCCTATATACCTAGCCCTATATGTCGCTATTCAAACACGCTCAAAAAAGTCACGCATGCCCTTATGATTCATCTGGCTGGTCTTTATGGCTGCAGCCTTGTTCTTAATGCGTTGGAGGGACGTCATGAAGATCTCGTTCACGTCAGATTGCTGCAGCCATAATGTTTCCAGTGAACGTATCATTGCCTGTGTCTCGGATACCGGAACAATGGCGACCTCTTGGCTTTCACCGTCATCGGTGTAGCCGGTGCGTATACGCACGGTGCGACTAGCGCACAGAGGAAGACTCTTCCCTAAAGCGGTATCTACCGCTACTTAGCCGATGCGCCCTTGTAAAGGGCTTAGTAGGAGAGTTCTCCTACTCAAGGCTAATATTCCGGGTTGGTTTACTTATTAGCCTTAACGGCTGTATTCCCTTCACGGGATGTAAGTAAAGGGAGGGCTCCCTCTTACCTACGACACTCACTGCGCGCGCGACCGGTCGAGGTCGCACGTCCGCAAGATAGAGTGAAATGTAAACTGAATATATTTAATATATAATTAGCCTAAATTAATTTAAACTAATATAAACTATATGTAATACTAAGTAGAATATTCCTAATTCGTACCTAGATAAAATGTAGTGTACACACCTGTGTATTGACACGTCGGTGGCTGACACACCACCACACCAAGGGCCCCTGACCTGATTGGTTAAAATAACCAGTGGTTCAAAACCTTTCGAACCGGTCAATACTGACCTCAACCGTAGTGTACTCATGTACACCAACACAAAATGTAACTCGAATGTAACCCCGTTTCATCCTCCCCCATCAAGACTATTGCTTACGCAATAATCAAAATCTTGTTGGAAAAGTCCAACACCAGTACCTCTGGCTGTCCATGTGAAGGTGTACACCTTCAGCGGTGCTATGGACGAAAACTATTCCGACAACTCGGAAGTGGATGCCGTTGGGGAGATCTCCCCCAACGGCTGTCCATGATGACAGCGCCGAACGGCGCTGTCGGTCATCCAACCCATTCCCCACACGCGGGGAAAACGCACTAACTCGTGCGCCACCGTTACCCGCTAGGGGTGATACCTCCAGGTTGCCACAGGCAACCACCACCAATGAACCTTCCTTCGTTCAAGAGGCCCGACGTGCCGTACGGGCACGAAAGGGACCTCGCGACCATCAAAAGAGGGCTAAGAACGCGGTCAAGAGGGGATTAGTCTCCTATACCCCTGGTCCAGCGGCTATACTGCCGCGTGAAATTGCGCGTCGGAACCAACTCCGGGCCCGACTACTAACTCCCAAACATTTTACTGTTAAGTCCTACCGGACGCGTCTCGGGAAGCAGGCACGCGGTGCCCTCGTGGATATCATCCGCGAGATTCCCTTTGTTCTCTTGCGGGACGAAAGCGTCGAAGACGCAGAACAGGCATTCCGCGCTTGGGCGGAAGGGGAGAAACGCCTCCCTAGTTTCGATGCGCTGTATAACAGCTTTTCCGAACACGACGTTTGGTAGAGAGGGCGCTACGCTTGGCTTATGCCCAGGCCAAAGCGCAAGGGCAATTACCTGCCTCTTATTACACGCGCTCCGCTCTCGATGTGGTGCCGTAGAGCAATGCAAGCACAGCATCTGCCTCCGGCAAACTCCCAGCTACTGGGAGTGAAGGGGCTTCTTTATCCCCTTTGGTCGTTGACTCTCAGTGGTATTCTCCCGCTCGAAAGCGTCAACGACGTCACGGCAATCCTGCCGCAGGGTAGTCTCGTACTCCCACGAGTTCTGGGAATATGGATACCCTTTCCACTTCACCAGGTACTGGGTCTCACCCCGGTGATGGCGTCGTGCCATCAGGCGTTTCACATGATAATGTGGAGTACCCTCCGTATCGAGCACTGGATGAGGGGGTCGCGCTATTGCGGCGTGAATTCCACGAGCGCTGTGATCGGCACAGCCGTCGCATCCAAGATGCTCAGGAGGGACTCCGCAACGAAGGGAGTGCGAATGAACGCATCGAGGAGCGGCTTGCCTCTCTCGAGTCTCTCGCTGCGGAGCTTCAGGGTCGTATTTCAACCCTGTCGGAGATGTTCCGATCTGTCTTACCTTTCGGCTATCCGACTTCCCATCCTCCTCCGAGAGTTGACCCGCCTCCGGGTTCTGGTATGGATTAAGCATACCCACATAGAAGGTTGGATGCGTACGCATCGCCTTCGGGATGTCTAAGGTGTACGACAAGCCCTTTCGGGCTAATACCTTAAAGGGCCCCACAAACCTGGGGCGCATTTTATTGCGCAACACATTTGAAACTGCATGTGTAGGAAGATTTTTAGCGTTTAATAAAACACTTTCTCCTACTTTGTATAATTTTTCGTTACGCCGCCCCTTGCGGTCAGCTTTCTCCTTCTGCTTGTCTTGGCTTTCCGCCATGGCATCGCAGACGTGTCGTAAGACACTAAGGCGCGTCGATAAAAACTTATCGATGTGCTTTCGCACAGATACAGGGCTGACATCGGGGAATCCTCCCCCCTCAAGCCCTGGGCCACACACACGTGGCGTCAACGGAACCCTCGGATTCACCAATCCGTTCACGTAAAACGGGGTAAACCCCGTAGTTGCATGTATCGAATTGTTGATAGCAAATTCAACCATCGGAAGCATCTCACTCCAACTCTTTGGAGAATCCGGACATAAACTCCGGAGAATATCCTCCACAACGCGATTAACGCGTTCCGTCTGACCGTCCGTCTGCGGATGATCCGCAGTGGACATGAGGAACTTGGTGGCTAGAACCTTAAACAACTCTCCCCAGAATTGTCCCGTAAAACGGGGATCCCGATCCGACACAACGGAATCGGGTAGACCATGCTGTCGAAAGACACAGTATAGGAACACTTTTGCTGTTCCTTGTCCATCTATGGACTCTGGCACCGCCGCCAGGCGAGCCATCTTGCTCAATCGGTCTACAAAGACCAATATTCCGGTGTTCCCGGCCCTATCCTTCGGAAAACCGAAGATAAAATCCATTCTAATGGATTTCCAACACTCCGTTGGAACGGATCAGCTCGCCAAAGGCGCAGCTGATCTTGCAGAGGGTTTGACCCTCTGACACGTCTCACAGGTGCGTATATACGCACCGACCCACTTATACATGTTGGCCCACCAATACAAAGCGCTTAAAGCACTGTAGGTCTTATCCCGACCTAAATGACCCCCGGTAGGGGTGTCATGTGCCTCAAAGAGGACTATATACTTCAGTTCCACATCATCAGGAACTACCACCCGCGGAGTGTCCTCCGCGCTCGTGCTATAAAATAGCAGACCGTCACAGTACCTGTAACGGTGTAAACGAGCTTTAGCTCGACTTGACAGGGTTGGATCAGACGAGCCAAGACCCTTTTCACCTAACGTGCTGATAAGCGCCGTACACTGTGGGTCTTTCTCGTACGCCTGGCGTATTAGATCCACCACAGATGTGGTGACGAATGTCGCGTGAGCGAGCTCATAATCGGGACGACGCGACAACGCGTCTGCAAGCACGTTCTGCTTTCCAGGTTTATACTTAACCTCAAAGTTGTACTCCGCAAAGAAGGAGAGCCAACGAGCCATCCGTTGCGAGAGATGAGGCGACTTTGTCGCTGTCCGTAAGGACGCGTGGTCAGTATAAACCACGAACGGCTTTGAGCCGAGTAGGTGAACCCTAAATGTGACAAGAGCATACTTCATTGCAAGTAGCTCCTTGTCATGAACGGTATACTTCCGTTCCGCAGCTTTAAGCTGCCTCGACTCAAACGCAATTACGCGTTCCCTTCCTGCATCGTCTGCTTGGAAGAAAGCACATCCGATTGCGAAATCAGAGGCGTCGCAGACGACACTAAATGGTTTCCCAGAGTCTGGGAGAGCAAGAACGGGAGCTTTCAACAAGCTCCCCTTTACCGCTCAAAAGCGTTTTGGTGTTTGGTTTCCCAACACCAATCAACATCCTTCTTAAGAAGGTCGGTCAATGGCTTTGCCATTTCAGCGTAGTTCTCGCTGTACTTGTGGAGATAATTGGCTGATCCAAGCCATTCCGTAAATCTCTAAGATATACAGGCGAAGGCCACTCCACAATGGCTCTCACCTTCGCGGGATCCGCCCGCAATCCATCCTTAACGATGAAGCATCCGAGGAAAGGAATTTCCTCAGCACCAAATATACATTTGGAAGCGTTCGCATATAGCTTATGCTCTCGCATACATTCGATCACAGCTCGAAGGTGTATAAGGTGCGTCTGAACATCAGCCGAGTCGCCTTCCGCGCGACTATGAACGAATATATCGTCGAAGTACGTCTGAGCGTACTTCCTATGAGGGCGGAAGAGTTGAGTCACGAAGCGATTCAAAGTCGCTGGTGCATTTGAAAGCCCTTGTGGCATAACAAGCCACTCCCAAAGCATGCCGCTAGGGGTGCTGACCGCTGTAAGCGGTATATCGGACGCTCGCATGAGCACCTGATAATACCCGTCCACCAGATCTAAGGCACTGTTTACTGTGCAGCCCGCCATATTGTTCTGGAGGACATCCTTCCGAGGAATCGGAGTCTGCGTGGGTACAGTAGCTGCATTCAGCTTGTTGTACGCATGCACAAGCGCAACTTTCCGTTCGGTTTACGAGAACAAAAAGTGGGAGATGAGTAGGGAGACTTGCTCTCCCGTACCATCCCTGCCTCTTCTTTCCCCTTTAAGAATGCGTCGATGACGTCGCATTGTTCCTTGGGGAGAGGCCACTGCCTAGTGACGCAGTATTTGGTTCCAGGAACCAAATTAATTTCATGTAGGACTCCCCGATCCGGTGGTAACCCCGTCAGCGGGTTGTCACTAATGACATCTCCAAATTCCTTTAATAAGGAATGGTAAGGGTCCTCAGGATCCGCAAGGATATTGAGACCGCTTCGGGAATTTAATGCCTGTTTGGTTTTCACCAAAACGGACTCGTCCATCGTGGATGAGGAGTTCAACTCCTCTTCCGGACGCAACACGACGACCTCGTCGATTTCTCCTGCTCTCAAAGCAGTTCCAAATTCGTTGAAGGACATCTCCTCCAACGACAACAGTTCGCCTACCCCAGGCAACCTTTCCAGGCTTACGCCTTCTGTGACAACACCTGTCACACTATTCAGCATCCGATAGGACTGCTGACTACTGTCCTCGGGACTCATCCCGACACCCAGATGGGGGGAGTCAATTGTCCAATCTATTGGAAGCGCCACGCGCCTATCCACAGAGGTATCTACCTCTACCACCGGTGACTCGCCGGTCTCACCTATAACGGCGGAGTAGGAATCATTTCCGACATGCGAAAGAGACGAACTTCGGGTCTCTTCGCTTGGAAGCGCCTCGCGCTTAACCACAGGGGTCTTTACCCCTACCACTGGAGTCGCCTCAGAGGAATCCACCTCTGCCACTGGAAACTCACCAGTATCGCCGTTAACGGCGTGGGGATAACCGCCGAATCCCCTTCGTTAAGGAACTCTTCCTTAACGCCATTGGGAATGATCATTTCATACATCCCAATATCTGGCATCTCACGCCAGAATCGCTTTTGCGATCGAGCAAAGGTGGTTTCATGACTCGCCAATGCTTCACCCGACCGCGGGTGCGTTGAGCCGATGGACTTAGACTTCCAGTCTATCCATGGCTCGTGGCGTTCCAGCCACTTCATGCCCAGAATGAGGTCATACCTCGAGTCCAAATCCAGGACTAGGCAACGTTCTAAGCTTTCGAAGTCTGCAAACTTCAGCTTAAGGTCAATCGAGACCTTGGGTACAGAAACCTGTACACCCGTCGCAAGACGGACTGTGACAACGTCACGAGAACGTGCCTCTAGGGCCTCGGCATACAGCCGACTCTTCTCTACAGAAGCCCGTCTGACATAATTTTCAGACGCTCCAGAGTCTATCAAGACTCTCCAAGGCTTATCAAAGCTTTTCACGTCCGCAAGGACTGCCAGCAAACCTGGATGGTACACCAACTCGGTGCTAGAAGAATCGCTTACCTCGGGGATTTGTGCTGTCGTCCCCTACCCTGGGGCTTAACAGCACTGAGGGGTACCCCAGTAGGGCGCCCCGCACCTACTGGGAGCCGTCGTTTCCCGACGGCTTGGGCCAGGGCTTCTTCCCAACCCTTGGCCCTTTTAAGTGAGTATCTCGCTGGGGGTTCCGCGGACATCTGTTCCGCAGATGATCCGTGCTCCCACACTGGAAGCATCTCGGCGGTCCATGCCGCTGCAACATTGCAAGGAGCTCTGCTCCGAAGCCCTGCGGAAAGGAATCAGAGTGACTCTTAGCGGGAGGTTTCTCCTCCGCTTCGACCTGACTAAGGTCCATGGGTTCGGGACCCACCTTAAGGGAAAGAAAGTTCCTCTCGCCGTTGAACGCCATCTTGAACGCCTCCCCCAGGGATTGGGGTCGGCATCGGAAGAGCTCCAAACGTGCTGGCCCTTCTATCAGGCCTCCCATGAAGTCGATGATGGACACATCGTCCGAATACGCTTTCGCGTACATCCCTGCCAACAGGGTCTTAAGTTCATGGATATAGGTTTCCAAGTCCCTAGTGCCCTGAAGGCACCTCACAAACGCCAACTGATTCTGGAAAACCAGATCAGGCGTTGCGTACATGTCCATAAGCTTCTGCTTAAGGACCTCCAGGTAGGGAACACGTTCGTGACTGAGTCCGAACACGTAAACTCCCATGCACGGGCTTTACCCGTAAGATGGGTCAGCGCAAGTCCCACTTGCAAGTGATCAGTGATCACATTCGATGTGGCGAAGGCCGTTTAGACCTCTCGTAACCACACATAAATGTTATCACCTTTTTCCCCCAGAGAATTTCTTTATCTTAAAGGACAATGGGGGACGCACCCCCGTGGAACGATCTCCACCTAAACTCGCTTCATGAGCGATGAGGGCATTTACCCTTGCCTTTACGGCCTCAGGGCCCTGCTCCACTAGGAGCTGCATACCCTCGTCACCCAGTAAGGGTAACAGCCTTTTAAAGACTTCCTGCTGGACGAGGGTCAAACAATCCCAATCGTCCTGATTCATCCCTTGCAGAGGATGCCTTAGTCAACCAACACAGGTGTTGGATTGACTACAAGTGCTACCAGATGTAGCCGGTGCGTATACGCACGGTGCGTCTAGCGCACAGAGGAAGACTCTTCCTTAAAGCAGTGCCTACCGCTACTTAGCCGATACGCCCTTATAAAGGGCTTAGTAGGAGAGAGCTCTCCTACTCGGGCCAAGATTCCCGGGTTGGTTTACTTCTTAGCCTTAACGGCTGTGTTCCTTACTAAGGTTGTAGGTAAAGGGAGGGCTCCCTTTACACTACGGCACTCAGTACACGCGCGACCGGTCGAGGTCGCGCGTCTGTACGATAGAGTGAAATGTAAACTGAATATATATTTAATATGTAATTAGTCTAAATTAATTTAAACTAGTGTAAACTATATGTAATACTAAGTAGAACATACCAAATTCGTACCTAGCTAAAATGTAGTGTACACACCTGTGTACCGACACGTGGATGGCTGACGCGCCAGCACACCAAGGGCCCCTGACCTGATTGGTTAAAATAACCAGTGGTTCAAAACCTTTCGAACCGGTCAATACTGACCTCAACCGTAGTGTACTCATGTAAACCGACACTAAATGTAACTCGAATGTAACCCCGTTACAATAAGGATATGAAACTCCAACGCATTGAACCTGTTCAACGAAGTTCTTTACGATAGAGCAAGCCCAGCGTATAACCATGAAATATGGTGCGAATCAGCTTGGGCTTCACAAATGACTCTTGAAGAAACTCAGTGACCCTGAGTGGCACAAGGAAGACGAGTTAGGGAAGGATATTTGCGACATTGTCACAGCCGCTTGCGCGCGCTATGTCCTTTTTGAGCGGAAACAGGACAATATCTTGGATCCCCTGGCAAACTTTCATCAACAAAAAGGTGCCCAAGTCGAGCAAATCAATTTTATGGCCGACACCACCCCGTCAGCGTTGACAACAGCTTTGGGAATCATGATCAATTACTGTTACTGTATGACGTTTATTGACATAACTTCGGTTTCATACAAGCGTAAATCTCTTGCTGCTATATCTCCTGTGGTAGCTCGACTTGTTTGGCCGGAGAGAAGAATTATACTGGACGGTAAGAATAACAGAATGTCGTCCGAAACAAAGCTGAGTCTAGGGTGTTGCTAATGCGTTTCTTACATACAATTCAGAAATCGAGTGTATAACGTACAAGAGAAACACACCGTTGTTTGCCAAGGCGTTCCGTGCTGGTGAAGTGATCTGTGCACGCGGATCACTACCGGCATCTTTACTGGTGAATCGGACATTTTTGCTCTCGATGGCTATATCCGCCACCACGGCGAGGGTGACATCGCATTGACCGAGCTGTCCCGCCAGGCGGACGCCAAGAACTAAGCAGATCAAGGCTTTTTTCTTAAGTTCGTTCCTGATAGTTCAGACGCTTGCGTTTACTGTTAGCACGATATGCTCAGGATGATGAACTCGTGCGTGCTTGCTGGTACTGTTAGTAGTCGGTTGATCTCGGGTCAAGTTTGCCTCTATTTTGTCGGTTGTAGTCTCGTTATTTAATATGGACAACGATCTACAAGACGAAGCAATTTACCCGTACACGCAAACTTCTTGTCTTGATGTATTGTCTCTACTACAGTAATACTGCGCAGTAAGCTGAACTTTGTAACACTATTCCTCGCATAGGGCTAACTTCGTGACGTAAGGCATAAAAACTATTTGTATTAAGATGGAGATTCGCGCCACCTTCTACTGCACTGACTCCGTCAACACTAAGAAATAAGCCCTATTTTAACCTTTCATTAAAGGAAAAACATTGCGTTAGTCAGTATGCTTAAACGATAGAGACATGTACTCCCCGTACATGAGAACCACGCTGTGTCATGGATTCCGAAACCACCTTCATCGTGTCGATGTATCTGTTGATACAAAGCGCCAGACAATTCTGCAGCTTGCCGTCTAGCTTGCCGTTGGGGCGAGTAAGGCACTTGTCAAGCACTTTTCCTGTAGACTCTGCGTCAACTCCTGCAGTGCCTGATGCTGCACTTCCGAGCGAACCTGTTCACGAGATAATTAGAGATCATTAGGGATCACACTTCTTCACGCAACTGAAACACTTCGGCAAATACATCAGTCCCTCCAGTCACCTACTCGGTTAAAATGATCTGCCTTTTGCTAAGGACTGATTTCGCACGGACGACATGATTGGACGTAATGTAGATATGCAATGTACGCGATTCCAGTTTTGGGGGGGATACGCCTATAATTGAGGGAGATAGGCCTATAATTGAGGGGGGGGGGATACGGGTAGTAATTTGGGGGGGGGATACGGGTTGTAATTTGGGGTGGGATACGGATATCAATTGCCAAAAAATATCTGGGAAATCAAAATCTGATAAACCATTTTTATCGGCCATTTTTTATCGACCTGGTCGGCCCCAGGTCAATAAAATTTAAACGGGGGTTGATAAAAATTTGCTTCTGATAGTATTACGCGGCTGAAAATGATGTCTAGTAAGAAGCTGGGAGTACGTGCGAAGCGGCTGTTCCTCTCCAGTGGTGCAGAGATCTCGGACGTGGATGAGCTACAGAACAATGACACGCTCTACATTTCGCAGGGCGAGGACTTCTACAAGTCGCTCGGTAGGACACATCGATGCTGCTGCTAAGAATGAGGCTAATGGAGCTCACATTTATCAGAACCTGCTAATGGACAGGAAACTTTCCAAATGTCGGTGCTGGGATCAGGTGGTGTGGGAAAAAGTGCACTTACCTTGTGCTTTGGGTGATATTATTTTGTGAAGGACTGGAACCCGTGTACGCTTGAAATACGGGACACTGCTCGGCAAGATGTACGACGATCGCGGTTGTTACAGTTGATTAGATCTTGGTTTTGTGCTTGCTGACGTGATGTTTGGTTTGTTCAGGACTTTGAATCTCTGCGAGGGCAGTGGATGATAGACAAATATGGCTATTTTTTGTCTATAGTATGGATTCCCGGATCTCTCTTCACGTAAGTACGAGCTTGCATTATGTGGCAAATAGGACTAAATAATCTTTATGGTCCTAGTAGGAATTGCAACCCTTTTTTGACCTACATCTTCAGATCAACGAGAGTCGCCTCCCACTCCCGCCGATCATTCTAGTGGATAATAAAAAAGATGTGGTTGAGCGCGAACCTAACAAGTGCCAAGTGAGTACTGAGGAAGTCGACGGATATCACATTTATACAATGCGCGCTATATAGAGACGAGCGCGTTCACAGGAGCAAATGTAAGGGCGTATTCGAGACGTTCGTGCGGGAAGTGCGTCGAAAGAAAGTGCCAAAGCCCAGGAAGAGCGCATTTTTTCTTCTATAGCATCGCTAGAGTTAGAAATATGTCTGTAATGCTATCTCAGACATGTACGATGGCAAATGAGTGAAGACCCCCCCACACACATACTTCTAGTATAGACATACTTAAAAAATAGAAAATAATTGTTTATTGGAAAGCTTCGGCATTGTTGTCGCGGTTGAAGGTAGCTTTGGTACGGGCAGGGAATAAAATTCTTAACGGTTTTCAAAACGTTCGATAAATCATTTTTAACTCGAGGGGGGGGCGAACTTTGATACCCCTGATAAAATGCTATCGTGTGCCGATCTAAAATCTTTTTATACACCCCTTTAATGGTAACTTTGACACCCCCTATTTGTTACTTATATTCACATTCTTATAAGTTAATATTCCTTTTTAGGTCACATTATTTTTTATGAGTCAACAGTCAGTGGATTTATCATTATTTGCCGGGACGGGCTAAACGTCAGCAAGTGAAAGACTAACTAGGCAGCATGTGAGGCAGCGACTAGGAAAAAACAAAAAAGTACCAAAAAGGATATACTTTTTTCCCCTTTTGGGACTTTTATGCGCGGATCAAGGCATTTAAAGTTGGACATATTCGTACAAGACCAAAAACAAGGTATACTCGATGTTTGTGTATTTGTGTCAGACTATAATTTAGTTATAGTCGAATATATTACTTGTGCATTTTATTTATTTGCGACGAGACGTTTTCTCCGCTTTGCCTTCGGTGCGCGCGTATTTCTGGAAAAGCAGTTACGTGCTTTCGTGCACGGAACTGTGCAGAAGAACACTTTTGCTATTGGTGGCACTCCAGACCTGGTCTCTACTATTCGCGCATTCGTCAAGCATCTGCACAGCTCACGGTATGCTGCCAGCAATACAAACATGGACAACATTTGGGTGATTGTGTACAACTTGCTTCGTAGTGGGGGTGAAGAAGATGCGATCAAGTTTGCAGCGAGTGTGTCTAGTGGTGAAGACTCTCCTCTTGACGCTGACATCATGTGTGCTTTGAAATACCGTGCGCATCAGAAAAATATGTATGAATATGACAACGCTAACGATATGACGGCGTTTTCAAATCGATTCTCTGCTGAGTTCGAGCGCTTAAGAGACCGTTACCACCGTTTAGTGAGATCTTCCATCGATGCCGTTCGTTTCGCCATATCTTTGAGCGCTGTGTGGTAAATTTGCTCTGCTTTGGTAACGTGAACGCAAATGAGCCGCGTATTACGACGACGGTGGAGGATTATTTATGGCAACGGCTATGTTTTATTCATCGTGCATCAGGTGGAATGCCCCATAGTACGTATATGATTACAGTATTGGCCCAGAGTATTCAGAAATTTGGGCCGAGTCATTTAACTAGTGGCGTACAAAGTGGTGGTGGCAATTTTGCTGCCATTTTGTTATTTGAGATTCTACTTATCACCCAAGAGTTTGAAAAAGCGGTGATATATCTCGCATCGAAAGGATATTTAGTGGAAGCTGCGCATTTCGCCATTACGTTCAATTACTATGGATTGTTGGAATGCACATCGTTCTCCATGGGTACTAAAGCTTCCCGCGATTATCTAGCGCTGAACGCCAGTTACCGAAGCGATGCCCAATAAGCACCACGTTATCATCATGAGCTCCTGTATTTGTCCTTTGTATTTTTTCTTTTCTATATTATCAAAGGTGTTCAATGTAAAAAAAAGCTTTGCCCATTTTATTGTCTACATCATAGTATGCGGTACCATAGAATATCCTGCTTGTTTGACAAGGACAGCAGTGAGTTATATTGCAGGAAGTCCGTAAAGGATGTTAAAGAAGCAGCAGCCGACCGCGCATAAAAGTACCTTTTTTGTTTTTTCCTAGTCGCTGCCTCACTTGCTGCTGGTTAGTCTTTCACTTGGTGCCGTTTAGCCCGTCCCTTATTTGCCAGTGGATTTATCATTCCTCGAATTATGCATAAGAGTTGAAGTTGTAGCGAACTTCCATCTGTCGTGTATCCTACACTACTTATCCGTACCTAATAATAGGTACTAAGACTTCTAAGTACACTACCATATCTCTTTAAAGTACGAATTATTAATGCTATAAATGAAAATATAAACATACCCGGTTTTTGGTACAAACCGTAATAATTAGTATTTTCAACGTACTATCCATCCATATTTCGCAATATTACCAGACCAACTGGAAGGTGCTCAGAATGGGTACAGGGTAAATAAATTTGGTAAAAAGGGAACCAGGTATTGTTGTACCTTGAACTCACCGACTCCAATAAAGTATCAATTGGAAATGACGGACGCGATCGCCGTAAAGCAGCCTACTTGGTTTCCTCCTCGCCCTATCCAAAGCCTGACTGAATATTGGGCCACGCATTATCCACTGCGTCTGTACAATAGCATGACGCGCAGTAAAAACGCTTTTGTGCCGATGCAAGGCAAACGTGCGCTTTGGTACATGTGCGGCCCAACGGTATACGACCAGACGCACTTAGGTCACGGACGCACCTATACGTGCTTTGACTATGTGCGTCGCATCTTGGAGGACTATTTTGGACTGGAGGTTGAGCTCGTCATGAACATCACGGACATTGACGACAAGATAATCCTTCGAGCCGCGGAGACTGGTTGGCTCGAAGCCAATCTTGGCAAGGAACTGCCCGATTGTAAGAATGAAAGAGCTAAGATTGTCATGAATTGGGCTGCTCAGCAGCCTGCCGAGGACAATATGCGTCGCACTCAAACACTGTCCAAGTTTTGGGAAAAGTCGTTCCTAGACGACATGGCTGCACTCAATATCAAGACTCCCACGCTTATTACCCGCGTAAGTGAGTATGTACCTGAAGTAATGGAATTCGTCGAGGGAATTTTAAACAATGGTTTTGCTTATGAAAGCAATGGGTCCGTATACTTTGACACGGTGGCCTTTGGTCGCTCGAGAGGAAAGGCGTACGGTAAACTGCTTCCGGAGAATGTCGGACAGTCAGAGCTGCTTGCTGAAGGGGAAGGCGCTTTGTCAGCTGCACAAACCGACAAGCGTAATGCTAGTGACTTTGCTCTGTGGAAAAAGTCAAAGAGCGGTGAACCATTTTGGTCCTCGCCCTGGGGTGAGGGACGTCCGGGTTGGCATATTGAGTGTTCGGCCATGGCAAGTGACGCTTTGAAACACCTTGCTGGTGGCAAGATTGATATTCATTCTGGTGGCATTGACCTGCGGTTCCCGCATCACGACAACGAAATTGCACAGTCCGAGGCATACTTTGATTTTTCGCAGTGGGTGAACTACTTTATCCACACGGGCCATCTGAACATTGAGGGCCTTAAGATGTCGAAGAGCCTAAAGAACTTTGTGAAGATCCAAGAAGCGCTCCTAGACAACACGCCTCGTCAGCTACGCTTCCTGTTCCTGCTACACAAGTACAACGTGCCCATGGACTACAATGACAACTCAATGGACGAAGCGGTGGGTGTTGACCGTTTCTTTACGGAGTTTTTTGCTAACGTCAAGGCACGTCTCCGTGAACTTGGCGTCGAAAAGACGCAGAAGTGGACACCTGTGGAGAAGGCGCTGCATGGCGCTCTGCTAGACTGCAAGGACAAAGTGTTTCGCGCTTTGAGCGACGACATCAACACCCCGTTAGCGCTGTTGCATCTTCAGCAATTGGCCAAGGAAGTTAACCGTTACATGGCGACAGACATAGACAAGCAAGTTTCTATGCTAATCCGTGCCAGTGCAGAGTACATCACACGCATTTTATCTGTGTTTGGACTTGTCACCTCTGCTACAGACATAGGGTTTCCGCTCTGCTCGGATTCTGCTGGTGGTACTGATCAAGAGACTGTACTCACGCCTGTACTAGATATCTTTGCGCAGTTCCGTGACAATATCCGAGAGGCCGCTCGTTCTGCTGCTGCGGACGATGGAGATAGTAAGGCTTTGGCTAGTGTGGTGCTACGTCTGTGCGATGAAGTACGTGACGAAAAGTTGCCGTATGCTGGTGTGCGTCTGGAGGACCGGTCTGCTAGCTCTTCCGTTTGGAAGCTGGCCAACAAGGAGGAGCTACTCGAAGAAATTGAGAAGAAGAAGCAGGAGAAGAAGAGAAAAGAGGAACAGAAGCGCCAACGATTGGAAGATGAGGCCCGTAAAAAGGCCGAGCTCGCTGAAAAAGCTAACATTTGTCCTAGCAAGATGTTCTTGAAGATGAAGGATAAGTACTCAAAGTTCGACGATAACGTAAGTATTGGCGAATGTTGCTTTTGGTCGAACTGGATATTATGCTCATGTGTGGAAAATGTCAGGGTTTGCCGACACACGATGCCGCTGGTGAGCCGTTGAGCAAGGGTCAGATGAAAAAGTTGGCTAAAGAGCAAGTGAAGCAAAAGGCACTGTACGAGAACTACAATAGAAACTAGATGTACTGGTTTTGCTATTTGATAGCGTGTTGAATAGTGTTGTAGTTGTGCATGTCAAGTCAAAACAAGCCGCTGCAGGATAAACTTGCGCAGTCAAATTTCATATTGAAATTTGTCACATTGTGAAGCCACAAACAAAAATGTGCATCAAAACAATTAGATCAATCCAAATCGTATATTTTAGGGAATTGCACCCCCCTGCAAGGCACACACCCCGATAATAAAGCGCCCTTACTATACAGGTTACCTTAAAACATTGGAAATTTTTAAAGAGGATAATCAAGATGCGGCTGCTCAGTCAAACATCAGGAAATGCCGAACCGGCTGCAAGTTTGTTCTTGCAGTGACACTCCATAAAACAAAAGACTTGCTTGTCTGCTGTATCGTGATGAGTAATGATCTGGCTGCTGTTAATGAGAGGTTTTCTCTTTACTCCTTTCAACGCGGGTGAATAGGACTCCATCCAGCTAGGTCGCATATGTAGTGTGTAATATCATCACAATCGCCTAACTGCGACATATCAAACTCCTCATCATCATCTGTCGCGTCTTCATCGCGAGTATTCTGGCTAATCGACTAATTTCTACTTGATAGTAGTATTCGCTTGTTTTTCTTCAACGCAGTCTTGTTGATCACCACTTGAGGAGTATGTGACGGTAAATAACCGGGAATTTCCATAACTGGAGCAACTTTCAGCAACGAGAAGCAGGTCTGCCTGAAAGCGATCTTTTGTAATGGTCGTGCTCACTCTAAACGTCTAAAATTTCTCCGAAAAACGTAATTTTTGGTTTAACCACGCCGCGACAGTTCGGTTCCGAGCACGTTCGAATGATTCCTGCGTGTATAACTGGAATCAACGTGTTGGTCTCTACGTTCTTCTTGCACCCATGCACGCTGAATATGAGAAGCTACCATGAAAATGAATACACATCGTCACGCCAGCTGCTTCCTTTAACCCACCGATGTTTTGCGTGTAAACGGGCAACAGCGTTTTCTTTTTCTCTAGAAAGTGAGGTACATATAACAAAAGTGAGACACATAACAAAAGGGTGAGGTACACCAATAATTTCCCTTTAAAAATTTCCAATGTTTTAAGGTAACCAATAGTCTAGGGCGCTTTATTATAAGGGTCTGTATGCCTAGAAAGGGTGTGTGTCTAGCAGTTCCCTAATTTTTTCCTGACAAATATAGAAATAACAATAACGAGTACAATTCTTTACTGTTACGATCTGCATTACGATTGGACAAAACCTTACAGTAGGGGTCTTCTGATTCGATAAAACAGAGTTTTTATCAGAACATCTTATTATCGTGGTATGTCCGCCAACAGATTGGCGAAGACTAAAGGCCGCCGTGTCTTTTCATCCCATAGTCCAACTAGAAAAAAGGTCGAGATCAAGAAGGCTACTGTGCGTTCAACCCGAAAGTGGTATCCGGTCGACCACATTCCAAAATCTCTTCCATCTGCGAAAACGAAACGCAACAGCGTGAAGACCGCTAAGCTTCGCAAGTCTATCACGCCTGGAACGATCCTCATTTTGTTATCTGGACGTTTTCGGGGCAAGCGCGTAGTTTACCTCAAGCAGCTACCATCGGGCACATTGCTTGTCACAGGACCGTACAAGGTCAATGGTGTGCCGCTGCGTCGTGTGAACCAGTCTTTTGTCATTGCAACATCGACACGGATGGATCTTTCCGACTTGGATCTGCCACAAATTGACGACTCCTACTTTACCAAGGACAAACCTCCGAAAAAAAGAAGCAAAGAAGAGCGCATTTTTGCTCTGCAACAAATGTCGGTGCGTTAACAAGTTCATTTCTATGTATGTGAATTCTTCCCAAAATCAATTATGCAAGTTTTAGCTTTGCAAATCGCATGTTACTAAGCCTTTCGATGTTGATCGACTCTGATTCACCTTATGATTTAGACGCCTACTGAAATTGCGGAGCAACGAAAGAAAGATCAAAAGACGCTGGACGCTGTGTTAACAGAAAAACTGGCAAACGAGCCTTACTTGCGTGCGTACCTAAATGCTAAATTTACGCTGACCAAGAACGATCGTGTCCATGATATGGTCTTTTAAAGTGATCCCGTGACTCGAGCAGGCTCCAACCGATAAACATGACGCCTCCAGTGAACGATAAATTGTGTAGTGTATCTGAGACCGAACTTACTTTTACAAATGTTGGTATTAAGACTCATGGGCAAGTCTGCGCAACACAGCTTCTCGATCGAACATGCTGTAAAGAACAACACGGAAAGCTAGTTGTTATTCCGTAGTTGTAAAGTCTGACGCAGTACATTTTGCGAGAGGTGGCACCATCCGAATGCGAGACCCTACATTTCGTCTGTTCCGAAGTGCCTGGCGTGCCGACTCGAGATCGACACAGATTTCAGCTCGTGAATGCGTTGCAAGAATCCCATGAACGCTATCCAAGACTCTATTTTTGCAGTTCTGCAGTGACATATCTCTCCCTTGATGCTCGTTCATTTGTTGATCGTGAGCAGCGGCACATCTTTTTTTCAACAGTCGTCGTGCTGCATTCCGAGCTAATTTATGTCTGCGCTTTCTTCCTGCAAAACTTCCATACCGGTTTTGTCGACACAGCTTTTTTAAACGTTGATGTGCTCAGTCGTCAGACAGGTCTTTCACCTTCGCCGGCGATGAATGATACGCCGTTTCCACTTGTTCGGTATCCAGATTGGGAGCTTGATTGTCTATTACGCTTGCAGCAATACGTACTTGCCGTCCTTCTTCAAATTATCTAGGACATTTAATAACACGCCAAACAGCGAGTCTTTTATGCGGGACAACCGCAGCTTACCATCGCCATCCCAGAGGAGGAAGCCGTTGCCGCCAGTGGTCCACACAACGAGCGCTCACCACTCAATACGAGCTGAATTTTGGCAACCAGTGAATCAATATCGTTTCGCACTTCGTTCACAACACGAAGGCGTGTTCGCCAGCCGCGAAAAACGCGTTAGAACGGCGTCGCATTTTACCATGTCACTTAAATACACTGTATGTATGTACTTATGGGCACGTGAATGTTTATAGTGTGTGACACAATTCAATTAGGGAGAGCCTGCGGTCACCCCCCTTTTGCTCCGGTCACAAACCCCTCCCTTTTATGTGAGGGGTGTGTGTGACCGCCAGGGCTGATTAAACCTAAAAAAATTTGAAACCGGAATTTAGGTTTGAATAAGGGAAGCTGTTTCCCGACAAGGTCTTTGTTATCCCGACAAGGGGCAAGTGATATCCCGACAAGGAGCGCGATTTTCGTCAAATTAAAATGATGGATAAATATAATTGTTGTCGTATTTATTGTGCAAAAAAAGACTCCCACAGAGCACGGATTGCGAAACCGGGAAGCGATATACCAGTCTCCATCAGGTTTAATATCTCACTCTCATAAAATATACTGCTGTGTTTGCTACGGAACGCTACCGAATCATTTTGCTGATACTTTGTAAATGTAATTCTAGAACCGTGTTAGGTTGATATGAAGACGCGCGCTCATACCTCAACCTGACGATTTGTGCCTGAAACTAGGGCTGTCAATGGGTCTGTTTGGGTCGGGTCGACGGGGTTTCCAACCCAACCCGGCCGTTCTGGGTCGGGGAATTGTGGCCCGACCTGTAACGGGGTTACATTCGAGTTACATTTAGTGTTGGTGTATATGAGTACACTACGGTTGAGGTCAGTATTGACCGGTTTGAAAGGTTTCGAACCTTTGGTTATTTTAAACAATCAGGGCAGGGTCCCTTGGTGTGGTGGTGTGTCAGCCATCCACGTGTCGGTACACAGGTGTGTACACTACATTTTAGCTAGGTACGAATTTGGAATGTTCTACTTAGTATTACATATAGTTTATATTAGTTTAAATTAATTTAGGCTAATTACATATTAAATATATTCAGTTTACATTTCACTCTAAAGTGCAGTCGCGCGACCTCGACCGGTCGCGCGTGCAGTGAGTGTCGTAGGTAAGAGGGATCCCTCCCTTTACTTACATCCCGTAAAGGGAACACAGCCGTTAAGGCTAATTAGTAAACCAACCCGGGAATCTTGGCCCGAGTTGGAGATCTCTCCTACTAAGCCCTTTATAAGGGCGTATCGGCTAAGTAGCGGTAGGCACTGCTTTAAGGAAGAGTCTTCCTCTGTGCGCTAGACGCACCGTGCGTATACGCACCGGCTACATCTGGTAGCACTTGTAGTCAATCCAACACCTGTGTTGGTAGACTAGGCATCCTCGGCAAAGGATGAATCAGGACGATTGGGATAGTTTGACCCTCGTCCAGCAGGAAGCCTTTAAAAGGCTGTTACCCTTATTGGGTGACGAAGGCATGAAGCTCCTAGTGGGGCAGGGCCTTGAGGCCGTAAAGGCAAGGGTCAATGCCCTCATCGCTCATGAGGCGAGTTGTAGTGGAGGTAGTTCCACGGGGTGCGACCCCCATTATCGTTTAAGATAAAGGAGTTCAACGGAGAGAAGGGTGACAACCTTTACGTTTGGTTGCGAGAGGTCGAAATGGCCTTCGCCACAGCGAATGTGATCGCTGATCACTTGCAAGTGGGACTTGCATTGACCCATCTTACGGGTAAATCCCGTGCATGGTCGTTTACATGTTCGGAGTCAGTCACGGACGTATTCACAACCTGGAAGGTCCTTAAGCAGAAGCTTATGGACATCTACGTAACGCCTGATCTGGTTTTCCAGAATCAGCTGGCGTTTATGAGGTGCCGTCAGGGCACTAGGGACTTGGAAACATATATCCAAGAAGTTAAGACCCTTTTGGCAGGGATGTACGCGAAAGCGTATTCGGACGATGTGTCCATCCCCGTCTTCATGGGTGGCCTGAGAGAAGGGCCAGCACGTTCGGAATTGTTCCGATGCCGACCCGAATCCCTGGGGGAAGCGTTCAAGATGGCGTTCAACGCCGACAGGAACTTCCGTTCCTCTAAGGTGGGTCCCGAACCCATGGACCTTAGTCAGGTCGAAGCGGAGGAGAAACCTCCCGCTAAGAGTCATACTGACTCTTTTTTGCAGAGCTTCGAGGCGGAGCTCTTAGCTATGTTGCAGCGACATGGGCCGCTGAGATGCTTCTTGTGTGGAAGCACGGATCATCTGCGGAACAGGTGTCCTAAAAATCCCCAGCGAGACACTCGCTACAAGGGACCAAGGGTGGGGAAAAAGCCCTTGCCCAAGCCGTCGGGAAAGGACGGCTCCCAGTAGGTGCGGGGCGCCCTACTGGGGGGCCCCTCAGTGCTGTTAAGCCCCAGGGTAGGGGACGACAGCACAAAGCCCCGAGGGAAGCGGTGCTTTCTAGCACCGAGTTGGTGTACCAGCCAGGTTTGCTGGTAGTCCTTGCGGACGTGAAAGGCTTTGATAAGCCTTGGAGAGTCTTGATAGACTCTGGAGCGTCTGAAAATTATGTCAGACGGGCTTCTGTAGAGAAGAGTCGGCTGTATGCCGAGGCCCTAGAGGCACGTTCTCGTGACGTTGTCACAGTCCGTCTTGCGACGGGTGTACAGGTTTCTGTACCCAAGGTCTCGATTGACCTTAAGCTGAAGTTTGCAGACTTCGAAAGCTTAGAACGTTGCCTAGTCCTGGATTTGGACTCGAGGTATGACCTCATTCTGGGCATGAAGTGGCTGGAACGCCACGAGCCATGGATAGACTGGAAGTCTAAGTCCATCGGCTCAACGCACCCGCGGTCGGGTGAAGCATTGGCGAGTCATGAAACCACCTTTGCTCGATCGCAAAAGCGATTCTGGCGTGAGATGCCAGAGATTGGGATGTCTGAAATGATCATTCCCAATGGCGTTAAGTAAGAGTTCCTTAACGAGGGGGATTCGGCGGTTAATCCCCACGCCGTTACGGCGAGACTGGTGAGTTGCCAGTGGTAGAGGTGGATTCCTCTGAGGTTAAGCGCGAGCCGCTTCCTAGAGACGAGACCCGTAGTTTGTCTCTTCTGCAGGTCGGGGTTCCCGACCACGCCGTGTTCGGCGACCAAGTTGCGACTCCAGTGGTATGGGTAGAGAGAGACCCCTGTGGTTAAGCGCGAGGCGCTTCCAAGCGAAGAGACCCGTAGTTCGTCTCTTTCGCACGTCGGAATTGATTACGACCACGCCTTATTAGGTGAGAACGGCGAGTCACCGGTGGTAGAGGTAACGACCTCTGTGGATAGACGCGATGCGCTTCCAATAGATGGGGCAACTGACTCCCCCCATCTGGGTCCCGGGATGAGTCCCGAGGCCAGTAGTCAGCAGTTCTATCGGATGCTGAATAGTGTGACAGGTGTTGTCACAGAAGGCGTAAGCCCGGAACGGTTGCCTGGGATAAGCGAACTGTTGTCGTTGGAAGAGATGTCCCTCAACGAGTTTGAAACTGCTTTGAAAGCAGATGAAATCGACGAAGTTGTCGTATTGCGTCTGGAAGAGGAGTTGAACTCCTCATCCACGATGGACGAGTCAGCGTTGGTGCAAACAAAACAGACATTGAATGCTCGAAGCGGCCTCAAGATCCTTGCGGACCCTGAGGACCATAACCATTCATTATTGAAGGAATTCCGAGATGCCATTAGTGACAACCCGCCGATGGGGTTACCACCGGATCGGGGAGTACGACATGAAATTGACTTGGTTACTGGAACCAAATAATGCGTCACTAGGCATTGGCCTCTCCCCAAGGCGCAATGCGACGTCATCGACGCATTCTTCAAGGGAAAGAAGAAGCAGGGATGGTACCGGGAGAGCAAGTCTCCCCATTCGTCTCCCACTTTTTGTGTTCGTAAACCGAACGGAAAGTGGCGCATTGTGCGTGCGTACAACAATCTGAATGCAGCTACTGTACCCATGCAGACTCCTATTCCTCGGAAGGATGTCCTCCAGAACAATATGGTGGGCTGTACTGTGTACAGTGCCTTAGATCTGGTGGACGGGTATTATCAGGTGCTCATGCGAGCGTCCGATATTCCGCTTACAGCGGTTAGCACGCCTAGGGGTATGCTGTGGGAGTGGCTTGTTAGGCCACAAGGGCTTTTAAATGCACCAGCGACTTTCAATCGCTTGGTGACTCAACTCTTCCGCCCTCATAGAAAGTACGCTCAGACGTACTTCGACGATATATTCGTTCATAGTCGTGCGGAAGGCGACTCGTCTGATGTTCAGACGCACCTTATACACCTTCGAGCGTTGATCGAATGTATGCGAGAGCATAAGCTATATGCGAACGCATCCAAATGTATATTTGGTGCTGAGGAAATTCCTTTCCTCGGATGCTTCATCGTTAAGGATGGATTGCGGGCGGATCCCGCGAAGGTTAAAGCCATTGTGGAGTGGCCTTCGCCTGTATATATTAGAGATTTACGGAATGGCTTGGATCAGCCAATTATCTCCACAAGTACAGCGAGAACTACGCTGAAATGGCGAAGCCATTAACTGACCTTCTTAAGAAGGACGTGGATTGGTGTTGGGAAACCAAACACCAAACCGCCTTCGAAGCGGTAAAGCGGAGCCTGTTAAAAGCTCCCGTTATTGCTCTCCCATATTCTGGGAAACCTTTTATCGTCGTCTGCTACGCCTCCGATCTCGCAATCGGATGTGCTTTGTTACAAGAGATGATGCGGGAAGGGAACGCGTGATCGCGTTTGAGTCTAGGCAGCTTAAAGCTGCGGAAAAGAATTATCCCGTTCATGACAAGGAGCTACTTGCAATGAAGTATTCTCTTGTCAAATTTAGGGTTCACCTACTCGGCTCAAAGCCGTTCGTGGTTTATACTGACCACGCGTCCTTACGGACAGCGACAAAGTCGCCTCATCTCTCGCAACGGATGGCTCGTTGGCTCTCCTTCTTTGCGGAGTACAACTTTGAGGTTAAGTATAAACCTGGAAAGCAGAACGTGCTTGCAGACGCGTTGTCGCGTCGTCCCGATTACGAGCTCGCTCACGCGACATTCGTCACCACATCTGTGGTGGATCTCATACGCCAGGCGTATGAGAAAGACCCACAATGTACGGCGCTTATCAGCGCGTTAGGTGAAAAGGGTCTTGGATCGTCTGATCCAACCCTGTCAAGTCGAGCTAAAGCTCGTTTACACCGTTACAGGTACTGTGACGGTCTGCTATTTTTATAGCACGAGCGCGGAGGACACTCCGCGGGTGGTAGTTCCTAATGATGTGGAACTGAAGTATAGAGTCCTCTTTGAGGCACATGACACCCCTACCGGGGGTCATTTAGGTCGGGATAAGACCTACAGTGTAACAGGACTGATCCTGTTACTGGCTTACACTGTATTTGTGAGAGGAAGCGCGCAATACAATTAGGGTAGGATTAGTTGGTAACAACTA
>CM047587.1:23393774-23422187 GCA_026184515.1 Peronosclerospora sorghi | reverse complement strand
GGGGGGAGGGGTGACCTCAGTCTCTCCCTTCAATTAGCGTTAGATGACCACAAACCTACCAAGACCGAGTAAAGCCGGATGGACCGTTGCACTGACATTAGCGCTGACACTACAGGTAGTGCTGTACCGCAAGACGCTCTTAAACGCTATCCGTAACAGCTGCAAGCGTCTGCTGATGTTCAAGACCATGCACCGTCGTTTTGGCAGTCAACGACTCAGTCGTCTTAATAGTCTGGGCGACGAACGCAAGTCCCAGTGGATGTGGAAGGTTGATGGGCGAGATTTAATGTGCGCAGACTGTGACAACAATGCTGACGGTGCAAATAGTCCCGACGGTCTGATGACCTCGCAAAAAAAAATCGTCCTCGTCATGGTGGGTCTACCTGCTCGTGGCAAGAGTTTTGTGGTGCACAAAACTATACGCTATATCGAGTGGATGGGATTTCCTACACGTATCTTCAATGTAGGCAATTTACGGCGCCAATTGGGCAAGGCTGGAGAGGACGCGAATTTCTTTAGTGCGAACAATTCGAACGCTACCCAGCTGCGTGAGGAGATGGCTATGGATGCACTGGACAATTTACTCGAGTGGCTTGAGACGCAAGGACACGTAGCTATCTTTGATGCAACCAACACAACTAAGCTGCGCAGGTACGCAGAGATAAATTTGTGGGCTCGATAAAGACTGATAGGATTGCTGCATATACTGCAGACAACATATTCTTGAAAAGGTGAGATCGCACCACAATATTCGCGTCATGTTCGTAGAGAGCATTTGTGAGAACGAGGAGTTGCTTGAGGCAAACTATCATCGGTGCGTCAGATGATGCACAGGATGAGATTACGTGAAACTGACAACTCAATAATACCTGCGTATAGAAAGCTGACAAATGCTGATTATAGAGACAAAGACCCCGAGCTGGCCCTTGCTGATTTCAGACAACGAGTGAGAGAGTACGAAAAGGTTTACGAGACTATCGAGGATACGGAGGACGGTGGAAATGCTTGCTATGTTAAAGTGTTTAACGCTGGCGAAAAGATTCAGGCAAGATACTGTCAAGGCTTTCTTCAGAGCCAAATCGTGTCGCTCCTGCAAAATATTCATTTAATACCTCGTCGGATCTGGCTAGTGCGACCGGGACCAAGTATCACGAGCTGCAAGGGTATTCTAGGACTCGACTCGGAATTGTCGCCGGAAGGACACCGAGTGGCGCGTGCCATAAAACGTTTTGTTGACAAACTGCAGCTTGAGCGTCCGATGGAGGTATGGACAAGTCCGATGAAGCGCTCAATGGATACAGCAAGCTACTTACGCACCCATAAGAAGTTGAAACGCTACGTGGCTACTACACTTCTTAACGAGCTCGGAGGTGGAGATTTTGAAGGCCTCACATATAAAGAAATTGAACGCTTCTACCACAAACACTTTACTGCGCGGCTTCAAGACAAGTTACGTTATCGCTACCCTGGTGTGGGCGGCGAGAGCTACGTTGACGTAATTTCACGTTTGCGGTCATTGATCGTGGAATTTGAGCGCAAAAAGCGTGATGTGCTCGTGGTCTGTAGTGACTCTATCTTGCGTTGCCTCATGGGCTATTTTGCCGGGTATGAGGCCGCCAAAGTGCCGTACCTGGAGTCCCCCAAAGACACGGTTATCGAGTTAAACCCGCACCGCGACGGCTGCGACGTGAAGATCATTCCACTTGAGTTTGAAGAGGAAGATGGTAATTAATTCGCAACACCTACCTTATAAATGGGAAGCACTAAACACACACACTATTTTCCCTAAACTCACACCCTTATGTGATTGGTTAAATGCATTTCTCGACAGCTCGACGTTGCGAAATGACTTAAACCGCACATCCTTAGCTGATTGGTAGAGAAGAAGTAAGCAATTGGTAACTATTATGCTGGTTTGCACGCGGAACGCGAAACCCCATACTACGACTCCACCAACATCAACAATCAACAGCGATGGCTTCAGCTTCTTCCTCTGCTACCACCCCCGCATCGTCTTCTGCTTCCCCCCTGCTTCTTGGGTCTGTGTATCGCCACTGCCAACAGATGCATATGAGACATTGGAAGCAGCCAAGCAGGCAGCTAAACAGTACGCAATGAGGGAAGTCTTTGCGGTCGTAATTAAACACACCAAGGCAGGAGGAACGCCACCGATAGTACGCCGAGCATGGTTACAATGTGCTCAAGGTGGAGAGCACAAACCAATTCATGGAATGTCCCGGGTTCCGCTTAGAGAAAGGGGCACCAAGAAAATCGGATGCTGTATGAAATTATACTCTCGTGATCACTCGGACGGACGATGGTTTCTATCAAATGTTGAAGCATCGCATATTGGCCATGCCTGTCGCAGTCAGCCACAGCAACTTTCTGCTATTCCAGCTGTACGAAGGGTGACGCACACAGCTGAGACAGTCAGCAGGGCTGTTGCAATGCGTCGGCAAGGTGTGACCCCCCGAGTCATTCTTAATGCTCTCGAGGAGGAGGCAACAGATATGCTGCTGTTGACGAAACGGGATGTAGAGAATATGTTGCAGAAAGCGAAACGTATCAAGCTACATGGTTTGACACAGATGGAAGCCTTGATGGAGCATCTGAAGCAGCAGCCAGTGGTTTCCAAAACAAAACTGGACGATAACAACCAGGTAACCCACTTATTCTTTCAGCCCAGGATGTCGATTACGTTCAGAAGAAGATACAGCGATTTACTCATCATTGATGGGACGTACAAGACCAATGCATATAGAATGCCTTTGAAGCATGTTCTTGTTGTCACAGCAACGAATAAATCTTCCTTATCATCATTTACGTTTCTTCTAAGCGAAAGGCAGAAGATTATATTTGGTCAATCAACCAATTAGATCGCACGGTTATTCCGCCACCCGGTGTTTGCATCATCGACTGTGAGTATGCGCTGATCACGGCAATTAGGACGATTTGGCCATCAACAAAAATCCTCCTATGTCGCTGGCACATATCAAAGAACATCATCACCAATTGCAAGAAGCATTTCGCATCGAAAGAGAATTGGGATCACTTCATTTCTGAGTGGGGCAATATCGTGGATGCACCAAAAGAAGAGCAAATCTTTGAACGGTGGAACAAGCTAAAAGAGACCATTGGCCAGGACACTATCCGATACATTGAGGCGAATAAAGTCCCATTGCGAGAGCACTTCGCATCATTCAGCATCAACAGGCGCATGCATTTTGGCCACACAGTTACAACTAGTGTGGAAGGAGCACACTGGGCGCATGTGAATGGAGGAATTCATCGTGCAAGTGGGTCGCTGTTGGACATCTACGAAAGCATCAATGTCTCTGTCGTCAATAGGCATCACGATGTGATGCAGCAGATGGAAAAAGAGAAGTCGGAAGCCCTGACATCGCTGCCAACGCAGATATTTTCTGGTGTGTTTCGACGAATCTCTCATCATGCGCTGAAATTTGCCAAAAAGGAGTATGTATACTCGGGCAATTCACGATGATCTCATCAACTGCACGAAAATTCAGCGTCGCGTGTATGGCATTCCTTGTGCGCATGAGATTCAAGTGTGCTAGAATAGAAAAAGCCTCTTTCTGTTGAAGCATTCCATCGGCGGTGGCATCTGGATGATATTGACGTGCCATTGGATCCTGATGTTCAGGGCATTTTAGAGCCTGCCCGCATCCACAGTGGACGTGGTAAAGAATCTGGAAGAAGACGAAATGTCATATCAACGCGACAAAATCCGTGTGCATTCGAACAGGAGCAACAAGAACTATCGCAAGCGTCTAGGGCGTCGCAAGGATCGTCATAAGCGCAAAGCATACCACGGAAATGTACACATTGTGGAATAGTAGGCCACAATCGACGAACTTCTACAACAACACCGGTGCAAGCAGCAGCGGAGGCAGCGGCATTGGCAGGAGCTAGGGTAGAATATCATCACTGCCAGGCTGTATGCTGGAAGACTCCATTACCCAAATTCCATATCATTGATGTATTTCAGTGTTGCCAGCCTGATCTTCTTCATCATTATATTCATCAGGAGGGATAGGTAATAATTGATTGTTGGTCATCAACTTCAAGAAGAATGTTACATTTCTTGACCATTTCCTCTTCATTTGTTGCTGTGGAGCGAGTTTCTTTGTGCGTTAATCAGGCCAATACATGATGCTGGTGGCAAAACAATTATCCTTGGTGTGACGGCTGCATCTCAGGTCCCTCTTCCAAGGTTCGTAAATCTCGCTTGTGTCGAGTATTTTTGAGCGCAATCGATCGGTTTGTTGGTAAAACTCACAATGTGCGCATGTGGGCCTATTGTGTTTAAGGATAGGGATGCACATGTCAGTAGTTTAGTTCACAGCTTCTTTAAGGTAAGCGCGCTTCCACATTCACATTCATATCGACAATATCAGCGTAAGATGGGCAGCTTGTTCAGGTATAGATGGTTCCTGCACGGTTCCTTACCGAGTAGGTCGCTGGAACTTTTGAAGGACCTTCCTTGAAACACATCTTTAGCAAGGCAAATGTTTTTTTGCTGGAACCAAGCATACATGCGGCGGTAATAGCAGTGTCGTCGCTTCCCATTTGGCCAACACATCATCCTCATGGAGCTTGCATTTTGTGTGTTCCGGGAGCAGTAGTTCGCATAGAAAGGGGATCACTACCACATTCAAGGAGGCCCCGCCCCTCCCCCTACAAGTGGTAGCGGTTGCCTCTGACAATAAACAAGGTTTTCAAGTCAGCATCCGTGCACCGTAGTTCCCTTTCCATCCGGACACGCACGATTCCGTAGCTGTCTTCTAAAAGAGCTTGTCGTTGTCGCCCAAGTGTGGTTACATAGACAATGGAGACTCAGAATTCGTGGTGCTTAATGCCATATTTTGCAAGAGTTGTCAGTGCTGCTTTTATCTCCTTATGCTTCTGCAAATCCCAGCGCGTCTTCTGTCGCTTTTGTTTTTTTGGAACTGTCTCCTCATGCTATTGTGGGAGCTGCTTGCTGCATACTGAGTGACCCCTTTCTCCTTTGACTTGGACTGAACCACCACGATTGCAAGCTCATCCGAATGGTTTCTTACTTAGATGCTTTCAGTAATTATCCAAAATAAATTTAGCTACTCGGCAATGCTTTTAAAAACAACCGATACACCAGAGATTTACCCTTCTTGGTCCTCTCGTACTAGAGTTAGATTCTTTCATTTTTCAAAATATCTATAGAAGATAGGTTCCTTTCATAAGAGTCCTCTGCCTTCCTCTTCTTAGGACATAATCTTTGTAATATGGTGTAAGCTGTTTCATCAGCATTATATCATAGTAACCGATTGCTTGCTTCTGTACCAATCAGATCAAGGGTGTGAGTTTAGGGAAAATAGGGTGTGTGTTTAGGGCTTTCTCTATAAATAAAGATTACACAAATTTTACTACACCTTTGACCGTCCAAAATGAAAAGTTTTGCATCCAAAGTGAAATAGGCAGCGAAGTAAAAAAAAATTTAACAACTTTTTCATTCAAGGTGAAATAGGTAGCGAAGTAATATGTATATTTAACAACTGTTGCATCCAAAGTGAAAAAGCCTTGCAACCAATGTGAAATGGAACAATTAAATAAGGGTCACCTTACCCGCACTCCCCTCCACCCTAGGGGCACCCCCCCCCCCACGTGACTTTCGACCAATAGAATTATCTCCTAAAGATTAGCTCCCACACAAAGATAAGTGATGGGGATGGTTGAGATTGGACAGGACATTACCGAGCGGAATGCCCAAGAGCAAGAGTATAGTCGCCTCATTGACACAGCCAATGCTTCGATCTTTGGGGTGGATATTAATGGGCGAGTGAACATTTGGAATCGAAAAGCTGCGTACATTATGCAGTACAGTAACGAGGATGTACTAGATAAAGACCTGGTGGCCGAGTTTATCTCCGAGGAGTACAAGGTGCCCGTGCGTGGCGTGCTGGAGAAGGCGTTCGAGGGAGTAGATACGGTGAATTTCGAGTTCCCGTTGATCACAAAAGCTGGTCGACGAGTGGAGATTCTATTGAATGCCACACCTCGATACAATGAGCGTGGCGAGGTCATGGGCATGGTTGGGATTGGGAAGGATATCACTGAACGGATTGCTCAGGAGCAAGAATACAGTCGGCTGATTGATACTGCGAATACGCCAATCTTTGGCGTTGACATTAATGGGCGAGTTAACATTTGGAACCGCAAAGCTGCCGACATTATGCAGTATACAAATGAAGATGTGCTAGATAAAGATCTGGTGGATGAGTTTATCTCAGAGGAGTACAAGATTCCGGTTCGTCGCGTGCTGGAAAAGGCGTTTGAAGGTGTTGAAACGGCCAATTTCGAGTTTCCACTTATCACAAAGGCTCGTCGACGTGTGGAAATCTTGCTGAATGCCACCCCTCTCTACAATGAGCACGGCGAAGTGATGGGGATGGTGGGAATTGGACAGGACATTACCGAGCGCATCGTTCAGGAACAAGAATACACGCATTTGATCGATACCGCTAATGCACCGATCTTTGGGGTGGATATCAACGGATGCGTGAATGTTTGGAACCGCAAAGCTGCCGACATTATGCAATATACGAACGAAGATGTGCTGGAGAAAGACCTCGTGGCTAAGTTTATCTCGGAGGAGTACAATCTTCCCGTTTGGAGTGTGCTGGAAAAGGCATTCAAAGACGTTGAGACGGCCAATTTCGAGTTTCCGTTGATCACAAAGGCGGGTCGACGTATTGAAGTTTTACTGAATGCTACGCCTCGCTATAATGAACGGGCAGAAGTGATGGGGATGATTGGGATTGGACAGGATATCATTGAACGCATCGCGCATGAGCAAGAGTATAGTCGTCTCATTGATACGACCAATGCTCCCATCTTTGGCGTCGATAGTATCGGGCGCGTGAATATTTTTGGAACCGGAAAGCAGCAGATATTATGCAATACACCAACGAAGACATTCTGGGAAAAGATCTGGTGGAAGAGTTTATTTCCGAGGAGTGTAAAGTGCCAGTGCGCACGTGCTTGAGAAAGCGTTTGAGGGAGTCGAGACGGCGAATTTCGAGTTCCCGTTGATCACAAAAGCTGGTCGACACGTAGAGATTTTATTGAATGCTACACCTCGGTACAATGAACACGGTGAAGTGAAGGGCATGGTTGGGATTGGGCAGGATATCACTGAACGCATCGTGCAAGAACAAGAGTACACGCGATTGATTGATACGGCCAATGCACCGATTTTTGGCGTCGACGACACGAAGCCGACATCCTTGCCATGTGCCAGGGCGCCGCGCACGTGGTGCAGGTTCGTCACCAGCTGATGGCACATAAACAAGAGCAAAAATACCAACCGGACGATCTGTTTACTGTTTGTTTGGTTTGAAATTCTATAGCTATTAGAGGTGATCGAATGCCATGGCAAGCTTTATTTAATTTTGGAGCACATGGATAGCGATTTGGAAACGCTAATCAGTGCTACGGAGAGCGTCCCAAATTTGGATCTGGCGCAGGTGAAAGCATATTTAAAATTGTTGATGATTGGTGTCGAGGAGCTTTACTCGAGAGGGATCATGCATCGTGTAGCCGGTGCGTATACGCACGGTGCGACTAGCGCACAGAGGAAGACTTTCCTTAAAGCGGCGTTAGCCGCTACTTAGCCGATACGCCCTTATTAAGGGCTTAGTAGGAGAGAGCTCTTCTACTCGGGGCCAAGATTCCCGGTTTAGTTTACTGTAGCCTTTGCTAGTGCCTTAACGGCAAGGCTCCCTTACTAAGGGTGTAGCTAAGGGGAGGGATCCCCTTACGCTACGGCACTCACTACACGCACGACCGGTCGAGGTCGTGCGTCTGTAAGATAGAGTGAAATGTAAACTGAATGTATTTAATATGTAATTAGCCTAAATTAATTTAAACTAATATAAATACTAAGTAGAATATTCCTAATTCGTACCTAGCTAAAATGTAGTGTACACACCTGTGTACTGACACGTGGATGGCTGACACACCACCACACCAAGAGCCCACGCCCTGATTGGTTAAAATAACCAAAGGTTCGAAACCTTTCAACCCGGCCAATACTGACCTCAACCGTGGCGTACTCATGTACACCAACACTCAGTGTTACCCGAATGTAACCCCGTTACATCCTCCCCCATCAAGAATATTGCTTACGCAATAAACAAAATTTTGTTGGAGAACTACAACGCCATACCTCTGGCTGTCCATTGTACACCCTCAGCGGTGCTATGGACGCAAACTATTCCGACAGCTCGGAAGTGGACGCCCTTGGGGAGCTCTCCCCAACGGCTGGCCATGTTGATAGCTCCGAACGGCGCTATCAGTCATCCAACCCATTCCCCACACGTGTGGAAAACGCACTAACTCGTGCGCCACCGTTACCCGCTAGGGGGGATACCTCCAGGTTGCCACAGGCAACCACCACCAATGAACCGTCCTTGGTTCAAGAGGCTCGACGTGCCGGACGGGCACGTAAGGGACCTCGCGACCCTCAAAAGAGGGCTAAGAACTTGGTCAAGAGAGGTTTAGCCTGTTATACCCCTGGACCAGCGGCTATACTGCCGCGTGAAATCGCGCATCGGAACCAACTCCGGTCCCGTCTACTAACGCCCAAATATTATTCCGTTAAGTCCTACCGGACGCGCCTCGGGAAACAGGCACGCGGTGTCCCTTGTGGATATCATCCGCGAGATTCCGTTTGTTCTCCTGAGGGACGAAAGCATCGAAGACGCAGAACAGGCGTTCCGCGCCTGGGCGGAAAGGGAGAAACACCTCCCCAGTTTCGATGCGCTGTACAACAGCTTTTCCGAACACGACGTTCGGGTAGAGAGAGCGCTACGCTTGGCCTATGCTCAGGCCAAAGCGCAAGGGCAATTGCCTGCCTCCTATTATACGCGCTCTGCTCTCGATGTGGTGCCGGAGAGCAATGCAAGCACAGCATCCGCCTCCGGCGAACTCCCAGCTATTGGGAGTGAAGGGGCTTCTTCAGCCCCTTTGGTCGTTGACTCTCAGTGGGATTCTCCCGCTCGAAAGCGTCAACGACGTCACGGCAATCCTGCCGCAGGGGAGTCTCGTACTCCCACGAGTTCTGGGAATGTGGATACCCTTTCCACTTCACCAGGTACTGGGTCTCACCCCGGTGATGGCGTCGTGCCATCAGGCGTTCCACATGATAATGTGGTGTAACCTCCGTATCGAGCACTGGAGGAGGGGGTCGCGCTATTGCGGCGTGACTTCCACGAGAGCTGTGATCGGCACAGCCTTCGCATCCAAGATGCTCAGGAGGAACCCCGCAACGAGGGGAGTGCGAATGAACGCATCGAGGAGCGGCTTGCCTCTCTCGAGTCTATCGCTGCGGAGCTTCAGGGTCGTATTTCAACCCTGTCGGAGATGTTCCGATCTGTCTTACCTTTCGGCTATCCGACTTCCCATCCTCCTCCGAGAGTTGACCCGCCTCCGGGTTCTGGTATGGATTAAGCATACCCACATAGAAGGTTGGATGCGTACGCATCGCCTTCGGGATGTCTAAGGTGTACGACAAGCCCTTTCGGGCTAATACCTTAAAGGGCCCCACAAACCTGGGGCGCATTTTATTGCGCAACACATTTGAAACTGCATGTGTAGGAAGATTTTTAGCGTTTAATAAAACACTTTCTCCTACTTTGTATAATTTTTCGTTACGCCGCCCCTTGCGGTCAGCTTTCTCCTTCTTCTTGTCTTGGCTTTCCGCCATGGCATCGCAGACGTGTCGTAAGACACTAAGGCGCGTCGATAAAAACTTATCGATGTGCTTTCGCACAGATACAGGGCTGACATCGGGGAATCCTCCCCCCTCAAGCCCTGGGCCACACACACGTGGCGTTAACGGAACCCTCGTGTTCACCAATCCGTTCACGTAAAACGGGGTAAACCCCGTAGATGCATGTACCGAATTGTTGATAGCAAATTCAACCATCGGGAGCCTCTCACTCCAACTCTTTGGAGAATCCGGACATAAACTCCGTATAATATCCTCCACAACGCGATTAACGCGTTCCGTCTGACCGTCCGTATGCGGATGATACGCAGTGGACATGAGGAGCTTGGTGCCTAGCAGCTTAAACAACTCTCCCCAGAATTGTCCCGTAAAAAGGGGATCCCGATCCGACACAACGGAATCGGGTAGACCGTGCTGTCGAAAGACACGGTCTAGGAAAACTTTCGCTGTTCCTTGTCCATCTATGGACTCTGGCACCGCCGCCAGGTGAGCCATCTTGCTCAAACGGTCTACAAAGACCAATATGCCGGTGTTCCCGGCCTTATCCTTCGGAAAACCAAAGATAAAATCCATGCTAATCGATTTCCAACACTCCGTTGGAACCGATAAGCTCGCCAAAGGCGAAGCTGAATTTGCAGAGGGTTTAACCCTCTGGCACGTCTCACAGGTGCGTACATACGCACCTACCCACTTATACATATTGGGCCACCAATACAAAGCGCTGTAGGTCTTATCCCGACCTAAGTGACCCCCGGTAGGGGCGTCATGTGCCTCAAAGAGGACTCTATACTTCAGTTCCTCATTATGAGGAACTACCACCCGCGGAGTGTCCTCCGAGCTCGTGCTATAAAATAGCAGACCGTCACAGTACCTGTAACGGTGTAAACGAGCTCTAGCTCGACTTGACAGGGTTGGATCAGACACGCGGATAAGCGCCGTACATTGTGGGTCTTTCTCATACACTTGGCGTATGAGATCCACCACAGACGTGGTTATGAATGTCGCGTGAGCGAGCTCGTAATCGGGACGACGCGACAACGCGTCTGCAAACACGTTCTGCTTTCCAGGTTTATACTTAACCTCAAAGTTGTACTCCGCAAAGAAGGAGAGCCAACGGGCCATCCGTTGCGAGAGATGAGGCGACTTTGTCGCCATCCTTAAGGACGCGTGGTCAGTATAAACCACGAACGGTTTTGAGCCGAGTAGGTGAACCCTAAATTTGACAAGAGCATACTTCATTGCAAGTAGCTCCTTGTCATGAACGGGATACTTCCGTTCCGCAGCTTTAAGCTGCCTCGACTCAAACGCAATTACGCGTTCCCTTCCTGCATCGTCTGCTTGTAACAAAGCACATCCGATTGCGAGATCGGAGGCGTCGCAGACGACACTAAATGGTTTCCCAGAGTATGGGAGAGCAAGAACGGGAGCTTTTAACAAGCTCCCCTTAACCGCTTCAAAATCGTTTTGGTGTTCAGTTTCCCAACACCAATCAACATCCTTCTTAAGAAGGTCGGTCAATGGATTCTCCATTTCAGCGTAGTTCTCGCTGTACTTGTGGAGATAGTTGGCTAATCCAAGCCACTTCCGTAAATCTCTAAGATTTACAGTCGAAGGCCACTCCACAATGGCTTTCACCTTCGCGAGATCCGCCCGCACTCCATCCTTACCGATGAAGCATCCGAGGAAAGGAATTTCCTCAGCACCAAAGATACACTTGGATGCGTTTGCATATAACTTATGCTCTCGCATACATTCGAGCACTGCTTGAAGGTGTATCAGATGTGTCTGAACATCAGACGAGTCGCCTTCCGCACGACTATGGACGAATATATCGTCGAAGTACGTCTGAGCGTACTTCCTATGAGGGCGGAAGAGTTGAGTCACCAAGCGATTGAAAGTCGCTGGTGCATTTTAAAGCCCTTGTGGCATAACAAGCTACTCCCACAGCATGCCACTAGGTGTGCTAACCGCTGTCAGCGGAATATAGGACGCTTGCATGAGCACCTGATAATACCCGTCCACCAGATCTAAGGCACTGTACACAGTACAGCCCTCCATATTGTTCTGGTAGACATCCTTCCGAGGAATCAGAGTCTTCATGGGTACAGTAGCTCTATTCAGCTTGTTATACGCATGCACAATGCGCCACTTTCCGTTCGGTTTACGAACACAAAAGGTGGGAGATGAGTGGGGAGACTTACTCTCCCGTACCATCCCTGCCTCTTCTTTCCCCTTGAAGAATGCGTCGATGACGTCGCATTGCTCCTTGGGGAGAGGCCACTGCCTAGTGACGCAGTATTTGGTTCCGGGAACCAAATCAATTTCATGTCGGACTCCCCGATCCGGTGGTAACCCCGTCAGCGGGTTGTCACTAATGACATCTCCAAATTCCTTTAATAAGGAATGGTAAGGGTCATCAGGATCCGCGAGGATCTTGATGCCGCTTCGGGCATTAAATGCCTGTTTGGTTTTCACCAAAACTGACTCGTTCATCGTGGATGAGGAGTTCAACTCCTCTTCCGGACGCAACACGACGACCTCGTCGATTTCATCTGCTTTCAAAGCAGTCTCAAACTCGTTGAAGGACATCTCCTCCAACGACAACAGTTCGCCTACCCCAGGCAACCGTTCCAGGCTTTCGCCTTCTGTGACAACACCTGTCACACTATTCAGCATCCTGTAGGACTGATGACTACTGGCCTCGGGACTCATCCCGGGACCCAGATGGGGGGAGTCAATTGCCCCATCAATTGGAAGCGCCACGCGCCCTTCCACAGAGGTATCTACCTCTACCACCGGTGACTCGCCGGTCTCACCTATAACGGCGTAATCGGAATCATTTCCGACGTGCGAAAGAGACGAACTTCGGGTCTCTTCGCTTGGAAGCGCCTCGCGCTTAACCACAGGGGTCTCTACCCCTACCACTGGAGTAGCAATTTGTTCGCCGGACACGGCGTGGTCGGAATCAATTCCGACCTGTAGAAGAGACGAACTTCGGGTCTCTTCTCTAAGCGCCTCGCGCTTATCCTCAGAGGATTCCACCTCTATCACTGGCGACTCACCAGTCTCGCCTATATCGGCGCGGGGATTAACCGCCGAATCCCCCTCGTTAACGAACTCTTCCTTAACGCCATTGGGAATGATCGTTTCAGACATCCCAATCTCTGGCATCTCACGCCAGAATAGCTTTTGCGATCGATCAAAGGTGGGTTCATGACTCGCCAATGCTTCACCCGACCGCGGTTGCGTTGAGCCAATGGACTTAGACTTCCAGTCTATCCATGGATCGTGGCGTTCAAGCCACTTCATGCCCAGAATGAGGTCATACCTCGAGTCCAAAGACAGGACTAGGCAACGTTCTAAGCTGTCGAAGTCTGCAAACTTCAGCTTAAGGTCAATCGAGACCTTGGGTACCGAAACCTGTACGTCCGTCGCAAGACGGACCGTGACAACGTCACGAGAACGTGCCTCTAAGGCCTCGGCATACAGCCGACTCTTCACAACAGAATCCCGTCTGACATAATTGTCAGATGCTCCAGAGTCTATCAAGACTCTCCAAGGCTTATCAAAGCCTTTCACGTCGCAAGGACTACCAGCAAACCTGGCTGGTACACCAACTCGGTGCTAGAAAGCACCGCTTCCCTCGGGGATTTGTGCTGTCGTCCCCTACCCTGGGACTTAACAGCACTGAGGGGTCCCCCAGTAGGGCGCCCCGCACCTACTGGGAGCCGTCGTTTCCCGAAGGCTTGGACAAGGGCTTTTTTCCCACCCTTGGTCCCTTGTAGCGAGTGTCTCGCTGGGGATTTTTCGGACATATGTTCCTCAGATGATCCATGCTCCCACACAGGAAGCATCTCAGCGGCCCACGCCGCTGCAACATAGCCAAGAGCTCTGCCTCGAAGCTCTGTGAAAAAGAGTCAGAATGACTCTTAGCGGGAGGTTTCTCCTCCGCTTCGACCTGACTCAGGTCCATGGGTTCGGGAGCCACCTTAGAGGAACGGAAGTTCCTCTCGGAGTTGAACGCCATCTTGAATGCCTCTTCCAGGGATTCGGGTCGGCATAGGAACAATTTCGAACGTTCTGGCCCTTCTCTCAGTCCTCCCATGAAGACGGGGATGGACACATCGTCCGAATACGCTTTCGCGTACATCCCTGCCAACAGGGTCTTAAGCTCCTGGATATAAACCTCCAGGTCCTTAGTGCCTTGACGGCACCTCAGGAACGCCAGTTGATTCTGGAAAACCAGATCAGGCGTTGCGTACATGTCCATAAGCTTCTGCTTAAGGACATTCCATGTTGGAAACACGTCCTTGATTGATTCCGAGCATGTAAACGCCCATGTACGGGCTTTGCCCGTAAGATGGGTCAATGAAAGTCCCACTTGCAAGTGATCAGCGGTCATGTTCGCTGTGGCGTAGGCCGTTTCGACCTCTCGAAACCAAACATAAAGGTTGTCACCCTTCTCTCCGGTGAACTCCTTTATCTTAAACGATAATGGAGGGCGCACCCCCGTGGAATGACCTCCACCGCAACTCGCCTCGTGATCGATGAGGGCATTCACCCTTGCCTTTACGGCCTCAAGGCCCTGCTCCACTAGGAGCTTCATACCTTCTTCCACCGTTAAGGGTAATAGCCTTTTAAAGGCTTCCTGCTGGACGAGGGTCAAACTATCCCAATCGTCCTGATTCATCCTTTGCAGAGGATGCCTAGTCTACCAACACAGGTGTTGGATTGACTACTAGTGCTACCAGATGTAGCCGGTGCGTATACGCACGGTGCGACTAGCGCACAGAGGAAGGCTTTACTTAAAGCGGCGTTCGCCGCTACTTAGCCGATACGCCCTTGCAAAGGGCTTAGTAGGAGTGTTCTCCTACTCTGGGCCAATATTCCCGGGTTAGTTTACGACTTAGCCTTAACGGCTGCATTCCCTTTACGGGATGTAAGTAAAGGGAGGACTCCCTCTTACCTACGACACTCACTGCGCGCGCGACCGGTCGAGGTCGCACGTCAGCAAAATAGAGTGAAATGTAAACTGAATGTATTTAATATGTAATTAGCCTAAATTAATTTAAACTAATATAAACTATATGTAATACTAAGTAGAATATTCCTAATTCGTACCTAGCTAAAATGTAGTGTACACACCTGTGTACTGACACGTGGATGGCTGACACACCACCACACCAAGAGCCCACGCCCTGATTGGTTAAAATAACCAAAGGTTCGAAACCTTTCAACCCGGCCAATACTGACCTCAACCGTGGTGTACTCATGTACACCAACACTCAGTGTTACCCGAATGTAACCCCGTTACACATCGCGATTTGAAGCCCAAGAACTTGCTGCTGTCTAAGGCGAAGAATTGCGCCAAGATTGCTGATTTTGGTATGGCAACATTGATTGATAAGGTGAAGGAGGAAGTAGGAAATGCAGGCGAAGGAGCGGCAGAAAAAAGGAAACCTAAAAGGTCGGTGCAAGTAGTTACGAGGGCGTATCGAGCACCTGACATCTTTTTCGGCGAAGAGAGATATGGACTTGAGGTGGACATGTGGGCAGTGGGATGTATCTTTGCTGAAATGATGCTGCGTCGCCTTCTAGCAGACGGATACACGGATATTGATCAGATCAGCAAGATCTTCGCCGCCTTGGGATCTTCACTTGAGAACGGATGGGACGATGGGACGCAGCTGCCATTTTATCTCAGGTTTAAAAAATCAAACCCGACGCCGCTTGCAGAGCAGTTTCCGATGCTCTCGGCCGCCGGCGTTGATCTTTTATTTTAAATGCTCCAGCTAAACCCGAAGAAGCGCATAACGGCGTCTAAAGTACTCGTGCATGACTTTTTCACCGAAGAGCCTCAGCCAGCTGCCTTGTCCAATTTGATTGTCGTGGATAGCCCTGAAAGTGTTGAGTTTTCTTCAACCAATCATGACGATGGTGTGGTGCCATCGGACTCAAGCCATACCTATATGATCAGAGGCGCCGTCTTCTGTAACGAAGATGGCGCACATTGCGACTCTGTAATCACATTGCATCGAGTAACGACTAGCGACCTACCAACTTACCAAGTACTTCAATGTTTAACTCATCCTCCATTCAATCAATATTCATTCACGGTAAAAATTTGTAGGTTTCAATTCACTATTCTACTAGCATAAATCTCTTTTAATCGAAAACAATAAAAAAGAGAGTTGGTAGGCCCCTTCCGGACGGGGACCGGGTAGGGCGACCCTCAATAATAGCCTTTTATGGAAATTGGCGTAAGCGCCAGGAGGAATCCGCAGCATGTGCATAAAATCTATCTTGTCAATGTTTCGTCTAGGAGCTAATTCTATTGGTCGAAAGTCACGTGGGGGGTGCTCCTAGGGTGGAGGGGGTGCGGGTAGGGCGACCCTTATTTAATTGTTCCATTTCACATTGGTTGCAAGGATTTTCACTTTGGATGCAACAGTTGTTAAATAAATAAATATATGTATATATATAACTTCGCTACCTATTTCACTTTGGATGCAAAACTTTTCATTTTGGACGGGCAAATGTGTAGAGTTATTCTTCGCGCACACGAAGGGAAAAACGATGATTGGTCAAGCCAATTTCGCGCACACCATCACTGTAAAAGCTCTATTTGTAACCAATGATAAGAGTTGAAATCAATAGGAACGATCTATAGTGAGTGCGAATCGACTAGGTACGGGATCACAACATACATTTTATTATTAATATACGGTCACGACAATTTCACCCAGGGGGGTAAGACCCCTTGGGGGTAAATTTGTCTTTGGCACGTGAAAGAATGAAATTATCCCCCCTCACGGGGTAATCCCAGGGGTAAAACTCACGTGGCTGACGAGGGGAAGTAACGGAAGGTGAAAAAAGTGGGCGACGACAAGAAAGCTCTCAAACAATGACCGTATCAGCGAAGTTCTGAAGCGCGGTATTGACTGCCTCTCAACCACCAAAGCATCTACGAAGCGTCTACCATGGCTGCTATACAAGATCTTGCTCAACTTTGCCACCCTCCACCTCCACCAACCAAGTTCGAAGAGTGTGATGTGCGAGGTGTTACCGCTCACTCCTTCGTCCGATTTGACGTTTCTGAAGAGAACATGGACATTGATAGTGAAGGATACCCAAATCTCCCAAATGGGACCTTTACGTTCTCAGCGGTAGATGTTCAAGGGTACACCAACTGGCTCAGCACCAGATGGGCTGTGCACACGAAGGCTGGAACGAAAGAACTGCAAAAGTTCGGTCAGCGATTCGTTATGAATTTATGCTTTGGATATATTCGGTGCGAGAGCTGTTCCGCCGTTTCTAGGCCACCCTCCCAACCAAAATCTTTCAGCAATACTCTGGGGCGTGGATGTTCTCGCTGTCACGTTGGCGTCTCGCGACATATTTCGTGTTTTGCCCGGATGCGATGGGACTTCAACGATCAGACCAAGCATATCGCATGCGCACATACGAACACTGTCATATATTCAGCACCTTCTGGTACCCTTGCTTTCTTCAACAGCCAAAGAGGGCGCTCCAGTGGACGCAAAAACACAACATCGTGGGGAAACGGTCGCTGCTCACCCCTGTGTTTTCTCCTGGGCATTGGACACTGATCTCCGTGATTGAAAGTCATGTGGTCTACTGGAACTCAAGAGGCATGGGCGTTTTCTGATTGGGATTTCTCGCCAAAGGAATCGGTCTGGAGGAAATATAGGTGCTAAAGCAAATTGAGACATTTCTATGCATGGAGAGACAGCATTTCAAGCTTGCCGCGTGTCCCTATCGGCTTGCTGTGGCAGATTGTGAACAGCAAACTAACGGTCACGATTGCGGAGTGTTCGTGTGCAAGTGGATGCGGGACATGCTCTCGGGAACCTCATTGTCGATCACAGAGGCTCTGGAGACGATGCTGAAGGAGACGAGAAGTAGCAATGGTGTTTCCAGAGGTTGCCGAAAGAGGGGTCAAGAGCGGATGGTTGCTCACGGCCGCTTTGCGATGCATCATAGGTAGGAGGGAAGGAAGATCTCCGACTGGATATATTACCGTACATAGAGCCAGGAATACTCAGCGTCGGATAGGTTGGTCCGCTCGGTAGAAGTAAGAGAAGGCAAAAGAAAACACCAAATGCAGCTCTGGTACCCAACAGACCACGATCAGCTATGTTTTCACTATCTGCGTGAGTTGGAGGGGAGTTGGAGTACTGAAGGGTGGAGTGAGGGACTCACATCCGGGAACCCTCTATATACTGTATCATGACATGAATTTTACTTTGGGGGTAGCCCGGGGGAGGGGTAAGAGTCGCAGACTAGATGCGGTGCGAGATATTTACCCCCCTGGTGGGTAACACCCTTGGGGTAAAATTCTAGTATCCCATTATAGACCAGTGTTTGTACCCGTGTCACATGAAAACTTTTATATTGGTAGATGTAATAGCGCTATTTCTAACCAATTAGATACTTGTTAATAATGATCTGCATGTCAATAATACTACCACAGATTAGTCTCCAACAGAGCGATGATTTTTGAAGACGAAATTGTGTCGTATGTTTTGGAAAGTTTAAATTCACACCTTTTTTCGTTAAATTCACACCGTTGTCTGAACTTTTTTTTACTAAAATAGCCCCAGGACGAAAAATACATAATAAGCTAAATTCAATTAGCTCAAAAGGTGTGAATTTAAAATTTTCCCTCATGTATAACACAGTATGTAATAAAATAATAATAATAAATTTAGGGGAATTCTCCAAAAAGGGGGAGAAAATTTAACTTATTTCCCAAATGGGGGGAGAATTTAAATTGTAAATATATGATTGAAATAGGAAAGCGCTATTTGCCCCCCCCAAAATTATTTCAGCCAATCAATTTGCACTAAAGATAATGAGCTCAAACAACAACTGAAAAACAGCAGCAACCACCGACACATGGCAACGTTGTCTTCATCATCCCACCGCCACCGACGATATGTTGGAAGAGTGTGTACCCATTTTGGAGTTTGCACTCTTCCGTATAGTGGAATCCCATTGGCTGTTGCAGGTAAGACATACATTTTTACATATAACAGCAGTTACGGTTTTAAGTTGCATTAGTACTGGATAGCGACTTAAGTAACTATACATAATATACTTTACTTTCCGTTTTGCATTTAAATACAGAGTCCCAGGACTGAACTCTTCTACGGCTACGGCGCGACGCACACCTTTCTGTACCTTCCGCTGATCCTCCCACGCTGAAACTTGGGCAGCTGGTGAGTACTGATCGCGTAAAGTGAACGCAACCTTTTTTGTGTTGTTTTAACACGATATAGGTAAAGTTTAACGACGGAATGCAAATGGCCTTCACGCCGTCTCCAGCGCAATATCTGCAGTCCGTGCTCAATGGCATCCCGCTGTTCAGGTCGGCATCCGGTGCCGATTCAGAGGGATAAAGTAATAATGGCTTTATGAACACAATACACGAGCTTTTTCAGAGGGCGCAGGAACAACAGCACGGACCGCCGCCAACTAGCAAACCTTTTCTGGACAAGATACCTGTGAAAGTTTGGACGCAAGAAATGGAGAAGACGGAAAACCAAAGGGAATGTGTCATTTGCTTGAGTGACTATGAGAAAGATGATACAATCATTTCTCTTCCGTGCGGCCACACCTTCCACAAGGGTTGTGGCCTAAGATAGCTCCTGGAACACAACGTGTGCCCTACCTGCAGATATCAGCTGCCAATACAAACAGAAGTTTACACATCTCAATCAGACCAACCAACGACTTCTGGAACGATTGCTGGAACGTAGCCGTAGCAGGAGCCTTCTATGCCAGACAAAACTTTAAGCGTTACTGGTGTGCGCCGCCAGCGGCCGACAGAAAAGTTTCGTCCGCGAGAAGTTCGTCAGCGCGTGAACGAGCCGGCACCAGTAGATGACGTCGTAGATTTGGATTTCATGCTAGAGCAAGAAGCTGACCGTTTCATGAAGGAAGAGATTGCGAATAGCGAGCTTGTTTCACATGATGACATCAAAATTAACGATAGCGATATAGCAACGAGACATTAAGTAGCTGAATTGTCCAGGACAGATAGATTTGTACTATACTGAACAGTAAAATAGTTGGACCACCCTCTCCGCTGTTGTTTGAGCTCATTATCTTTAGTGCAAATTGATTGGCTGAAATAATGTTTTTTTGGGGGGGGCAAATAGCCGAAATGGGGGGGGGGGCAAATAGCGCTTTCCTATTTCAATCATATATTTATAATTTAGATTCCCCCCCATTTGGGAAATAAGTTAAATTTTCTCCCCCTTTTTGGAGAATTCCCCTAAATTTTAAAACTAATCCCAGAAAATAACTAACATAGTATATTCACCGTTGCTGCTACTAGTACGAAGGCCTGCAACTCGAATTTTCAAGAAAGACTGCATGCGTTAGCAAGCAATGTGCTTGTATACCGATTAATTGGCTCCTCACTAGAAATCTCAACCGTGACTCTGTTGAAGCCTTCTTTGTGCCGCTGAAGAGATTAAATTTAATTCTTATACCAACTCAAGTGCATCTGTGTGTTCACAGCGCTTAAGCATGATAGGGGACTAAATCATGCTAGTCTGTCAACTGCTTCTGGCTGCGCTTATCAAGAACGTCCTTATCGAGCGTGCCATGAATGGCAATCCCCAGAAGCTTAAACACCTCCTTGGTGCATTTTCAGAAAAAAGCAGTCCATCAACAAAATATGTTCTGTGGAAGGTATCTTCAGGGTAAGTTGTGTTGAAATATGTGTTCAAGTACAGCACGTGAACATTGTCGGTAGTGTTGAAAACGGCTCGGCTGAAGCCGGTTAAGTCGTGGCTCGAGTCGAGCCGAGTGCCTGAACCGAGCCGATTGCTTGGCGGCTTGGCTGCGGCGCGGCTTGGCTGGCTCCCGAAGCCGAGCCGTGGCTTGAGCCGTTTTCCACATATTTTCTCTTGAATGAATATGTTCTGAATATCAAGGATACAAGAGTATTTTCTTGCCATTTTGGCAAAAACAGATTGAATTCAGAAGACTTTGACTATGATATATATGCACATAGATTTTTCTCACACTTTGATGCATCTCAAAAGTTTCTACCCAACTGATGAGAATCGGAAGATGACGTGATGGGCGGAGTGGAGAATTTCATAGAAACTTCTAGATAGCTTTGCATGCGTGTAAAAAGGCTGCCGGCCGTTGCATCCTCCTGTACTTTAAGCATTAATACATGCATTATCTCTCTATTCTCTCCTTACGATACATATCACCAACTTTAAATATAATAAGTATACTCAAGCCGTGGCTAAGTGTCTGGCTTGAGCCTAGCCACATTTCATGGCCTGGAGCTGAAGCCGAGCCACATTTTATGGCTCCGAGCCGAAGCCAAGCCGAGCCGACTCCAATCGGCTCGACTCCACCCTCGAGCCAAGCCAAGCCGAGCCGAGCCAAGCCGTTTTCAACACTAATTGTCGGCTTCTGCCAACTCAACACAAACTTTGTCATATTTAGCTGCTTACGCATTCTGCTTCGATCATTATGACGCACCGAGTCGATGATGTGATCAATGATGTGATCAGCAGCACCTGACCGTAAGGAGCCAGTAATGGTTGGACCATGTGCAAAATTTTTTGCATGTTTCTCGATAGTATTGTAAAGACACATGCTGAGTCTTAACAAACCATGCTCTAGTACTGCGTCTTTATCTCCGAGGAAAGTCGTAACCGAAGAGACTGAATACTCGAATTCGCGCTCTCGAGAGAAGGAAGGCATTGAATGATCTATAATCCATCTGATTACTACATGAAAAAAGTGTTGGAATTGCCCATCTCATCTGTGGCTGCCTTCCACGGCACCCACATACACGTTGAACCCCTCATGGGATGGCCGTGGAAGTTTTGGTGGCTGATTGGTCCGTTTAGTCCGCGTGTGGCAGCGTGTGGCAATGTGCCAGCAATTGGATCACAGGCACACGCTCCGCACCCGCACCGAGCTGACTGGTCGCTGGGCACGCGCTCTATATCCGAGTGGGTACTCGGGCACGCGTCGGTGGGGGGGGATAGCTAGACGTAAGAGGCAGACCGAACTAGCCCTAGCGATGCACATGCATATCTTTCGTTTAACTCTCCTGCTAATCAAACTCACTCTTCAATCTTCTGCCTGCCCAACAAAAAGGTTAGAATTACGAGCAATAAAAATGATACACAACACAAAGTGAGTTTGAACTGTAGCTCGAGAGATTATTACAGTTCGACGGACGTACGTAGTGTTCCCGCAGCAACTTAAAAACCCACTCTTGCCAGGGTCACCAGCTTGCTCAGCAATGGAATCACCGATGAAATAAAATACCGGCTGACGCATGCTGGACTGCGTGAGTCACATCGGGATAGATTTTAACGGTAGACGAGACCTCAAATGACCTCATGAAAATGATAAATATACGAATGTATGTGAATTTAAAAATTTCCTATATATAAAATTTAAATTGGACTAAATGAATTTAGCTTATTATCTATTTTTGGTCCTGGGGGTATTTTAGTAAAACTTTCGGACAAGAAGTGAATTAACCAATCATACGTGGAATTCAATTAGGTCCGATTTAGAGTATAGTTCGAATTCGACTAAGTACGGGATCACGACAGAAGTTCTATTATTAATACTAGATTTTGACCCGTTGTACCAACGGGAACAACGGAATTGCATTTGCAGATCTAGGGCAGAAAGGCCCCGGTACAGACGACATTGCGCATGCCACCTTGTTAATTAATATAATGTAGACGTAACCGTGTAGGTACCCGCCCGTAGTACCTGAAAAACTTTTATATTTTCTAACAAATTGTAAGGTCCAATTCAATTAGGTACGATTTATAGTTCAAATATAATAACGTACGGGGGCGTCATAGAGGAAAACTTTTATAGGTAAAATTTCGGGTAATTTTTACGAAGATGAGAAGTATTAACACTTACGTGGACTGTTGCTTCGAGATCTTCTTGCATATCTTCCGTGTATCGAGCCTTCAAAGATTTTTTCTATGGAAAACGAAAGTCGGTTAGTTAGCAGCGATAAATTCCACACAACAACTAAACCACGTACGTGAATTTTTTTTCGCAGTTTCCATTTGGAATTATTTTAGCAGAACAATCTCTTGCTGAAGCTCGACACTTTCATCCTGAATACGCTCTACTTCCATACTACATCGTTTCTATGCACTTTGGCAATTGTCGAAACTATTCTCGTTTCCTTTATTTCACAATCATTCTCTAACATAGTAAACACTTCCTGTTGCTTTCGAATCACATGCGTAATCTCCTCCAATTGTGCTTTGTAGACTGCAGTTTGATCTTCAAGATGTTTCCGCCTATTCTTTTTCTTTATAAAAATTTGGTTTGTGTTGCCTCTTTTCTCGAGTAGCTCTCGTTTTCTTTTCATTTAACTCCTTTGAGATCTTCTGGTCCAGCCGCTCTGCGTGGTCATCCAATTCCTTCATCATACGCGCACACTCTTCCTAAATAGCTGTATTAATCAGGAACTGCAAAGCATGACAAGATTAATACAATACCCTATTCTGTATTTCCCGGTCATCCAACAAAACCCTAATTATCCGTACAACGACGCAACTCCTACTTTCCTCTGATATTTCGACATTTACAGTCGCTCCGCTGCCTCCGATCCTTGATTCAGAATCTCTTGATTTTTTTCCTCTAGCAAACGTTCGTCCACATATACCACTTCTGTGGTGAAGTGCAGCTGAAACTTTTTGACTAGCGTGTAACAGTGTACCAGTGTTCAAGTTGGAGCGATCGGGTTGGCTGAAAGGGGGAGTATTTTGGGCTAATCGTGTGTATGGAGTGCTTAGTACGCAGATTTGAGGTGAGACACACGGTTTTGCATGTAGTTTACTTATTGGATTTTAATTGGATATTAAATATAGTGTTCGTTTTTCTTTGGTTTGCATAAGTCGACGCTCCTACCCAGGAGTTATTGGGAGCAGAGGGTTAACACGGTCCCCTCTAGCTCATTTTTCCTGGCCAGGACACGTAGCTCCACCGTAAGTCCCAAGACGGGAAGCAATCCACTTCGTTCACTCACCCTCAAGCCACAGACGTTTGGAACGTCGTGTTCTTATCATTTGTATTGGCTGTGTCCGCACATCGCGTCTAGCGATCTGCCCCAGATTATTGGTTGGGTCAACGCGCCGTTCCGGTACGCCCCAAATTACTATTGGCGGGGTCTCTACACTGCTGCGCGCAGTCTGCTCCAGATTTCTATTGGTTGGGTCTCCACACCGCATCGCGGTCTGCACCAAGTTTTCTTCGCATTTGGAGTGACGATTTCCGCTCCATTTGCAGATCGGTTGATTTGGATTATCTTTCGTTGGCTTTTGGTACAAGTTACCCCAGAAGTGGTACCATCCATATCGGTACCTATCAAGACCCATAATGCGTGACGGTCCACCGAGTGTGTTACCACCCATACGAATGGGTACACAAGGTGAGATTATTGAAGCTAAATCGGACTCGGCGTCGTGTAGTTCTGATTGGTCACCCGATCGACACACAGGCGAAGGTTTGCGGGGTCCCCCCCCCTCATATGGTCGGCTGGGCACGATGGTGGTCGAGTTCCGGATACTTCGGTGTTCGATTTTGAGCTTGACTCCACCACACCGCTGATTTAGACGTCAATTGAGGCATTTCAGATTTTGGTAAAGCCTGCTGTATCCGTTCCAAGTACTGCATTTGTTGCTCGAAGCTATGCAAAACACAGATTAGCACGTGCATTCATGATCATAATAAAAACACTACATGGTCCTTTTCGCGGCTTGCCGCTAGCTGTAGCACGCATTTGATCAGTTCATCCTTTGCGTCGGGCATTGACAGTGTAAAATTATGGAGACTAACTTAACCTTGAATATAAAAAATCCAACGAAGACCCACATTTGTCATGTCACCAATTTGGAGAAGTAAAATATAATTATGAAGGACAAAGCGGACAGGAATTCTATTATAAAAATACAGGATTGGTTCCCGTCGACGGGGCAGGTGACCGGACGGAAACCTCCCAGAAATGATAGAGTCGAATTCAATTAGGTCCGATTTATAGTATAGTTCGAATTCGATTGGGTACGGGTTCGCGACCATTAATCTGCTGAAAAGATAGATAGAGATATTCAATTAGTACGGGTTTCGCAACCATCATTCTGTTATATCATACGAGTGGATGGTAACCGTCGTTCCGTCGGATTGTTTCATTGAAATTTCATTAAACTACTACATATCTACATTTACTTTGAAACAAAATAAAAGAGTTTACTTTTTTTTTGCTGTTAACGACTGCGTGTGCAATCTCTTGTAACAGGGTTACATTTGGTTACGTTGGTGTACGTAAATACAGAACGGTTGAGGTCAAGTATTGACCGGTCCGAAAGGTTTGGACCTATTGGTTGTTTTAACCAATCAGGTCGAGAGCCCTTAGTGAAGGCGTGGCAGCCTGCCACGTGTTCGTACACAGGTGGTGTACATTATATTTCGGCTAGGTACGAATTGAGTAAGTTCTACTTAGTATTACATATAGTTTACTTTAGTTTATTAATTTAGGCTAATTACATATTAAACATACATTCAGTTTACATTTCACTCTAAAGCCTGATAAGCGCACGACCTCGACCGGTCGCGCGCGCAGTGAGTGTTTAAGCCAAAGGGAGTACCTCCCTTAGCTTCTCCTTTTCTAAGGGAAGCCTTGTGACAAGGCGTTAGTGTTTACTAACAAGTAAACTCAGGGTATCTTGGCCTCTAGTGAGAGAGCGATATCTCACTAAGCCCTTATATAAGGGCGTATCGGCTAAGTAGCGGCGTATCGCCGCTTAAGGAAAGTCTTCCTCTGTACGCTAGCCGCACCGTGCGTGTACGCACCTGCTACATCTGGTAGCACTTGTAGTCAATCCAACACCTGTGTTGGTAGACGACATCCTCTGCAAAGATGAACCAGGAGGATTGGGGTAAGCTAACCACCGTCCAACAAGAAGCCTTTAACAGGCTGTTACCCTTAACGGGGGAAGAAGGCATAAAGCTCCAAGTGGAGCAGGGCTTTGAGGCCGTACGTGAAAGGGTTAACGCCCTCATCGCCCATGAGGCGAATGTTTGTGGAAGTCGTTCCAAATCTACCGGGGTGCGCCCTCCGTTGTCCTTTAAGATAAAGGAATTCACCTGTGAAAAAGGTTATAACCTTTATATGTGGCTTCGCGAGGTCGAAACGGCCTTCGCCACAGCGAATGTGATCGAGGATCACTTGCAAGTGGGACTTGCACTGACCCATCTTCCGGGTAAAGCCCGTGCATGGGCGTTTACGTGTCCGGATTCGGTCACAGACGTGTTCCCGACCTGGAAAGTCCGTAAGCAAAAGCTTATGGACATGTATGCTACGCCGGATCTGGTTTTCCAGAATCATCTGGCGTTTTTGAGGTGCCGTCAGGGCACTAGGGACTTGGAGACATACAGCCAAGAACTTAAGACCCTGTTGGCAGGGATGTACGCGAAAGCGTATTCGGACGATGTGTCTATTCCCGTGTTCATGGGAGGCCTGAAAGAATGACCAGCACGTTCGGAGCTCTTCCGATGCCGACCCCAATCTCTGGGTAAGGCGTGTAAGATGGCGTTCAACGCCGAGAGGAACTTTCGTTCCTCTAAGGTGGGTCCTGAACCCATGGACCTGAGTCAGGTCGAAGCGGAAGAGAATCCTCCCGCTAGGAGTCACTCTTACTCCTTCCCGCAGAGCTCCGAAGCGGATCTCCTTGCAATGCTGCAGCGGCATCGGTCGCTAAGATGCTTCCTGTGTGGAAGCACGGATCATCTGCGGAATAGATGTCCGAAAAATCCCCAGCGAGACTCTCGCTACACGGGGCCGAGGGCGGGTAAAAGGACCTCGCCCAAGCCGTTGGGAAACACGATGGCTCCGAGTAGGTGCGGGGCGCCCTACTGGGGGATCCCTCAGTGCTGTTAAACCCCAGGGTAGGGGCCGACAGCACAAGGCCCCGAGGGAAACGGTGCTTTCTAGCACCGAGTTGGTGTACCAGCCAGATTTGATGGTCGTCCTTGCGGACGTGAAAGGCTTTGATAAGTGTAGCCGGTGCGTATACGCACGGTGCGGCTAGCGCACAGAAGAAGACTTTCCATAAAACGGCGTTCGCCGCTACTTAGCCGATACGCCCTTATAAAGGGCTTTGTAGGAGAGAGCTCTCCTACTCGGGTCCAAGATTCCCGGGTTGGTTTACTATAGCCTTTGCTAATGCCTTAACGGCAAGGCTCCCTTACGTAGGGTGTAGCTAAAGGGAGGGCTCCCTTTACGCTACTGCACTCACTACTCGCGCGACCGGTCGAGGTCGTGCGTCTGTAGGTGATAGAGTGAAACGTAAACTGTGTATATTTAGCCTAAATTAATTTAAACTAATGTAAAATATATGTAATTTTAAGTAGAACTTACCAATTCGTACCTAGCTAAAATGTAGTGTACACCACCTGTGTACCGACACGTGGATCCACCCCCAAGGGCTCCTTCCCTGATTGGTTAAAATAACCAATGGTTCAAAACCCTTCGAACCGGTCAATACTGACCCCAACCGTAGTGTACCCACGTACACCACCAACTAAATGTGACTCGAATGTAACCCTGTTACATCCTCCCCCATCAAGACTATTGCTTACGCAATAAACAAAATTTTGTTGGAGAACTCCAACTGCCAGTACCTCTAGCTATCCATGAACACCATTAGTGGTGCTATGGAGTCTCCTCTAGAGGAGGTAGGATATTCCGAGAAATCAAAGTGGATGCCCTTGGGGATATCTCCCCAACGGTTGACCGCTCCGACAACGCCGAACGGCGATGTCGGCAGCCTAATCCGTTTCCAACACGTGGGTAAAATGCACTAACTAGTGCGCCTCCCTTGCCAATGTCGGATGATACATCCGGATCGCCGAAAGCGATCATCACCAATAATCTGGACGCAGCTCATGAAAGCCAACTTGCCGCACAGGCACTAAGGGCTGCGTTACGCGCTCCCAAACGCCTTCCCAGGGCGGCCTATAACTTGGACGGTCCTCGTGACCTTCCAAGGTGGGCCAGGCGTTTGGTAAGGACTAGTTTAGCGTCCTATACCCCTGGCCCCGCGGCTGAACAGCCGTATCAACGCGAACGCCGTGAGAAACTCCCGCAACAACTGCTTACACAAAAGCAGTTCACTGGCGTCTCGAACCGAGAGCGCTTAAACAGGTAGGCACAGGTTGCCCCTGTTGAGAACCTCCGCGAGGTTCCTTTCGTTCTTTCTCCGGGAGAAAGTGCTGATGATGCAGAGAAGAAGTTCCGCTCTTGGGCGGAAGGGGAGAAGATTTTCCCCAGCTTCAATGAGCTGCACAACAGCTATTCCCGTCTAGACATTTGGGTGGAGAGGGCGTTGCGCCTGGCATTCGCCAGAGCCAAAGCGATGGAGCAACTACATGCTCCGTATCGCACGCGCTACGCCAGCGCCCCTGTCTCCACCACGGTGCCAGAGAGCACTGTGAGCGCCACATCTCCCTCCGGAAAACTCCCAATTACTGGGAGTGAAGGGGCTTCTCGTGCCACTTTGGTCGTGGACCTGCAGCGGGATTATCCC
>CM047587.1:23373435-23383774 GCA_026184515.1 Peronosclerospora sorghi | reverse complement strand
GAGATGTCCTTCAATGAATTTGAAACTGGTTTGAAAGCAGATAAAATCGACGAGGTTGTCGTATTACGTCCGGAAGAGGAGTTGAACTCCTCATCCACGATGGACGAGTCCGTTTTGGTGCAAACCAAACAGGCATTGAATGCCCGAAGCGGCCTCAAGATCCTTGCGGATGCTGAGGACCCTTACCATTCCTTAATTAAGAATTTCGGAGATGTAATTAGTGACAACCCGCCGATGGGGTTACCACCGGATCGGGGAGTCCGACATGAAATTGACTTTGTTCCTGGAACCAAATACTGCGTCACTAGGCAGTGGTCTCTCCCCAAGGAGCAATGCGACGTCATCGACGCATTCTTCAAGGGGAAAGAAGAGGCAGGGTTGGTAGGGAGAGCAAGTCTCCCCACTCATCTCCCACTTTTTGTGCTCGTAAACCAAACGGAAAGTTGCGCTTGTGCATGCGTACAACAAGCTGAATGCAGCTACTGTACCCACGCAGACTCCGGTTCCTCGGAAGGATGTCCTCCAGAACAATATGGAGGGCTGTACTGTAAACAGTGCCTTAGATCTGGCGGACGGGTACTATCAGGTGCTCATTCGAGCATCCGATATTCCGCTTACAGCGGTCAGCACGCCTATTAGCATGCTGTGGGAGTGGATTGTGATGCCACAGGGGCTTTCGAATGCACCAGCGAATTTTAATCGCTTGGTGACAAAACTCTTCCGCCCTCATAGAAAATACGCTCAGACGTACTTCGACGATATATTCGTTCATATTCGCGCGGAAGGCGACTCGTCTGATGTTCAGACGCACCTTATACACCTTCGAGCTGTGCTAGAATGTATGCGAGAGCATAAACTCTATGCAAACGCATCCAAATGTATTTTTGGTGCTGAGGAAATTCCTTTCCTCGGATGCTTCATCGGAAAGGATGGATTGCGGGCGGATCCCGCGAAGGTGAAAGCCATTGTGGAGTGTCCTTCGCCTGTAAATTTTAGAGATTTACGGAAGTGGCTTGGATTAGCCAATTATCTCCACAAATACAGCGAGAACTACGCTGAGATGGCGAAGCCATTGAGAGTCCTTCTAAAAAAGGACGTAGATTGGTGTTGGGAAACCAAACACCAAAACGTTTTCGAAGCGGTTAAGGGGAGCTTGCTGAAAGCCCCCGTTCTTGCTCTCCCATTTTCTGGGAAACCATTTAGCGTCGTCTGCGACGCCTCCGATTTCGCAATCGGATGTGCTTTGTTACAAGCAGAATATGCGGGACGGGAACGCAGTATCGCGTTTGAGTCGAGGCATCTTAAAGCTGCAGAACGGAATTATCCCGTTCATGATAAGGTGCTACTTGCTATGAAGTATGCCCTTGTCAAATTTAGGGTTCACCTACTCGGCTCAAAGCCGTTCGTTGTTTATAAAGACCACTCGTCCTTACGGACAGCGACGAAGTCGCCTCATCTCTCCCAACGGATGGCCCGTTGGCTCTCCTTCTTTGAGGAGTACAACTTTGAGGTAAAGTACAAACCTGGTAAACAGAATGTATTGGCAGACGCGTTGTCGCGTCGTCCCGATTACGAGCTCGCTCAAGCGACATTCATCACCTCGTCTGTGGTGGATCTCATACGCCAGGCGTATGGGAAAGACCCACAATGTACGGCGCTTATCAGCGCGTTGGGTGACAAGAGACTTGGCTTGTCTGAGCCTACCCTGTCAATTCGAGCTAGAGCTCGGTTACACCGTTACAGTTACTGTGACGGTTTGCTATATTATAGCACGAGCGCGGAGGACACTCCGCAGGTGGTTGTTCCTCATGACGAGAAACCGAAGTATAGAGTCCTCTTTGAGGCACATGACGCCCCTACCGGGGGTCATTTAGGTCAGGATAAAACCTACAGCGCTTTAAGCGCTTTGTATTGGTGGCCCAACATGTATAAGTGGGTCGGTGCGTATATACGCACCTGTGAGACGTGTCAGAGGGTTAAGCCCTCTGCAAGTTCAGCTGCACCTTTGGCAAGCTTGTCGGTTACAACGGAGTGTTGGAAATCCATTAGTATCGATTTTACCTTCGGTTTTCCGAAGGATAGGGCCGGGAACACCGGTATTTTGGTCTTTGTAGACCGTTTAAGCAAGATGGCTCACCTGGCGGCGGTGCCATAGTCCATTGATGGACAAGGGACAGCAAAAGTGTTCCTATACCGTGTCTTTCGACAGCATGGTCTATCCGATTCCCTTGTATCGGATAGGGATCCCCGTTTTACGGGACAGTTTTGGGGGAGCGTTATTTTAAGGTGCTAGGCACCAAGCTCCTCATGTCCACTGCGGATTACCCGCAGACGGACGGTCAGACGGAACGCGTTAATCGAGTTGTAGAGGATATTCTCCAGAGTTTATGTCCGGATTCTCCAAAGCGTTGGAGTGAGATGCTTGCTATGGCCGAATTTGCTATTAACAATTCGGTCCATGCATCTACGTGGTTTACCCCGTTTTACGTGAACGGATTAGTGAATCCGATGGTTCCGTTGACGCCACGTGTGTGTGGCCCAGGGCTTGAGGGGGGAGGATTCCCTGATGTCAGCCCTGTATCTGTGCGAAAGCACATCGATAAGTTTTTATCGACGCGCCTTAGTGTCTTACGACACGTTTGCGATGCCATGGCGGAAAGCCAAGACAGGCAAAAGGAACAGGACGACCACAAGGGTCGGCGTAACGAAAAGGCGTACAAAGTAGGAGAAATTGTTTTATTAAACGCTAAAAATCTTCCTACACATGCAGTTCCAACGTGTTGCGGAACAAACTGCGCCCCAGGTTTGTGGGGCCTTTTAAGGTGCTAGCCCGAAAGGGCTTGGCGTATACCTTGGATATCCCGAAGGCGATGCGTACGCATCCAACCTTATACGTGGGTATGCTTAAGCCATACCAGGACCCGGAGTCGGTTCCCCTCTTGGAGGAGGTTGGGAAGGCAGATAGACGTAAGGTACGGCAGGGTGGAGTAACATCTCCGTCAGGGTCGAAATGCGACCACGAAACTCCGCAGCGACAGACTCGAGAGAGTCAAGCCGCTTCTAGATGCGGTCAATCGCACTCCCCTCATCGCGGAGTCCATCCTAGACGTCCAGGATGCGACGCCGTGTCGATCACAGCGCTAGTGAACGTCACGTCGCAATTGTGCGACCTCCTCCTCCAATTATCGATTCGGAGGGTACTCCACATTACCATGTGGAGCGTCTGATGGCGCGACGCCATCACCGGGGTGAAACCCAGTATCTGGTGAAGTGGAATGGTTATCCACATTCACAGACTTCGTGGGAGTCCGAGACTCCCCTGCGGCAGGATTGCCGTGACGCCGTTGCCGCTTTCGAGCGGGAGAATCCCTCTGTGAGTTGTGAGTCGGTGACCAAAGGGGCGGGGGAAGCCCCTTCACTCCCGTAGTTGGGAGTTCGACGGAGGCATATGCAGAATGTGCATTGCTCTCCGGCACAACATCGAGGGAATGGGCGCTAGCAGGGCGCGTGCAATAAGAGGCAGGTAATTTCCCCAGCGCTTTGGCTCTGGCAAACGCCAAGCGCAATGCCCTCTCTATCCAAACGCCATGATCGGAATAGCTGTTGTACAGCTCTTAAAAGTTAGGGAGAAGCTTCTCCCCTTCCGCCCAAGCGCGGAACTTCCGCTCGGCCTCTTCGACATTCTCTCCTGGAAGGAGAACGAAGGGAACTTCGCGGAGGGTTTCAACATGAGCACCCCGTGCCTGTTTCCCGAGGCAAGCTCGGTACGAGGTTGCAGTGAACTGCTTCGGCGTGAGCAGTTTGTACCGGAGTTGTTTCCGGAGTGTGATTTCACGCGGCTGTACAGCCGCGGGGCCAGGGGTATGGAGGGATAAACCTATCTTTACCGCGTTTTTAGCCCACCTTTGGGGGTCGCGAGGACCCGTAAAGTGATAGTCTGCCCGTGAAGGGCGTTTAGAGACGCGTAACGCTGTCTCTCGTGCCTGTGCGGCAGGTTGGGCGTCCTGAGCCGTATCCAACTCATTGGTAATATTTGCCTGCGGCGATTCGGATTTTTCATCCGAGGTTGGTAATGGTGGCGCGCTAGTTAGCGCATTTTCCCCACGTGTGCGGAACGGAATAGGCTGCCGACATCGCCGTTCGGCGTTGTCGGAGCAGTCATCCTTAGGGGAGCTATACCCAAGGGCCCCCTCCTCCGAGATATCGGAGCCCTAGTAGATGACATCCCCTTCTCGGGGAGAATGATCGCCACCTATAGAGGTTCTCATTTACGCCAGAGTTCTGGCAGTTGGGGTCTCCAACTATAATTGATTACTGCGTGGCAATTGTCTTGATGGGGGAGGTTGTAACAGGGTTACATTTGGTTACGTTGGTGTACGTAAATACACAACGGTTGAGGTCAAGTATTGACAGGTCCGAAAGGTTTGGACCTATTGGTTGTTTTAACCAATCAGGGCGAGAGCCCTTGTGAAGGTGTAGTAGCCTGCCACGTGTTAGTACACAGGTGGTGTACATTACATTTCGGCTAGGTACGAATTGAGTAAGTTCTACTTAGTATTACATATAGTTTACATTAGTTTATTAATTTAGGCTAATTACATATTAAATATAAATCAGTTTACAAAATACTCTAATACTGCTAGGCGCACGACCTCTACCGGTCGCGCGCGCAATGAGTGTTTATGCCAAAGGGAGTACCTCCCTTAGCTTCTCCTTTCTAAGTGAAGCCTTGTGACAAGGCGTTAGTATTTACTAACAAGTAAACTCAGGGAATCCTGGCCTCTAGTGAGAGAGCGATATCTCACTAAGCCCTTATATAAGGACGTATCGGCTAAGTAGCGGCGTATCGCCGCTTAAGGAAAGTCTTCCTCTGTACGCTAGCCGCACCGTGCATGTACGCACCGGCTACATCTCGGACATTGACTTCTCCCATCATTGCGAGATTTTTCACCCTCATTCAACGCGGTTCTTCGTCATAATCTACGTTCCGCATTAGTCGAAGTTCTTCAGAATCAGCTTCCCAAAGGACCTAGATGTTCTCCGGTGCTATCGGCCGTGAAAAAGGCGACTTACAACTGGCCATACGAGAACACGTACCTTGTGAGACATATACCAACCTTGTGCAGCGTCTGTCCCTGTGACTTGTTTATCGTCATCCCGTAACGACGAAGAACAGTGGATTGTCAACTTGATGCAATATCTTAACAGCGATGTGACAATTCTGACTAAATACGAGGCTAAAGAGTGTGCGAAGATAGCGTCCGACAATGAACTCTTGACGACATTGTGCTGTTATTTCTACTTCGGGAGGATCCTAGACGTGAACAAATGACCACCTAATAATTCCCAAAGCACTGCATTTCAAATGTCTTGCATCACTTCACGCCAGCCAAGAAGGAGCTGATACAAACCATTCCTAGTCAAAATGCCCGAATGGTCCATTCAAGCGACAATTATAAAGGGCATATAGGGTATTGAGTACGTAGGCATATACCATTAGACAGAATTCAGGAGCCTAGGAGAAAACGCGCGTCTCTTAACATACATAGATGTTTAATACGACCAGTTATTCACGTGCTCGATAGGTATAAGTTAAGAGCGATCTCGCGTTTAGCTGCAGCCAACGAGAGAGGTGGCTAAAGAATCGTCGCCCGGCGCTAAGCAGATGCCGCTGTGGTTCGTTGAGCAGGCGAACAGCGGGAGGATTTAAGCTACGGAAGGAGATGCGGGGAGGTGCCATCAACATCAAAGTTTTGAATCGGTATATCGAACTTTTGGTTAAATTTGTCACATTTCACATTTCGAAACCGAACCAACTTGCTTTGGCCCTGGATCGATCCCGGGACCTTCCGGCCCCGTAGTGAGCAGTGAACCACTCGACCACGGTCGGATTAGTATATTGAATTCTTGGAGAAATACCTTTCGGAAAATTACTACTTAATGCAACAGGAGTAGCGTAGCCTAGCGTTTGAGTGGCATTGTGTTGGTGCTGTCATTGAACAGTGTGAGCAAATTTGAAAGAAAACGCATCGCCAAAATAACTACCGTACCACACCCGCTAACAATTCTAAGAGACAGACGTTCGTGATCAAGATGCTGCAGTACGTATTAGAGATTATCTATCTGAACGATACCAACACTTCTCAATTTACCTCGTCGAGCCCAAGTGCACATAGAACAGACAGAAGTACCAAGCCTAATCAACATCCACTCGGCCCCAAGATGAATCCAGTTGTGTCTTCCGAACCGACTCCCTCAGCCGCTCTGGCACTGGGTACAGTGGTACCTGCCCATCCCGAGCAGCTGACCGATCACGTTTCTGTCGCCCCAGCTGTCGTCGAACCCACCGTTTCCATACCGGACTCATCAAATGCCCCTTCTCTTGCGACAATAGGTTGTACAGTCGACGATGCCGTCGACGAAGACCTCGACGTGCGCACCGTCGACGCAGGTGCTGGCATGTCCGTGATTCTCCGCGACACGCGACATCACCAATGGACGTCGATGAAGGGTCGCAAGACGAAACGACGGCGTCACCGCCATCAGATCCGGCGGACACCCCCACTGAGGCAAACGATGACGGTGGTGCTGCCGCCCCCAATGCCTCAACTGCGAGAGCGAAGCCAATGTCGCTCCGCGAGCTTCTCAAGCGCGATTCCGAGATCCGCCGCGACAAAGCGCCTGTTCCGGTCTTCGCGCAACTTACGTTGCCGCTCCCCCGGGCTATCGATATTGACGCCATTGAAGCTCTCTACGACTCCGGCGAGAGCAAGGAAACAGTGGCCACCTCGATCGCCCATGCCCGTCCATATGAACTTCCTTGAGCCAAATACGTGATGACGATCGACACCCGGCGTGCTTTCAAACGCACAAATATCACGAAGATCGCAAACTTCTTTCTCAAGGACAACGGAAACCACGTAGTTCACGAGCAGATCCAAGCCGTTCAGATCGGGCAGATCTCGAAAGGCCGCGGTGGTGCACTCCGTGTAAAAGTTAAGACTCTCGCTGCGTGCGAAGCGCTGGCTCTTCAAGAAGTCAAGATACTCGGTGGAAAGTACCGGTTCTCGGATTTCGATATTCTCGCGGATCGGTATTATCTTGACGTATCCAGCGTCTAAAGCGATTTTGACGACCAAGCGATGGTGGAGACCTTTCATGAACTCGGGGCACAGCCCATATATGCTACGTTCCGCGACGTTTTGCATCTATTTCCGCGCAAGCCGGTGTCCCGACGCGCTGATGGTAGGCGGAAGGTCTGCGAGCAGATCGTCTTTGGGGGTCGTGTCTATCCAGCTCTGGGGCGAGATGCTACTTTTCCGTCCCAGAGCCTCGGTTTTGGCCAGCGCTCACCGCATGCTCTATCCTTAGACGCAGCTCGATATCCAACAACTGGAGAGGGAGTGGAAACGCAGTCAACAAAAGAGGGTGGAGGACGGAAGTCGTACGCCGACGTAGTCAAGCAAGGCGCGTCAACGCCCAGCAAACGGTACCAAACGACGAGGCCGTCGTTGTCCTTTCCTTGGACACAAATGCGGGATCCGTGTTAACGCCATCCGGTAGTCCGAAGGGGAAGACGCAAGAGAAGGCTCTGGTTGTCTATACACCTCAATCCGGTGGGTTACGCTCCAGCACGCTTCTGCTCGGGTCGAACGCGGAGAACCAAAGCGACACGAAGACCTCCAAGGACAGTGCAAAGAAGCCGAAGGGCAAGCGCACTCGCAGTACTGACACGACTTCGCGAACATGCTCCAGAAAGGGAAGCCCAAGCCTGTCGGCGGTATCGCGACGAGCAACTACTTCGCAGTACTCGAACAAGTCGAAGTTGACTTTGAGTGCCGGAGTGCGGTGGTCAGTGACAGTACCCCGGTGCGGTTCCAGATTGTTCCACGCAAGGTAACCGTCCCTGAAACTGTGCGCAAGAGTACCGAGGCGAGCCACTATCTCTTCAAGGAACACACGTCCGTGAAGAGAACGAAGCAGGCGATACCAATCCAAGAGGCGGTAGCCGAGCTCGAGGACGCGGAGGAGACTGCCAACCTCCATCTAAAGCCGACGCAACTCGCCGCTGCTGACGCTCGTGTCGCTGGGCTCTGCAACACGATGCGGAAAACGAACAATCCGGACACGCTGTGCTTCATGGCGTCGTCGAAGGCTCCGATCGCTTTCAACGCTGCATTGATGGCCTAGATGAGCGAGACCAAGCTCAGTGTTTCAGAAGTCGCGCAACTGCACATGCTGAACCGTGTGTTGAGTGCTTCCGACCCGTCAACAACGACGACTTTCGCTCACAAATGAAAACAATACTTCGGAACCAAACTCCCGAAGACTCGTGAAGAGCTCTTCAGCGCGTCTGCCGGCTGGTAGAGGGATCCAGCCATCAAACCAATGCTGCGTGCAACGCGCGCCCTGGCTTTGTTCAAGGTAATGCTGATGTGCACGGCTCCTCAAGTCTTCATGAAATACATATGGATCCAGCGCCTAACTGGCCACCCGGTTGCATGGATCCCGGCTCTCAACTGACGTCTCCTGCACCCGACATACTGCTGAGTTTGTTGAGGTCCGGGTTGGGCGCCCAGTGCTTTGACGTTTGGAAGACGCTCCAATGGCAAGGCTCGCTACTGGATGACCTCGAGTATCTACGTGACTGTGAACTGTTTTTTCAAGCTGACGAAGCAATTCTGCAGCTAAAGACAGTGGACAGTAATCCGCCAGTACTTGTGACTGGGCCGCTGAAATTTGAGTGCTGAGGTGGAACCAAGAGAGACGAGTGGCCCAGTCTCGTGGGATGGTGTCAGTCTCCAGACTGTCAACACCAACGGGATCAAGAAGAATGGCCACCTACTCATCGAGAATCTGCTGATGAAACACAGCCTCTCTTGTGTCCAATAAACCACACTTCGAGACTCCCATCATCTCGCCACACTTGCTTTCAACCACGAGGCACGCTTTCAGCACAAGTTGTTCGTCAACGACCACAACGCTTCAACCCTCGTGGCGCAACCTAACCGTTCTGGGGGGGTCCTCACAGTTCTGCGGTCCGACTTTCCCGGGTACGGGACAGCAAAGGAGATCCCGGAGATGTCTGTTCTTGGCCGGTACCTGGTAGTTGAAGTTGTAGTCAATCGCGCCTCGATATTTATCCACAACGTGTACTCTCCGGTGGATAACGAAGAGAAAGCGACATTTTTCAACCATCTCCCAGTAGAAGTTTTTGGAAGTGACTCCACGCACATCGTTCTGGGTGACCTAAGCACACCACTCGACCCGATTGTTGACGCGTCCAGGCCTCGTTCAGCAGCATCCACGGGAAGGAGAGCATGTCTAAGCTGTCTTGGAAAACTCGGCGTCGTTGACGCGTGGCGGATCCACCACCCAGACGAGCGTGTCTTCACCGGTCCGCGTCCTCGACGTAATTGGCTTGATTACATCTTGCTCTCGAACGAGTTCTTCGTAGCCGTCTACGGTGATTCTAAGTATTTTGAACCGAGGGGCGCTGGAGATCACCTAGCGCATCACGTGACTCTCCGATCCATGGCGCAGCTGCACGGGCGGGGGTTCTGGAGTTTTCCAGCGAAGCGCGTTTTCCAGCGAAGCTACTTGACTATCCGGATGTAGTCCAAGCTATAGAAGCAGAATCACACGATGTTCGGCAACAATTACGCCAGTCATCCAACCCAGGAAAGACGTGGCATCTCTGGAAGCGCGAGAAACGCAAGCTGATCCAAGCATTAGACAAGCGGTTGCGAGGCCAACAGGAGATAACCGTTCGTGCGGCACACAGAACTTTCACCACTGCAGAAGAACGGTACCGACAAGATGGTGGCGAGGCATCGCATATCGCGTTCCAGACAGCGCTGAAGACATACAACAACTGTGTATGTACATCTCGGGCGTACAACCAAGACACTGCTTTTGAATTCCAGGCTTCCGTGTCAGAGACTACGTCCAAGTACTTCTTCCGACCGCTTGACGGGTCTCTCCGTCGTGTCAGAATCGAGGAGGTACGGAAGGCGGATGGTGACCTGTAGAATAATCCAGCTGACATATCCGAGATGTTTAGGATCACTGGGGCTCGATCATGGGGGATCCAGTAAGTTCAGCTGGCCATCCACCCGACCCAATTGACGCGGACATGGAGCGTCTGATTAGGACCATCGATAAGACACTATCGGAAGACGAAGCGTCAGAGCTCAATGCTCCCATTACTGCCAGCGACCTGGATACATCCATTCGAAAGATGCGGGTGTGGTGGAGTCAAGTTTAAAATCGAACACAGTTGTGTCGAGAACCTGACCACCATCGTGCCCAGCCTTTCAACTTACGGGGGGGGGGGGGA
>CM047587.1:23356457-23373035 GCA_026184515.1 Peronosclerospora sorghi | reverse complement strand
GGGGGGGGGGGGGGTACGCCGCGGACCTTTGCTTGCGATCCGATCTGATCGTCCGCTGCTAGCAGACGACCGATCATCAACAGAAGACGCCTGGTCCAATTCATCTTGCGTTGCCATCTCACCTTGTGTACCCGATGGAATGGGCTAGTTACACACTCGGTGGATCGGGATCGCAGATTGATCTGATTCTGTCTTGAATATCGGAGACCGTGCTGGGTAGGTGTACCTAGGGTGGAACTCTTCACCCCGGGTACGAGCAGACCAGAAACACTTCCAATAGATAAATTCCAATGGGTCGATCGTCCAATCGATCTAGGCCAAACCAATACGAGATAATAGAGGGTAGACCACTCAACCGGTCTAGCCCCTGACCAATATGAGAGAAGACCAAAGCCGGTTTAAACTCCAACCAATGTTATAGTAAACCAATATGTCCACGTAAAGATCCAATATGCTCGTGAATTCCACAAACGATATCTCCACGTAAAGACAAATCCACTTGTTAGTACGTTCCAAACGTACGTGACTTAAACTTGAGGAAGTCGACCAATGCGTGCTCCCGTCGAGGGACTTCCGGCTGGCCGAATGCGCGTGTGGCGCGTCCAGACCGGGTATAACGAGCTAGGGGGGATTACTCGACCCTCTGCTCCCAAACACTCCGCGGCGTGCGGAGGCTACTGATGCACATAGCAAAGGTTTAAACGACCTCCTGTTGAGGTGTTAGCCCGAAGGCAAAACCAAAAGATTCCAAACGACTTCTTCTCTTTTAGGCAAATCCACAACTCTAACCAATACTACCTCCCTACGGTCCCAATATGTACCCACATGAAAATATGTAAAATACCCAATGTCAGGTGACTCACCAAAACTTGCGTTCTTGACACTCCTTGAATCTGATAGGCTAAAAATCCCCCCTTGTTTATACCAATCCGAAATGCGACCAGCTGCCTTGACCAAAAGTGACCGAATTTGTGGTACACTTCACCACACGGGCCCATTCAGCACCCGGTCTGGATGGCTTAACGGCGGCCTTCTACCAAGTCGCACCGGACGTGTTCGGTGAGTGTCTCGCAATCGTGTTTAATTTCCAGCTCGATCGCGGCGAACTTCTCCCATGCCAACGTCAATCTGCAATCACCTTTCTACACAAGAAGGACGAGCGTGCAAATCCGGGGAACTACCGACCCGTCGCGCTCATGGGCGTTGATTTCAAGGTGCTGTCGAAGGTGCTTGCCTTCCGGCTACAAGCATACCTGCCCAAACTCATCCATCCTGACCAGAAGGCTTTTGTGAAAGGTAGGTCACTCCATCGTCACATCCGGTTCATGTACGATCTCCACGACCTGGTAACGAAGTGGGATGAAGAAGGGTACGCAGTGTTCCTTGACTTCGAGAAAGCTTACGATCGGTTCAACTGGACCTACATGTTTAAAGTTCTCGTCCGGATGGGCTGTAGTGGCGAGTTCTTACGCTGGGTTCAACTCATGTATACGCAACCGCAAGCTCGTCTCATGATCAATGGTCATGTGCAAGAAGCCATCGAACCGACACGCGGAGTAAAACAAGGGGATCCCCTCTCGGCTTTGTTGTTTCTTCTCGTAATCGAGCCGCTTGGGATCTTGCTCCGGCGACACGAAGAGTATGGGATATGCATCAACAACGACTTCACAGTGACCAGCATCTTCTTTGCTGACGACTCCACACTGCTTAGCAACTCTCGAGCAGGAGTCCAAGCACAGCTCGACCTTGTGGGTGAATATTGCAGGGGGTCTGGTGCGAGGATCAACAGAACCAATTGCGTGTTGATGAGCCTCAATAGGTCGAAGGTCACGCCTCCAATGGGTGATCTCCAGTCGTTGGGCTTCGAGGACGTCGTAAAGTATCTTGTTCTGCTCTTCGTCCAACGCTCCACAGACAACCAGATTGTCCAGTTCCTCGACAAGCGGTTCTACGATGGTTTTCAGTCGTGGCATCAGCGAGCGCGGACGATTGCTGGCCGCTTTCTAATTGCCCAGACAATGGTCTTGTCTAGGTTGTGGTACTACACTGTACACGTGGTAGTGCCCGAACGTCTGCTAAAACAATGGCAAGCTGCTCTACACCGCTTCGTTCTGGGCAGACGGTTTAGACGTGGAGAGAGGTACTTCCAGCTGCTCCCGAACGAGTTTCTTCGCCTGCTACGGGATGACGGTGGAATGCAGATCCCTAACATTGGCGAGCGTGTTAAACGGCAGCGAATCCAGCTACTTCTCCAGTTTGTACGAAACTCCGACCCGGCTGTCTGCAACTGGGCTACACCAGGCATGCAGCTCATTGCGGGTTTCTTCCCTGAGTGGGGTCCACGGAAACACCTTGACTTTCTGACCGTGAACCCCTAGCGTCACAGTTGCGACCTCAACTGGGCTAGCCTGTCGAGTTGGTGGCGCGCGACGTGGCGAAATTGGTCAACTGTTCAGTGGCCAGTCACGTGGAAAGACCTCCAGAAAGAAAAGAGGCTTGCATATGCACTTCAAGAGCCAATCTGGTTCCATGGAGACCCGACTTTCCAGTACGAGCCTCGATCGCGAGTTGTCGATCACGCCAGTCCGCGCCGCAGCCTGTGCATGATAGTCGAACCGCAACGCACCTTCCGCCGCCACATTGCGTGTGCATTCCGGTTGAGGACCCTCGCTGACATGCTGGAAGATGATGGTCTCTGGCCTGCAGAAGACAGATTCGCCGAATCTCACACCGACTACAGGCACACTGCCGTTCAGCCGTATCAGCAATTTCGGTGGCTAAAAAAGCTGCATCAAGAGCTGACGCAAGTGTTTCGACGAGTTGTGGACCTTTGTGACGCACGTGAAGTCACTTTTCTTCCACGGGTGTCTCCCAACACTGCACCCTACGATGGAGTCAGCGTCAACGGTCAGCTTTTTCTTGTGCTTCGCGTCTCACGGTCCCAAGTTCTTTGCCTTCTTCAGAAGTCAACGACTCCCACCAGGCCGCACCCGATCATGTTGCATGACAGAACGGCGTCTGGTATTTACGTGAAGTTTTTTGTTCGGCTGCGTAAACATATCCGACGTCTCCTCTTACCGATTTACGAGGATTTGCAGTTCCGGGTCGCATTCCAGTTGCTCCCAGTACGATCACGGTTCTCTTTCCTGTCGGCTACGGTCCCATATATCATCTACTGTCCACAGGAAGGATTCTGTTCTGTTGATACAGAGCGTCACCTGTTTTTTGAATGTGCTCTCGCTCAATCCTTGTGGTCTACCATTTTCCGTGACTGGAAAAGTATCTTTGCAAGACCTCCCAGCTGGACACAGATCGTGCTTGGTCGTATACCTCGTCTAGTCGGCAGGTGGAAAGACGATAGACCGGATATTGAGGACATGTGGCATATTCTTCGATCAGTCGCCATGCACTTGATCTGGACTGACCGCAACAGCCATCAGTTCAACGTTCATACACGATTCATCCAGTCCCAGCACTGCGGGTGATCTACACGAACTTCAGTGCTCACGTTCGCGCTTGTCTCCGTCGGAACTATGACGACCTGCAACAAGATTCACTCCGGCGACTGCTCCAAGCGCTGGAACGGAGCCCGTCGCTTGGGGTATTCATGCGGACACATTCCTTTCTCTTCCATGTGCGGTTTCTGGATGGAAACCATGGTACTCCACCGTCGGCCACGAAGATGCTACACTGCTAACGCGACGCTCAAAGTCGGGGTTGTTTTGAACTTAGTTTGACTGGATGTCACTCCACACAATGCACCATCCGGTTACTCCCACCACGTGATTGCAGCCACCGTCTTGAACTCCGACACTTTCAACGTGCGGATGAGCCTGCCAGTTTATTAACTTCCGTTTTACTGCTGGAACATCACCACTCCCCAGAGTGATGATGTATATCATGAGACGGCTTTCCAGTGTGACAATCCTGGGCACCGGACGGGTAGAGTTCTTTGTGTCCATGGGTATCAAACCGTTTCAGCCGCGTATCATCTTCTTTGGTCTTGTCCACTCGCCCACGGGTATTGGAAACACTTTGTACCTTTTCCTAGGAATGGGATCTTAAAGGCACACGTTACACGACTACACTCAGGCACGGTTGCTGTATTGAGCATATTCAACATCTACTCCACCTACTGCCCCTTCCTCCCCGACTCGACAGCTCGACGCGCGACCCATCTTCAGCAAGCTATGAATTTTCACCGCCTGCGAAGTCCCGCTTTCGCACTCTCCCGCCATCCTTCGGTTTCATCGTTGAAAATAACGCGGTACACACCACGGATGCGATACAACGACTCGGCTTCACCCAGGCCGATCCACCCATACTGTTCGAATACTTGGTGAGAACACACAGGCTCCGGAGTCACGTGCAGCGCGAAGCAATGACTTTGCGTCTCAGACAAGTCACAAGCTACCAGGTACATTCCAGACCCCAGATTCAAATCAAACAACGCTTCCAAGTCATCCCTTCCACCTTGATACAAGTTTTCTCCTTTACGCAAGTGGCTACGGAGTATACTGGCGTTGGGGATATCACCGTTACACTGCATCCAGGACAACAGTGAAACAATCTTTGGCATGCTGACGCCTTGCTCCGGTGGAATCCCCTTCTCCGTCAGAAACTCGCGCCACTTTTCTCTGGTCACCAGATCGGCGTACCCACCCAACCGATACAGCGCATTGATCGCCTGTCGTACACGGTCCCCCTCTTCCGAAGCGGTCAAGTGTGCTCGGTGAGAGTGCAATCCGCGAAGGAAGCGAACAAAAGGATACGTTCTCTTCTGGTCGACGTCATACCACAAGTCCACCCAATCACAATTCTGCCTATTTCCATCTAGTTCGAGATTGGCGCGTGTTATCCACTCTTCCGACTTATCGTTAAAAATGACATGGTAACATCGACCGCGGTCCGGATCCTGTCGACGATCATCAATGATTGAGAAGCCATACGTCCTCACGGTCATGCCCCCACGAGTTGGCGGCTGCCCGCCTTTCTGCTTCTTCCGTGGGACCTCTTGCGGCTTCGCGAAACCGGACCTCAGCTGCATCTCCGCCGCTTCGTTATCACTGGTTTCTCGAGCCGACGAGAATGAATTGAGCCCTGAGATGGAAGACGTCGGTACAAAGTCCTGTTCCCGAGAATCTTTCGCTTCAGCTTCCCCTTTCCACGGGTTGCCGCCGGCACCTCACCATCCGCTGGTTCTTCACCACCCTTAGTCTCCTCATCGGTCTCGCTGCTCCCGCTGTTGCTGTCACTCTCGACTTCAGGGCGGTTACTGGCATTCGTCGATACTTCAACATCCACTGGTTTTTCAGCAACTTTCGTCTCTTCATCGGCCTCGCTGTTCACGATGTTGCTGTCATCCGCTGGATTTTCCCCAACTTTCGTCTCCTCATCAGCCTCGCTGTTCACGCTCTTGGTGTCTCTCGACCTCAGCGCGGTTACTTTCATTCGTTAACACTTCACCACCCGCTGGGTTTTAACCGAAGCGTGTCTCCTGGTCGCCCTCACTGTTCACGCTGTTGCTGTCACTATCAGGGCGGTTACCTGCACTTCGCAAGCAACCATTTTTTTCAGCGGCAACACCATCGTCCCCGCCAGCATCCCCGACATTATGCGGCGATTGGAGATTTTAAGCATTGGACCCTTCAGGCCTCCCCTCTCCGTCGGGACCGATTCTGGCAGCGGTGGGCGTAGACCTCAGCGACCTTCCCGCGCGGTTGCTGTCAGTTTCGATCCTTCAGGGTTGGGTTGGTCTTCACCGGTCGTCATTGGCTAATTTCCTGTTCACGTTCCATCAGTATTGTTTCAGAGGAATTTCGATTTCGTACTTACCTGGATATCTACGGTACAACTGTGGGCTCCGGTGCTGATTCTGAAATGCTTGACATTTCCTCCAAGGGTCACAAGTTACTTCATTTGGCTACTTTTGTTACTTTTGGAATTTCGCTTAATTCAGTGGTTTTGGAATTTCGACCGGTGCGGGAAATCGAACCCGCAATCCACAGAGTGGAAACCAACCGTTATAACGATTACACTAAGTTGAATCAAGTTAGCTGGGAATGTTTACACAAATTTCTGATACTTCCCACATGATTTTTTTCCAAGTTTTCAGCAACATTGGCACACTATAATACGGCATAACCTATGGAAATGCATGGTCAAGCCACTGGGTAACACAGAAACTGACAATTATCGAATCCCACATCCTTCAACACCTACAAGTCAGACGATACGTACATCACCTATTTATTGTATTGTAGTGTTAAAGTAGGTAAATTGAGAAGTAACTCCGTCTTATTATTAAATAGTAAAGATACTTTCAACTGAGCGATACCAACGTAATATCTTGAATAGTCGAAACTACGGGTGATTTCGTCACATTATACTTTCTGAAACCAACCAACTTGGTTTGGCCCGGGATCGAACCCGGGACCTTCCGGTCCCGCAGTGAGTAGTGAACCACTCGATCACGGCGGATTAGTCGAAACTACGGGTTAAAGCACAGCAGGAAGGCGTGGGGTGGACTTGAACACAGCTTCGAAGGGAAGGATGTGCATGTGTTTCCCTTGATGGTGGGTAGCATCTCAAAGGATGCTTTGGTTCTTTCAATAATGAAGATGGTTTGAATACTTTATGAGATTAAACCACTGAGCAAGACGACGGGTGTTCTTTCTTGCCTTCCTCACCAATGACATGCTTATGAGCGGGTGATGGGGAAGAGGGAAGTGATTATCTTGGTTCCTCGTGCTCTGCTCTATAGCGAGAGGAGGGGAACGACATGCTGCTTCCAAAGTCGAGGTGTGCAGAAATGAACAAAGCCAAATACCGCCGCTATTCTGGTCTTGCAATACTGGAAGTCATCGATGGCAGGATGGACCCGGGTGCACGGCTGTCTTCTTGATAAGGCTTTCTTAGTCGTCACAGCCAGGTGGGATGAAACTGACGACTTACTTTTCGCTGCTTAAGCCTATATTACGGATGCTCAACGGCATCGGAGAATGTGTACAAGACAGCGGTAACGCGGTATATGGCTGAAAACAGAGCTACATCTCAAGCGTGCTAAGTGGAACATATGGAGGCAAACTGATCAGGTTTTCTATTGCAAGCTGCTAATGTGTTGTCTTCAGGACATGCAAGTACCCAAGTAATCTAATAAAATGGAATGATAGTTTGAATCAAGTTTGACGATCCAGATCTACCTCTATAATGTTCTGGTCGTTTTAAACCCCGCTTTTACAGTGTCGTCCGTGGAACCTTCAAAATGGGGTCCATGCAACAGGTCTTGGCAGATTGTTGACGGAGTTTTATGCAGGACGTATTACAGACAAAAGGACAACCAGTCCGTACATGGCAAGAGATGTAGCGGAAGGATGATAGGATTGATGCCAACAGCAGCAATCAACGGACCAAGTATGGGAGACCGAAATTTCTTAGCAGACTACCATGTTTGGGTCGGTTACAGAGCAGCAACGGGACAACTCAAAACCTTCTACTTCCGGAATCCAGACAATCTACTAGCATCATTGTCGGTCTAATGGGACAAGGGTAACACGTACTATGTGGGCTTGCATCAGGGCGCGAGCCCTTTGGTGTTGCTTACTAAGTTTTTGGGCGTTAGTCAATGGAACAGTATAGCATTCTTTAAACGAAACATTGGCAGTCGTTTAGCACCTCCAGCGAGTGCAGTGCAGAAGGAGAAGTAACCGTAGATGGATTTGGAGAGCTGTATGTAGGATGGCTTGATTTAGTTGCCAAAGCGATTTCAAATGTAGCTAATAGACTAAATAAACTCGGCAGTTTTCTCGGTAGTTTTTCGGAAAGCCAGTACGGTACCGTTATGACAATTGAAGTTTCGTCACTCTTAATTACACATTCTAACGACCTATGAGTCCTACCGAGCAAATCGACTCGGCATCACCTAGCGTCACCGATCCATCACCTGGTTACACAGGCTCAAATGGCAATGGCCAAGAATCTACCCCTGGTGATGGACGTCCTAGATCGTTGTCTTCCGAGTCCGTGGACTTCTTTAGTTTCTTGCATCATCATAACCCAGACGAAGATATTACCGTGTTTGACGAACCGCCCGAAGTGCGTGTGCTTGGTGGCCGGTCTGAAGAGTCCTGGCCAACGCGCTACGTTGAGTATGACGTTGAGGTACGAGTTGGCAGTATTGTGCTCGCTATTTGTGGTGTGAAATAGCTTAACAAGTACTTTGTATGACGTGAATATCAGTTGAAGTACAAGAGTTTTAAATGGAGAGTAGAAATCCCGAAATCGTCGATTTCGAGTCTCTGGTTCTATATTAAAAGTCGTCCGCATCTGCGTCATGCACCGTCCTCATCGACTTTGGTAACACGAGAGGAACATGGTGTTGGATCATCGGGTGTACCCGAAGCTACGCCCATTAGCAGCGAATCTCGATGGCCACCGCTCCGGAAACTCTTTTTAACATCGGGGGAAAAGTCCGTGAGCAATGAAATGGTTGCACTTGTGCAGCAACTACTTGAGACAGTGGTGAAGGTCCCGCGGTTACTACGGTCACCAATCGTGGCTGCATTATTCCAGGTTAGTAACTCGACTTTTGACGATGAAATGGGCAGAACTTCCGTTCGGGAAGGCTGGTTAAAGACGCGCTTTTGGTTGAAGGGGAATCGTGAAAATGTCCGGATAAATCGGGCCTCTGTGTCCTGTGATAATGAATGTTTCAACTGCATGTGTGTAGTGAAGCGGGTAAATTTCCGCGCTAAACGAATGCACTGGGTCTCGCTAAAGACATCAAGTATCGCTATCTTTGATTCGATCGAAGACACAATTGCACGCCAAGCCTTCCTCTTCGACAGCAAATTTACGATCGAGCGCGGTCTAGCTACTACTGGGTCTAGCACGACATTGCTGGTCTCTAATGCAACGTATGTGCTTCAGATGGAAGCGAAATCCAAGCAGGCACTGAAGAAATGGGCAAACGAAATTCGTAGGGCAGCTGACGGTTCGAATTGGTCGCAGTCACATCGTGATGGATCGTTCTCTATTCCACGAAATCCTGTTCACATGACGTCGTTTGCACAATGGTACGTAGATGGTAGCAGCGCATATGAAGCCATCTTTCATGCTATCCGGTCGGCCAAGAAAGAGATTTTTATTGCCGGCTGGTGGGTCTGCCCAACGATCCATCTGCTTCGTCCGGCGGAGCAATATCCCGAATCAAGGCTAGACATTGCACTTCAGAAAAAGGCGGAAGAGGGTGTGCGTGTGTACGTGCTGATGTATAAGGAAGTGTCGATGGCGCTGACTTTGAATAGCATGTTCTCAAAGCAGATGCTGAGCAAACTACATAAAAATGTCCACGTGCTACGTGATCCTGACTTCTTGATGAAACAACTAGGCTTGTGGTCGCACCATGAAAAGATTGTGAGTGTAGATCAGAGAGTGAGCTTTGTGGGCGGCCTTGATCTGTGCTTTGGTCGCTGGGATACTCACAGTCACGAACTATTTGATGAACCTGGTAAGCCAACGAATTTTGTGGGCAAAGATTATTCCAACCCACGTGTGAAGGATTTTATTGAAGTCGACCATCCTGAGGAGGATTTGATTGACCGCGCGCATGTGCCACGTATGCCGTGGCACGATTGCCACTGTCGTCTTGAGGGCCAACCAGCTCGAGATGTGGCCCGCCACTTTGTTCAGCGATGGAACTATTCTGTGTCAACCCGAAAGAAATCACGCAAGCTGCACCCCTTGGTTCCCATGAAAGATTATCCGGTAACAAATATTGACAAACGGGGTCCACAAAAATTGACGAAGCGACTACAAAGAGCTGTACATGCAGTGCGTGCAATGCGCGGACTATCGAATGGCCGTGCGAATACCGATAATCGTGGGTTTAATAGCAATCGACGCATGGCACACATGCTGAGCAGTCAGGGTGAATCAGGCCAAACGTCAATTTTACAAGACAATGACGCCGACGTACTACTAGATCTGTCTGATGAAGAGGAGACCGACGAGGCTTTCAAAAGACATCAGCAGAAAGTAGCTGCTCGAGGATATCGTGTGCACACGCAGATTCTACGCAGTCTGTCGTTGTGGTCAGGCGGTGTGGCCACAGAACGCAGTATCCAGAATGCGTACATTCGTCTCATCGGATCCGCAAAGCACTTTATTTACATTGAGAACCAGTTTTTCGTGTCTGGGCTAGAAGGAGATCACGGGTGCTCTAACCGCATTGCGAATGCTCTAGTGGAGCGAATTATCCGGGCGTCAGATAACAATGAAAAGTTGCGTGTGATTGTGGTGATGCCTCTACTGCCTGCTTTTCCCGGTAAGCCGGACGATAAGGACGCTAGCAGTCTGAGAGGTGTGATGCACTGGCAGTATCGAACAATCTGCCGCGGGGAGCATTCTATTTATCAGCGTTTATACCAAGAATTGGAAGAAGATGACCCGTTCAAGTACATTGCGTTCTATGGGTTACGGAACCATTGCAATCGCGAAGGTGATCAAGCCCAGACCGAGCAAGTGTATATTCACAGCAAGGTAATGATTGTTGACGACCGTTCGTGCATCATTGGTTCTGCCAATATCAATGAACGCAGCATGTGCGGCGACCGCGATTCGGAAATTGCTGTTCTCGTGGAAGACCACGAGATGGAGGAGGAGATTACTATTGCGGATGGATCGTACAATGTGGGCAAGTTTGCTCACTCTTTTCGTATGAAACTCTTCGAAGAGCACTTTGGTGTAAAGTCGGGCACAGCGCTCTACCATAAGTATCAAGACCCGGTCAGTAAGGACGCGTGGTTCTCCATGCAAGAGCAGGCGATGACTAATCACCAGATTTACGAGTCGGTGTTTGGCTGCTTACCGTCTGACAGTGTCTCGACCTTCGCACAGATTGATGCGCACATCAAGTCTGCACAAAGACTCGATACTTCTGGTCGTGGGGCGGATGAGGCCGTTGCAACGGCGTTGGAGAGCGGGACTCGTGTGACAGATACCTCGAGCAACCACAGTGAACGTGGTCGAGCGCTTTCGTCGAGTGGCACGGCCTCGTCGCCTCAAAACAGTGCGCGAGGGGAGAGCACGAGAGGGCGCAAGTCAGTGTTTAGTGGCGCGATGAATGTAAACATGAAGGAGAGCTCGCACATTGCCCAGAAAAAGCACGAGCTGAGCCATGTGCAGGGTCACATTGTCTACTTTCCACTCAAGTTTCTCGCAGACGAGCAGCTGGAGCCCAAGCTCTTCCCTGCCGAGTTGTTCCAGTAATCACGACTGCACATTCTCTATCTTTTCAGCCGATAATTTAAATGAGCCTTTATCATAAACGTCGGTTTTCGATGCGTTTTCTAGAACTTATGATATTATTCAAGAAAGAAAGTCAGCTGCGACATACGTTCACGCTAGTATATCATGACAACTCTCTATAATCATATTTAACGATATGTAACACTGGTCAGCGGCGCGCCCTCTTTATCGAGCCGACGTCACAACCCAAAAAATTAGTCGCTCTATCTCTTGAAAATAGACCTTACCTTATTGCGCGGTCTCTCTTTGTCTTCTCGACGAAATGGGCTTGAAAAAGTGGTTGCGGCTTTCGGCGTCGCAGCCCATGGGATATAACGTGAAAGAGGATGAGAACGAGGTAGAAGAGCCAGTGGGCGGTCAAAGACAACAGCAGCCATGCCGACAACAATCGCACGAGAGCCATCGCCGACACACCGCGTGGGAGACACAACATCAAGAACGGCCGCGTCGCATGTCAACGAGAGGCCAACAGCATTGTGATTTCGTGTCGACGGAAGCACGGAACGAGAGTGACACGATGCTAACGGCTAAACAGTCACCACGACCGCCGCAGTTGGGTGATGTGGACTCGGAAAACTCGAGCGTGTCGATTGGAGCCGACGATGAAGACTTGTTCGTAGACGTGCCTTCCTCCGCGTTAATTGCGACAAGGTCAAGAGCCACCACGACGCCTGCTTTTCAATCTAACGTGAAGGAGAGCTTTCTTGCCAAGTGGAAAAACAGGGCGGGCCAATCTAAGACTACAGAGATGACTAAAAGCATTATGACTGCGGAGGCGACGGAAAGTGAGCAAGTTACTTGTAACGTAGCGCACAATGCGGACGTGGCCTTGCAAGCTCAAGATACTGAGATGGGGGTTGTGATGCACGGGTGGCTGGAAAAGTGCGGGCAGCAATTTAAGACGTGGAAGTGGCGCTTTTTTGTGTTGCGCAATGACGGCGTGCTGTCTTACTACACTGACGAGACTCTGAAGAAACTAAAGGGGTCTATCGACGTTGGATACAGCTCCAAGGTCGATGTGTCGGTGCAGTCCAACTCGATGGATAAGACCTTTGTGTTTTTGATCGCTACGACACAACGCAACTTAATGATCTCGGCACCATCCCAGCGCATGATGAACAAGTGGATTGCTCGGCTTCAGGTAGCTGGAGCCGTCCCCACCGAGCCGTGGGACCCGCTTCGCAAGACTGTTAAGTTTTTTGTTGGTCACTCGGAGTGCAACCACGAGTGGAAGCGCTATGATGATCCTACCTCGTATATTCACATGGAAGGATATCTCTTGAAGCGTGGTCACGTTAATAAAAACTGGAAAAATCGCTTTTTTCGGATTGAAAGGGGTGAGCTTAAGTATTACACAGAGAATCAGAGTGAGCTGAAGGGGGCAATACCACTGAAGGACACGATCGTGAGTCCTGGGATGGCGCAGTGCTCGGATGGTCGGAAAAACTACTTCGTGTTGACATCCAAAGACGGTAAATTTGAAATGCACCTGAATGCACACAATGAGGACTCAATGCATCTATGGATCGAGGCGTTGCAAGAAGCGCAGACAGCGTTAGGAAGAATGGCTGGAAATAAAGATACGATATCTGGTTTGTCAAACGTGGTTAAACGTGCGGAGGAGATCCCGTTGGGTATGGTAAGCGTGCTCTTTAAACGACCCGAAGATATCGACATGGAAATGCAGAAACGCACAGAAGCACTTATTGTAGCGTCCAGTCCACAAAACCGTGGTGTCGCTGTTGGCAGCCAGCTCATGTCAATCGAGGGCCGCAGTATTCTTCGCAAAACCTACGGCGAGGCACGCAAGATCTTGCGCACTTCATCATTCCCCCTTCGCCTAGATTTCTTGCTTCCACCCTACAAGCGTGGTGTTTTGATCAAAAAATCTCGTTCTGGCTTTGAGAACTGGAAGAAGCGAGTGGTCGTGGTCACGAATGGCGAGATCCACTACTTCAAACAAGTATCATCCTACATCGGAGGCAAGAAGAATGCAGCAGAACTCAAGCATCGCAAATCCTTCTCACTCTACGGATGCTATCTAAATCTGGCACAGATCTCAGGCCGCGATATGTGCATTGTGGTGGCACGCTCGCCCTCTGACAAGCTCGTGTTACAGACTCGTTCGAACGAGGAACGAATGGAATGGGCCAGTGTTATCTACTGCTGCATCCGGATGGTATCACAGGGCATTACGTCGGGCCACATTGAATCTTTGCAACTAGAACGTCCTAGATTACTATTAAAGAAGCCTCTGCCTTCCGACCTAAATGGTAGTTTTAAGAAACGACTCGAATTCTAGGCGGCCAACGAATGGAACAACTTCACATTCATCAAATAAGTGTTAGGCTTGTTAATGGTCTAAATACTATCTGATTGAATTTCTAACTCAATATAGTCGTGTGTACGGCTGATCCCGTGCGGGTCGGAGGCTGTCCTGCGTCCCATCCGGCACGGCCTGTTCCGTGGGACGCCCGCGGGATAGGCTGAACCCAACTTTTTTGCCCAAAGATTGAAAAGTACAGCAGTTCTTTCAAGATCCAGATGACCTTTCATGCCCCCGTCCTGCATGCACATCAGCGCTTCCATCTGATGAGCGCTCAGTGACGCCCTATAGTCTATGATAACTCTCCTTCCAGTTGAGATCAGCTGCTCGCTCGGCACACTGGTTGCCGCAATCGCCAGATATGCGCGCGCCATACGTGACAACCTTGGAAACGTGTTTGTGCGACTATTTCCCCCATGGAGAGTACAAACACGATGCTCCTCCACTTCATCATCCAGATATCGCTGAATCTCGTCTCCTAAGGAGCCCGTGCGACGTTTTTTGAAGATCGCCTTGATGTAGTCGTCTTGGGCGGATTCGGTGCGTAACGTCATGTTTTCGGGTTGGTTGCTTCCAGTATTAGCGTCGAATCCCTGAGCCGAGTGGTTAAACGTTGCTCTCACGGCGGATATATCCAAGCTGATATCGGAGAAGAAGCTGAGCTTAATACGCGGATCGAGGATTGTGGTCACGTAATAGACGTTATGTTGCTGGTCCACTTTTGCTTTGTACTTCATCAGCTGGGTTATCATTGCGTTCACGGATGTCCGCAACGCTGCGCCCTCATATGAGAAAAGAACCGCCTCTACAAGCAGGAGAAGCAAGTGCTAAACGGATGAAGCCAGCATGATGGAAGAGTATCCCCCTCCAGAAAGCATGGCCGTGGCTTCTTCCGAAGGCGCGAGCAGTTGCAATATGTGCGAAACCAAGTCCCATTCGTCATGGGTCAAGAGCAAATGCTTCAAGTTGTCTTCATCAATAAGGTACGCATCCACGGCATTTTTCAGTTTGTAAGTCATGGTGTGATTCGCAGAGGCGTTGTCGACAGTGATGCAAAACAGCTTGGTGGTAAGGTGATGGTCGTTTAAAATGCGGAGGAAGGGCGCGGAAAGATTGCGACCGCTGTGGTCCCTGTATTTGTGTTGCAGCGATGGTAAGGCTGCGCAAAGTCCAATCAGAGTCAATCCGGTGTGCAGTCACTCCCATTGTTGCCTTGCGATTGGGCGATGTCCAGGTGTCCGTGGTGATGCTTACACGGCACTCAAGTTCTTGGAACATTCGAACGATCCGGTCTCTCGCCGCAGAGAACTCGTAGAGGACTGCGTTGAGCATTACATCTGCCCCGATCAGCATTTTGGAAGTGGAACGATTGCAGAGAAAAAGCGGTTCACGAAACTCTTTGTATCCACCAACTGATAAGACAGGCCTCAGCAAACGATCAACCTGAGCACATCTTTTTTCAAAGTTTCGCGACTCAACCTCGCTCTCTTAAAGATCTCACCCGGGGCGGAAAGGAACGCCTTAATGCTGTCGGTTTCCTTCAGAACTCCCTTCTGAGTGATGCGATGCGACTTCAGAAGGTGTCGAATCATTCCAGAATGCTCCATTTTTGCAACCGAACTTGTGCTCAGCTGCGGACATACGACCGGACACTTGACAAACCATATTTGAGATGGAGGAGTGCAAACGGGCAAAGGAGTGGAAGGCTCCCGCTGAAAGTAAGTCCAGACACAGCTCCCTTTCGCATCATTCACGTCCATGCGGGCTGCAGATATAGAAGTTACAGCACTGATGCTGTCGGAAGGGGACGAAGTAAATGCCTCCGTATCGGACTCCATCAAGACTTTTGAGACAAAGTGGCGCAAAGGGAAAAACCAAAGGAGATGTGCGTTGAGTAAGCAGGAGAAATATATGAAACGACTTACCAAAAAGTGCTCAGGAGCGAATTAGTGATGAAAATTGGATGGTAGGAGGCTAAGAGCCAGTTCATAGCTGAAGGAAGGGATGCGGGAGGACGCGGGATGGGTTACGGAATGGCGCGATGGGACACCCTGCGGGTCAGATCGATAGTCGTGTGTGGACTTGACCACTATGACGATCGGCAAAGGCCCACACGTTCGGATTATATTCGTAATCAGTAACCCCTTTATCAAATCAGAGCTTAACACAATCTATATCGCGGGGACATAGCGACGGCAACGTTGGCCGTTCGGTTTTGCGCCCCACACATCGATGCCGCGAATAGCTCCATAAGCATATACATTGCCCTTTCGATGAACAGGTGCCGTCCCTCGAGATGATAAGATCGATCTTCTCATGGCTGTTGGACTCTAGATCGCCCACTTACTGATCATCCACAGTAACCCCATATAAACCAGGTGGTATCTCGGGCAGTACAGCCATTTTGATTTTCGATGTCATCGATGAGTTGTGGTGAAGTAGCCTTTTGGTCTCGATTCTGAAGGACATTGATGTGAGTCAATTATTGATAGAACTCAGTCAATACAGAGATAGTTGTTAAGTATTGAAGTTTCGAGCGAAGTGTTTCAGCCAATCGGATGTGGCTATGGACGGCCGACTAACGATTAAGTATGGGTGGTGTGATATTGGAGTGTCGCACACTATGGACGGCCGACTGACGCCGGCCAACTCGATTGATCGGATTTTTAGGGGTTTGATATGGGTGGTGTGATATTGGAGTGTCAAACACACTAGGGACGGCCGACTCACGCTGGCCAACTCACGCCAGCCAACTCGATTGATCGGATTTTTAGGGGTTTGAGTATGGGTGGTGTGATATTGGAGTGTCGCACACTATGGCCGGCCAACTCACGCCGACCAACTTGATTGATCGGATTTTTAGGGGTTTGAGTATGGGTGGTGTGATATTGGAGTGTCGCACACTATGACCGGCCAACTCACTTGATTGATCGGATTTTTAGGGG
>CM047587.1:23309239-23356447 GCA_026184515.1 Peronosclerospora sorghi | reverse complement strand
AAAAAAAAAACTTGAGTAGTAGACGTCGATTAAAAACTTGAATAAACTGAATTTGACTTTCTTGATTATTGAAGCAACCAGATCGAATTTAACATTGATACAAATGAAATTTATTTTAATAACGTTTTCAAAAAACCCGGTAGAGTGCATATTTTCAACAGGTTCTGATACAGACAAATCTCTCTAAATGTGTTCTCCCTATTTGATAACCTCGATAATTGATAAGTCAAATGGCTTTCCAACTGGCTTAATTTATGCTAAATTATAAAACATCTCTAAATGTCTAAATGATAATCCCTACGAGAAGACCCTTATAAGATAAACCTCCATAAGTGATAGTCGGTTTAGGATGGGTGAAGGTTTCCATGTCCATGATTCTTGGTGTGGCCTCACAGGGATGCTCATACCCCAAAGGTTTGCTCGAGGTTTAATGAGTTAATAGGAACAGATGAAGAGGACGACGTACTCATTGACGCAGGGTAAGGAAAAGGAGTAATGTCGTTCTGATCATGGACTTGTCCTGCTTGGCTTGGTTATTGAGTCTTGATCCCATTGTAAATAGCATGGCGATTTTTCCCTTATCCAATCACATATCAAATACTGGACCTTCATTTATTTGACGAAGTGGCTACACGTATAATACTCTAGGCCGTTCAATTTAGCTCTGAGCTTCCATTGGCTGTAAATCGGACTGTGTCTGATCCACCTCACAGAAGATATAGAGTGTTATAAAAGGCGGACGATCGTCACCAACAGGCGGTAAGGTGCGACAAAAACATTCCAAGAATCATCTCACAGCAAAGTAATACTGAACCCCAGCAATCATGCCTAAACTTGGCGAGACAGCACGCGGCAAGCGGCCGGCGGACGCGTCTCATCAGTCTCTGACCATTCGCCAAAATACAGAAGTTTTGCTCGAGTGGAGGAAAAATCCCAAGAGGACACGAGAGGAGGTTGCCTCCTTCATCAAGAGTCGGTACAACGTGACGCTTGTGATGATATCTATACAAGACTGCGCAAAAGCGAGGCATCGATTCTGGTTCCCGACGACTCATCCAGCGACCTGTACAGGGTGAGAAAGTTTGCTCATCCTGAGGTCGCCAGAGCCCTATTGATATGGGTTCAATCCGCTCAGCATGCGCTGCCTATAACCGACGAAGGGCTATGGCAAATTGCACAGAAGTTCTTCGATCTGTTGAAGGATACAGCTGCAAAATAGCTCAAGTTTTCCAACTAATGGTTGGAGAAATTCAAGCAGCGACACAACATCAAGTGTCACAAGATGCATGGAGAACCTGGAGATGCGGATAACCAGCCCATCCATGATCAGCTTCCACGACTTCGAGAAATGCTTGAAGAATATGATCATATGATCTAGACAAGATTTTAAACATGGATGAGGCCGGCCTGTTCTTCAACATGCAGCCAGATCTCACGTTGGCAACGCACCAGCTGGAGGGCAAGCAAAAGATAAAAATCGACTCACCGTGGTCCTGGGATGAAATGCCACCGGAACGCTAAGGTTCAGGCCTATGATTAATCACAAGTCGGAGAACCCCAGGGCATTCCGGAACGAAATCGTCAAGAATCTGGGATTTAACTACGAAGCAAACCAGTCGGCGTGGATGTGGTGAAGTGGAGTCTTTATTTACAGCATGTAGAAGGTGATCTGCGGCATTTATTAATTCATGGTATATTTTTCACGCCAAGACCCTAATACTAGCGCGATGTTGCGGTTTAAACTTGAAAGCATCGGTGGCAATCTTCTTCTCCTAAGGGCAATGATTCTTAGCAACAAAGATCGTTTTGAACTTTCATCATGAGTGCCAATCAAAACGTCTCACGCTTACACAGCGTCTCATTAATTTCTTGAATCTTCATCATAGAATAACGTGATAATTATGGCTTGAGCGATTCGAACGAAGTGAATATTGAGCCGAAAAATGTGGGAAGCCAAGGGCACACGACTTTTCGTTACCCTTATCATCGTGATTGGACCCGCCGTTGTGTTTAGAAGCTGCGCCTATGTCTTGGATTTCTCTGGCGGTGTGGCAGGTTGCATTTCATGGTCTGGTTCACGTGTTATGTCCCGCGCCCTAGCGACCCTCGACTCAACTAACACTTTCGATTGAGTAAATGTTGTTAAATATTGGACTTGAGGAGGAACATTTTCGGCCAATCAGAAGGGACTTGTGCGGCCGTCTCGTACCTGCCGTCTCGCATCTGATTGAATGGTGATTGGTATGAATCTGGAGTTTTTTATGAAGATTTTCAGCCAATCAGAAGGGACTTGTGCCGGCCGTCTCGTGTCGGCCGTCTCGCGACCAATCGGATTAAGGAGGGTTTCCGAAGTAACTGTCCAGTATTGGAGTCAGTGCTGAAGTAACCAAAAATTAATAAGTAGCAGAAGTGTTTGATTTCGGTATAGGATTTGGTAATACTTAATAGATTGGAATTTACCCTGAACACCAAAGATCTCTGGTGGCCCCCAAACCAACCTTCTTCACTGTTCCCATACAAAAACCAAGTCTAATACAAGGAAGTCGCTGAGGGAACACTTAGAGCAAGAGAAGCATCGGCTTTCTGGAGCTAACTAAAGTTGGGGTAGCCTGTAACTCTCTGAGAAGTGTGCTCTGAGTGTGTTTGGTTGACTTGTGGTTCGGGCAATAGTATTAAGGACCCGGGAAGTAAAACAAGAAGGACTGAATTATTACCTTCTTGTGTTGTTAATTGAGTGGAAACACTAAAAAAATTTCAGCTCCTTCACGACAACTGATGCCGCGACCCGGGACTAGCGTCTACTCTAAGTTTAAACCTACACAATGACGTTGGTATTAAAAGGGAATGGTCAAAATCTCCATTTTACGTTAGAGTACTCCTGTAACAGGACTGATCCTGTAACAGGCTTACACTTTATTTTGCGAGGAAGCGCGCAATACAATTAGGGCAGGATTAGTTGGTAACAACTAATCCTATAATTAAAGTAAATATATTAATATTCACTTGTGGGTTAGAACGCAAAAATTAAGAGTGTTTATTTAATGGGTGGTTTAGAGGCTAATAGTATAGTAACTAACTAATTAATATAATAATATCAAGTCTTTAACTAACTGTACTATTAGTTAACCTGCATGATTCGGTATTTATACCGAATCGACTTTTCCTTCTTAGATTATAACAACTTATAATCTCTTATTTAAATTTCAGACAACGCGTCTGAAATTAAACTGTGATATTATAACTTGAATATCTATTATGTAATGCCACCCCATTACAACTCCCAAGATGATTTCAACAGGATCTACCCATTTTAAGAGGCCTGTGCAAGAAATGGCGCAGTACCAACAACAGGTGCTTAAATTACCGGGTGATTCAAGTAGTTGGTCCTCACTATTTGAGATGCGCAAAATAAAGCAGGCTGCACCCAACTTTAGAGTGAGAGAAGATCTTAGTACATTTGGAGATTTACAAGAATCTGTGGTGGCGTTGGAGGAGATGTTCTCAAAATGTGGGTATGAGATCATTACGTGACGATTTTGAAAGTGCATGTGATTATGATTTGGAACGGACCGCAATAGATATTGGACTGATGGTATCCTTACTATTAGCAGAAAATCAGTGGGAGACATCACTAATGATATATCGGGAAGAAACTCCCAATATTACTCCCACTTATTACATAATAGCAGATACCTACATACACCGGTGAAGGAGGCTAAGCCACCGGGATGTTAGAGCTCGTTGAGAGAGACGAGTTCGAAGAAGTGGCACCATTGCGGCTTGGAAGAGTTACCAAGACAAAAAATAAATTTGATTTTTCACCAGATGAAGATAAAATTATGTCTACGCCAAAACCAGCTGCGCCTAGACAAGATCCAGGGGTGGCTGCGCCGAAACAGGATCCAGTGGTGGCCAACCTAATAAAGATGATGCAAAATGGGCATTTGAGTTTGGAGGAGCTAACCAAAATCACGACAGCCTTGTCAGCTAGTCGCGCACCCAATACAATGAGAGGAGAGACTAGTGCACCATATCGTACACCGGCTACTCAGCCACGGACACATCATGGTACTTCGGGGTATGTTATGCCTGGTGAAAGTGAAAACGCATGGGCACCCTCACATCAACCGGTTACAGCCATTATTCAGAACACGGAAATAAAACCTTTTGATTGGAATAGGCAGGATGCTGGAAGCGCACGGGCATGGGTTGCTCGGTTCTCACATGTAGCAAATATATCACATTGGGATGATAGTCAACGCTTGAGAATGTTCGTTGATATTCTGACAAGCACAGCATCCTAGTGGTATGAACAAATGGTAGATTCAGTAAAATATGACTGTGGTACGGTGATCACGCTTTTCCAGAAGAAGTTTGTGTGGATAAAGTGTCGCATCGAGCTATGTATTCAAAATTGACGCAGAAACATGATGGTCTAGCTACCACCTATTTATATCGATTAAATGAAGCAGCGTTGCGAGCTGGAATGGACTTTAGAAATGCGTATAATGCTTCGCTATTCGAAAACACATTCAACAGTTCTTTGATACCATTCATGATCGCACCATACAGATGCAGTACCAGCATATCACCCTCGCGACCATTGATGAGCTAGAAAAGGTGCTGACTAAACATGAAGCGCATCTTATGAGACCTGGAAAGATGACGGCTACACGTAAGAATGCTGACGCTATGTATGAATACCCGCAACCTAGCGTGCATATGATAGGTGGGGAAGTACATGCAGCACAGCGGGTACGACAGGCGTACGAAGATAGAAGTGCGCGAGCAACGACAAACACCAATACAGACAATGGTGTGATATGTGAACACTGTAATCGAAGGGGACATGAAAAGAGCCACTGCTAGAAATTGATGAAATGTGATCATTGCGACAACTTTGGGCATGATGGGCAGTTTTGTCGGAAGTTCATTGAAGAGATGGCGGAAATAAGCACTAAATTGAAGTCGGGAGAGCTGACTAAGGCTCGGGTGGCGGAGCAGTTAAACGCCTAACCCCACAGCGCATTTCAACCACTGTCGAGAGGAAGGGGGGGGGGCTTTGTCAAGTAAATTGAAACGACACCGCTGTCACCCTACACGAAAAAGAAAACCGAGAAAAAAATTACATGTTGTATGGATGGATCACTCACTTTGGACGAGGATCAAGAAGATAAAAAAAATCAAGAAAACATGAAAAAACAAGCTACTTCCAGTGATGACAAGACACAAGCTGAATTGATGCTAAGTGATGAAGCAACAGATACTTCAGCATGTGTCACACTGGTTCATAAAATGTGGGAGAACGAGATGGGTGGCAACAGTCAATGGAACTAAAACAGCCTGCAACTCAAGTTTATGTAAATGGAGCCATTGATGATCCGGAATTACCATTGATGTTGAACTCTGGTGTAAACATATCAGTTTTGAACACCAATGTGGCACGGAAATTACAAGTAGCAGTTCGGATGTTTGATACTCCAACTAGCTTTAGTGGTGTGACGGACAGTACCATTGGAGCAGTAGGTGTGGCTACAGTCAAGGTTCGCATAGGTTCATCAGTGGTATTCACCTGTAAGATGTGGGTCGCTAGTATTGACACACATGCATTGGCAATACTGGGCACATATTTTTTGGTCAAGGCGGGTGTAATTTTGAACATGAAGGACCAAATTCGTCAAATTTCCAGGGAAAAACCATTGCCATTGATGACACGAGAAGGTTTGATGTCAGAAGAGTACCTACAAGTGCACACACAAGTGATGGAGAGCGCTAGCGTACCGATCAATGTACATGCTGTGAGGACTGTTAGAGATAAGACTTCTGCTGTGTATGTAATGGATGCAATATATCCAATGAAGGTGGATCAAACGAAATTGGAGAGAGAAGTCTACTTGCATAAATGAGTTGAGATGTCGGCTGAAGCTATGGAGGAACAGCTAGCACTCATTCCAGAAGTGGATAAGAACCCAATCGAACCACCAGATATGACTACTGCAGACATAGGAGAACCAGGCGTTACAACTAAAGAACAAGAATATAATCTACTTGATTTATTGTATGAGTATGCCGATGGTTTTATAAGTCCTGGTAATGCGCTGCCGCCTCCATCTAAAGGTATTTTGCGATGTGGATGTTGGCGATAATGCACCTATTGCGCAGAGAGCACAAAAAGTACCGCCTACATTGCTGCCTAAGTTGTATGAATTGATACGAGGGTTATTACAGGCAGGACTAATTCGGTATTCGGAATCTTCTTGGGCATCACCGATCGTCATAGTGTTAAAAAAGAACAAAACCGACATACGGCTGTGCATTGATTATCGGTCGGTGAATGAGAAGACGAGGTTGATGGTGTATGCTATGCCGTTGATTGATGATTTACGGGACAATTTTGAGGGAATAAAATGGTTGTGTTCAATGGATATGCGAGTGGGTATTGGACTATACCTATGACCAGGAGATCTCGATTGATCACAGCTTTTATTTGCCCCTTAGGACATTTCAAATGGCTTCGGATGCCTCAAGGGCTTAAGAACGCCCCTCGAATATATCAGCGTATAGTGGACAACGCTTTGTGGACAATGGTACGGCGGTCACAGCAGATGGGGATACAATGTAAACTGCTGGGTGGCAAGTCAGACATGGATAATGACAGTGAAGAGGCACATATGTTGGAAACAGACGTGTCCATCACTCAAGATGTTTTTCATAATGGCCAAGTAGTGATGACTGATGAACAACCTATTATTGGGAGGCGATCGTAGATTGATGATATTACTTTCGGCGCAAGCAGTTGGGATACATTGTGCATCATGCTTAAGAATCTCCTGGAGTTATTTAAGCATTGGCAAATCGCTATAAGTTTACCAAAGAGTGCTTTTGGTAAGCACAGTGTGGAGTTTTTGAGCCATCGTATACCCGCAGAAGAATTAAGGCTTCCCCCGCAATCTAGAGTCCATTGTCAAAATGGCGTTCCCACGGACATTAAAATGAGTTCAAAGATTCACCGGTAGTTTTATATACTATCTACAGTTTATTGATAATTTGGCAACACTAGCCGCATCTTTATATGAGTTAGCGAAGCTACAATTGAAAGATAGTACCCAACTGAAGCATGCTGAGAAGTCGTTTTCGTTGCTAAAGGATCTTCTGGTGAATGCACCCTTGTTACGACACATCAAGCAATCGAAACCATTGAGTATAGTTTTATATACCAATCCATGGGCGTTTGGAGCAACAGTGTGTCAAGAGTATGATGGAATACTACACCCAGTGCGTTACGCCAGCAAGGTGTTTAAAGATGCTGAAACAAGGTATACAGGGGCGGAACAAGAGGTGCTAGCGTTGATCAAGACGTTGCATAATGCCAGTCACATTTTGTTTGGACAAAATATGACGGTTTATGGGAGATACTCTACAATGCGATGGCTGTTCATATCGAAAAGTTTAACAGGCAGAGGAATTCAATGGGCGGTAATGTTGTCTCCATGGTAGTTGGAAATTATACGAATAAATCATGAGGCTGTGGAATTACCTGCGTTATTAGCCACGTCCATAGTGCCTGCAGAAAAGATGAATGAAGTGCTAGAAGATATTTCTCCTTTGAAATCGTTAAAAGATGTGCCGATCATTAAGCCAATTCCTAGTCTACAGCGCCATAGCACTGGATATTTTTTATCGTTTGATGGTGCAGTGCGTCTTAAGAATGATCCGAAAGGGGCGTTTGGCATGATAGTGTGGGAGCTACCGACTTGGGCTGTAGTGGCAGCGGAATATGGGATTCAAGATAACCTTACCGTGAATGAAAGCGAATATCACGGACTAATCCATGTATTACAACTCGCGCAAGACCATAATGTAAAGAAGGTAATTGTGTGAGGGGATTCTAGACTGGTTATTGGACAAGTCAATGGAGATCTACGCTGCAATCATACATCATTATTGGTTTGGTTGGGCAGAGTGCGCTCACTAGTAGAGAAATTCGAAGCAGTCAATTTAATACACGTGGCTCGCAAGTATAATCCGGCAGATGATTTTTAACTCAATGTGCCATGAAAGAGCAGTAGGCAGGGAAAATTATTAGTGATCAGAGAAAAGCGGATCTGCAGCTGTTAAATCGTTTTCCAGACTTGCTGTATGCTAATGAAGATGAGGCTCAAGAAACAACCGAGAAACCATCCTGTGAATATGGCAGTAATTCCAGTAACGAGGCGCAAGTTGTCACGAAAGAGAATGATATATGGGATAATGATGATTATTCATCACCACAAGTATTTGTGATCACTCGAAATATGGCAAATCCCCGTAATGGGCAGCCCCAACACCAGGAAAATCTTAATGTTGGACAAGGGGCGGACACGAATGGTGATCCATACTCAGCAGAAGGTAATATGGTTAGATCTAAAGAGCCTCAGGATAAAGAAAAGACCCATATGAAAATGTACCAGCTATCCGAATTGAGCGAATTGGAACAGCTCAGATACAGTATGAGTGGTGTAGCAATGTCATGTCATATTTACGAGGGGACGATGATCAGATAAATTCCGCCAGTGAATAGAAAATGATAGCTCGGCATGCGCTCACTTACGTGTTGGATAATAAAGGTGTCCTGTATTATGTCTCGAATGCTCAAGATAAAACTAAAGAATATGTGTGAAGATTGGTGGTACCGACCATATTACAAGAGGATATATTGCATGCGTATCATGTGGAAGTCGGTAGCGGGGAACATCAAGGAGTCGGAAAGGTTTATGCTCGGTTGAGGTCCAAATACTATTGGAGAGGGATGTATGCCCATATTGAAAACTATGTTGCAGCGTGTGAAGGCTGTGCCACCGCAAAAGGAAGGCCAAGATACCAGGGGCGCACTAGTGGAAATATTGTGGCATCAAGACCATTTCAAATTTTAGCGATGGATTTCGCATTGCCTTTACCACAGACTGCAATGGGGAATGAGGCGTTATTATGCTTCATATGTTTGTTCTCTGGGTATGTAATCCTGATTCCGATGAGCACCACCACCGCGCAAGATGTAGCAGAAGCATATATGGTGGGCGTTTATAAGAGATTTGGGGCCCAAGAAGTGTTGAGGCATGATAGAGATCCAAGATTTTTGAGTTCGGTTTTCAGGAGATTCAATCGAATGCCAAAGCAGAAGCAGAGACCTACGTTAGCATATCGACCGCAAGCCAACGGTAAACAAGAAAGATCGGTGCAAACAGTGGTCAAGGCAATCAAGTGTTATATCACAGATCCGGAGCAGAGAGATTGTGATGAATATGTGGCTCCATTAGAGTTTGCATTGAAGACTTCAGTGGATCTTCGGCATCATCAAACTCCGTTTTATTTGGTACATGGTTGGGAGCCCAGAACCACATTGGAAGCAATGATACCACACAAAGATTTATTACTCACAGAAAAAGACGCATTAGAGTGGAGGTTGGATGCAACTAAGAAGCATATGAGAGTGCAAGCACAGGCTGCTATTATCCAAGAACAAGTGATGAAAGATAGAGCCCAACGTCATAATGTCGCAGTTGCATCTACAGTATGGTCAACCACCAAAAATGCTTATCGACCAGGTGAATTAGTTTGGCTGTATCATGATTTGATTAAGCCAGGGTTGGTAAGGAAGTTGGTACATTTGTGGCATGGACCATATGTGGTTGATGAGCGGATAATCGACGTGGTATATCGGTTAGTGATACCAACCTCTGAGAGTCGGATATTCCCTATTGTGCACATCGCCAGATTGAAACCATATATTAATAAGATTAGACGACCTCGGGCGAGACTTTAAATTGAGGACACTCTGGATTTAGATGAGGCGCTACTCCCAGAAGATTCGTGGTATGAACCTGGTCGAGATGATGAGGGAAGTAGAGTGTATTGTGGACTGTCGACAAACAGCGAACAAGGAACGGACGTCGGACAAAAGAATACTGTGTCGAATGGAAAGATACCGACCAGATGACTTGGGAGCCGGAGGACAACCTTTCCTGTACCGCTTTATTATATGAGTTCGATGCACAGCGAGCCTGGTAGAATCGGCACTATGCAGCTCATACAGCAGAAGAGGATACTACAGAAGCTGAAATGTAGAAGTCTCACAAGATAAATAAGCAAGAGAAAGAAAAATATCAAGATATCAAGGAAATAACAAGAAAATGAAAAACAAGTACGCCAAGACCACTGAAGATGTAGTACATCCCTATCACGGACCCATGTTGGTTGTGATGAGTAGAATGCGGACCCGAGTTGGTTGCATTAGGTGGCATAACAAAAGGAAACAAAATACAAAGATAAATGTTTAAACGAGAAATGGAAATTTGTTGAAACATTTGGAGTAAGCACGTTGCGAGTCAAGGTTTTTATTGGCACAACATGTTTAACTTTAACGAATGGTAACATGAAGAGTGAGCCTATAAGTGCTCCATGAATTAATAATAAGATATGGAACTCGTGTAAGAAGGCTATCGTACGAAGCGAAACCTATTATGGTACTAAAGGTGTGAAACCTGTACGGCAACAACAAGATGATACGAAGAGAAACCCACACAGGGTAATAAAAGTGTGAAACCTGTACATCTAGTGACAAAAAAACAAACACGGAGAATGCATACCAATAATGAGATCGTACAAAGAGAAACCTATCAAGGTATTAAGGGTGTGAAGCCTGTACGGCGACAACAAGATGATACGAACAGAAACCTACCGAGGTATTAGAGGTGTGAAACCTGTACATCTAATGTCAGACAAACATGAAAAATACACAACAAGAGTGAGAATGTACGAAGAGAAGCCTACCAGGGTATTAAAGGTGTGAAACCTTATTGGCCAACCACCTTAAGTGGGGGGGGTGATGTAATGGGGTGCCATTACATAATTGATATTCAAGTTAGAATATCACAGTTTAATTTCAGACGCGTTGTCTGAAATTTAAATAAGAGATTATAAGTTATTATAATCTACGAAGGAACGTCGATTCGGTATAAATACCGAATCATGCAGGTTAACTAATAGTACAGTTAGTTAAAGACTTGATATTATTATATTAATTAGTTAGTTACTATACTATTAGCCTCTAAACCACCCATTAAATAAACACTCTTAATTTTGCGTTCTAAGACCAAAGTGAATATTAATATATTTATTTTTATTATAGGATTAGTTGTTATCAACTAATCCTACCCCTTTTGTATTGCGCGCTTCCTCGCACAAATACAGTGTAAGCCAGTAACAGGATCAGTCCTGTTACATCGAGGGGCGAACATATTCGCGAAATAGATGTGGCACAGGCACATCGGATCGACACCAAGATGAGCATCGCGTCGCTAGGCGACAGTAACGAAGAGAAGAGAGCTTTTCTGACGGGTTTACAGGGCAGGAAAAGTTTTGAAGAAAATTGTCATGCCGAGAAGGATGCCTTTTCGAGGGGGAGGATGCCTGGAGCGGTGTACGATACGAACAGCGTGACAACGCAAATAACAAGAAAAATGCTCAAGGTGCACAAGGAAATGTGTCACCACAGCAGCTTGGAGTTGTCAGGGCGCCATCTCGTAAGGTGAAACAACTGCAAGTAAGGCTGTTAGATGGAACCGAGACCTATAAAGGGTTAGTCTCGTGTTTCCAAGCATAGGGAAGAATTTCTTAAGTCAAATCAGCCTGTCTGAGGCTGCATGTGGCTACCCATGACCTGGAGACGTGAGAGTGGATCTGCAGGGCCATTATTTGGGGGCCCCAGCCGAGTCCTACTACAACAGGCAAGTGGAATGGTGGTGGTGCGAAACACCAGACCTGTGGTATATTATGGATAAAATGTTATCCGTTTTTAGCATTCAAAATACGCCTGCGCAAGGAATAAAGTTGCTTACGGCGAAGGAAAGTGCCGCAGCATCATGTTGTGATCACTACCTTTACCTGACGGCCGTCGAGGAAGTAGTAGGGTGAAACTGTGAGTAGTTGGTGCTGAACAACAAGATATATCACGCTGCACCGGAGATGAGGCAGATCCTCATCTGCAAGTACGACAACACCCGTCAGGACTACTTAAGACAAGCTGAAGAGCTGTGTAAATTCGCCGAAGCAGTCGAATTTGAGGACAAAGGACCAAGGTCGCACAGTGATGGTACGGTGAACGTGGTATCGGGTAGAATTAAAAAGGCTTCGAAAGCAAGAGGATGTTTTGGATGCGGTGAAGTAGGGATTTTTTTACGAAAATGCCCGAAAAAGAAGCAAAAAGGAAGATTTTGTGTTAACGGTGTCGAAGCACACGCGTGATTTGAATGAAGACAAATGGATTCTAGACAGCGGTGCTAGCATGCACCTGACACATGATGCGACTTGCTTGGTTGATGTAGAGACAAGTGTATGTTACCAAGCAGACGACCAGACGTTGGAATCAATAACAAAGGGTCCGTCTACCTGAATGTGCTTTACGGATAGAATGAGACGCTTACGTGGAAGCATTAACGAGAAAGATTTTGTCTTATGGAGTTCTCGAAGAAAAAAGTGCGTTCTATCGTATGTCAACGGGAGAAGAGCGCTTATAAAGCATGACACAGGAAAGGCTATCGTGGACGTTTGATGAGGAACAACGTGTTTACGGTGAAAAGAAGGGTCGATCGAGACAGAACTAGCTTTGTTAACACAGTAATGGCAGTGTTACAAGAAAATGAGATGGATTTTCAAGCAAATAAGGATGTTTAAAGTGGAATCCTGATGCGTTTTCATTCACGCAAGGGACATTTAAATTACGATCGAATTATTGCAATGGCCAAGGGCGCAAGGTATGAAATCAAGATTAAAGATTTCACGCTTTGAAACTGCTTAACCTTCGTTCAAGAAAAGCAGAACAAGAACGAACAATAAAGAAAGGACACAGATCAGCACGCACCTATAGACCGAATAGGTGGAGTGATTTATTCGGAATTTGAGGTACCGGTGACTTTAAGGGACAGACTTGGGTATCGTTACTTGGTTAACTTTATTGACTATAAGAGCATTACGTACGCATTTTTCTGGCTAAGACGAAAGATATGGCAGCCAGAAAAAATTGAACACTTTCTCGCTTTTTGAAAGGAGATTTAGTTGAATTAACGTATTGCGAACGGATGGAGGTGCAGAATTTAAGACGCTTGACTATTTCTGTAATAGCACTGGCATATCAAGGCATGGATCGGAAGCAGGAAATCAAGCGAGTAATGGCAAAGCAGAGCGCATACATCGGACTGTGATGGACATCGCCCGATACATGCTGGCTGTTCGCAAGTGGTTTGAACCTGGCTTTATGGGTTGATGCCGCAGAGTATGCCACATATGTTTTTATCGGACACCGAAAAGCGCGAACGAGAAAAGAATGTCGCTGTTGGAACTTTTGACGGGTGTGAAACCTAACCTAGGAGAAATCTTAACATTCGGGTCGCCTTACACGGTATATCGGTGTGGTGGAGTCAAGTTCAAAATCGAACACCGTAGTGAAGAGAACCTGACCACCATCGTGCTCGGCCTTCCAACTTACGGGGGGGTACCCCGCGAACCTTCGCCTTCGATCCGATCGTATCGTCCGCTGCTGGCAGACGACCGATCATCAACAGAGGACGCCTGGTCCGATTTGTCCTGCATCTCACCTTGTGTACCCGATGGATTGGGCTGGTAACACACTCGGTGGATCGGCGCTAGGAATTGACTTGTGGTCTAAATGTCGTAGACCGTTCTGGGTAATGTACCCTGGGCGGAACTCTTCACCCTGGGTACGGGTAGATCGGTTATACTTGAAGTGAGTATACTCCCTAGGGCAGATCGCTGACCCGATCGTAAAGCCCGACCAATACGGGAGATAAACTCCAGTAATCCAATAGGGTCCAATAATCCAATAGGGAGATCCAAATGAGAACGTGACACACTCCACGAACGATACGAACGATATCTCCAGGAAATATCCAATAGACGTAATAGCACGTTCCAAACGTGCGCAACTTAAACTTGAGAGGTCGACCAAAGTGCACTCCCGTCGAGGGACTTCCGGCGGGCCAAATGCGTCTGTGACGCGTCCCGGCCGGGTATAATGAGCTGGAGGGGATTACTCGACCCTCCGCTCCCAAAACACTCTGCGGCGTGCAGAGGCGACTGACGTGCAAGGCGAAACAACCCCGGTTGAGTTAGAGGTCCAACGGTTTCTTAGACGAAGCTAAAAGCCAAAACTTTTACGAAGCAAAACCCAAACTTGGCAAATACCAAACTTGGCAAATCACAAACTTGTCAAATCCCAAACTAAAAACTACCTACCCCCTATAGTCCCCAATATGTACCAAACATGAAATATGTAGTACACGCAATCTCATGTGACTTACCCAAATCCGTGTTCTTGACACTCCTTGCACATGACCGGCTTAAAAGCCTCCTGGATTTCCACCAATCCGATCGCCGATAAGCCGATCGGTCTGCTGCTGACCGGAAACGACCAAAATTCTTGGGTCCGCTTCACCACACCGAAACCCTGGAACTAATACGCTGGCGCAACGTGCTCAGATTGGTATTATTATCGTTAAAAGTGAGGAGAGCAAGGGATACAAGGTGTATCTAAAACGCGACAACAAGGTCACGGTGACGCATCACATCAAGAATATTGAAACACTGAACGAAACACATAATAAACAGCTAAGGGAGTTATTTGAAGATGAAGTTGATGAAATCTCGGTGGAAAATGGAACTGGGACATCAAACGGAGCAGTTGCCGAGGCAACGGTGCGAAGTAATGATGTAGCAGAAGGTGCAGCAGTGAAAAAATGCGAAGAAAAAAGGAAATGGAAAGAGAAAACCAAAGAACAAGTCCAGGTGGACGCAGGAGAGACATTTGACCAGGAGGTATGTAGAAAAGATGGCCGCAGAAAAGAACGGTGATGATGGAATGGAAGAAAATGAAGTAAAAGAAGTTAACATGGTGCTAGAAAGTGACCCAAAAAATTATAGCGAAGCGGTGAAGAGCAAAAAGTATGCTAACTGGATGAAGGCTATGAAGGAAGAACTTCAAGCATTGGAAGATAATCAAGTTTGGAATGTAATACGAAGACCGGATCACGCGAAACAATTACATACGAAGTGGGTTTCTAAAACAAAAACGGGTGCGAATGGAAATTCGGAGCGTTACAAGGCAAGGCTGGTAGCCTGCGGAAATGAACAGAGATTTGGAATAGATTACGAATTATTTTTTGCGGCATTAATGGAGATGACTACGGTAAAATTCATTCTCGGATTGGCAAGAAAATGGAAAGTAAACGCACTACATGGGGACATTCCCAATGCGTACGTCAAGGCATTTGAGACAGAGCACGAGATTTTCATTTATCTACCAAGGGGCATTGAGATTGATCGCAAGAAACTTGATGAATTGAAAGTGGAAAATGAAAACAAGCTGGTATTACGTTTGAATAAAACAATTTACAGTTTGAAGCAGGCGGGCAGGTTGTGGAACCGCCTGCTACATGAAAAATTGATAAATTTTGGATACGAACAAAGCATTACGGATGGTTGCCTATATTTCAAGAAGATAAATGAAGACATCGTGGTAGTAGTCGTCTACGTGAACGACCTGTTGGTGACGGGCACGAATTCAGGGCATGTGGAATTTTTTTCGTCGAATTAAGTGTTTTGAAGGTGAAGAAGCTTGGGCAAGTCTCGAAATTTCTTGGAATTCGGATCAAGTATGATGTGAAGCTTGGATATTTTCTGGATCAAGAGGTGATGATGAAAGATTTGTTGATAACGCATGGGTTGCAAGATGCAAACAGTACCAAGACGCCAATTGCAGGTGATAATGAAGACCAAGCGATGAAAGAACATGAAGCCTTAAGTAAAACGAAAAAATCAAGAAGTGTAACGATAAAGGACTTCCAGTCGCTAATCGAAGCTTGCTGTGGATCGCATGATGTAAGATACCTGATATCGTATATGTGGTCCGCAAGCCAACGCGCCGAGCGCACGCGCCGACAACTTTCGATTGAATTTTAGCCAAGAAATCTTGCGTTTTTTGAAGGGGACGATGGATTTAAAGTTGCAAATGAAGATTGAAGCACAATAGAAGGAGATACACAAGAAGGGGATCACGTTAGTTGGATATTCGGACGCATATTTTGCCGGTTCGAAGACTGACAGGAAGTCAACGAGCGGTGGATTGACTATTATGGATGGTATTATAATTCAATGGCTGTGCAAGAGACGATCGTGCGTGTCAATGTCCACGATGGAAGAGGAGTTTTACGCAGCGTCGATTATGGAATGTGAACTGTTAGGCCTAAAGGAAATGGCATGTGAAATTGGTTTGAAGGTGACATTGCCGATAAAACTGAAGTGCGATAACCAAGCTGCCATCAAGACGCTTAATGGAGATAACAAAACGTCGAACACCAAGCATATTGATGTGTGCGTGAAGTGTGTGGTATCGAAGTGGCGCGAAGGACTAATTAAAGTCGAGTATGAGCCGACGGAAACAATGTTGGCGGACGTTTTCATGAAAACGTTGAACGGACCAAGGTTCAAGTGTATGCAGAAAGGACTGGGATTGCGTGCGCTTTAAAATGGATGAGTTCGTTTTACTGCAAAGTTGAGAAGGAGTGTTGGAAGGACCCGCACCCCGCCTTGAGTCGACGCCGGACGCAAAAAAATGGGTCAAATACAACTTTTCAGCAAAATGCATTTTGGGTAATACCCAATTTTATGGGTCATACCCAATTTTATACATACATTTAATTTGGTTAAGTATTAAACTTAAATCTAATATAGTCACTTTTGTTCTTTAAACACAACACTCACAAGTACACTTTTGGTGCTAGCACGTTCTCTTGAGGGCCGAACGCAATTTATCTCTCGTGGAGTGTGAAGTATCGTTGTTTGCTTATGTTTTACTTTGTGGAGTCTTTCGGAGTGGATAATTGGAGTGAATAAAGTTATTATTATATTTATTACGTTTTTATCTCGCTACTTTTGCTTTTACATTGTTTCTTACGTCTGGAGTACGTGGAATAACTGGAAACTGACGCATTGAAGCAGTAATGACAGATGACAGGAATGACGAACAGATTCGGCCTAAATCTAGGCAGATCATCACCACAGATACAGCTGGAGGCGTGTTTAAGACAGAAAGGGTGGTGTGAAGAAGTGTTAAAGATGTATGCGATGCTGATTAACTGGACTGTGATCATTTGACAAGTTCTGAGTTACTTGATGACCTGCTGATTTGACGATTTGATCATAGTGATAAGCTACATGTTTTGCATTCGGATTAGTGGATTTGAAACGACTTTGCGTATTTAAATCAAGTAAAAAATAACAATATTGAAGTTAGATTACCAATAACTTACCCACCAGACGATCGCCTCGATACCCCCCTCATATTTTAGCGATATTGATTCCGCTAATGTTCCACTAGATCAACCTAAGAAAGTGCTTCGACGAGTTAATTTGGGGAGTGGTCGCGTCGAGACTTGCATACCACGTGTCATTTCCGCTGGAATTCAACGCGAAGGAGGGCCAAGGGCATAAATAATGAAGGGATCAAAGAACAAATCCAAATCACACTTCTCACTGATCACCACCTCCAGGGCGAAGTTGGAAACTGCGCCGAGCAGATCCGGCTCGTTTACGCTGAAGAAAAGAGTCGTAATCTTAGCGCCGGGCGCCTTTCCTCCTATGCTCAAAGATAGAGTGAACTCCCAGAGATATCACCTGTGTTTCTCGACAAAGGTCGAATGTGCCGATGCAATCGTGAAATCAGGGTTAGTCCACACGGAAGCGGACGAGCGGCCTATGTCTCCCAAAGCCGAGCTGTTAGTAACTTTGCACTTTGCGATCCGGTGATCAGTTTAGGATAACAACGGTCAAGGCGAGGAACGGGAGCGTAATGAAAATAACCAGACATACCCAGACATAAACCGAGCGATAAGACCGACGTATAAATAGGTGGATTGGCCATCGCTGCTTCGAGCACGGGACGTGACCAGGGGTTAAGACTGCCCAATCGGTTACTCGGATCAAGAACCACTGGTGTCCTTTTGTTATATACCGAAGCGAAGGAAGGTATCCGCATGCAAACCGAACTTGATCAGCAGCCTTTTCGTCTTGGATTGGTTGATAATCGTTACCAGAAACGATGAATGCGGCTGAGATCCTTGATTTTATGGCCCTGATCAGTTGTCGGAATAGAATCTAGCTAGAGGATAATCATGATCTGTTCTTATCCTTCAGGAGCTGATTACTATCAACTGAGCGGATTTTGATGCTGATCAATCGCAGGCGTATGATCCTGACCACTCTCGAGATAATATGTGACCCCACGTTGGCCACCAGTGGTGATCCGTCCACATCAGGAAGGCATCGTGGAAAAATTGGTCACTTTCCGTGGAGTCGTGTGGCTGGAGATGAAAGATTCAACAGAGTTGAGGTTGACAGATCCAAAATTCTCGTGATGGTTTAGATGAAATAATTTATCAGCTGGTGGATCAGCCCACACGGTCGCGACTGTTGAACGTGATTCAACGGTAAGATATTCCAGATAACGTTACTGCTTTTAAACTGTCTTTTCTTTCTTTGACGAGTTTGACAGAACGGTTGGGCGGTCGGGCTGACGTTCCCAACTGTTTCCTTCTGCGGTGGAAGAGCCATGATGAACCATATGCCGTGTTGGGATCGATCGACGCAAGCCATGACTGGAAGTGAGGAGCAAATATTTGAGTGGGTGGAGGTACCGTCGACTTTGGGGACGTGATCAGCTGAGTTCCGGAGCTCGTGATACTCGAAGAAGTTCCTTAGCGGTGGAGGAACTGGCTTGAAATTGGAGAGCGATACCAGCCAACCGCACTTGCAGCCGGCTACGCTCCTATTCCAGAACTCTTCACGATCAGCAATACGAGCCTTCAGATTAGCCACGTCAGCGCGAACTTGACGAGCATCACCTTCCGCCATTACAAGGGACGCCTTTGCCGCATCAACTTTCCTTGGATGGCTGACATTTTGCTGCGCAGCTTATCAGCTAATCATCGAGTGCCCTATTATCACTTTTTTAACTCTTAAAAGAGCTTTTGTTATCCGCCCCAATTAATGTTTCAAGTCAGATAGCCTTTTTAAAGCGGCGCCAACGTAGTGTACATTGTGCCAATGGTGGATCTAAAATCAGCGGGTATTTGATTTTGTTTTATGTATTAGGTGGAGTGAACATACGCTGATTGGTATGCTCGATATCGTTCCTCCCGAAGTTTCTCGAAATCAGGGATCTTGGACTACAGTGTGATGATTTCTTGTTCGTAGCGAGTTCTATACACATCGCACTCCTGTACTAAGAGAGTAGCCCGCGACTTCCATCTACGAAGACGATCGCGGTGATTAATGATCTCACCCTTGACACTATCAATTTTCTGCTGAAACGGAACACATTTGGACGCACTACCCATTGCTTCTTGACGTCTGTGTACACGTACTTTCACACAATGTCTGTATTCTCACTCTAGTAACTTCAAACGGCTTGTATAACACCCCTCTTGTCAATCCTGTTGAAACCCCTGCAGCTATGAGAGTATAATCCTGATTGCCACACTGAACTTTTGAGTAAACATATCTGTACTGACCCATAAGTCCAAACAGAATTAATGCACTAAATCGTCAAAGTCGGCAGCACGTACAAATACCAACAAATCACTGGAACAAACGCTCGAAAATTTTTTTATAATCGAGCGAGAGATTCTGAGAACAAGTAGATCATTCCATACCCCATATAAGATCCAAATATTTGCGGTGAAACACCACGATACAGGCCAACAAGGCCTCCATCCTGTACACTTTTCGTAAAAAAATGTCTACAGGTCCTGTAAAGTTATCGCATTACTCTGCTGCGTCTCCATCCGCGATTTCACCGTCTCTAGATATCTTACTAAAGATTCACAACAACCACCAATGAGTCCACTGATAAATCTCTTGAGGGTCACTACAACCAATGATTTCGCCCTTGCAGCATTCGCGTTATCGATGCGTTGGTCCGATGGGTTCACTCATAAAGGGTCTTTTATTAGGGTAGGGATTTATTTATGCCAATAAAGGAAGGAAGTGTTGAAGATGTGTGGAAATAACATCGCCCCTAACAGAAGCGTGGGTTCCTGTGATTTTGAAAAAAGGGTGGGGTCTTGTGAATTTTTTTTGGAAAACGTGGGATGCTGTGTAATTACTCTAAGTAAAAAGATATAATATTATAAAAAAGGGAATTGATCTGGCCACACACCCCAAGTTGATAGGGCCACACACCCCTCCCTTTTATGTCCAAATGCGGCAAATATGGATAAGTTTTGGCTTCAAGAATGAACCTTTAAATTAGGGAATTGTTAAATGTACGCCCCCCAAGGTGTTAAATGTACGCCCTTTTGAAAACACAAACTAATTTTGTTAAATGTACGCCCCTCTCTTCTAGTAAAGAAGACTTTTACAAACTTAATCTTTGAAATGAAGATCAAGATGGTAAACGTCTTGCTACGTTGTTGAAAAGTAGAGACATGCATAATAAAAGTCATTCTTCAATCGTAACGCCATTTCTCTCAAGCGTCATCATGGCAAGAGCCCATCATCCTTTTCCATCCGACAGGACCAACGCTATACTGACGGCGTCTTTGTCAACGGTCGTGGCCAAAAACTCTTTTACTGTGCCACGTTCCGCCTGCTCACGTCGCTCTTCGCGGCGTTGCCCTCTTTCTACATGGCATTGGCGAACACTCTTTACGCTTTCTACACGTCTATCGACACTTGTGTCTAAAAGGCTATGGCGTGATTGCGTACGATATGTTAGGGCACGGTCAGAGTGAATGTGAGAGACCGGGCCTGCGCGCGCACGGGTCCAAGTTTCACTATTTCGTGGATGATACGAACGAGTTCCTAACGGCCGCGAAACGCTCGGTATTGGATAAAATGGTGCCCCCGGCAACACCGAACCCTTCCTTCATCATCATGGGGATTTAGTTTGGCGCGTTAGTGGCATTGAATACGATTTTATCCGGCCAACATGATTTTCGTGGATGCATCGTGGGCTCGCCTGCCATCGAGGTCGAGTATACGCTAACGCTTCGTATGATTGAGCTCGTCTCCGAGCCATTTGGGTGGATGTTTCCCACCGCGCGGGTGGTACCCGGAGTGAGCTTTCACGCGTTAACACGTGATCCCGACTTTTATCGCGACTATATGGCCGATCCCTTAAATGTAACGGAAAATCTAACCTTACGCATGGGGATGGAAGTGAGTTACGGTATGGCGCAATTGCAGCGCCACCGAGACATTCAGGACGAAGAGAGAACGTTTTGTAACGTGACTCTGCTCGCACTGCAAGGAACCGAAGATAAAGTTACAAGTGTGGACTGTGTGCAAGACTTTATGCAGCGGATAGTGAACAAGGGCAAGGAGTTGAAATTATCTCAGGAATCTTTCATTGTCTCTATAATGAACCCGAGAAGCAGGAGGTGATAGAGTATGCCTCAAGCTGGCTCAATCAAGGCTCTATCCACTGGACTGGTGCAACGTCGCAGACAGTTCCAACCTATCTAGAGACATCAAAGCTTTAGAGAGGAAGGTATATAACAGGAGAAGCGTCTGATCTTGAACTTTTTAAAGTTCAAGTTTAAACAGGATAAGGGTTTCAGAGAGGGGTGTGACACATCCGATAGAGACATGGGTTTCTCATCCATCGCTGAAACGAGAACTTTTTCGAATCATTCTCCAGGTAATAGCATCAACTTTGCCGAAACGTCTTCTTGTAGCACTCGCATCTTTCACATCGCAACTAAAAAATACTATAAGTAGGTCCGTTCGTCGCGAATTGTGTTTGGTCTAAGAGGCGGATTACGTGCCAACGTCCTCTTCAAGCAATTGCGTCCTTGCCACAAAGCAACGACCGTACGTCACTCAAGTGTGTTCGACTGGATACTTTTCCGTCCAAAAATGCACCTAACACTATCAGCGAGATAAGGGACGAAAACTTGACACTTTAGAGACTAGTAGTATATGCCATCCACTCAATCAACTCTTCATTAACTTTAGCCCTTTTAAATTTACTTCCTGCAGCGTCGACGCTCGTGCTCTCTATCATACGCTATCTGCTGCGAGATCTTTGTTATACAGATTTATCCATAGATTTATCCATCTGCGAAAATGTCTCACTAGCACATGACTGTTCCATCATATTACCTAAGGCTGAAAAGGCGTACATTTAACAGGGCGTACATTTAACAATTTATTGGAGTACATTTTAACAATTCCCTTAAATTATGCTAGCCTTATTAATTTGATATCCACAATAATTTTGGCAGTGTTTTAAAACGCAACGTCATAGAACCAGAAGAAAGTGCTAAACGGCTCGGCCTGGTCCCAGATTTCATGGTTGCCATCTCGTCTGTTTTGTGGCATGTCGAGAACGCAAAGTCTAAAAATGTATGGCGAAATTAAAATGAACAACTAGATGAAGATTTTCTATTATACGTGACAAATACTGTCATGATGCAAGTACAAGTAGTTGGGGATCAATTCACAGCTCAACCTGCTACAAGTCGGAAAATAACTTTTTGTTGGCCGTAGAAAATACTCGGCGACCACCTGCTGCGTTTCCCATGTCGGAGTCATCACTGTCGCTGTCCCTATCCGCTTCTTGCATTTTTCTGTATCCACAGTCACGCTATAAGCACCTTTTTCCTCACTCTTGTCTCCATTGTCAACCTCCACGTAGTCGTCTAGCTCAAACATATATCCAACATCCCAAAAGTGCACCTTATTTGTGTGTGAAGTGCTGTCAATGATCCTCTTGTCGGGCGAAAACTTTAATATTTCGACAGGAAAATCTTCGTGGTCGCCTATTAGTCCCAACAATTTATTCGGATGAAGCTGCACGACCCTACACACAGCGCCATGTTCAAGGTACAACGACCGCGCTTAGCGATAAAGTTTGACAAACATAATTGCCAACCGTACCGAACGATCCCGTCACTTGATCCAGTCAGCACCGTATCTTCCTCAACTTTAAGCAAAGCTTCAACGGAGTCTGGATGACCAGGGAAGCGATCGTACAATTTACCCCACGTACCCCAGCTGAAAATCGCGAGCACGCCGTCTTGTGATCCACACAATTTTGCGGCCATTCTTGATCACTGCAACAGACAACAATTCGTCGTCCAACTCGTCGATCTTGCCAGAAAGTACGTTTTTACGCAAGTCATATGCACTCATCGTCAACGACACTTGTTGCCAGTAAATGATCTTTGTCAGGGTTCGTCGCAAAGCCAGAAATGTAGTCCTGCAAAAAATTGCAAGTGTTAGAAAAGTACTTGTTTATCTGCAGAGAGATAGAGAAGAGCAGACAGACCGTATGCTCCTTAAACTTTGCCAAACAGCGATGTTGCCGTGTGTCCCAGATCTTAATGCAACCTTGGTCATCACCACTTTCAAACACCTTGGAAGATAACTAATAGAGACGATTTACGGGATGGCTGAACCACCCAACAAGGACGTCAGTCGTCGTCAACACAAGTCTAGTACTTTCTCACTTACTCGTGCGCTCGCATCTCTGCCCAGATCGTATTTCAAAGCGTGTTAAAAAGCTCGAATCGATTTATCTGCCGATGATGTATACAAAGATGTGGAAAACACAAAACGGGAGCATATGAGGCGTGATCAAAACGTGTCTAACTATTTTCTTCGTATTTTGTCCATCAGGACCAAACAGAAGCGCGCGTACAGCTTCTTGATGGTTCCTTCGCTCCCGAATCTGTCACTGGTCTCTTCCGAGTACTTATAGCTAACCAGAATTTCCTTAACGTTAGCATTGAACGCAACAAAAGTTACGCAAACTTTTCACTAAGCGCGTTTCCCACACTTGCACAATAACATCGATCGATCCAAGAGCTACAGCATTCGTCAAGGGGTGAAAAGCGATGTGAAATACTTGGCTCGTGCAGTAAATTTCATTCGGTGCATGGTCGTCCAAGTCGGTCACCAATGTCAATTTAATAAAGCTAGCATAATTTAAAGGTTCATTTTTGAAGCCCAAAACTTATCCATATTTGCCGCATTTGGACATAAAGGGGGGGGCTATCAACTTGGGGGGTGTTGCCCGATCAATTCCCTAAAAAAACGTACTTAAAAATTCGAACCTAACAGTCCCAATAAAGGCAGAAATTATAGGCAAATAAATAGATACTGCATTCTCGGCCACAGGATCGCGTATCACTTGAATTTTGTATGCTCTTGTTCATCGTCTTGAAAAACATCTTCAAAACTTCACATATCAACGCTTTCAAGCACATGATTAGGGTCGCTGTCGAGTCACGTGCAATGCTGAAGAGCGACACCTGTATTTACGAACTCGTGCAGCATTATGGACGTCCAAGAGCTGGATCCCCTCCATTATTACTCTCTCTCCCACAACAGTGCTGGTAGAAATGCTAAGCTGGGTTTGTCGATGATGGGTGGTACAGGAGTAGAGAACGGTTGATCTCGTGAAAATTCACTGGCGCTGAAGTGTGGTGGAGTCAAGCTCAAAATCGAACACCGTATTGTCAAGAACCTGACCACCATCGTGCCCAGCCTTACAACTGACGGGGGGGGGGTACCCCGCGAACCTTCGCCTACTGTAGCCGGTGCGTACACGCACGGTGCGGCTAGCGCACAGAGGAAGACTTTCCTTAAAGCGGCGTTCGCCGCTACTTAGCCGATACGCCCTTATAAAGGGCTTAGTAAGAGAGAACTCTCTTACTCGGGGCCAAGATTCCACTTTGGTTTACTATTAGCTTTCGCTAATGCCTTAACACAAGGCTCCCTTAATAAGGGGGTAGCTAAGGGAAGAACTTCCCTTACGCTACTGCACTCACTACGCGCGCGACCGGTCGAGGTCGAGCGTCTAGTAGTCGTTGAGTGAAATGTAAACTGAATGTATATTTAATAAATAATTAGCCTAAATTAATTTAAACTAATGTAAACTATATGTAATACTAAGTAGAACTTACTAAATTCGTACCTAGCTAAAATGTAGTGTACACCACCTGTGTACATACACGTGGCTGATTGCCACGCCTCCACCAAGGGCCCCTGCCCTGATTGGTTAAAATAACCAATGGTCCAGAACCTTTCGGACCTGTCAATACTGACCCCAACCGTAGTGTACTCACGTACACCACATAATAAATGTAATCCGAATGTAAACCTGTCACATCCTCCCCCATCAGGACTATTGCTTACGCAATAAATCAAATTTAGTTGGAGAACTCCAGATGCCAGAACCACTGGCTAACCATGAGCACCATTAGTGGTGCTAAGGATGGAAACTATTCCAATAACTCGGAGGTGGATGCCCTTGGGGATATCTACATAAATGCTGACCACTCCGACAGCTCCGAACGGTGATGTCGGTCATCCAATCCATTCCCCACACATGGGGAAAACGCGCTAACTCGAGCGCCACCTTTACCAACTACGGATGATGCATCCGGTTCGCCGAAGGCGACCATCACCAATGAACCGGCCTCGGTTCATGAAGCCCGACATGCCGTACCGGCACGGAAGGTACCTCGTGACCATCAAAAGAAGGCTAACAACGAGGTCAAGAGGGGTTTAGCCTCCTGTACCCCTGGTCCAGCGGCTGTACTGCCGCGTGAAATTGCGCGCCGGAAACAACTCCGGGCCAAACTGCTAACGCCCAAGCAGTTCACTGCCAAGTACTACCGAACGCGCCTCGGGAAACAGGCACGCGGTGCCCTCGTAGAGATCCTCCGCGAGGTTCCCTTCGTTCTCCTACGGGACGAAAGCGTCGAGGACGTAGAACGGGCATTCCGCGCTTGGGCGGAAGGGGAGAAGCGCCTCCCCAACTTTGATGCGCTGTACAACAGCTTTTCCGAACCCGAAGTTCGGGTAGAGAGGGCGTTACGCTTAAAATATTCCCACGCCAAAGCGCAAGGGCAACTACCTGCCTCTTACTACACGCGCCCTTCTCTCGATGTGTTGCCGGAGAGCAATGCAAACTCTGCATCTGCCTCCGGCAAACTCCCGGCTACTGGGAGTGAAGGGACTTCTTCCGCCCCTTTTGTTTTTGAATCTCAGCGGGATTCTCCCGCTCGAAAGCGTCAACGACGTCTCGGCAATCCTGCCGCAGGGGAGTCTCGGACTCCCACGAACTCTGTTAGTGTGTATAACCCTTCCACTTCACGAGATACTGGGTCTAACCCCGGTGATGGCGTCGTGCCATCAGACGTTCCACATGGTAATGTGGGGTACCCTCCGTATCGAGGACTGGAGGAGGAGGTCGCGCTATTGCGACGTGAGTTCCACGAGCGCTGTGATCGACACAGCCGTCGCATCCTAGATGCCCAGGAGGGACTCCGTGACAAGGGGAGTGCGAATGAACGCATCGAGGAGCGGCTTGCCTCCCTCGAGTCTCTCGTTGCGGAGCTTCAGGGTCGTATTTCGACCCTGTCGGAGATTTTCCGACCTGTCGTGCCTTTCGGCTATCCGACTTCCCACCCTCCTCCAAGAGGGGACCCGCCTCCGGGTTCTGGTATGGCTTAAGCATACCCACATATAAGGTTGGATGCGTACGCATCGCCTTCGGGATGTCCAAGGTATACGACAAGCCCTTTCGGGCTAGTACCTTAAAAGGTGCGCTCCACAAACCTGGGGCGCAGTTTATTCAGCAACACGTTGGAAACTGCATGTGTAGGAAGATTTTTAGCGTTTAATAAAACAATTTCTCCTACTTTTTACACCTTTTCGTTACGCCGCCCCTTGCGGTCAGCCTGCTCCTTCTGCTTGTCTTGGCTTTCCGCCATGGCATCGCAGACGTGTCGTGAGACACTAAGGCGCTTCGATAAGAACTTATCGATGTGCTTTCGCACAGATACAGGGATGACATCAGGGAATCCCCCCCTCAAGCCCTGGGCCACACACGTGGCGTCAACGGAACCCTCGGATTCGCTAATCCGCTCACGTAAAACGGGGTAAACCCCGTAGATGCATGGACCGAATTGTTTATAGCAAATTCGACCATCGGAAGCATCTCACTCTAACTCTTTCGAGAATCCGGACATAAAATCCGGAGAATATCCTCAACAACTCGATTAACGCGTTCCGTTTGACCGTCCGTCTGAGGATGATCCGCAGTGGACATGAGTAGCTTGGTGGCCAGCACCTTAAACAACGCTACCCGAAACTGTCCCGTAAAACGGGGATCGCGATCCGACACAACCGAATCGGGTAGACCATGCTGTCGAATGACACGTTCTAGGAACACTTTTGCTGTTCCTTGTCCATCAATGGACTCTGGAACCGCCTCCAGGTGATCCATCTTGCTCAAACGGTTTACAAAGACGAAAATGCCGGTGTTCCCGGCCCTATCCTTCGGAAAACCGAAGATAAAATCCATGCTAATGGATTTCCAACATTCCGTTGGAACCGATAAGCTCGCCAAAGGCGCAGCTGAACTTGCAGAGGGTTTGACCCTCTGATACGTCTCACAGGTGCGTATATACACACCGACCCACTTATACATGTTGGGCCACCAATACAAAGCGCTTAAAGCGCTGTAGGTCTTATCCCTACCTAAATGACCCCCGGTAGGGGCGTCATGTACCTCAAAGAGGACTCTATACTTCAATTCCTCATCATGAGGAACTACCACCCGCGGAGTGTCCTCCGCGCTCGTGCTATAATATAGCAAACCGTCACAGTACCTGTAACGGTGTAAACGAGCTTTAGCTCGACTTGACAGGGTTGGCTCAGACGAGACATGTCCCTTTCCACCCAACGCGCTGATAAGCGCCGTGCACTGTGGGTATTTCTCATACGCCTGGCGTATGAGATCTACCACAGACGTGGTGACGAATGTCGCTTGAGCGAGCTCGTAATCGGGACGACGCGACAACGCGTCTGCAAGAACGTTTTGCTTGCCAGGTTTATACTTAACCTCAAAGTGGTACTCCGCAAAGAAGGAGAGCCAACGGGCCATCCGTTGCGAGAGATGAGGCAACTTTGTCGCTGTCCGTAAGGACGCGTGGTCAGTATAAACCACGAACGGCTTTGAGCCGAGTAGGTGAACCCTAAACTTGACAAGGGCATACTTCATTGCAAGTAGCTCCTTATCATGAACGGGATAATTCCGTTCTGCAGCTTTAAGCTGCCTCGTCTCAAACGCAATCACGCGTTCCCGTCCCGCGTCGTCTGCTTGTAACAAAGCACATCCGATTGCGAAATCGGAGGCGTCGCAGACACACTAAATGGTTTCCCAGAATCTGGTAGGGCAAGAACGGGAGCTTTTAACAAGCTCCCCTTTACCGCTTCAAAAGCTTTTTGGTGTTTGGTTTCCCAACACCAATCAACATCCTTCTTAAGAAGGTCGGTTAATGGCTTCGCCATTTCAGCGCAGTTCTCGCTGTACTTGTGGAGATAGTTGGCTAATCCAAGCCACCTCCGTAAATCTCTAAGATTTACAGGAGAAGGCCGCTCCACAATGGCTTTCACCTTCGCGGGATCCGCCCGTACTCCATCCCTACCGATGAAGCATCCGAGGAAAGGAATTTCCTCAGCACCAAATATACATTTGGATGCGTTCGCATATAACTTATGTTCTCGCATACATTCGAGCACAGCTCGAAGGTGTATAAGGTGCGTCTGAACATCAGACGAGTCGCCTTCCGCACGGCTATGGACGAATATATCGTCGAAGTACGTCTGAGCGTACTTTCTATGAGGGCGGAAGAGTTGAGTCACCAAGCGATTGAAAGTCGCTGGTGCATTCGAATGCCCTTGTGGTATAACAAGCCACTCCCACAGCATGCCGCTAGGCGTGCTGACCGATGTAAGCGGAATATCGGACGCTCGCATGAGCACCTGATAATACCCGTCCACCAGATCTAAGGCACTGTATACAGTACAGCCCGCCATATTGTTCTGTAGGACATCCTTCCGAGGAATTGGAGTCTGCATGGGTAAGTAGCTTCATTCAGCTTGTTGTACGCATGCACAATGCGCCACTTTCCGTTCATTTTACGAACACAAAAAGTGGGAGATGAATGGGGAGACTTTCTCTCCCGTACCATCCCTGCCTCTTCCTTTCCCCTTGAAGAATGCGTCGATGACGTCGCATTGCTCCTTGGGGAGAGCCCACTGCCTAGTGACGCAGTATTGGGTTCCAGGAACCAAATCGATTTCATGTCGGACTCCCCGATCCGGTGGTAACCCCATCGGTGGGTTGTCACTAATGACATCTCCAAATTCCTTTAATAAGGAATGGTAAGGGTCCTCAGGATCCGCGAGGATCTTGAGGCCGCTTCGAGCATTCAATGCCTGTTTGGTTTGCACCAAAACTGACTCGTCCATCGTGGATGAGGAGTTCAACTCCTCTTCCGGACTTAATGCGACAACCTCGTCGATTTCATCTGCTTTCAAAGCAGTTTCGAATTCGTTGAAGGACATCTCCTCCAACGACAACAGTTCGCCTACCCCAGGCAACCGTTCCGGGCTTACGCCTTCTGTGACAACACCTGTCACACTAATCAGCATCCTGTAGGACTGCTGACTACTGGACTCCTCGGGACTCGTCCCGGGACCCAGATGGGGGGAGTCAATTGCCCCATCTATTGGAAGCGCATCACGCCTATCCACAGAGGTCTATAGCTCTACCACCGGTGACTCGCCGGTCTCACCTTGTAGGGTGTGGTCGGAATCATTTCCGACGTGCGAAAGAGACGAACTACGGGTCTCTTCGCTTGGAAGCGCCTCGCGCTTAACCACAGGGGTCTCTACCCTTCCCACCGGAGTCGCAACCTGTTCGCCGAACACGGCGTGGTCGGAATCAGTTCCGACCTTCAGAAGAGACGAACTTCGGGTATCTTCTCTAAGCGCCTCACGCTTAACCTCAGAGGAATTCACCTCTACCACTGGCGACTCACCAGTCTTGCCTATATCGGCGCGGGGATTAACCGCCGAATCACCCTCGTCAAGGAACACTTCCTTGACCTCATTGGGACTGATCATCTCAGACATCCCAATTTCTGGCATCTCACGCCAGAATCGCTTTTGCGATCGAGCAAAGGTGGGTTCATGACTCGCCAATGCTTCACCCGACCGCGGGTGTGTTGATCCAATGGACTTAGACTTCCAGTCTATCCATGGATCGTGGCGTTCCAGCAACTTCATGCCCAGAATGAGTTCATACCTCGAGTCCAAAATCCAGGACTAGGCAACTCTCTAAGCTGTCGAAGTCTGCAAACTTCAGCTTAAGGTCAATCGAGACCTTAGGTACAGAAACCTGTACGCCCGTCGCAAAGACGGACCGTGACAACGCCACGAGAACGTGCCTCTAGGGCCTCGGCATACATCCGACTCTTCTCTACAGAAGCCCGTCTGACATAATTGTCAGACGCTCCAGAGTCTATCAAGACTCTCCAAGGCTTATCAAAGCCTTTCACGTCCGCAAGGACTACCAGCAAACCTGGTTGGTACACCAACTCGGTGCTAGAAAGCACCGCTTCCCTCGGGGCTTTGTGCTGTCGTCCCCTACCATGGGGATTAACAGCACTGAGTGGTCCCCCAGTATGGCTCCCCGCACCTACTGGGAGCCGTCGTTTCCCGAAGGGTTGGGCGAGGGATTTTTGCCTGCCCTCGGCCCCTTAAAGCGAGTATCATCTGTTCCGCAGATGATCCGTGCTCCCACAGGAAGCATCTCAGCGGCCCATGCCGATGCAACATTGCAAGGAGCTCCGCTTCGGAGCCCTGAGAGGTAGAGTCCTAGTGACTCCTAGCGGAAGGTTTCTCTTCCGCTTCGACCTGACTCAGGTCCATGGGTTCGGGACCCACCTTTGAGGAACGAAAGTTCCTCTCGGCGTTGAACGCCATCTTAAACACCTCCCCCAGGGATTGGGGTTGGATTCGGAATAGCTCCGAACGTGCTGGCCCTTCTCTCAGGCCACCCATGAAGACGGGGATGGACACATCGTCCGAGTACGCTTTCACGTACATCCCTACCAACAGGGTCTTAAGTTATTGGATGTATGTCTTCAAGTCCCTAGGGCCCTGACGGCACCTCAAAAATGCCAGCTGATTCTGGAAAACCAGATCAGGCGTGGCGTACATGTCCATAAGCTTTTGCTTAAGGACTTCCCAACTCGGGAACACGTCCATGACCGAATCCGAGCATGTAAAAGCCCATGCACGGGCTTTACCCGTAAGATAGGTCAGTGCAAGTCCCACTTGCAAGTGATCAGCGATCACATTCGCTGTGGCGAAGGCCGTTTCGACCTCTCGTAACCACACATACAGGTTATCACCCTTTTCACCGGTGAATTCCTTTATCTTAAAGGACAATGGGGGACGCACCCCCGTGGAACGACCTCTACCTAAACTCGCCTCATGGGAGATGAGGGCATTGACCCTTGCCTTCACGGCCTCAAGGCCCTGCTCCACTAGGAGCTGCATGCCTTCGTCACCCAGTAAGGATAACAGCCTGTTAAAGGCTTCCTGCTGGACGAGGGTTAACCTATCCTAATCGTCCTGATTCATCCCTTGCAGAGGATGTCGTAGCCTACCAACACAATGTTTGGATTGACTACAAGTGCTACCAGATGTAGCCGGTGCGTACACGCACGGTGCGGCTAGCGCACAGAGGAAGACTTTCCTTAAAGCGGCGTTCGCCGCTACTTAGCCGATACGCCCTTATAAAGGGCTTAGTAAGAGAGAACTCTCTTACTCGGGGCCAAGATTCCACTTTGGTTTACTATTAGCTTTCGCTAATGCCTTAACACAAGGCTCCCTTAATAAGGGGGTAGCTAAGGGAAGAACTTCCCTTACGCTACTGCACTCACTACGCGCGCGACCGGTCGAGGTCGAGCGTCTAGTAGTCGTTGAGTGAAATGTAAACTGAATGTATATTTAATAAATAATTAGCCTAAATTAATTTAAACTAATGTAAACTATATGTAATACCAAGTAGAACTTACTAAATTCGTACCTAGCTAAAATGTAGTGTACACCACCTGTGTACATACACGTGGCTGATTGCCACGCCTCCACCAAGGGCCCCTGCCCTGATTGGTTAAAATAACCAATGGTCCACAACCTTTCGGACCGGTCAATACTGACCCCAACCGTAGTGTACTCACGTACACCACATAATAAATGTAATCCGAATGTAACCCTGTTACACCTACGATCAGATCTGATCGTCCGCTGCTGGCAGACGACCGGTCATCAACACAGGACGCCTGGTCCGATTTGTTCTTCATCTCACCTTGTGTACCCGATGGAATGGGCTGGTAACACACTCGGTGGATCGGTGCTGGGAATCGACTTGTGGTCTAAATGTGGTAGACCATGCTGGGTGGTGTACCCTGGGCGGAACTCTTCACCCTGGGTACGGGCAGACCAATTATAATCAGAGTAAGTATACTCCAAAGGGCAGATCGCTTAACCGATCGTAGAGCCCAACCAATGCGAGAATAATAGACCAATATTCCAATATGGAGATCCAAAGAGAACGTAACAAACTCCACGAACGATATCTCCACGTAACAATCCAAAAACTTGCTTACACGTTCCAAACGTGTGTGTCTTGGGCTTGCGAACAATGCGTACTCCCGTCGAGGTACTTCCGGCGGGCCAAGTGCGTCTGTAACGCGTCCCGGCCGGGTATGATGAGCTAAAGGGGATTACTTAACCCTCTGCTCCCCAACACTTCGCGGCGTGCAGAGGCGACCAACGTACTTAGCAAAGATGCTAAAGCCTTCCTTGTTGTGAGTTAAAGGCCAAAAAATAACAACTAACCAATCCTATCTCCCTACGGTCCCAAATATGTACAAACATGAAATATGTAAGTACACGCAATATCATGTGACTTACCAAAATCTGTGTTCTTGACACTCCAAGCACACGATTGGCCCAAAATACTCCGTCCTTTCAGCAAACCAGATCGATCTGCCTTGAAAACTAGTACACTGGTACAAACTGGTCAACAATTTTCACTTGCACTTCACCACAGAAGCAGCTGGGTGCTTAGCATTGTTTCCATCACTAGAGCCACTACAACCGCAAAAACTGCGTCTTGATAGTCAGCCGTGACGTGCACTATGAACCATCAATAAACGCAAATCTCGTCGTGGTCTTTCTTACAATTCTCACAAAAAGTTATCGAAAATACGCCACATTTTTAACAAACGTTTCTCAATGAGAGCGCTGCTATATCCATGACCCAGCTCTTGACTTGGCAAATATAAGACATGATTGTGCTGGCATTACGTTTATCACGCGACGGTCGTGAGTGGCAAGACAATAGGAATTTTTCCATCACAGCAGCAACATTTCGCCTTAATTTATCATTCGCTAAACACGCAAATACGTACACTCAGTTCTAAAAAAGATTAAGGGCGTCACTATTGCCACAGGCGTTTTGTCTATTTCCACAGACGTTTTGTTTATTGCCACAGACACTTTGTCTATTGCCACAGACCCCAGCCACCACAGCAATCGGAAGCCGCCGTCGCCTGTCTCTCACTCCACCCACTGTTTTTCAAATTCTGAAGGAAATATCAGGGTTCACTACCACGAAATCGGATCCTGAAGGTGCAATGAACAAGCTACGAGCGTTTCTGTTAAAAAATATTCTGTATACTTTAATTACTAAAATTAGGTAGGAATATTTATTTTAGTTATCAATCTGTATTTCTTACTTTTTAGCTGCTAAAAATACGGTATACGTACTCGATTCTGAGTAATGCCTATTTTTGCACTGATAAGTAATGTAGGTAACACAACAGCTGTTGGAGGTATATTATACCTTCAACTCCTTATGCATATGCATGTTAGGCTAGCTAATCACTTCTCAATACACATTCCATTGAACAAGCCCCTGGTTCAATATACTTCGTCAAACTCATTATAATCTCTCTACGGGTGTCATTCTCGCAACCTAGCTATAATTGGTTGCTGAGATATTGACTTGAGACGATTTGGTAATATTGCTGTTATTAATCGACATCTACGATCTCAAGTTTCCTACTCTACTCAGCTACGATGGCCGGAAACACCTTTCAACAGTTTCTGATTCCCATAACGTGACCCGTTGGTCTCAGATTTATCCCACATCAAGCTAAACAACTTAGTCGCTTACAGGCTGTGAGGTTAGTAACTTAGTGAGAAGTTAAGGAAAGATAGAGAGTGGTAGATTCGGATGATTTTATCATAATATTGCAATGTGGATGTTTTCATTCGCATCTATCGCGTCTTTGTGAATTGTATCCTTAGCAATGTCCACATAGATCTTTTCGGAAGACGTCTTTGTTCTCCTTCGGACATGTCCAAAGGATCTTGTGAGGCAGCTGCAACCTCAGGCTGCTGTCCTTGGAGGTGTCCACTGGCCATGGTAGAGCTAGATAGTTGTTGTTAGATTGCAGCTGTTGTGAACGACGTGTTGCGATCTTCTCTGGTCGTGATCGGTGAGGTCCTGCGGTTCCGGGACTTAAAAACAGTCGGTACTTTTTGCTCTTGTCGCTCGCGAGTTCTGAGGCAAACAGAGGGTGGAGTGAGAGACAGGCAACGGCGGCTTCCGATTGCCTGTGGTGGTTGGGGTCTGTGGTAATAGACAAAGTGTCTGTGGCAATAGACAAAACGTCTGTGGAAGTAGACAAAACGTCTGTGGCAATAGACAAAACGTCTGTGGAGTAGACAAAACGTCTGTGGCAATAGTGGCGCCCAAAAATTAAATGCGTTGACGCCAAACGGCGCGTGCGTCATGTGTGTTCAGCGGACAAGAGAGCTCACGTTTATCCTAGTTGTCGGATTTTGGGCAAATACGGAAGTCATGCCGGAAACAGGAAGACAATCCAACATTCTCCATTGGCTTTAATTCGGTTATAGTAACAGGGTTTTTGTATCGCTATTGGATGTAAATGACGATACTTAAATCAAAACAAACGGGCGTCCGGTATTGTCAGTTTGAACGTGGTTTTATTGGCGGATTTATCCGTTTTACTAAAGCACTTTATCGTAAGCGAACTATTTACGCACTCGGAGATAATGGTCGCTGGCTTCACTCGTCCTTCTTCATCCTCCTCGTCGTCAAATGAAGACAGGTAATATGAATAATGCTTTCTGCTTTTTTGGCTTTGAATTTTGCAAGTCTCATCTCGTTGTCGACATTGCAACCAGTAGCGTCCCTAATTTCGAGACTGTATCAACGTCGCCAATTACGCCGTCAACTGAGGAGTCCGGATCGTTAACAGCGCTGAAGAAGCAGAAAACAGTTTCACCTAAAATTTCAACTCAGAAATCCTGCTCAAAGAGTCGACAGCGTGACAGAAAGTTGAAGCCGAGATCCTCGAAGGCGAGGGACGTGGCCAAATGTGTGGGCTACTACGTTGACGCTTTGGACAAGAAGATGCTCTGGGGGGAAGCCAAAATAATTCGTTGCAACCTGTCCACCCAAAAGATTAAAGTGCACTTCGTGGGCTGGAGTAAAAATTATGACCTTTGGACGGATGCCATGTCCATTACGGCTCACGGCCGCTATGCTCGTACGTTTTGCCTCTCTACTAAGAGCTACGAACTGATGATATATATGTTTGAAACGCTAATTTGATACTTGTGTAAAGCTCGCACGAAGGAAAATAGTCTGAAAAGCTGGGATGGTGACATGCACCTTTTTGAAGACATGCTAGGCATGATTGAGGTGGCCACGTTTACGCCGGTACCAGCTCTAGCAGAAAACAAAGAGCAGGTAACTTCACAACCCACGACTTCAATCAAAAGGGTCGGCGAGAGGAAGATAATGGTTAATAAGGTAGAAGCGCATTATGATGATAGGTTGGTGCTTAAAAGAAAGTCTGGTGTAGCTGTTGGAGAGAAGACAAGCTCTAAACGCTTACTATCAACAACCAAAAAAGTGGTTGAGAGAAAGGGAAGCCAACAGGAAACATCTGCGCACAGTTTAAAACACGAGGTGGTGGTCGTGAGAAAAAAAGAAAAAGCTACAAAGGAGCAAGAGCCCCTCCGAATTTCTAAAAGACATACAGGAGAGAAACAGCCATCAAATCGTTCAAAAATAGCAAAGGCCAACGTAGCAAAGACAAAGCAAGCTATTTCTCCTGAGATGCTTCCAATGTTTAGCAACCTGGAGTTTGATGACGGTTCTGTGATGGATTTCTCATTTCAGCGCGAGAAAGCTCGAGTAAAGCAAGAAGCCATGCAGAGTTTTCTTGACAATTGTTCTGTGATTTGGAAGAATCAACTGAGTGCGCTACATGTACAATAACAAGGCAGTCTTGCTAAATTTTTGGTAATTCATTTCCAGCAAGGTTTAAGAATGGCTAATTTCGACTGAATCGCCGTCCAATAGTTTAATTAATGTCTTGCTTGGTGAGACATCCTGTCCAACTTCAAGAGTGGTGATTTAGCACACGTGATCCCGCGGAAATAACACGCGGGTTTTGGGTGCGCTAGCACTTAAATGACAGTAATTCTCCAGAATCAGATACACTTGCCCTTTCTTAGCTAACACCGATGGGATTCAAACATTGCTAACTGAGGTGGTTGTTCATAATCGGATCGTTCTGTTACGTAGTTTTCAGATGGTATATTATACGGAATTTGATTGCCTAGGTGGCAGGAAACTTTTCGGTTTTCTAGTCGAAAGTGTAATGAAAGCGTTCAGAGCTGGTGGTTCCATCGCTACTCACAAGTTCGTCTGACGCTGCGAGTGTACCACTGTTACATTTGACTAGATCACAATGTCGCAGAAGATTGACAAGGTATTTCAGTCGATCATTTGTTAAATGTTAGACATCAATGGAATGACCAAGATTAAATCGAATTCGTCATTAAGTTACAGAAAAACGATGTATTCATCCTCGAATAAGTGTTCGTCGATTCAAGCGTGCGCGTAAAACGTGCTTTGGCATTGTCGCGGTTACATCAGCTTCTAACTGGCCTACAACTGTTTTCACTCCAAAGTTCAACGACGCTAAACTTTGTGCTTTAAGAAAGTTTTTTGATGCGCTGGTATCAAACAATACACGCAAGCAGAAATCGGCTTAATCTTCAGGGAGATTAACGCTTTCGTATTTTACCCTACACTTGTTAAACGGCGATTATCCCGTCGGGGTGCCGTCTTTACAGCCTGATATCGACATGTGAAATAATGTTTTCCCCTTAACTCGATGTTTAGCGATTTTAGAACTAACAGGGCTTGATTGCGTTACCTGCGGACTTACCCGTGCGATGCAGCATAGTGCCCATCTTCGCGCATATATTGCGGCGAATATTCTTTTATTATTTACGATTGTTTCGGTGTCGAAGCAACCGCAACCGGTATGTCAATCACTTCTGGACTTCCGCCCCCACTATTTCACAATTGCGGCACGGTAAAAGGTGAATACCCTGCCATTGACTACATGATGCGGCACCTAGAGCACGTTAAAAAGTTGAAGGGCTCATTCCCTCGTCGACTGCCTGGGGTTGATGACCGTATACTGAAATCTTCCTGAATGTTTTTGAAGGTAGCTCCTGGATACGCTTCGTCTGATGCCAGCAGAGATGGTTCTCAACAAACTTTATGAGCACAGCCACTTGCACAGCTGAGTTCAGTCCCCCTGTTAACAATATTTGATAGCTAGTAGTATGCTTTCTGAAGGTAAGCTTTTACCTTGACGCAGAAGTAGGAATTCAAATCGACATCTGAATTCATTTTCAGGAGGCTCAAATGTGAGTTAACTCCTTTTCAAATGCTTCTAGCGTTTCAGGCGCAGACGGGTCAGCGTCTCTACGCCCCAATGTCGATGTATTGTCTCGCAGAGACATGTGGCGGCAACGTGTACTTGTTACTGTTGGAAGAGTTTTGGACTTTGCACTCTTCCGAATAGTGGAATCCCATTGGCTGTTCAGGTAAGCCATACATTTATTGCATATAATAGCGGTTACAAGATTAAGTTGCATTAGTGCTGGATAGCTACTTAAGTAACCATACATAATATATCTTACTTTCCGTTTTGCATTTATATTAGGGAAAATTTCATGCATGCCTCGCTTTTTGCGGAAATAACATGCATGCCCCTGATTTTATGAAAATAAAATCCATGCCCCTGCCAGAGATATTTCGGCAAAAGGGAGGGCATGCATGTAATTTTCCCAAAAATCAACTTAAATTTTCGTCGAACGAATGTTCAAATTTCAACGATAGTCCATCATCGGAGGGAGGTCTTCAATACGAAAGATCTGACTAGAGGCATCGGGGTACATTGAGTCGTTAGAGATGATTGTGCTACATAAGGGACATGGATTACTTTAGCTCACTGCTTATTATCTTTTATACGGTAATCTTTTAGGCCCAAAATTTAAATATGTGTTTTTCTCGATACAACTCGAATAGCTGTTTGTGCTGAACCTCGCCAATCACATACGACAGGGTCGTTTTTTGTAGTGATCGCTGTTGATACACAAGTTGTTAATTACGTCTTAAAGAAGCACTACTTTACCCGTATATGTTCCTATTTACAATAATGCTCTCATTTAGACACCGCTCAAAAGTTGTGCTAAGACATTGTGAGCCCACCTTGAGTTATCTTAACATGCGAGTGTGGTGGAGTCAAGTTCAAAATCGAACACCGTAGTGTCGAGAACCTGATCACCATCGTGCCCGGACTTCCAACTTACGGGGGGGGGGTACCCCGCGAACCTTCGCCTTCGATCCGATCGGATCGTCCGCTGCTGGCAGACGACCGATCATCAACGCAGGACGCCTGGTCCGATTTGTTCTTCATCTCACCTTGTGTACCCGATGGATTGGGCTGGTAACACACTCGGTGGATCGGTGCTGGGAATCGACTTGTGGTCTAAATGTGGTAGACCATGCTGGGTGGTGTACCCTGGGCGGAACTCTTCACCCTGGGTACGGGAAGACCAGTTATACTTGGAGTGAGTATACTCCAAAGGGCAGATCGCTCAACCGATCGCAGAGCCCAACCAATATGCGAAATAAACTCCAATAATCCAATAGTGAGATCTAAATTAGAACGTGATATACTACCACGAAAGATATCTCCACGAAATAATGCACAAGACTCAATGACACGTTCCAAACGTGCGTAACTTGAACTTGAGAAACCGACCAAAATGTACTCCCGTCGAGGGACTTCCGGCGGGCCAAGTGCGTCTGTAACGCGTCCCGGCCGGGTATAATGAGCTGGAGGGGATTGCTCGACCCTCAGCCCCTAAACACTCTGCAGCGTGCGGAGGCGACTGATGTACAAGGCGAAACGGCCTCCGGTTGAGTGCTAAAGACGTCGGGTATTAAAAGCCAAGAAAATTAAACGACGCAAATTAACGACTAAGTAAAAACTATCCCCTATGGTCCCCAATAGGTACAAAACATAAAAATATGTAAGTGCACGTCATATCATGTGACTCACCAAAATCCGTGTTCTTGACACCTCCCGCACACGATTGGCCCAAAAAACTCCTTGATTTCCTCCAATCCGATCGCCGAAAAGCCGATCGGTCTGCTGCTGACCGGAAGTGACCAGAATTCTTGAGTCCGCTTCACCACAGCCGCCCCTGAGTCGTGTCGCAGCCGCGCAACGGTAGCGGCCCAATCTCATCATATCCAGATCTTCATAGAAGCGGACTTAGGTACCTGCCTTGCACACCTGATCGTCTTGTAACCTCTCTTGACATTCTTTGGTACAGACTCCCTGCGTTCCTCGTCGCCCCATCCCGATTCGCCGACCAGATCGGCCCGATCTGACAGACCTTTCGGCAATTCAGAGTCCGAAACACCGGGCAGGCATCAGGTCGAGGCCGACCAGCTCCGGAAAACGGTCCGTGAGCTCCAGTCCCAGTTAGACATCAGGAATTCTTCACTCCTGCAACTGCGGAAGGAGGTGGATATGTTGATCCCCATGTCCACGAAGTTGCAGGAGGTGACCGCTGAAAACGCACATCTCCGGGCCCAGATCTCCCAACAAGCAACACGAGGTAAGCCGATTGGTCTGTTTTCATTTTGGGTCTTCTCTGACCTTCCTTTTCATGTAGATCAATTGCCCGCCGATATCGCCAAAATGTTCGACGCCTTATTCACGGCTGATCGTCAGTCTCATGATCATCGCGATCAGCTCCGACCGATCTTGGACGGGCTGATCGGCACACGACACGATCTGTCTCGCTTGGAGGCTTAAAGATCGCACCTCCTGGAACAACTTGCGGTGGTCAACCGGCAGAGGTTGGAGGATCAGTCCGATCGGACTTTACTCCGCACCCAACATGGTGACCGGGAGAGGCAGATCGGCGAGTTGCAGGTCGTGGTCCGGGAGCAGATCGGGAAGGTCGAGTCCTTCCAGGCTCGATCGGACGCCTGGACCCAGGAATCCGATCGTCGCTGGGCGGCCGTAAATCGGTGCTATCAAAAGCTGACTGACTTGTTGCACCGGCATCCGGCAGCATGCTCTAGCGCCGACCGGTCTGCATCGGCCGTTCTGGTCGATCTGCATCAAGATCAGACTCGACGCCACTCATTGGCCAAAAGTAAGCACCCTGAAAATTCGAAAACCTCCAAGAAGCGTAAGGACGCGTCGAGGGGCTCAAGGGCGAGGGGCATAGCGCGCGACTCCGAACTCGAGGAGAAGCGAGAGGTGCCCCAGAAGAAAGCCAAGACGCTGGCGCATCTCTCAATCCCCAGATCGGACGCAGGCGATACGTCTATCCCAACCAGATCTCGTGCGCCCTCGCGCCCCCGCGCCGCTCGCACCAAGCGTATAGAGGTCTCCTCCGGAGAGGAGTCGGGGGGCGGATCGAGCGATTCCGAGTTCTTGATCACTGCCTTATCCAAGTCTCGGTCCGATCAACGCCGAGGTTCCGTTCCTGCGAAGCCTTCGTCGGGGACTAATAAGGCGATAAGCTCCCAGGGTGATGGTGCTGCACCGACACGCAAGTCGACCGGATCGGTACCTTCGTTCCATCCCGGCACATCTGGGCTGCGCAATCACTCCCGATTGAAAGGGTTGTTAGCAGGATATCGTCCTCTCCCGTCGCTGACTTCGGATGCCACTTCGCCATGGTCATCGTGGCATATCGGTAGCTTGTACCAATCTGCCCTGACCAAGCAGATATTAGCCCGATCTCTATCGCGCCCAGACTCCTGGATTTTTCCTCCGGCTCCAAAAGCTCCTGACGCTTCTGCATGGCGGGAGGACCTGGTCACAGCACCACAAATCGCCCGTCTGTACGCAGATGAGCCATGGAAAGTGTTCGTCCGCCCTAAGCTGGGTTCCATGTTTGCGTCGACTGGGTGGATCTAATCGTTCCTAGTTCGAGTGAAGGCTTTCAACGAAACCTACAGCCAAGCAATCTGGGAGTCTACGCACTATCTAGTGTTTCCTCCTGGTCGAGCGCAACATGATCCAGGCCTGACCTCGTTCCAGAGAAACCGGAAGAGACGCCAGAGTCGGGCGGGCGAGGCCTGGCAGACCCTATGTCATTTCGTTCTGGGAGGGATGCTGGCCCGCGAATGCGACATCGACATCTTCTTATATCCTGTGGTTCTCCATATGGCCAAGCGTCGGGTTGAGAAAGCCGGGGTATTAGCTGACGACGGCGCCTGGTATACCGGTCTTCATTGTGACGGCCGGTCACAGACCTGAAGGACGCTTTGGCCCAGGTCGATCGGAAGGAGACCTGGCGCAATCAGTACCAGAAACAGATCGGAGACCATCCGGCGCTGACTATCGGACGTCTGAGGGGTGATAGCGATTCTTGATGCAGCAGTTAGCTGACCAGATAATCCATAATACATGTCATCATTCTTTTCAAATTCCTGATCATCCAATCACTTGACCAAATTTCATCACTTTCTCCAAACTTGCACCAACACGTTATCATATACAGTTTCCATCCGCATCGCGAAAATCATCACCACGTTCGTCATTCCACTACTCCAGTTCATCACAGTTCATCACAAATTCACAATAATTCAGACCTTACACATATTCACACCGATCGATATACTTATCGGTGCTACTGTGTGTCTTGATCTTCATCCTCATGGGTCTGCATCACTGCAAAGCGATTCCGACTTAATCGTTCTCGCTCGAACTCTCGTAGCAGTGCTCCACAATTTGGGTCAAGTTCGTCGTTCCAAGTTGCTTCGTCATGATCCTTCCAGCGGACCAGATATTATCGGTGGGTGCGACCGAAACGTGTCTTCTTGACCGATCGGACATCTAGCACCTTTTCTACCTCGAATTAATCCTCTTCCAATGGCCTTTCCCAACCGTCCTCCGGCAGCAGAGCCTCATCAAAATCGAATCTCTCCGCTTCGTCCACCAGACAGGGCATTTTAGGCCGATCGGGGAATTCTCTGACCAGCTTCATCTTGGACACGTGCACGATCGGAAAAACTTTGTAATCCGTACCGATCGTGATCAGACGGGAAGCATGCTCACCGATCAGCTCTGCTACACGGAAAGGACCATGCCACAAATGAGCCAACTTCTTCGTATAGCCTTCCTTGACCCGATCGAGGTATAACCATACCCTCGCCCCTGGTTCAATACCATGAGGGCGGACCTGATCGTTATTCCGATCTGCTCGATCTTGTGTGTCCTGACGCAAATTTTCATTGACGAATTCTTTCGCATGCTGATAATGCTTCTGTACCTGCATGCGCCAACGACAGGCATCGCGATCGCGGGTCCGAGTGCAGCCGATCGGTATCTCCGCTTCAAGTGTCGTCGAGGGTCCCATCCATACGCCAGATAGAAAGGCGTTTCTCCTGGGACCGGATCGGTTGAAGAGTTGAGTGCAAATACCAGTCTATCTGCATACTCGTCCCAGTCACGTTGGTCCGGATCGGCCAAAAACATCTTATTCGCCCTTGTTATTGTCTACACCATGCGTTCCGCCGATCCGTTCGCTTGCGGACGATATGCCATCGTCGCGCTCTGCTTCTGGCCTAGCATGCTATTGAACGATCGGAACACCTCAGCCATAAAACCATAAAACCGGGTTCCCGATCGTGTCTGATAACTTCGCTGGCACCGAACTTTCTGAACACGCATTCTTCGTAACTCTGGGCGATCTGCTCCGCAGATCGGGATGCACTAGCCTTTGCGATCACCAGACCAGTGAACAGGTCGATCCAGATCAGCGGCTCAGTGTTGCCACGCGTCTATCTGGGCAGCGACGATATGTGATCCATTGCTATCACCTGGAAAGGGTAAGTAGCCTCGATATTCCCGGGCGATCGCCCCTTGATGATCGGTCTGCCCTTTTCGGTCTCGCAATCTGTGCAACAGCCCACATATTTCTGCACTCTCCGAAAAAGTCCTCTCCAGTGAAAGTGGACCCTGATCTTGTGATATGTCCTGCCTATGCCTTGATGTCCCCCTTATGGACTCACATGGTAGTGATGAAGGACATCCGGCTGTAGCAACTCAGGGATCACCAGTTTTCCAGTCAATCTCGATCGGCACTGTCTTGGTCAACATCACGGCAGTAATATAGCAATCCATTGTCATCCACATCGTAACTGTCCGCGATCTTGGTACACTCGTTAGCTTGATCGTTCGTTATTTTAGACAGTTCACCGCGCAGATAGGCTTTCAGGTTGACGATCCACGCTTCCTCGTCCTGCGCCTTGAGGATCCGTTCCGCCCTTAGCTGTTGTACAACGTACTCACTCATCCTTTCCTTTGGGAACGATCGGCGAGACTTCTGCGTTCGCGATCTAGTCGCCGCCATCACATGTACCTGATCGGGGCTGTCCTTGGGATTGATCAACTCCGGGGGCCTTTTTATGTCCATAAGTTCATGTAGAACGGCCTCCTCGGTGATCGTCACCCCGATCTGGTCCCGCATGGCATGGGTCGCGAGGTGGTCGGCGCTTCTGTTCCAATCCCGTTTCACGTGCAATAGCTCGTGGTTGGGGTAGTCTTTCAGTGCCTTCATCACCCGATCATTCAACAACTTCAGCCGTGGTGCCTTACAGTCGATCTCCCCGGTGATCTGCCTTATCACTAGGTTGGAGTCACTACATATGATGATCCGACCTTTCTTTTGTGATGACAGCAGATCGAGACATAGAAGGAGCCCCCGATATTCCTCCTCGTTGACCGTTATGTCAGGCGTGAAATCGGCGGCGGATGCTACTAAAGACCCTTGTTGTAGCCGGGTGCGTACACGCACGGTGCAGCTAGCGCACAGAGGAAGACTTTCCTTTAAGCGGCGTTCGCCGCTACTTAGCCGATACGCCCTTATAAAAGGGCTTAGTAGGAGAGAGCTCTCCTACTCGGGGACAAGATTCCCGGGGTGGTTTACAGATAGCTTTCACTAACCCCTTGTAACAAAGCTTCCCTTATAAAGGGAGGTAGCGTAAAGGAGAACTCCCTTGGGCTACAATACTCACTGCGCGCGACCGGGCGTGGTCGTGCGCCTAGCTCCGCTAATGCCTTAACGGCAAGGCTCCCTTACTAAGGGTGTAGGTAAAGGGAGGGCTCCCTCTTACCTACGGCACTCACTGCGCGCGCGACTGGGAGTGGTCGCGCGCCTGCACTTTAGAGTGAAATGTAAACTGAATATATTTAATATGTAATTAGCCTAAATTAATTTAAACTAATATAAACTATTTGTAATACTAAGTAGAATATTCTTAATTCGTACCTAGCTAAAATGTAGTGTACACACTTGTGTACTGACACGTGGATGGCTGACACACCACCACACCAAGGCCCCCTGCCCTGATTGGTTAAAATAACCAAAGGTTCGAAACCTTCAACTCGGCCAATACTGACCTCAACCGTGGTGTACTCATGTACACCAACACTCAGTGTTACCCGAATGTAACCCCGTTACATCCTCCCCCATAAAAACTATTGCTTACGCAATATTCAAAATCTTGTTGGAGAACTCCAACGCCAGTACCTCTGGCTGTCCATTGTACACCTTCAACGGTGCTATGGACGCAAACTATTCCGACAACTCGGAAGTGGATGCTCTTGGGAGATCTCCCCAACGGCTGACCATGCTGATAGCGCCGAACGGCGCTATCACTCATCCAACCCATTCCCCACACGTGGGGAGAACGCACTAACTCGTGCGCCACCGTTACCCGCTAGGGGAGATACCTCCAGGTTGCCACAGGCAACCACCACCAATGAACCGTTCTTGGTTCAAGAGGCCCGACGTGCCGGACGGGCACGGAAGGGACCTCGCGACCCTCAAAAGAGGGCTAAGAACGCGGTCAAGAGGGGTTTAGCCTCCTATACGCCTGGTCCAGCGGCTATACTGCCGCGTGAAATTGCTTATCGGAACCAACCTCGGATGACATATCCGAATCGCCGAAGGCGATCACCACTACTGAGCTGGACGAAGCTCAAGAGGCTCAAAATGCCGCACAGGCGTTACAAGCTTCCTTGCACGCCCCCCATGCGCCCTCCACGGGCGGTATATCGTTTTGGAGGTCCTCGTGACCTCCCAAAGTGGCCCAGGAATGAGGTACAGAAGGGTGTAGTCTTCTGTACCCCTGGCCTCGCGACTGTACAGCCGCAACACATCACACGCCGGAATCAACTCCGGGAAAAACTGCTCACACAGAAGCAGTTCACTGCTACCTCATATCGAGATCGCCTCGAGAAACAGGCACAGGTTGCCGTTGTTGGGAACCTCCGCGAGGTTCCCTTCATTCTCCTGAAAGGAGAATATGCCAAAGAGGCAGAGCAGAAGTTCCGCGCTTAGGCGGAAGGGAGAAACGTCTCCCCAAGTTTTTTTTTAAGCTTTACAACAGCTATTCCGAACGTAACGTTCGGATAGAGAGGGAATTGTGCTTGGTGCTTTCCAGAGCCAAACCCATGGGGAAGTTACGTGCCCCTTATCTCATGCGCTATGCTAGCGCCCGTGCCCTCACTGCGGTGCCGGAGAACAGTGCGGGTTCCGCATCTGCCTCCCGAGGGCTCCCAAATACTGGGAGTGAAGGGGCTTACCCCGCCCCTTTGGTCGTTGACTCACGGCGGGATTCTCCCGCTCGAAAGCGTCAACGACGTCACGACAATCCTGCCGCAGGGGAGTCTCGAACTCCCACAAACTCTGTGGATGTGGATAACCCTTCCACTTCACCAAATACTGGGCTTGACCCCGATGATGGAGTCGGGCCATCAGACGATCCGCCCCGCCCTGCCGGGTAGGCCCAACAAATAAACAATAGATTCTTCTAGGTCGCTGGGGCCGTGGAAGGCTACCAGTGCGCGAGCCGTGGCGGCTACAAGCGCAGACCCGAGCTGCACCCGGTCGGGCAGCCTGCCGGCCACCCTGCCGGATAGGCCAAACAAACGGACAGGAGTATACAGGGCTGACATTGGGGACTCATCCCCCCTCAAGCCCTGGGCCACACACACGTGGCGTCAACGTAACCCGCGGATTTACGAATCCGTTCACATTAAACGGGGTAAACCCCGTAGATGCATGCACCGAATTGTTTATGGCAAATTCGGTCATAGGAAGCATCTCACTCCAACTCTTGGAGAATCCGGACATACGCTCCGGAGAGTATCCTTAACAACGCAATGAAAGCGTTCCTTCTTGTCCATCAATGGACTCTGGCACCGCTTCCAGGTGGGCATCTTGCTCAAACGGTCTACAAAGACCGAAATGCCGGTGAAACCGGCCTTTCACTTCGGAGAAACCGAAGATAAATCCATACTAATGGATTTCACGCGATTAACGCGTTCCGTCTTGTCCATCACTGGACTCTGGCACCGCTGCCAGGCGAGCATCTTGCTCAAACGGTCTACAAAGACCGAAACGCCGGTGGAACCGGCCTTCGGAAAAACCGAAGATAAAATCCAAATGGATTTTCAACACGCCGTTGGAACGGCTACTCCGCCAAAGGCTCACCTTCATATTTATAGGTGGACTTGGACCACACGAACAATTGGCAATTTCCAATTGTATGCTATAGATTGACTTGGTACTCACGAACAGTTGGCAATTTCCAACTGTTTCCTATATCAGTTGAATCTGTAGAGGGTTTGACCCTCTAGCACGACTCACAAGTGCGAATATACGCACCGACCCACTTGTACATTTTGGGTCACCAATACAAAGCGCTTAAAGCGCCGTAGGTCTTATCCCGACCTAAATGACCCCCGGTAGGGGCGTCATGTACCTCAAAGAGGACTC
>CM047587.1:23284211-23300089 GCA_026184515.1 Peronosclerospora sorghi | reverse complement strand
GAGGTCCAGATCCAGTTAGCTGGTCGGCGGCCCCTATACGGATCGCACACCGTTCTGGTCAGGTGGGACCAAAATGTCACCATTCCAGTCGTCCAATCCGCTGATACCCCGGTCGACAAAGGTTTTCGATCAAGGAAGTTATGGGTGACAAGGGGCGATCGGTGGGTGTCGACCTTTGTGAAGAGCGCCGGCCGATATGATTTTGTTCGAGTCACTAATATCGGTGACAATCTGCTTACACTCGACAACAATACTATTGTTGGCATGTGGCTGGCGGAAGGAAAGGTGTCAATAAAGGCGGGGTTCGTCTCGATCGGATCAAGACGGTATGTCGAGTGGAAGAACTTGGCATACCAAGCGACCACCGATCTGGTCAGCGATGATGGAACGGTGGAAGAAGATAGCTCACCTATGGTGGAACGACCCAGCTACGTAACCCCGAAAAAGATGTTGGTTCGAAGAAAGGCACCGCAGTCGCCGGACACGGTGGACCATCAAGCAGATGAGCCAAGGTTCGTCAACATGGTGGTTTCACAAGAACAGGCGACAGAAGATCCGGAAACAGGAACAGAAAAAGGGGAACATGGGATTGCTGGGGCGGACCACGATGGAGCGCCTAAGCAGACCGATGTCGTTGAAGAGCAGCCCGCCTATCGGGAACAGCATTGTGCAACTGGTCAGGACGTTTTAGGTGATGTTGCCCCAAAAGACGATCAAGGATGTATACATGAGGGCGGGGATCAGTACATTCAGGAGCTGGAGAGCCAGATGGCAGTCCTCCCTGAAGTTTCTGCCGATCCGCCCGAAGTCACATTGGACGATCTACAAGTGGGTGATCGGTATGTCAACAGTCCCGACCAGATCGATCAGCTTAAGAAGATCATATGGAAGAAGAAACATCTGCTGATCGGGAAAGGCAATGCCTTACCCCCTTCTGCTCGCGGAGCGATCTGTGACATCGATGTTGGTGATGCCAAGCCGATCGCCCAGCGATGCCGACGTGTGGCGCCACAGTACCGTGAAAAATTGTCCGATCTTATTAAAGGACTGTTGGCTACCAAGATTATCAAACCGTCGACCTCTCCGTGGGCCTCGCCGATCGTGATTGTGATCAAGAAGAACGGCGTCGACATCAGGTTGTGCATCGATTATCGGTTGACCAAGCTTATGGTGTACCCGATGCCGCTGATCAGCGATCTGCTGGAAGATCTTGACAAGACCCTATGGTATTGCTCGCTGGATATGGCAAGTAGATTTTGGGTGTTTTTGATGACCGATCGGGATCGCGAGATTTCCACATTTGTTACGACGTTCGGTCTGTTCGAGTGGAACCGTATGCCTTTCGGTTTGAAGAACGCGCCCCAGATCTACCAGAGGCTGATCGAGAACGCATTATATGGACACTTCAAGATCAGTACCGATCGGGACCCCACCGAAAACCATGATGTATTTACAGAGGGTGAACCCGATCGGGAAAGGAGACCGTCCGTTCTGGGGAGGCGATCGTATATCGACGACATAATGATCCCTGCTTTGCCATGGAGCGATCTGTGCGAGAAGGTCGAACGGTTGTTGGATACATGCGATCGCTGGAACCTGTCGATCAGTGCTGTGAAGAGTTTTTGGGTCATGTTCAAGGTCGCCTATTTGGGTCATATGGTGTCAATCAGTGGTCTGGAGGATAATCCTAAGGATCTGGAGTCACTGAGCAACCTCCCGTTTCCCAGATCTCTGAAGGCAATGCAGTCCTTCCTAGGGAGCCTGAATTACTACAGCCTCTTCATTGAATACTTCTCGGTCTACGCGGCTGTGCTGTACGAGCCGACTACCATATGTTGCGCTAAGGAGATCGGGCAACTTTACGAGACGGCTGCGACTCTGATCTGCCTGCAGATTTTCCGCCGGTGGAGGCAGATGACCACATGAAGCGTGTACAGGTTGCTTTCGGTATGCTGAAGGCCAAGATGGCGACAGCACCGATTCTAAGACACTTCGATCCGGGAAAAAATGCTGATCGTCATTGTGTATGCTAGTAAGTGGGCCATTTCGGCCACTCTAGTGCTAGAACATGATGGAGTGTACTACCCGGTCACTTTTACGAGCCGTACGTTGAAGCCGAACGAAGTTAACTGTGGGATCGTCGAAAAGGAAGTTCTGGATTTACTACGGATTTTGTATGTGTGCTATAACCTGCTGGACGGCCGACCTGTAAAGGTCCTTTCGAGAAAGTCGACATTGGCCTGGCTATTATCGGCTAATGGGATGGACGGTCGGCTCGGCAGATGGTCAGCGATCTTTCCACAGTGGTCCCTCGAGGTCGTCAAGTGCACCAAGGGAGAGGAAGAGATATTGGGCACATTGGTTGCCAGTATCACCCCTCGGTCTGAAGTGGATGAAGCTCTGACGGCGATTGCCCCGAGGAAGCAACCTCGACAGTCAATCTCGATGCCGCCACCGATCGTCGATCGGGATGAGGAACTCCTGGTCTTGAGTTTCGACGGATCGGCTAGCGTGAAGAAGAAGGTCGGCTCCTATAGTGCCATACTGTGGAAGTTACCACAATGGTCTATAGTAGCAGCCGCCGCCGATTTCATGCCCTACATAACGGTCAACGAGGCGGAATATCGGGGGATCCTTCTATGTCTCGATCTGCTGTCATCACAAAAGAAAGGTCGTATCATCATATGTAGTGACTCCAACCTAGTGATAAGGCAGATCACCGGGGAGATCGACTGTAAGGCACCACGGCTGAAGTTGTTGAATGATCGGGTGATGAAGGCACTGAAAGACTACCCCAACCACGAGCTATTGCACGTGAAACGGGATTGGAACAGAAGCGCCGACCACCTCGCGACCCATGCCATGCGGGACCAGATCGGGATGACGATCACCGAGGAGGCCGTTCTACATGAACTTATGGACATAAACAGGCCCCCGGAGTTGATCAATCCCAAGGACAGCCCCGATCAGGTACATGTGATGGCGGCGACTAGATCGCGAACGCAGAAGTATCGCCGATCGTTCCCAAAGGAAAGGCTGAGTGAGTACGTTGTACAGGATCTAAGGGCGGAACGGATCCTCAAGGCGCAGGACGAAGAAGAGTGGATCGTCAACTTGAAAGCCTATCTGCGCGGTAAACTGTCCAAGTTAACGAATGATCAAGCGAAAGAGTGTACCAAGATCGCGGACAGTTACGATGTGGATGACAATGGATTGCTATATTACTGCCGTGATGTTGACCAAGACAGTGCCGATCGAGACCGACTGGAAAACTGGTGATCCCTGAGTTGCTACAGCCGGATGTCCTTCATCACTACGATGTGAGTCTATAAGGGGGACATCAAGGCATAGGCAGGACATATCACAAGATCAGGGCCCACTTTCACTGGAGAGGACTTTTTCGGAGCGTGCAGAAATATGTGGGCTGTTGCACAGATTGCGAGGCCGAAAAGGGCAGACCGATAATCAAGGGGCGATCGCCCGGTAATATCGAGGCTACTTACCCTTTCCAAGTGATAGCAATGGATCACATATCGTCGCTGCTTAGATAGACGCGCGGCAACACTGAGCTGCTGATCTGGATCGACCTGTTCACTGGTCTGGTGATCGCAAAGGCTAGTTATTCCGATCTGCAGAGCAGATCGCCCAGAACTACGAGGAATGCGTGTTCAGAAGGTTCGGCGCCAGTAACGTTATCAGACACGATCGGGAACCCGGTTTTATGGCTGAGGTGTTCTGATCGTTCAATAACATGCTAGGCCAGAAGCAGAGAGCGACGATGGCATACCGCCCGTAGGCGAACGGATCGTCGGAACGCATGGTGCAGACAATAACAAGGGCGAATAAGATGTATGTGGCCGATCCGGACCAACGTGACTGTGACGAGTATGCAGATAGACTGGTATTTGCACTCAACTCTTCAACCGATCCGGTCCGAGTAGAAACGCCTTTCTATCTGGCGTATGGATGGGACCCTCGACGACACTTGAAGCGGAGATACCGATCGGCTGCACTCGGACCCGCGATCGCGATGCCTGTCGTTGGCGCATGCAGGTACAGAAGCATTATCAGCATGCGAAAGAATTCGTCAATGAAAATTTGCGTCAGGCCACACAAGATCGAGCAGATCGGAATAACGATCAGGTCCGCCCTAATGGTATTGAACCAGGGGCGAGGGTATGGTTATACCTCGATCGGGTCAAAGAAGGCTATACGAAGAAGTTGGCTCATTTGTGGCACGGTCCTTTCCGTGTAGCAGAGCTGATCGGTGAGCATGCTGCCCGTCTGATCACGATCGGTACGGATTACAAAGTTTTTCCAATCGTGCACGTGTCCAAGATGAAGCTGGTCAGATAATTCCCCGATCGGCCTAAAATGCCCTGTCTGGTGGACGAAGCGGAGAGATTCGATTTGGATGAGGCTCTGCTGCCGGAGGACGGTTGGTAAAGGCCATTGGAAGAGGATTAATTCGAGTTATAAAAGGTGCTAGATGTCCGATCGGTTAAGAAGACACGTTTCGGTCGCACCCACCGATAATATCTGGTCCGCTGGAAGGATCATGACGAAGCAACTTGGATCGACGAACTTGACCCAAATTGTGGAGCACTGCTACGAGAGTTCGAGCGAGAACGATTAAGTCGGAATCGCTTTGCAGTGATGCAGACCCATGAGGATGAAGATCAAGACACACAGTAGCACCGATCAGTATATCGATCGGTGTGAATATGTGTAAGGTCTGAATTATTGTGAATTTTGTGATGAACTGTGATGAACTGGAGTAGTGGAATGACGAACGTGGTGATGATTTTCGAGATGTGGATGGAACCTGTGTATGATAACGTGTTGGTGCAAGTTTGGAGAAAGTGACGAGATTTGAGTAAGGGATAAGATGATCAGGAGTTTGAAAAGAATGATGACATGTATTATGGATTATCTGGTCAGCTAACGGCCACATCAAGAATCGCAATCACCCCACAGACGGCCGATAGTCAGCGCCGGATTGTCTCTGATCTGGTTCTGGTGCTAATTGCGCCACGGCTCCTTCCGATCGATCTTGGTCAAAGCGTCCTTCAGGTCTGTGACCGGCTCGTCACAATGAAGACCGGGATACCAGACGCCGTCGTCAGCTAATACCCCGGCTTTCTCAACCCGACGTTTGGACATATGGAGAACCACAGGATATAAGAAGATGTCGATGTCGCATTCGCGGGCCAGCATCCCTCCCAGAACGAACTGACATAGGGTCTGCCAGGCCTCGCCCGCCCGACTCCGGCGCCTATTCCGGTTTCTCTGGAACGAGATCAGGCCTTGATCATGTTGCGCCCGAACAGGAGGAAGCCCTAGATATTTTGTAGACTCACAGATCGCTTGGCTATAGGTTTCATTGAAAGCCTTCCCTCGAACTAGGAACGATTAGATACACGCAGTCGACGCAAACATGGAACCCAGCTTAGGGCGGACGAACACTTTCCATGGCTCATCTGCGTACAGACGGGCGATTTGTGGCGCTGTGACCAGGTCCGCCCGCCATGCAGAAGCGTCAGGAGCCTTTGGAGCTGGAGGAAAAATCCAGGAGTCCGGGCGCGATAGAGATCGGGCTAATATCTGATTGGTCAGGGCTGATTGGTACAAGCTACCGATCTGCCCCGGTGACCACGGCAAAGTGGCATCCGAAGTCAGCGATGGGAGAGGTCGATCTCCGGTCATCAACCCTTTCAATCGGGCGTGATTGCGCAGCCCAGATGTGCCGGGATGGAACGAAGACAACGGTCCGGTCGACTCGCGCGTCGGTGCAGCACCATCACCCTGGGAGCTGATCGCCTTATTAGCCCCCGATGCAGGCTTCGCAGAAACGGAACCTCGGCGTTGTTCGGATCGGGAATGGGATAACGCAGTGATAAAGAACTCGGAATCGCTCGATCCGCCCCCCGAGTCCTCTCTGGAGGAGACCTCTATACGCTTGGTGTGAGCAGAGCGGGGGCGCGAGGGCACACGAGATTCGGGGATGATAGACTTGTTACCTGCATCCGATCTTGGGCTTTGGAGATGAGCCAGCGTCTTGGCTTTCTGCTGGGGCACCGCTGGATTCTCCTCGAGATCGGAGTCGCGCGCTATGCCCCGCGCCCTTGAGCCCTTCGAAGCGTCCTTACGCTTCTTGGAAGTTTTCGGAATTTCGGGGTGCTTACGTTTGGCCAATGAGTGGCGTCGGGTCCGATCTTGATGCATATCGACCAGAACGGCCGATGCAGACCGGTCAACGCTAGATCATGCAGCTGGACGCCGGTGCAACAAGTCAGTCAACTGTTGGTAGCACCGGTTTTCAACGCCCAGCGACGATCTGATTCCTGGGACCAGGCGTCCGATCGGGTCTGGGTGGACTCGATCTTCCCGATCTGCTCCCGGACCACGACCTGCAACTCGCCGATCTGCCTCTCCAGGTCACCATGTTGGGTGCGGAGTAAAGTCCGATCGGACTGATCCTCCAACCTCTGCCGGTTGACCACCGCAAGTTGTTCCAGGAGGTGCGATCTTTAAGCCTCCAAGCGAGACAGATCGTGCCGTGCGCCGATCAACCCGTCCAAGATTGGTCGGAGCTGATCGCAGTGATCATGCGACTGCCGATCAGCCGTAAATAAGGCGTAGAACGTTTTGGCGATGTCGGTGGGCAACCGATCTACATGCAAATGAGGGTCAGAGCAGACCCAAGATGGAAACAGACCGATCGGCCTACCTCGCGTTGCTTGTTGGACGATCTGGGCCCGGAGATGTGCGTTTTCAGCGGTCACCTCCTGCAACTTCGTTGAAATGGGGATCAACGTATCCACCTCCTTCCGCAGTTGAAGGAGTGAAGAATCCCTGATTTCTAACTGGAACTGGTGCTCCTTGACTGTTTTCCGGAGCTGATCGGCCTCAATCTGATGCCTGTCTGGTATGTCGGACCCTGAAGTGCTGTGAGGGCTGTCAGATCGGGCCTATCTGGTCGGCGAATTGATATAGGGCGATGAGGAACGCAGGGCACCTGAAGCAAAGAATGTCAAGAGAGGTTACAAGGCGATCAGGTGTACAAGGCAAATACCTGGAGAAGGGAATCAAGATCCGTCCATTGTAAATATCTGGATATAATGAGATAGTACCGCTACCGTTGCGCGGCTGCGACCAGACTCAGGGGCGGCTGTGGCGAAGCGGACCCAAGAATTCTAGTCGTTATGCGTCAGTAGCACACCGATCGGCTTATCGGCGATCGGATTGGTGGAACTCCAGGAGGCTTTTTGGCCAATCGTGTGCGGGAGGTGTCAAGACCACGGATTTTGGTGAGTGACATGATATGGCGTGCACTTACATATTTCCATGTTTGTACATATTGGGGACCATAGGGGGTAGGGAGTTTAGTGTTGTTGCTTTTTCCTGCTAAGTGCGTTTTTTGGTTTTACGTCTTAATTGTTGACCCTTTAACTCAACCGGAGGTCGTTTCGCCTTGTACATCAGACGCCTCTGCACGCCGCAGAGTGTTTGGGAGAGGAGGGTCAAGTAATCCCCTCCAGCTCATTATACCCGGCCGGGACGCGTTACAGGCGCACTTGGCCCGCCGGAAGTCCCTCGACGGGAGTAGACTTTGGTCGGCTTCTCAAGTTCAAGTTACGCACGTTTGGAACGTGTTATTAAGTTTTTTGGATTGTTAAGTGGAGATATCGTTCGTAGAGTGTATCACGTTCTCATTTGGATCTCCCTATTGGATTATTGGAGTTTTATTCTAATATTGGTTGGGATCTACGATCGGTTGAGCGATCTGCCCTTTGGAGTATACTCACTCTAATTATAACTGGTCTGACCGTACCCATGGTGAAGAGTTCCGCCCAGGGTACACCACCCAGCACGGTCTCCCACATTTAGACCACAAGTCGATTCCCAGCACCGATCCACCGAGTGTGTTACCATCCCATTCCATCGGGTACACAAGGTGAGATGAAAAACAAATCGGACCAGGCGTCCTGTGTTGATGATCGGACGTCTGCCAGTAGCGGACGATTGGATCGGATCGTAGGCGTAGGTTCGCGGGGTACCCCCCCCGTAAGTTGTGCGGCAGGGCACGATGGTGGTCAGGTTCTCGACACTACGGTGTTCGGTTTTGAACTTGACTCCACCACAGAAGTGCACTCAGCTAGTTTTGTTTCGTTTTAACATGTTATGAGCCCAAGTTGCGTCAAGTAATCTCGTGGAGTTTTCTTGGTGATTGGAGTGTGCTCTCTTGGATATTTTCTCGTTGTTACGTTTCGTGGAGCTAGTGGAAAGTCCCCCATCGAAGGGGTAGTGATTGACGAACGTCACTGAAGGTTTTATATTAAGATATGATGTTTGATTCTGATGGAGACGATGTACCCTCTGTGGATGAATTTCGGACGCTGGTGCGTGATTTGAGGTAAGTCGCGAGCACTGCTAACAACCCAGATTCAGGGCAAGCCAGGCCAGCACCCTCGAATAGATCCCCTGAGCGTAAGAGGGATGCACCGGTGCGTATACTGCAGTATGAGTTCCGGGAGAGTCTCCAGAATTACCGTCCGTTCGGCCGGCAGGTGTCGTTGAACAACCTGGCTGAGGACGGAGGGGTGGAAGCTGGCGCAAGGCCACGCCCACATGTACACGAAGCACCCCGCAGGGCGCCCGCTGCGGCACAAGGTGCAGGCGGTGCCGGAGTGCCCGCCGCGCAGGGAAATGTACCGGTGCAATACACCGGGTACAAAATATCTAAGATAAGTATTGAAAAGTTTTCAGGGCGCAAGCTGTATCCCGGTCTGGGTGCATGCTACCGCCAATGGGCCTACCTGTTTATGGAGGCGATTGAGATTGGTGAAATGACTTCTGGCTTCCGATGGAGCGAACATTTAAAGGTCACCAAACTTGGCGAACATTTGGAAGGCACCTCCGCGGAGTACTACCGGAAAAATGTTGCATGGTGGTGGCGGGTGCGACAGACGCTTATCTACGTGATGGACCAGATGTGATTGGGATTCAGAACTACTATATCCCACCACCAAGCTGCTACCAGGTTCGCGATGGAAAAGGATGCGCGGCGCAGCTGGACGGAGCATTATTTGTACCTAGTAGCTCTGGCTCGCGAAAGCGGGTCGAGTGAAAAGTTAATTGTCTAAAACATCGTCAAGTACGCTGAGCCGCGGCTGACAATAATGCTGATGGCGAGGTATGATCCAAGGAGAGGGGATTGCATCAGCCATGCACAGAGTTGATTGCCTGGGCGAAGGAACTGGAGGACGATGCAGTGAAGGCTAAGCCCGCCCTTAAGTTGCACGCGCATGCAGCAACATCTGGTAAGGGGCGGCGCGTGTGCTACGCCTACGGCGGTGAGGGGCACATACAAAGGTATTGACCCGAGAAGCAACGGAAGAGTGGAAGTGATCGCAGTCAAGGGCCGAGCCGTAGCGGCAGTGAAAGGTCTTCAAAGCGTTTCGTGCTTTCGACCATGGATACCACTATAGGTGCATATGTAAATGCATGTGGAAATGAAAGCGACATTGAAAATGTTTGGATTATCGATAGTGGTGCTAGTAGACACTTGGTGTTGAGTGCGAATTTATTGGAAGATGCAAAGGACTGTGGTCCTGATGATAGTTTCGCCTTGCCGGATGGTGGCACCCTACAGGCAACCAAGGTCGGACGGATTACGTTGCGGACGTGCGACAAAAGTGAAACGGTCGTTATCTTGACCGAAGTATACTTCGCACCGCAACTAGCCAGAAACTTAATTTCACTTGGTCGGCTGCGTGAAAACGGCTGCGCTATAGTTGACGATGGCAGCAAGCTGCGGGTGATGATAAATGGCGAAAAGCTTTTCTATGTAACGACGCATGGATCCGTTTTCATTGACAAGTTGAAAGCTGAAAGGCAAATAGCTTTTCGAAGGATTTCGGTGACATGGTTGCCAATAGTGTGTCGGAAGATGTCGGTCCAGACGTCCACACTGGCATCCTGCACCACTTCCATATGCGCCTGGGTCACCTGAGCTATGATACCATTGAAAGGTTGGTCAGGGACCCCAGACCTGTTATTGCTTTGACGGACACGAATAGGCCAAATTGCCTTAGGTGTGCCGAGGGGAAGGCAACCAGGAAGGTGCATTTGAAGGAGGATTCGGGCAGAAACGCCCCGATAGACCGCATCGGAGGAGTGATCTGCAGTGACCTCACGGGTCCGATCACTCCCCACGACAGGCGAGGTAATCGGTATTTGGTTGTTTTTGTTGATCACCACTCAAATTATGTGAGGGTTTTTCGCGGCGCGAACCAAGGACATATGCTCGGACATTTTATCGCCTGGTTCGAAAATGAGTTTTCTTGCAGAGTTCACGCTTTGCGCACTGATGGCGGCGTTGAGTATCGGAACGTCGATCTGTTTTGAAAGCAGACCGGTATCCGCCGCCAAGTGACTGAACCAGGAAATTTGGCCTCAAATGGGAAGGCAGAGCGGATGAACCGGACCATTTTCAACATGGTCCGGTGCATGATATTTGGGTCAGGTGTACCCCTAACGTATTGGTCGGAGGCGGTGAGTATGCTGCGTACATACTCAACCGTACTCCGACAAGGTCGAATATCGGGCGAATTTCACCGCTGGAAGTGCAGACCGGCAAGCGGCCGGCAGTAAATGATATTGTGGTTTTCGGGTCCCCGTGCACGATTTGGCGGGACCCAAAGAAGAAGAAGCTGGTGAAGCATGCCGAACGGGCCCTAATTCTAGGGAAGAGTGATGAAACGAAAGGTCTCAAGGTGTTATTGATGAAAGACAGGGTGGTCGTGGTAACGAGGCACGTCACCGCGATTGAAACGCTTAGCGCTGAGACAAGCGACAAAGTGACTAAGATGTTAGAAGGTGAACGCAGCCAAGAACTGGAGGAAATGGCCGAATCGCGTTCGAGAAACGCTGATTTAAATACGCCAAGTTCACGGCGCAAAATTGACGGAACACCGGAGGATGTAGCCAAGTCAAGACACGTCGAAAAGGCGGTGAAAGGCACCAGGAAGACGCGCAGGAAGTCGAAAAAATGGCAAAAGGTCAAGAATATGAAGAGTCGAGGGCCAAAAGGGCCGCTTCAAGTGATGAAACTCCGAAAAAAATGGCGAAAATGACGAAAATGGGGAAAGCGCTTTGTGCGTGTATGCGGTGTGTGAGACTGGTTGCGAGCCACCAAGTGGTTCAACGATGCAACCAGACCCAAGAAATTATTGTGAGGCGCACGGCGGCCCGCAGGCGAAGATGTGGAAACAGGCAGAAATGGAGGAGCTCAAGGCCTCCAATATCTCGAAACGTGGGACGTCGTTCACCTCCCTGAGTGCAAGGTACCTCTCCCGACCAAGTGGGTGTAAAAGACGAAAGTCAGTGCAAACGGGTCGGTTGAGAGGTACAAGGCAAGGCTGGTCGCCTGAGGCGAGAAGCAAGTTTTTGAAAACGATTATTTTTTCACGTTTTCAACCGTTATGTAGTTGAATAACGTCAAGTTGATCCTTGTGTTGGCGCAAGTGTGGCGGGTAGCGGCACGCCACGGCGATTTTGCCAAGTGCGTACCACAAGGCCAAATCTGAAGACGATGTGGAAATCTACTTGCAGGTGCCGCAAGGCATGGATGTCAGGATGGATACATTGCGTGATTTCGGTGTAAAATCACCAAAGGAGCTCGCGCTGAAATTAAAGCGCAACCTGTATGGATTGAAGTAGGCTGGGCGCCTGTGGTACCAATGTCTGTGTGAAACGTTAACGAAGTTTGGATTCACGCAGTGTGTCACGGACAAATGTATTTTCGTTAAGCACCAAGGAGCCGAAACGGTGGTAGTTGGTGCATATGTTGACGACCTCCTCGTTACTGGAACCAGTGAGAGGATCGTGCTGGAATTTTTTGCGAACATGCAATCTTTCGAATTGAAAGACTTGGGTAGTGTTACCAAGTTTCTGGGAATCCGGATTCAAGGTGATCCGAGGAGCGGTTACGTGCTGGATCAAGAAGGCACAATAAAGGAAATACTGAAGATGAACAGGCTGGAGAAGATCAACCCAGCTTGAACTCCAGTGCTGGCCCTGGATGACGTTAAGTAATACCAAGAACTTCTGCTGGTGTATCCGAAGGAGAATCTACCAATCATCAATCAATTTCAATCGCTTGTGGTCAGTCTGCTATGGGTCGCCCGGTGCACGCGTCCTGACATTTCGTTCGCCGTGCGCCGATCCACACGTAAGATCCATGCACCCACGCTGGCGATTATAAGATTGCCAAGAGGATCCTCAAGTACCTGAAGGGGACGAGTGATCTTAAGTTGATTCTGATACATTATGACGATCTACCAATGCCGCTCCGGATTATTGTTTACAGCGATGCGGATTTCGCCGCTGACAAGGTGGACCGGAAAAGTGTTTCGGTGATGGTAGTGTTTGTGAATGGAATTCTCGTGAGCTGGGCCTGAAAGAAGCAGACGGCGGTTGCGTTATCAACCGCAGAAGATAAATTTGTTGCGGCAACCATGGCCGGCAAGGAGGAGTTAGGGCTGCGAGAGCTGGTCGCCGAAATTGGCATGCATGCCAAGATGCCGCTCGTGTTTAAAATGGATAATCAAGCTGCGATACGACAATTGGAGGATGAAGCGAGTGCAGCGATCTCAAATAATGTGGACATCAAGCTAAAATTTCTGAAGGATTATACCAAGAAGGGAATTGTTGTGGCGAGCCACGTGCCAAGCGAAGAGATGTTGGCAAATCTACTGACCAAGGACTTGGGAGCGCAGCGTATTCAAGTGTTGCGTGCAGCGCTAGGCCTGCAGTGATGGTGTCACAGCCTCCGGTCTTCCAGGAGGAGTATTGGAAGAGTGTGTATCCATTTTGGACTTTGCACTCTTCCGAAAAGTGGAATCCCATTGGCTGTTCAGGTAAGCCATACATTTATTGCATATAATAGCGGTTACAAGATTAAGTTGCATTAGTGCTGGATAGCTACTTAAGTAACCATACATAATATATCTTACTTTCCGTTTTGCATTTATAATAAGAGTACACGGACTGAACTCTCTGTGGTTCCTACGCGACGCACGCCTCTACACACCTCCCCCTGATCCTCCCGCGCTGAAACTTCGTCAGCAGGTGAGTCTTAATCGCGTGAAGTGCACTCAGCTATTTTTGTTGAGTTTTAACAGTTACTGTTGAAGATCCCCGAAATTCGGCCGCGCCGTGGGCGGACGTATCTGGGTATTTGCGACTTTTAGTAAAGGGGAATTGGGTAATACCCAATTTTTTTTGGGTATAACCCAAATTTATGTGTATTACCCAAATTTATAAATACATTTTCTTAGATTAGGTTTTTACTTAAGGGGAGTGATAGGTGTACCTCACCCCCTTGTTACATGTACTTCACTTTTGATACGTGTACCTCAGTCTGTCCGTTTCACCGGACACCACTCTGACCAAATACTACAGTACACTGGAGTAGAATACTGTTAGGAAACTCAAACCGATTGATAATAACTTTCATCCATCGCTTCTAACCAATTGAGGCCGTTTTTGGGTGTAAACCCAGTGATCCTAGTAGTTCCAATCAAGTTGCATAACGCAAACATAAATTTTGTCCCCATTGCCCCGAAGAAATTCACGTCTCAAACATAATATTTCGGTTAGCATTTCCATCTCTATTTCTGCGCAGGCCGACCAGGTCTCGTTGGTGCCTTCCTTCCCACGCTCTCCTCCGCTTCGTCGCACGTAAAAACACACTAGCGCATTCTTTGTTTTTCGTCTCTATTCTCTTTCGATCTCTACCCGTGTCCATTCGCAGCGACCATGGCTGAGAAATGCCTGCGCAATGCCCGTTGCAAGTGAAGTATGTGTGCGGGCTTTGACGTGGCCTCGCTAATGAGCATCACCAAGTCCATGACGTCCAATATTCAGTAGGACGATCGAGATACAGAAGGACAAGAGACGGAAGCGCCGTCTAGAGCATCACAAACGAGCGGCGTCACGACGACACCGCTGCTTCCAGCGGCTAAAACGCAGCTAAAGCCTATGAAACAGCAAGGAAGAGCAGAAACGATGGATCCAGAAGCACACAGACATGGTGGAAGTAGCGTCGATGGAAACGAAGGGGGAGAAATTAAAGGCGTGTGAGGATGTCCAGGTGGACACAGTCGCGTCGACGCTTTCTGACATGGAAGTGGACAGTGCTCCAAGTGTCGCTCTCGACGCGCTAGTGCCGAAACTCACCGACAAGGAGTGGAAAGTCCGAAAAAAGCGTATGAAGACTTGCAGATGGTATTTGACGAACCCACTGGCACCGCCAGCCTAGCCGTCTTGGAACTGTTTCCGAAAATGTGTGAAGATGCCAATGCATCTAAAAAAGTGGTCCCGGGTGTAATGGCGCGCGTGACAGACAAGGGCTTCTCAGCACGCCCAGGGATTGTTAAACTCTGCGAAGAATTGACAGACGCGTTTATCGCTGCTGGTTCCGCGGACGAGACGATCGTTGCCCTGTTGGAAGGCACGTCGAACCGCAAGCCAAAGGTCCCTCCTGCCTATCTCGCATGTATTCTTGAGGCGCAGAAGGCGTACGGGCCCCGCGTGGTCTCGCTCCAAAGTATTAAGAAAGCCCTCCCCAAGCTAATGGAAGGACCCGTGAAGGCACGGCCCATTCCTATGAGTATTATGGTGGAAATTCATCGATGGACGGGTCCCGCGCTCCTTCAGGATGTCGTGGCAAATCTTCGACCAGCCCAGCAGACAGAATTGAAGCACAGTTAAAGGACGTCGTGTCAGGCCAGGTAGCGCCGATGAAATTCGTTCAAGGGTCGAAACCGGCTGGAGCTCCTGTTGGAGCAAGTGGAAAGACAGTGGAAAGCATAAACGAATCGCTCGAGCCTGTCGAGGACGCCATGGACCCGCGCGAGTTTTTTTGAGAAGGTCGATTTGCTTGCCAAGTTGACCAAGACAGTTTAAGGCGAAATTGGCCTGCTCAAGTGGAGTGAAAAAATCGACGCGATCAAGATTGTGCTGAACGTGATTGGGCTCGAGCCCAAGCTTGCGACGGGGGACTATCATGACCTCGTGGCTACGTTAAAAATGTTTATCTATTATTATGAACGACTCGAATGTGAACATTGTGGCCAAAGCGATTCAAGTCGTGGGTGCTCTTGCCGACGGGTTAAGTAATTGCGTCGCTGGATCTCGTGCTAAAAGGGTGTACGCTTCGGATCGTGGACAATAACGTGCAAGCGCATGCTAAGTTACTGGAAATGCTTATGAAACCATTGTGGTGGAGCGGCCGATCAGAGTTTTGACGCTTGATCAGGCGTTACCACGGCTCCCGGACTGCCGACTAACGGAGGGCGTCCTCCGGTTGTCCTTGCCTGCTTGTGTTTCTGCTCACCTTGTCTACCCGACGGCTTGGGTCGCTCTCCAGGTGGCGGGGATGTAAACACGACAATTCCTTGATGCAATAATAAGGAAACTTGTAACGAAACGACCTATGTCCTGATCAGGCGTGATCAGGTACAATCAAGCTTGAGTCAGGTGTGATAAGGTTTGATCAGCAGTGATCAGGCTTGATCAGGCTCGATCAGGTGCTAAAAGTCGTTGATCAGCAGTGATCAGGATTGATCAGGCTTGATCAGGCGCTAAAAGTTGTTGATCAGGACCGCCGGCCTTTGATCAGGGGATGATCAGAGTCGGTGATCCATGTAGTCGATTTTTTTTGTACAAGTTGGCGCGATCTGAGAGTTGTTGATCACAGAGAGCAGTTGCAGATCGATGATCTTGTGGTGATCAGTGGAGGGATACTTGATCAGGCAGCGGAAGTCTTCACCACCCAATCACGGATCCTCTGGAGTCTTAATCAGCGAACA